>CM053606.1:70519986-70644242 GCA_028646535.1 Procyon lotor | reverse complement strand
CTCTATTTCATCTTCTTTCTTCATAATCGAACTGCGGGCCTAACATACATATGCAAACTTAGTTATATACCTATTTTGGGTTTGCCTTGACCTTCTGAACTTCCCATTGAAAATAAAAGCTCCAAACTCTTGTAACCTATACATATTTTAATGGTTAATATAATATATTATCTGTATGGGTTAGAGTAAGAGTTCTATAAAAGCCTGTATGACCTTCAAATCCTATAGGAGATCTTAAAGAGAAGAAAATCAATAAAATTTCGACTAACTTGAATTATTCAGCTCTGTTAGAATGGTCTGAGAAACAAATGATATGGTAGGGTTGGAAGTCCAAGACATGTCTTAGGGGAAAAGTATAAAAGATAAAGGGGACAGAGCAAGACAAAGTGGGAGGAGCATTCAAACTGCCTTGTAAGTTTGACACCTGTGAGAGAGATTGGAAGAAGGAAAGAAGAATCAGCAGGCAGAGTCTCAGACTGAGAAATGGTCCTCAGTTATATTGCAAAGATCAGTTCTAAGAAAGTTGTGGTCAGGCTAATAGAGAGTCCTTGAGTCAAAGCCACTCATTAAAGTAGTGCCAAGTATTGCGAGACTGAGCTTATCCCCTTCACTATGTTCAGCCTTTGTCTGGAAGCATGGCCATGATGTGACTGGCCCAGGGATGGGGTAGATCTAGACGAGCAGCTGAGGCCTTCAGTGAACTTTGCTCTTCACAGCAAGAGACCCGAGGAGCACATTTTCATAACCACATCAGTAAAACTCCTTCATAGAATATTTCAAAAATAAATGAATTCATTTACATATTCATAAACTCATAAAGAATACTATTTTGTGATTTTCTCATATAAACATTTCTCACTAACCTACTTTATTTTTTATTTTATTTTTCATCAAACCTACTTTAAATGTACTCCTGACTTATACTTTAATAATGAATCAATAATTTAAAGCAGTGGTGCTGGTGGGGAAAGAAAAGGTTATTCAAGAAAAATATCCAGGACAAATTCATCTTATAAATCATATTTAAATCTTTTAAGCATTCATGCAGAGGGAATTAAATACAGATACCCACTTTCTCCTTCATTCAGTGACAGTTCCAATGCTTTTGAGTTGAAATTTTGTGAAATAAAGAAAAATGAATCAAATTTATCTTTCAGTTGCTGGTTTTATAGAATTCATTTATTGAATCGTTCACCAAAGATTTAGTGAGTACCTACTAAGTGTCATCATCGTTTGCTAAGTATTTCACTTTTCCTATTTGTGTACCAGGAATCTTTTTTAAAGATTTTATTTATTTATTCATGAAAGACAGAGAGAAAGAGAGAGAGAGAGAGAGAGAGAGGGAGGCAGAGGTAGAGGAGGAAGCAGGCTCCTTGCTCTAGAGGGAGCCTGACACAGGATTTGATCCCAGGAACCCTGGGATCATGACCTGAGCCAAAGGTGGATGCTTAACCGACTGAGCCATCCAGGTGCCCCATGTACCAGAAATTATCACCAATTTGGCTTGGTTGTAGAAGACATGGGCCAATTTGAAATAATGAAATGTCTAAATTATTTACTTATTTAAAATGTTTTAATGATAGGAATGAGAGATTTGACTGGTAGAGACCTGAAAGACCATTGAAGACAAAAATTTAACTAAAAAACTGAAACACTACTTAGTAAAAGAGAAAGTAAATATCTGCATTTAATTTCTTCCTCAAAAAATTAAATAAAAATTTATAATTTTTGGATATATTTCTTGGATAATCTTTTTTTGCCCCACAGATACTGCTACCTTAAGTTACTGATTTTTATTAAAATATAAGTCAGGAATACATTTTTTAAATATTTTATTTATTGATTTGACAGAGAAAGAGAGAGAGAGAGAAAGCATGAACAGGGGGAGGGCTAGAGGGAGAAGCAAGCTCCCTCAATGCAGGACTCAATCCCAGGACCCTGAGATCATGACCTAAGCTGAAGGCAGATGCTTAACTGACTGAGCCACTTAGGCATCCCAGTCAGGGATACATTTAAGGTAGGTTTAGTAAAGTGTTTTTATGCAGGAACATCATGAAAATAGTGAACCGCATCTACATATGCTTATAAGGATATATATACACATATACATACATATATACGTTTATGCATATGTACATATATATCTCTATCTCTATACCTATATGTCTATCATCTATCAACTATCAATCACCTATCTATACATCTATCTGTATGTATTTGCAGCAAAGGACTTTGTGGATTATTCAATTCAGTGGAAATTTTATTGATTTTATTTCCCTTAATAGGTTTTCTAGAGTTTGAGGATCACGCAAACCTTTGTAGGTCTCATTCTTTCCAGTGCAGATAAATTAATCATTTAAATATGTGTAGGTCTTAACAGTTTGGAATTTTGGGGGACTTGGGAGGTACAGGAAGGCACAGCAAGACCACAAGAAATATTCTGCTATGTTTGCATGAGGACTTTATTTCCTGGACTGGAAATGGAGAGAGAAGATGAAAAAGAGAAATAAAGAAACATCAAGAGAGAATGGCCTACTTCTTAGTTAGCTTCTTGTTTCTGCTTGGAGTTTTACCAGCTGATTCATTTAAAATGCTTCTAAAATGAATTTAGATTGTTGAACATGCTGGCCAATCAACCAAATCCATATGTCTCTAAGCCAAAATTAATGTTCTTTTTAGCAGTATCTAAATAATAAAAAAAATCTTAATGGTTATCCATGCTTCATTTGTGAAATTCAAATCAATGTTTATCTTAAAAGACTATAATGTTTCTCCTTTTAGATCATAGAGAAGATAAGTCCCTATACAACTTTTTTTTTTTTTAGTGGTCAAAAGTAATGTTTCTATGTTTAAAGAGCTTTTGAATACATACTAAGAAATTCATATGAGAACTGTTGTTACTTTTAGTCAACCTTCACCAGACTATGTTGTGTCCAATTTGCTAATTTGTTTTTAATATTCCAAGTGATAGTGCTATTCAACAGAACAAAGTGAGCATTTCCTATCAAATGCTATACAAAAAAATGCTATACATATTCTATTCACACAAAAGATAAATGTTATGTTTCTAGAATTAATATAATGTATACATAAATATGTATGCTGAGACAATGAACAAATGATACTTTTCCTTTTTGAGAATAATTTACCATGCAATTTGCTTTAATGTCTGCTTATAGTGAGATGATAAATAATGACTTGGTTATATATTACTCTATTAACTTAGTTTTTATTGGCAGCTTGACTAGCAAAGCTTTTATTGGCATTTTTATACTTGAGAAACACATATAGGTAAAGTCTGGTTGGAATAATAATTTCCTAAATGTATTTCTGAATGAAATCAGTGGTGCTCAATAGAAACAAATGATTTCATCTATGTGTATGTGGTAGCTTAGATTACTGTTCAGCAAATATAAGAAGTATATTTTCTGCTCCATTGATGTTGAGATTAGGCATGTTTTATGCTTTGCCTAGTGGTATGAAGGTAGAAGTGTATGTGTAATTTTGAACCTAGGCCTTAAGAGGCAACATGTGTTTTCATGCATCCCTTTTTGCATTGAAAGTAGAAACTTCCAATTTTTATTATGAGAAAAGCATTCTTCAGAAAACTACTGCCCTGATCGGCCTGAGCTCCTGATCTATGGAGCTCAGACTTTGCTGCAGAACTAAAAGCTAAAGAAGTTGTTCTAGCTGACCTACAGTCCCGTAAGCAAAACAATGTTAATAACAACAAAAGTTTATTGTTGAATATCACTGAGATATTTTGGTCGGTTTTTATTCAGCAAAAACTAATGTGTTTGTTTAAATACGTTTTACATTTTATTTATTCATCATTGTTTATGTTAAATTCCTTGCCCTCTAGTTGAACTAAGAAATTGTTATAATTCACATCAAAGATTAATTTACACATCTCATATACGTCATTCTTTTAAGAATATATACTTTTACTTTATAATAAGGTTTTATCATTTTCAGCCAGATGACATGAAGACTAATTCACTTCTCTGGGCAATATTTTAACCAGTGTGTCACCTTGATACCAAGAATTTCATAATTTTCATATGGCTAATTAATTCTGATAAAAATGGTAAAAATTGATTCTTCTGAAGGTTACCTCATATCTCTGGGTAATATGTATGTGCCAGTGCTTGCTGATTTAGATGATATTGGCTGAATCAGTGTTGCAAGTAGAAAGTGATTACAGTTACACTGTCTTCTAATTTCCCCTCTTGCTTCCTCTACCACTCTGTTTCTTATTTTAATTACTCAAGTAGTTATTATTGTAATATTAAATATCTAAAGTTCCATATCTTAATACATCAACTTTAGGCAGAATCTATTGAGTTCTCTTTCTATAATATGAGAAGTTAGCTTCTTTACATGTTTCTCTGCCTTGTCATGACATCTTCCAATTTCTGTCATTTTTGTTATTTCTTTCACATGCTAACTTAAATAATTCTATAATATAATCAAAGCTTTTGTGATCTTTGACAATAGTTAATCTAAAAATAAGAAACTAAAAACAGTATAATAATTATAAAACATCATTCACTGATATCTAAATTGTGTGATTTACCTGTAAAAAAGAAAATTTAATCACAAGTGATTAAAACTGTGCTGTTCAACATTGAATGTTTTTAGATTAAGACAAATGGTATTTTTCTTACAGAACATAAATTACTAAAAATCATGCCATGTTTTTAAATTCTCATTTTAGAACCACAGCTTTCTTGTACAGCTATTTGTGTTTCCCTGAGTTTCTAATTGCCTTTCCTTTTCCTTACTGACAGAAAAATTCACATTTTTCAGCACATTTTTGTGAAAGAAACCTACTATCTTTTTGAGGTGATATCTTCACAGAGCCCTCTTGACTTCTGTTTTAATTTAGACCAGGAGTTTCTAGTCTTACTGCATAGATATCATCTATGACTTTCTTACTTTTATATTCTGTATTAATTCCATAGCTCCTCAAAGCACATTTATAACTCTTTAAGATATATAGATAGACAGTAGATAGATATAGATATATAGTTTTGTTTTGTGAAATATATGTTCAGTCTTTTACCAAAACGTCTGTGGGAAGTAAAGTTTTTGAGTTCTTGTGTGTATCCAGTCCTTGGTTAGATTTAGAATTCTAGTTTCTAAGGGCACCTGGGTGGCTCAGTTGGTTAAGCATCTGCCTTCAGCTCAGGTCAAGATCCCAGTGTCCTGGGATCAGCATCAGGCTCTCTGCTCAGTGGGGAGCCCGCCTCCCCCTCTCCCACTGCCTACCTCTCTTTTTGCCTGGAACTCCCCTTGCTCGTTCTCTCTCTCTGTCAAATAAATAAATAAAATCCTTAAAAAAAAAAAAGAATTCTAGTTTTTAATTTTTGTCAAGACCTCCTCCTTTGTCAAGACCTTTTTTTTTTTTTTCCAGCACCACCCGACTTTATTCACTGGTCCTCGGGTTCCAGACACTTGGCTTTTGGAGGGCACGGGAAGAAAAGGGGACCCTTGTGACCATCCCGGCACCCAGTACAGGGCCAGGGTCATCCTCACGCCCCTGCCCAAGGGGACAGCTGTAGCCTCAGGGCCGCAGACAGCAAGGGGCTAGGCCTGGATGCCCAGGCCCCTTCCTGAGAGGGTACTCGGTGGCTTCCCAGGGTTGGAGAGCTGATGCCACCCCGGATATTGTTCTCTAATATCCAAAGTTATTGATGCAATTCAGAAAAATATAATGAACACTACAGAAGACCAATCAACGATATAGAAGATACAGTAAAGAAATTTCAAGAAACATAATTCTAAAAACAAATAGATTAAAATATGATAAAAGTAATTAATAAATAACTCGATCTAGGAGGTCCAACATGCAACTATTGAGAGCTCAAAAAAGAAACAGAACAAGAGTGAGAAAAGGAGGCAGGACAGGAGGGAAAAGAGGAAATGAAAGAAAGAATGAAGGAAAATAGAAGAAAAGTTACATTATTAATGGAAGACAACTGGAGAAATAGGATAATTAAGCAATAATGGAATAAATTGAGAATCGAGTTTATACTGGACGGGGTTAAATTTTAGTAGGAGAAAATGTTTTAAAGACATATATGGAGGAAAACTCATGAAATATAAAAAAAATCCAAATATCAAGAGAAAATTCTATCTTAAAGACAGAAAAAGTAGGTGACTACAAAGAAGTGAGAATCTGAATTGTGGTCAACACACTTCTTACCGTCTTTATAGAAGAAATTCATGTCATTGCCCTATGTTAATCAACTTTGTTCTCTGTTCCATAACAGAAATGAAAAGTAAGAAAAACAAGACACTTGAGATCAATATACAATGCAAAAAAGAACTAAAGGAGAAAACAGAACAATTAACGCTCTGGGAAACAAAATTAACTTCTGATGCTAATAAAATTCTAATAGTATCCTTTAAGGGATTCAAGAAGCTCTTGTATCCATAAGACATGATCAGAATGTCTTGAAACAAGGGCAGTCAGAAATGTAAGATATTATTGCTAATTTTTTTTTTTTTTTCAAGAATAGAAACAAAGGGAAGGGGTAGGAGGAACTATTTTAGGAGTCTTGATGAGAGATGATAAAACGTTCTTTTAGGCCCAAGTATGTAAATACCTTGAGGGCATGTTCTGTTGAAACTGCTGTTTCCTTGTTGCATAAAACAACCTATCCTATGAGAGGTGCTCCATAAACATGAGTAGCATGAGTGCATGGGTGACCAGAGCAATATTACGGTCCTAAAGCAGAAACAAGCCTGACCTTTTCAAGAAAGAACCAAAATGCCATTAATAGGAGGGCTTAGAACAAGAGGCAGAGTGTTTCAGATGAGGTCTGAGAGAGGGAGAGTGACCAGAGATGTAGAGCCTTGTTCACCACAATAATAAGTTTGGATTTTATCCTAACTCTGACAGGGAATTGTTGGAGGGATCTGAACTATGCAATGCCACCATCTGACTTATAAATTAAAAACAGAACTGCTGTGTGAAGAATGAATTGTACAGGGAGCAAGAATAAAGACCAGAAGTGTCAGGAGGCTGTTGGAGGAGTGGTGATGAGACATGATGGGGGCTTGTATTAGCTAAGTCACAGCAGAGCGTGGGAGAATGGCTTGAACGAGGATCTAAAGCAAATACAGAATTTAAGAAACAAGGCAGAGGATCACAGGGGAAGGGAGGGAAAAATGAAACAAGACGAAACCAGAAAGGGAGACAAACCATAAGAGACTCTTGATCTTGGGAAACAAACAGGGTTGCTGGAGGGGAGGAGGGTGGGAGGGATGGAGTGGCTGGCGGATGGACACCGGGCAGGGTGGTGAGCGCTGCGTGTTGTGTAAGACTGATGAGTCACAGACCTGTACCCTTGAAATGAGTAACACGTTATACGTTAATAATAAATAAATAAATAAAGTAAATACAGAGCCCACAGAACATGCCGCAGGGTTTCAGTAAGAGATGGGAAAAGAATTGAGGATGAGGGCGCCTGGGTGGCTCCGTGGGTTAAGCGACTGCCTTCGGCTCAGGTCATCATCCCGGAGTCCTGTATCAGGCTCCCAGCTCCATGGGGAGTCTGCTTCTCCCTCTGACCTTCTCCCCTCTCACGTTCTCTGTCTCTCTCTCTCTCTCTCTCTCAAATAAATAAATAAATAAAACCTTAAAAAAAAAAAAGGAGGATGATTCCTAGGAATTTGGGTTAACTATACGCATGAAGTGTAGTGTTATTAATTGCAGTGGGAAAGACTTAGGGCAGATCAGGTTTGCGTGAGGGTAAGGGAACTGAGGGTTATTTTTTGGCCATGTTCACTTTGATAGATCGATTGGATATCAAGATGGGTAAGCTGAGTGGACAACAGATACAGGAATCAAGAGCTAAGGCAGGCAGATGGGGCTGAAATACAAATTTGGCTGTGAATATTAAGATGACATTTAAAGGCAAGAGAACTTTCTAATGAGTAATGATGGAGAGAGATCAAGGGCTGAATGGTGGAGCCCTTCAACATTTAGAGAGATGTGAATGTGCCCTCAGGGCTCTATCCCCTGAGGAGATGTCCTCCCCTAATTTTCACCAAGGTGCTATGTGGTTAGCCCTCTAATATGAGCTCATCCATGTTTTTTTCCTGAAATTTATTGAAATGTCCAATCTGCAAACAGAATTTTTAACCACTTCCCATGCGGATATGGATCTTTTTGTTTTACTACTTGGAATTCAGGAAAGGAAACAATGGATACAAAATTGTGAGCTCAGCAGCTTTTTTTTGATAATTTGAGCAATGTCAATTACTCCAGGATCTTTCACATTTTGATAAAAAAAAGAAAGACTACAATCCAGGTCTAATATTTATTTGGGAACCCCTGACTATGCTTATGACACTCAACATCTTTACAAATCTGAAGAATTTCCATCTCCATAGAAGACACATTTCCCTGTTGGAGTAAATGGTTAGTGACAGTTTGTAAGAAATAGCCAAGCAACTAGAGGGTATTATGCTAAGTAAAATAAGTCAATCAGAGAAAGACAATTATCATATGATCTCTCTGATATGAGGAATTTGAGAGGCAGGGTGGGGGATGTGGGGGGTAGGGAGGGAAAAAAATGAAGCAAGATGGGACCGAGGAGGGAGACAAACCATAACAGACTCTTAATCTCAGGAAACAAACTGAGGGTTCCTGGTGGGTGGGAGGGGAGGGATGGGGTGGCTGGGTGATGGACATTGGGAAGGGTATATGCTATGGTTGAGTGCTGTGAATTGTGTAAGCCTGATGATTCACAGACCTGTACCCCTGAAGCAAATAATATATGTTAATTAAAAAAAATCCACACACACACACACACACACACACACACACACACACACACAAAGAAAAGAAATAGCCAAGCAGGTTGGAAGTTAATTAAAACAAATTTAAGGGTGATAGTGTTACTCAGGTATTATCCACAAATACTAATCAATAGATAGTAATAAACTCATAATTTTTAGGTGCTGAGGATTAGAGGTTTAACAACCACAAGAAAACTGAAGAGCGTGTGTATCGCACAATATTTGAAATGACAAATCTTCATTAAGTTATTTTATGGGGATCACTCGACCAACCTGCATCTCCCTTTATACACTTACTATCTTTTCAACTTTATTCTTATGTCGTGTTACTATCACAAAAGAGTAGGAAACAGATAAGCAAGACATACTACTCCAGACGCCAATGCTCTAAGATTATTATGAGCTCCATCTGACCATCTCAGAAGAAGTGGGTGGTCATTCTGGTCTTCTGCTGGCTTCTCCCTCTTCGGGAGGGAGGAACTGAAACACGAGCAAGGAGCAGCGAATCAAGGCAGGCTGCCGGAGCTTCGAACAGTTGCAGATCAGGGTAGTGTTTTTGTCCTGGGCTGCCGCTGCTGTGCCGGGCTTCACTGCACTGCTTTACTGCGGGGAGTCAGACTTTGAAACTGATCCCTGCGTGGGACCATAGCTGCACGTTTTTTGACATGGACAGCACAAAAAAGCAGCAGAACCACCAGCCACCCACCTTGCGATCTGGCTCTGGTCTCCAGTTCCACTCCTAATTCCTCTAATCAGACATCTTGGCAGTACTAGATGGGACCAGAGTCAGGGACGTGCTGCTGAAACAGAAACAGTAATACCCACATCACAGACCAATTTCACAGATTATTATTAGTAGTAAAGTACTTTGAGAATAACAGAGGACAGGCATGTTAAGTTCAAATAATTCTGTTGTTGGAAGGAAGGTTTTAAATATATGTATATATATGAATATATACATATATATGATTCAATAAGGAAAGGAAGTGGAATCTAAGATCGTAAATCCTATACTTTGGGGGGAATTTGGCCCTGTCATTGCTTGCTGGCATATATGGGAAATATTTAAGTAGTTGGGCAATTATTTCAGCAGCTGACAAGTTATGCGACTTAATGCATAATAGGTGGATGATAGGTTGTTACTGTTTTCAATTTGGTGGAACAAACAAAAGAAAATTTAGGGTTGTCATTGTGACATTTGGAGTTTTTCCCACCCCTTAACGTTGTTGCCTTTTGCTCCATAGACACTGTTTAATCAAGTTGTGCTTTAAATTCAAATTTGGCTGTGTAGAACCCTGGTAAGCCCATCCTTAGAACACTAATGCATCACTAATGGTTTCAGCATGTCATTATAAACACCCATAACCCAGACCAACGGTGGCACTCTCATTGAATTTCTTATATATATGACTTTTGGCTCCTGATAGAAATTTACTAAAGCTATCATTGTAACCATAGCTAAAAGACTAGTGGCATTTGGTATTCTAAGAAAAAGATGTCTTTTTTTGAAAAGTAAAGCTACTATAATTATTTTAAATTATAATATTGGCACAGAGAATATAGTGCCAAAATATCCATATTGAAAATGTACATTGTTGTATAATTAAGTCAGTTTAGAGATTTTTGTGTAATACTCTGTACTTACACAATATATCTCTCCTCTGAGTTTCCCAGAATGTGCTAAATACATTAATTAATTATACCTCACAAAGTCCTCGAGAGAAAAGTATTATGTTCATACTCATTTTTATAGTGGGAAAAAACATGGAATAGAAAAGCAACATAGAATTACAAGGCAATTTAGTGATAGAACAGGATTAGAATTCACAGCTTCTGAGAACATTTGTAGGTGTCTAAATATATGGGTTCCTATTTAATTGCACGAGGGAGCAGGTAGCTCCAGGAATTATTTAGAAGTTCATTGACCTGGAATGATTTTTGATGAGAGATAATTCATACCCTAGCTGTTTCATAATTAGTCATAAAATTAGGCCTTGGGTCATGGTGGGTTGACAGTTGGTTCCAAATATAGAATTAGACATTTCTAATATATTTTAAATTTTTTGCTCTCTGATACTTCTCTGAAGTGATTTACAAAGTCATTAATAAAATATGTATAATATGCAGCAGCAACTCACACAGTCTTGATATGTCACAACTGTAACCTTAACAATCTAGTAAATGGGGGCACCTGCTTGGCTCAGTGGGTTAAGGCTTCTGCCTTGGGCTCAGGTCATGATCTCAGGGTCTTGGGATTGAGTCCCGGCAGTGGGCTCTCTGCTCAGCGGGGAGCCTGCTTCCTCCTCTCTCTCTGCCTGCCTCTCTGCCTACTTGTGATCTCTCTCTCTCTCTCTCTCTGTCAAAATAAATAAATAAAATCTTAAAAAAAAAGAAATAAAAAAAATCCCAACAATCTAGTAAATGTGTTTTCACATACAGAAAATTTTCCTTAGAAAGAAAACATTCACATTCACTAGCCTTATTTTATATGACCATTAACCTTGCAAAAAGAGTTTAAAGTATTGTGGCTTACTGTTAAATGTACAAGGTGGTTCTAAAATCCTGAGACCTATTTAGAAAGTCCCAGTAGTCACAATATGCCCTGAGTATTTTCTCTCAGAAAGGAAAGCAATTCTGATAACACTATTTATTTTAAGATTATTGAAATTTAATTTATACTTTTTAAGAAAGTGAACCCAAAACGGATGTTCATAGAAGTTTTGTCCTCTGCAGGAGGATCATTTTGCTTGGGCAGTCTTTTGGGTGACTCAAGGATGCTTTTATTTAAAAGTGCTAGAATTTCACAACAAGATGCCTCTGAGAAGACACTCTAGAAGGTCCTGACTGGTAATCTGAATTCAGGTAATGGTGAATGGGAAGAGCCAGAGAGACGCTGTAAGAATTCACTCAAGTACTGCCTCAGGCAGTTTGGCACATGTGTAGACGGCTGGGAAACAAATGGAACCACCATTCAAGCCTGAACTTCTGCTACAAGGAAAAGGATTCTTCTTTTGGAAGCAAAAGTTTAGATTCACAATGACGAAGAAGTGGACCAGAAAACAGAAACAGACTTTTAAGATGAATGTCTATTTATGCATTCCCTACATGTTTATTCAACACTTACTATGTGCCAGACACTAAGTTAGATGCTAGCAACTGAGTGGAGAAGAAGACAGACCCATGCTTATTTTCCAGTCTTTAACCACAGGCTACAGAGAAGGAAAGAAGTGATGGTGATATTTGGTACATAGCAGGTCCCCCCCAAATTATGTCAAATGAATTAATGAATTTAAAATGAAACTCTTTATTCTGCTGTGATAAAACATTAAATACTACTCATGAGATTTTTATTTAATGTATTAATTACAATAGTGATGTGGTCACAATTGTAGAATCAAGATATACGTACAAATATTAAAAGTAGATTTTGAAGTGTTGTTGAAAATGAAAACTGTTATTATCGTAGAAGATGTTGGAGATATATATCCTAAATGTAAATAATATTTTTTGCAACTATTTTCAGGCTCCATAGGAGATGTGTGGCAAATGGTATCTGCATTTTTATGTACAAAGGTATAAGCTAGGGTAAAGGAAAAAAAAGACAGTGGAGGATGTTATTGCCATCCTATCTTGCCTAATTAAAAAAAAAAGTGACAGCTAAAGGGAACAATTTGAAACATTTGTTCTCTTAAATTAAACCATATGCTTTAATATTCTAATAACTTACTTTTATTTACAAATATGCATATGTTATTAAAACGTATATTTTATTAAAACACTTTAGGTAAATACAATATTGTTTGGATAAATTTTTGTGTGTTCATGCATGTGTGTGTAGGGAAAAGGAGACCAAGGGAAAGGGAGAGAATATAAAAGAAAGGATGGAGAGAAAAAAAGAAAATGAGAAAAGGATCTTTGATTCACTATAATTTTACACTATAATATAGTGTATTGTTAGCAAATTTCTTCTTGGTATCTTTTAAAGGCTAATAATTGTTTTTAATTCCTCAGACAAAACAACATTTAAAAACCTGTGGTGTAATATTTTTATGTAGCATAATAAAATCAATAACCTTTTCTGTATTTGCAAATTTTGTGAAAGCACCGAAGCATCTGGATTTTTTTTCTCACCTGCAGACACCCTCCTCGACACCCTGGGAAGATGACATTGAGTGCAAGTTAACTTTGATTTTGAGAAAGAAGCGCTTAGGATGGGTGCTCACTTATTGTTATCATATTTAATTCAGTTTTCTCTCCTCTTCCATTTTTTAATGTGTTTTTTTCAGTACTGTCCCCTCCCTGTTATCTTCTCCTATTTATTTCACAAACTTTGGCCCTGCAGTATCATGTTTAAGATATTAGTTATTTTGCAAAATGTCTATCATTTGAGAGTTACTTATGTAGTGCCTTAAGCACCCTTGTCAAAATCTCAATAAAATGTAACAGATATACAAAGAGAAATATATATTTCATGAATACAATTTCCTTAAACTTTAAGAAAAATTCTCTGATTTAACCTTCAATGGAAGGAGTAATATGTTTGTAAAATTTGCATCTTCTACTCTAAGGGCTGGGAAGTTAAAATCCTTGATTTCTCAGCCATGATTATAGGCTGGATTGTCTATGAGACAGTTTTGGTCAGGGTGCCTGGGTGGCTCAGTGGGTTAAAGCCTCTGCCTTCAGCTCAGGTCATGATCTCAGGGTCCTGGGATCAAGTCCCGCATCAGGCTCTCTGCTCAGTGGGGAGCCTGCTTCCCCCTCTCTCCTCTGACTACTTGTGATTTCTGTCAAATAAATAAATAAATAATCTTAAAAAAAAAAATAAAAGACAGTTTTGGTCAATGATAACATAAACAAAGACTGCTTGGTCAGGGAAGCCCAGAGAAGAAACTCTGTTATAAAATGCCAATGACCCTCTGCTTTCTTCCTGCCTTGAACACAGAAGGGATGTATGGAGGAGCAGTAGCCATTTTGTAAACATGAGAACAAAAACTACATGCTTAAAAAAAAAAAAAAAACTACATGCTTAGTATACAGAGCAGAAAGATAGCTTAGGTGAGCCTTAATCTGTGAAGGCATTGTAAAGAAGCTGCAGTACACATCCTGCCTCTAATGTGGTTATATAAGGAAAAAAAAAACCTGTTTGCTTAAGCCAGTATTGGTAATATTTCCTTTCCATTTTAGCTGAATGCATTCTGGTCCAGAATTAAACAGGCAGAGGGTAGCTCTTGCTTTGCTGCTCTCTAATGGGAGAGAGTCTCCCAAGGGCATAAAGATGTGAAGGTAAGCTCTTCCTATTGAAGCATGCCACTGTAGTGAGCAGCTGACATATGAGCAACACAAAAGAGGAATGACACTAACATACTTGTTCTCAGAAAGGAAATGAATTTTACCTTAGCCCCTCCTCAGAAGAATTATTCTTTGTGGATATCATGGTAGTCTGGAGAATGGAGCACAGAACTGAAAATAAATGATAGGCCAGAGGGTTGCTTTTGGTTCTGGAAAGACCTGAGATGAGGCTGACATATGAGGAGCCAGAGAAGGAAGAATCGGGAATACTACAACACAAGGCAGGCAGCAGAGGTGAGTGGGAAAGCCAAATCAGAACTCTTCGCTTCCCAGTCATTATGAATGAAGCCAGCGTGTCCTAAAGGTCGGAATTTTGCAACTTGTACATGTCATCTATCAAATAATGTTTAATTTGTGTATTAAGTATTTTTTCTTACTAATCTGGTCATAAGAATGCTACAGAATGGGGGCAGCCTGGGTGGCTCAGTTGTTAAGCGTCTGCCTTCGGCCCAGGTCAGATCCCAGAGTCCTGGGATCAAGCCCCGCATCGGGCTACCTGCTCGGCGGGAAGCCTGCTTCTCCCACTACCATTCCCTCTGCTTGTGTTCCCTCTCTCGCTGTGTTTCTCTCTGTCAAATAGATAAAATCTTTAAAAAAAAAAAGAATGCTACAGAATGGGCAGGTCAGACTGCACCCGTTCTGTATTTCAGAGATCTCTGACATACTGACAAGAAGAGAAAGTTGTTGGGAATGTTATTTGAAATTGCCAGGCAATACGTGGTAGAGTTAGGCAAAATAAAATGAAATCATGAAGGCAAGCAGTTCAGATTGATGACAAGCCTAGGTTAATCACTCAGCAGCAATAGTGGGCAATGCACATAAACCAGGTTTTCAAAAGGGTGGAAAGAGGCCAGAACGACTAACAAGTTCAATTATGTACTTCACAAGCCAAAATTTGGTAGATGATGTAGCCACAATTTTTTCAGTAAATTTTGGCCTTGACATATGCTCAGCTATGTTTTAAATTTTGCATGGTTGACTATAACTTACTTGAATTAATAATGGGAGTGAGAGAAAGGTTTCATAGCACTAATGCTGCAGATAATATGAAACCAAGAGCTTGAACTACAACAATTAGTCAAACAAAATGATTGTTTCCTTAGAGTTAATAAAGAGGATTAAAGATGGACTTCCCAGAACATCTTAACTTTGGGGAGTAGGGCTTTGAAGAAAAGATGACAGAAATAGGAAATACAAGAAAGAGGCTGGAGGAAGGAGGTGGCCATGAACATCCAGTGTGTCCTCACTAGGGGGAAGCTGACGAGCTTATTTTGTCTTATAAGTATATGTATGTGCTTGGCAGTTTTGACAGGTGTCTTAGCTGCTTGTAGCTCTTTGCCCTGGACTGACTCCACAAGGCCTAGACAAGGAGAAACTCCCCAAGCAAGTGGACAGTGCCAGGAGATATGTCACAAGACAGAAGGTGCAAATTTTTGGTTCTTGGACAAAGGGATGAGATGTTTTCAACAGCACTTTTGTCTTGTCTCATCCCGGAATA
This sequence comes from Procyon lotor, assembly GCA_028646535.1. Lineage (NCBI taxonomy): Eukaryota > Metazoa > Chordata > Mammalia > Carnivora > Procyonidae > Procyon > Procyon lotor. The sequence goes on along the minus strand of CM053606.1, from coordinate 70,628,584 downwards.
CACATGACATATAGTAGGCACACAAAAGATATTAGCTTTGGTTTTGCCACCTATTTGATCGTTTCTCCAACCCTGGATGAGAGTTCTATAAATCAGAGATTAAATAATAGCTTTCCAGGCCAATCACGTGTAGATATGTTTCGTCTGACCAGCATATCTTTTTTAAAAAAGAGAATATAAATGTCTTAAAACAAGGCTGCCAAGTAGCACAATACCAGAGAATACCTCTAGTGAGTAATGTGGCAGCCCCCTGAATAAGGGGTGTGTGCTCCCTCCTTCAAATGGGACCCACCACTAAGTGTTTTCTCACACCCAATTTACACAGCTTTGTTACCTTCCGTGCTCTGCAGCCGTCTCTGTTGCCCCCTTGCTCACCACTTCAACTACTCATTCTTCAGTCCTTTATTCTCTACTCATTTGCTAAGTGTCTTCTGTATGCTAGACATTATGCTAGGCATGAATATATTACCTTATTTGATAATGATATCCATTTGATGAATATGTACAATTGTTTCCATTTTATTGAAAGAGAAACCAAGGCTTGGGGAAGATAAATATATTCTTCAAGTTCTCATAGCTAGAAAGTAACAGAATCAGGATTTCAGTCCAAATGTGACTGAATCCAAAGCACAAGCTCTTTGCATTATGGAAAATGTTTCTCAGACCATGTTTATTCAAAGTAATCTCAAAGCAGAATATAGTAGTACAAAGCCTGTGTACCATAAAGGGAAGGAATGAATATTAGAATCAGTAGTATGACTTACTCTAGCACTAAGCATCCCATGATCAGAAGGATCTAAAGAGCCTTCTTGGGTTATTCCTTATAAAAGGCTATAATTTATCAGGTGCTAATCCTGTTCTAACTGAAGAAACTTTTTAGCTTACTGATAATGAGGATTACTCAACCTGAAGTAGGTGATGCTAAGGGCTTGGATAACTGGGTGGCAGTTAGAATGTCCCAAATGTCTGTTGAGAGGATCACGGATCATCAAACTGTAGAATATTCACACAATGTGATTTCATGCAGCAGTGAAAATAAATGATCTACAATTACATGCAACAACATGAATGAAACAAAATGTTACTTAAACAAGGAAAATCATAGAAGAATGTGTACAGTAGGTTACTGTACTACCTTCAAACCAAGAAATGAAACACTGCATTGTTTAGACCTAAATACATTTGGGATAAAACTAGGGGATGGGGGAAACAAGGATAAACACAAATTTTATAATAGAGGTACCTTTTGAGGCATAGGGAGGTGAAGATGTGATATGGGAAGGAGACACACAGAGAGAGGCAACATTATTGGCAATATTCTTTAGTTGGGGGTCAGTTAGTAACTGTTCAATTTATGTCTCAAATAATTTATATTACATATATTCTTATACATATATCAAATGTTAATAAAAAGGATGAAATAGAAACCTAATTGATGAACATATGTATCCCTTTTTGTTACCATAGGCATTCTAAAGATTTTATTTATTTGAGTGAAAGAGACAGAGAGGGAGAGATCACGAGCAGGAAGGAAATGCAGAGGGAAAAGTAGATGCCCCGCTGATCTAGGAGCCCAAAGTGGGACTCAATCCCAGGACTCCGGGATCACCACGTGAGCTGAAGGAAGACGCTTAACAGACTGAGCCACCTAGGCACCCTCCATGGGCATTCTAAATAACAAACAGTGCTCTTCTTTTCTCTGGGAGATTACCAATCATTGGGTCTCAAAGGAAGATTTTATTTTCAGCTTTATTATTTAATTTGGCTAAGAACAGTAGAAAAAATTTCAAAAATAATTTCTAAGAGAAGAAACTGTGTGTGTGTGTGTGTGTGTGTCCAAGCACATTACTTATCACATTTCCTTCTTCCAGAATTTATCAATAGATACGTCAAGCTCTTTGTGATCTCTGGTGCTAGAGAGAGTCAGAGGAGGGGGGAAGTTGTGGGAGAAACTGGTAGAATTCTAGTTCTGATCAATCTGACATGCTATCAAGAAGCACATAAGCAGGGAAAAAAACCATCCTATCAAATCCTATTTCAGCTCGCTGAGCAATTGTTTCCTTTTAACATTTCCATTGAGCATTTTGACTGAGGGTATTCCTCACATCCTAAAACATGTCATACAATTTGGAGATGTTTTGATTTAGCCAAAGAGTTGGACTCAACTTAAGAATTAAATATCTTTGGTCACTAGTGCATGTGCTTTCTCAGAAATCTAATATTCTGCATGACTAGCGCTTTTCCTAAACTTTTAAACTTTTGCCTACAATGAAATCTGACTATAGCTTTTGTATGAAAAATCTGTTTTGCAATCAATTTGAATAGCAAAATTACTTTGCTGTTTTGTTCCTGGAATATCTACCAAGAAGAAGTGCCAAATATAGTAATGCATTTTCTTTTTTTAAGGTATTATTAAATTCCAGGTAGTTAACATACAGTGTAATACTAGTTTCAGGTGCCCAGTATAGTGACTCAACACTTGGATGTGTCACCCTGTGCTCATTACAAGTGCACTCCTTAATTCCCATCCCTTACTTCCCCTGTCCCCTAACCCTTTTCCTCCGGTAACCATCAGTTTGCTCTCTGTAGGTAAGAGTCGGCTTCTTGGTTCACCTGTCTCTCTCTCTCTGTCTTTTCCCCCCTAGTAATGTATTTTCCGTGTTGGAAACTCCATTATTTAAGTTGCATATAACTTTTAAGATGATAATGTTTCAGGAAAGAGATAGGGCGCCGCACTGTGTTCCTTTATATGCTCTAGGAGGTGGCAAATAACCATTTCCTGGTCTTAGCCACGGTAGTTTCTTTCCTTTATGCCTCAAGCAAGTCTTTGGGATGCTACTCATCAAAACATAGCTTTTCTTCATTCATTTTAATGGGAAGCAAAGAGTTTGGAATTTTTAGGTTCAGAAACCAAAACTGTCTTACTTTGACCTTTCTCAGTGTGCTAAATGCCCTCCAGTCTTCTGCACTGGAGTGTAGCGAGCAAAACTGAATTCTCATCAATCTCATGAAGGAAGGCAATACATCTGATCTACTGAATGGTTTCAAGCCACTGCTTCAATAATTCAAAATATGTAGTTGCAGTCCATTTGCTGCAATGGTGGCTGCATCAGTGTCTATAATCTGGTACATTGGATATTCATCCAAGAACTGATGCTTGTCTTCCATATCACAAATACACAATTTTCTGATGTTGCTGCCTTATAATCTTTAATTTAGAGGAAGGATGTAAAATGTCAGCAAATTCCCTTCAGAAAAAAGTTATCTAGAGAGATTGTAACCTTTCTTATTGTAACTTTGGAGAAATTCGCCCTCTCTAGATAAGAGAATCATTTGAAATAGTGGGCCAAGGCCAATTATATTTCCAAGATGGTAAGACAGTTTGTAAACAACATCACATGAATGAAGACCCTACAATGATCACAGAATACTTCCAACTGCAAAAGAACTCCTTGAATTTTGAGAGACATTTTTAGAGACAAATGTTGACATAACTTATAAACTTTGTCACTTTATGAAATAGATAAGAATTTCCATGTGCTTATTTTCATCTGCATATCCTCCTCAGTGAATTGTCTGTTCATGTCTTTTGACCATTTGCAGAACTTTAAATTCCAAAGTGTTTCGGTCATCTTAAGCTTAAGATGACAGTAAGTAACAGAAACAGCAATTTGAAGTCAAGATTGTAAACTTTGTGAAACTCAAGGCTAGGTAATCTCATCACTGAATTTTTTTCTGATAACTCCAATTTTCCTGTGTTTATTTTTCCTGAATTTATCTCCAATGGCAGTCTCTTGTGTTAGCTCCAAAGCTCTTGCCAGTCCCATAAATCACTATTTTCCCAATTTAATAAACATACTTCTAGAATACTTTATTACTGGAGAAATCACTCAGAAATCTAGGTTCTTTATATATCTGTTGTCATTTGGATTTGAATATTTTAGATGTGTCAAGGCTTTTCTTCTTTTTAGCTCGTACAGATATTCATATGGATTTGCAGTTGCAGGTGGAAATAAATTTACATTCCAGTTACATCTTACATTAATTTTTAAAAACTTTTTATTTTGAAATAACGTAGGACTCATAAGAAGTTGCAAAAATAGTACAAAGATTTTCTATGCAAACATCACCCTGCTTTCTTAATAACATCTTAAGTAACATACTTATTTATCAAACCGGGAAACTGTCACTGGTATAATGTTTTTAACTAAATTACACAACTTGTTCACCAGCTTTTATATGCACTCTGTTTGTGTGTGTATGTAGTCCTATGAAATTTCATCATATGTGTAGATTCATATAACCACCTTTACAATAAGGATAGTGTTCTGTCACCACAAAGAAGTCCCTCAAGCTTACCCTTTATCATCACACACTCTTTCTAATCCTAACCTGTGGCCAACACTCATTTCTTCTTACACACTACGATTTTGTCAATGAATTTTAAATAGAATCCTATGGTATGTAATGTTCTAAGACTGGCTTCCTTCACTCAGCGTAATGTCCTTGAGATCTGTCTATGTTATCTCATATATTATTAGTTTGTTCCCTTTTTTATTTCACAGAATGGACATTTTCTTATCTATTTACCCACAGACAGATATTTGGGTTGTTTCCAGCTTTAGGCTGTGTAAATAAAGCTGCTATAAATATTTACATACAAGTTCTTATGTGGACTTAGTTTTCATTTCTCTACGACAAATACCCTAAACAGCAATTGCTGGGTTGTGTTCATTAAGTGAATGTTTCACTTTATAAGAATATGCCCAACTGTTTTCCAGAGTAGCTGTAGTATTTTACATTCCCCCCAGCAATGTATGAGAGATCTAGTAGCATCACATCCATGGTAGCACTTGGTATTATCAGTACCCTTCGTTTTAGTCATTCTGATAAGTGTATAATAGTAACTCATCGTGGCTTTCATTTGCATTTCCCTAATACCTAGTGATATTGAAAATCTTCTCATGTGCTTATTTTCCATCAGCATATCCTCTTTGGTGAATTGTCTGTTCAAGTCTTTTGCCCATTTCTTATTTGGATTGTTTGTTTTCTTAATGTTGAGTTTAGAGAGTTCTTTATATATTTGGCTTACAAGTCCTTTGTCAGATATGTGATTTGCAAACATTTTTGCCCAGTCAATGGCTTGTCTTTCATCTTTTTAACACAGTCTTTCACAGAGCAAAAGTTTTAAATTTTTATGAAGTCAAGTTATTGATTCTTTTCCCTTGCTTTTGTTCTCATATTTCAGAATTCTTGGTATAACTGGAGGTCATAAATAAAAGTTTCTTAGTTTTTCATTTTACATTTAGTTCTATGATCCATTTTGAGTTAATAGTTTTATAGAAAGTAAGGTTTATAAAGATCAAGTTTCTTCCTCCCCACCCCTATTTTATGTTCAATTGTTCCAACACCTACTGAGAAGACTGTCTTTTTCCCATTGAATTGCTTTTGCACTTCTATCAAAAATCAGTTGAGTACACTTAATGGATCCCTGTCTGGTTTCTCGATTCTGTTTCATTGATCTATGTGTTTATCCTATCTTCAATAGCACACTTTCTTGACTACTGTAGACATTTTCTTATTACTCATAATTTCTTAGGTAAGAATTCATTAAACAGTGCTGTCACATATGTATTTGCATCCATGTTAAGCTGTGAAGTAACTCCTTGGTAGTGTGTGTTCTATCTCTCAGACATTTGTTGGACCTCATTTTCTTTTAATAAAATATCTAAAATAAGTCAATTAATATGATCCCTAATCTATAGTCGACACTCCGTACACCTTAAGGGCTTTTCCATTTCTCTCTTCCCTATATCACTTGTTTGTTGTTCAAAAATTAAAGTGCTTCATGACGATTCATATCGTGGTCAGCAGATGACCAATCTAGAGACTTGAAGTTTTTATTTATATATATATATATATATATATATATATTTATTTATTTATTTAGCATGTGAGTGGGTGGGCAGGGGCAGAAGGAAGGAGAGAGAGAGAATCTCAAGCAGGCTTCATGCCCAGCACAGAATGCTACTTTATAAACCTATCATGACCTGAGCCAAAATCAAGAGGTGGACACTTAACCAACTAAGCCACCCAAGTGCCCCAGAGACTTTAAGTTTTAAAGCAGAAAGTCCTCACATTATTTTCTAAAACAGCATTTTTTGTTTGAGTTGTCAAAATCCACTGGCAAAGCCAAGGTAGAGTCATTCCATTAGGGAATGTCAAGGCTGGAGTATCCTTCAAAAATGCTCTTATTCTAGGGACCCCTGGGTTGCTCAGTTGGTTAAGGATCTGACTCTTGATTTCAGCTCAGGTCATGATATCAGGGTTGTGAGATCAAGTTGGGCTCTGCTGCACTGGACGTGAAGCTTGCTTAGGATCCTCTCTCTCCTTCTCCCTCTGCCCCTCCTACCTCAAATGCTCTTATTTCTAGAGAAGTAGAGAGTAAATTCAGAAGGAGATGAAGTTTCTAATTTCCTCAGGGTTTTTTTTTCCTTTTTTTGTTGCTTTAGATACATTAACTTCAGGATATAGTTTTATTTTCCTGAATATCCATATTTACCTATTAGCAAACTCAGAGATAATCCACATATATAAGATTTATCATAGTGATCACTATGTCACTATAAATCATGTATGCCTTCTAATTAGACATTAGTTAGATCCCTACTTAAGGATGAAAATTTTAAAAAATATGGTTCCTGATAAGTATATCTTCATATGGAAAAGTGCTAAGCAAAATATAAAAATCAAAAGTAGCAAGATAATGGCTATAATATTCCTCTACATTTAGACTACCTTGGTCACATACATGCCAAAATACTCTGGTGGAGAAGAAAATTGAAAATATTCTAAAATGCAGTGTTTTTGCTATTTCAAGTAATGAAACGAATTAGGTGGAAAGCATAATAACTACACATATAGTTGTTATACATAATATATTTCTTAGGACACTTTCTAAATATATATACATATATATTTCTTATGGCACTTTCATTATAATATTTAACATCAAACACATATGACTTAAAACTTTGGTGCAGGCCCAGGACACAGCTCAGAATTCTCCAGTTTCTAATATTTCTAAAGTGTGTAAAACTAAATACAAGTAAATGAAAACTATTGGTAAATAATTTTCGTAGTAGAACATAGGCATTTAGAAACATTTGGGAAAAATCACTATGAGATTTGTTGCATAGGAGCAAGTTTTTTGAATTAAAAATATTATTAAATTGACTAATCCATGACAAAAGCTACAGTCCTAGTTCCATGTGGTGAGTAAAACGAAAGAAATATTTGTCTAGTCATTAATATTAGTAACAAATATTCCTTTGGATATTGGGAGGAGAATCATTGTATTCCACGAGGAGTTTAGGGTTTCTTTTTTTTTTTTTTTTTTAAGATTTTATTTATTTATTTGACAGAGAGAGAGAGACACAGTGAGAGAGGGAACCGAAGCAGCGATCCCAGGCCCCTGAGATCATGACCTGAGCCAAAGGCAGACGCCTAACAACTGAGCCACCCAGGTGCCCCAAGAGTTTGGGGTTTCTGAAGTAAACTATACCATCATAACTTGCCAACACAATGCTGGTGTCACAGTCTCAGTCCAGCTCTTCACATGTAACACAGTGTTACAAGCAATCATGCATTTAATAAGTGGTGTTTGACAATACTTAGAAATGACAATGTCACCCTTTTACTGTATTCCCACACACTTACAAAAAGCTTTAGAGCTTGAAGAAAGCTTTCTAACACCTTATCTCCATTGATCCTCATCACAACCCTCAGAGATAGGCAGAATAGGAATTATTATCCTCATTTTAAATTACACAGACTGATGTGATTGCATTTTATATTTATAGGGGTTTTGGAAGCTCTTATACCACTCAACTCCTTCTTGTGATGAAGTTAGCAACAAAGGCTTTCTTATATAATAACACCAGAGGAGAACAAAAGATTACCTGTCTTTTGGGACTATTTAAATTTCAATAAACAGTAAGTAGAAAAAGATCAAGGATCTTTTCTTCTCCAAGGTACACACACACTCTTTAAATATTTTTATAATGTTTTTGTTAAGTTTCATGAAGAAAAGAGGGTGAATCTTTTGGTATATGAACCATGTTATAAATTGAAATGATGGACTTGCTTTTAAGATACATTGGATATATTTTTTTAAGATTTTATTTATTTGTGGGGCACCTGGGTGGCTCAGTGGGTTAAAGCCTTTGCCTTCGGCTCGGGTCGTGATCTCAGGGTCCTGGGTTTGAGCCCCACATCGGGCTCTCTGCTCAGTGGGGAGCCTGCTTCCCTCTCTCTCTGTGCCTACTTGTGATCTCTCTCATCTCTGTCAAATAAATAAATAAAATCTTTTTAAAGATTTTAAAGATTTTATTTAAATTTAAATAATTTAAAGAAATTTTAAAATTTCTTTAATGTCTTTAAAAAAAGAAACTTTAAAAAAATTTAAAGATTTTATTTATTTGACAGAAAGAGAGAGAGCACAAGCAGGGGAAGCAGCAGGCAGAGCAGGCAGAGGGAGAAGCAGGCTCCCTTGCTGAGCAAGGAGCCTGATGTGGAACTTGATCCCAGGACCCTGAGTTCATGACCTAAGTCGAAGGCAGAAGCTTAACCAACTGAGCCACCCAGGCACCCCAACACTGGATATTTTCTTATTCTGTTAAAACCTACTTTGATTTTATACTTATCTTTTCTAGGCATAAACATTTTGAAAGAAAAGCATCAACTCTTTTGACAATTAAAAGAAAAATATTAGAAAATGTATGTGAAAATACAATTTTCATTGATTGTACAATACATTTTCTTTGGTGTCATGATGGGTTTCAGAAGCACTGTCATTTGCATATTCTGTACTTAAGCGTGTGATTGTGAGCCACTCTGACTTCAGGTCTAGAGGGAATTTGTGCTAGTTAAGAAAAAGTAAAACATTTTACTGTATAATGTGAATGACCCATAACTCATAGCTGCCCAAGGCTGATATTTAATTTACATAACAGACGCTTTGGCATTTTCTCAATATTTTCAGGAGGGAATTTCATACAAAATACTTCAGTTTCATATTCAGGAGACTTGGCATGCTGCATATTTCTGCTATTGTCTGGACTGACTTTTAAAAAAAATAACCAAAATAAAACCAATTCTTCTGATTTATACTCTGTTAAAAATTTACACACAGGAGATACCATTCTTTTGTGATTGTGCAGTGAATTGTAAGATAACCAAAGCATAGTGCTCTAATGTATATGAAATTCAACTAAGAAAAGATCTTTATTCTAATTCCAGCACTATATTGTGTAATTGTAAAATGTGGCACTAGAAAAATTGATTCCTATTAATTCTCATTAAAATGTAATTGATGGGGAGAAATTTTATGTTATGGGTTAGGATGTGATTTGAGATAATTCATGGATTTCAATCTTCCTGTACTATCTTTGTTATTACAGAAAATTATCTCTAACATTATCTGCATGTATGTTATATTTGTTTCTTTGACAGTTAATTTAACCAACAGAATAGGTGTGTTTAACATATTATTCCTTTTATAATGAAGGGTGTGGGGGAAAGAAAGAGAAGGAGAGCAGAGGGGAAGGGAAATAAGAGAACTGGTAATTACTAAAGAATAAGAAGCCCAGAGACAACGCATGTGAACTCTGCAGTGGACAGAGCCCACACTTAGAAGGGTCTCATGCTTGGTTTAATGCTTTACTTTCACAATCTTGAAATTCTTAATTTAAAAAAAATTTTTTTTTAATTTTATGTACTTATTTTTTAGAGAGAGAGAGCACAAGCAGGCAGAGTAGCTGGCAGAGGCAGAGGGAGAAGCAGACTCCCTGCTGAGCAAGGAGTCCGATATGGGACTCGATCCCAGGACCCTGGGAACATGACCTGAGCCGAAGGCAGCTGCTTAACCAACTGAGCCACCCAGGCGTCCCGAAATTCTTAATTTTATTACAAAGGGCTCCACATTTTTTTTTTCCTGACTGTGGAAGATTTTATTAGTGGGGAGGGGGCTTGCATTCATCCTGAGGTTATCTAGTCACCAATGCCGCCAGGGGACCCTCCCCCTACCCCCCACCTCTGTGGCAATGGGGAGGCTGACAGGTTGGTTTTCATCTGATAAATGCATGCATTCTCCCCACAGGAGGGGAGGCAGCGCCCTTTGGCATGGATTGGCTCCAGAATTACTACAGTTATCCAAGTAGAATTCACATTTTTATCATGCACTGGGCCACACATATTCTGTAGCTGGTCCTCCCTGGAAAGGCTAACCCCCTTTTCTTTTATTTATTTATTTATTTTTTTAACTGTCTTTTTTTTTTTTTTTTAATTTTTATTAACATATAATGTATTATTTGCCCCAGGGTACATGTCTGTGAATCGTCAGGCTTACACATTTCACAGCACTTAACAGCACATACCCTCCCCAATGTCCACAACCCAGCCACCCTATCCCTCCCCCCCCCCCCGGCCACCCTTAGTTCCTTTCTTGAGTCTAGGAGTCTCTTATGGTTTGTCTCCCTCCCCATCCCTTCCTGTTTCATTTCGGAGGGTAACCCCCTTTTCTAAAATTAGGATTTGAACCCAGGTCTCTGTCTTTCCAAAATACAAGGCCAGAATAAAACATCTACTTTGTTCCACTCTACCTATGCTAAGGAACTGAAAATTTTCAACTGTTTATTTGACATTTACTTAACAGAGAGGCTAAGAGATTAGGAGGAAGGAAAATGGAGAAGAAAGATCCCTATTAGCAGTGCCCAGCTTTTTCCTCTTTCGGCTCCAAATCTATACACCCTTTGTGGAAACCAGAGCCCCGTGGTTTACATGTTCCACTTTCTGAGAAAGCCGGTAATTGTTACTATTTTGCTACTCCTTCGTCATCCCTGACCTATTGCAGATTTCTTCCCAAAGTTTATAGTATTTTTCCAGAGAGGAATCCTGGGAAAAACAATTTTCTCCATCTCTTTACATTTTCACTGGTGTCGTAGTGTCCCTCATTCCACGTTCCAGGGAACCTGTACTGCAGGCCCAGGCTTCCAGCAGCTTCTGTGAAAGCACACACCCTTTCCTTTTATACAAGGCTGGGTCTCCTAATCAAAGGTTATCTGTAACTCTGGGTAAAAAGTAAGGATGTGTGCTGACATGGAAACTTCTCTCTGGTTCATTTAGGAGACAAAGTGCAAATAAATGAAATAAAATGTGAGTCAAAGCCTCATGCTCATCTTTTCCTTAGCATGAGAGCAGACTAAACAGTATATGGTATCTATATGCTGCTTTGTTCATTTGTTTGCTCATCTCTTCTTCCTTTCTATGTTAAATATTTATTAAGTACCAGGTCTGTGCCAGGCACTGAGGCACATAATGAAAACTTTTTTTAAAAAAAATGAGACATGGGGGGTGCTTGGGTGGCTCAGTGGGTTAAGCCTCTGCCTTCGGCTCAGGTCGTGATCTCAGGGTCCTGGGATCGAGCCCCGCATCGGGCTCTCTGCTCAGCCAGGAGCCTGCTTCCCCCTCTCTTCCCGCCTGGCTCTCTGCCTACTTGTGGTCTCTCTCTCTGTCAAATAAAGAAATAAAATCTTAAAAAAAAAAAAAATGAGACATGATCTCTGCAGTGAGATAGAGTGAAGTCATGATATGGGTCAAAACCCCATGGGAGTGTGGAGGAGAGAACAAAACCAAGCAATGCCTAGAGAAGAATGGAAGGTTTCACTGAAGACATAAGATTTGAGCTAGGTCTTGGAGGGCAAAGCAGAGTTTGCTGACACAGAGGATCCTCCAGACTCCATTCTCCACAAGAGTAGAAATGGTCTTGTCCACGTTTAGTACACCAACTGCCCCCTGGCGAGTCTCTCAATATGTATTTCTGACCAGCATGGAGCAGGGCATTCTAGGGGGAAGAAAAGCCTGTGCAGAGGTCCTTAGGAGTTAGAAGATTGGGGACATCGAAAGAATAATGAGAAGCTTAATGAAGTAGAAGCTTATCCTTGATTATGTAATTCCTGTTAAATGACAAGCTATGGATTGTCAAGAACACTACTTGCAAGTTAGCCTGGTACAATTTTATAGATAGAGACACAAAATACAGACAGGAGACTCCTGGGTCAGAGAAAAAAGACTATTATTAGCAGCAGAGAAATTAACATGAAAAACTATAAAATCCTTTTGATATAAATACAGAAAACAGCAAATTAAATAATTATGGAAAATTAAGGTATACTCTGTGACTTTATCTTTTCTTTTCTCTCAAAGAAGGAAAAGGGTTTTTTTCCAAGTTAAATCTCTCCTTTTTTGTTATTAAAGTCAATCTAAATTAGGTCATCTAAGATGGTTCTATAAACCAAATATCCATATTCCAAAAAGTAGAATTATTATTATTTTTTTAAAGATTTTATTTATTTATTCGACAGAGAGAGAGAGACCACAAGTAGGCAGAGAGGCAGGCAGAGAGAGAGAGGGGGGGGAAGCAGGCTCCCTGCTGAGCAGAGAGCCCAATGCGGGGCTTGATCCCAGGACCCTGAGATCATGACCTGAGCTGAAGGCAGAGGCTTTAACCCACTGAGCCACCCAGGCGCCCAAGTAGAATTATTCTGTAGCAGTTTGAATTCACAAGTTTTCACAGGTTTGCTTTTACTCCTGTTTCTCTTCCTCCTCTTTCTTCTCTGTACTTCTTTTCCCCTAAAACCCCTACTGTTCCTCCCATTTTTTGAGGAGAACACAAATAAATAAGGTACTCAAATCTTTAGTGTATAGCTCAATGAATTTTTAAAATATATGTACACTCAGGTAAACATCACCTAGATCAAAATCTAGATCCCTGAAAGATCTAGTACCCTGAAAGATTCCCTTGTATTCTCTCCCAGTCAATATCTTCTTGCCAAAAAGCAATTACTATTTGGAATCCAATCTTTGAAGGGTGGTTTTGTCTGATCTTGAACTGGACAGAAAGTCTTTTATATCTGGCTTTTTGGTATAACATTATGTCTACAAAATTAATTCATGTTTTTGCATGTAGCTATTGTTTGGTGCATAGTGTTTCATCATATGATTTACCACAGCTTATTTATCCAGTCTACTTTTGAGAGAATTTGGATTTTTCCTATTTTGGCCATTATGAATAAAACCAATATTTTGGACATGATTTTGGTTGGACATGTGCACTCATTTTTTTCTGGGTATAAAACTGGAAATAGAATTGCTGGGTCATATAGTAGGCAAATGTTTAACTCTAGTAGATACTACCAAAAATTTTTACAAAGCAGTGGTACTGATTTATATTCCTGTCATCAGAGTCTAGGAGGTCTGATAGCTCTAGATTCACACCAATACTTGGTATTACAGGGCTTTTTAATTTCAGCTATTTTGATGGGTGTGGAATCGTATCTGTTGTGGTTCCAATTTGCATTTCCTTGATGACTAATAACAGATTTCTATATTTATTGGTCATTTGTCCACTGTTTGGTTAAGTGCTTGTTCAAGTGTATTGCCCATGTTTTAAAATTGGGCTTTCTCTCCTTTATTAATTAATTTGTAGGAATTCTTTATATATTCTGAATATGAGTTCTTTGTCAGATGTGTGCATTATAAATATCCTCTTATTCGGTGTCTTCCTTTGTAATTTGTTAATGGTATCTCAGTAAACAGAAGTTCTTAATGTTGACGAAGTGCTATCTTCCAATTTCTTTTTTATGATAAGTGCTTTTGAATTTTGTGATTTTTTTTTTTTTTTTTACTTTCTGTGATTTCTCAAAAAACTATTGCCTACTCTGAGGTCATGAAGAAATTCTTTTATATTTTCCTCTATAAACTTTATTGTCTTACTCTTCACATTTAAGTCTATGACCCATCTGACATTGACTTTTATGTATGACATGAAATAGGAGTCAAGTTTCGTTTTTGCCCATATGAATATAAATTAACCCAGTACCATTTATTGAAATGAATACCCTTTCCTCAGAGCATTGTAGTGACACCTTTGTCATAGATAAATAAAGCAGCTATTTATAGATGAGTCTTTTTCTGAATTCTTTATTCTGTTCCATCTGTCTATTCTTGCATTAGTTCTACACTGTTTTAATTACTATAACCTTATAATAAATCTTCATCTCAAGTAGTGTAAGACAATTAACTTTGTTCTACTTCATAATTATCATTGTTATTGACCGATTACATTTCAAGTAAAAGTTTAGAATCAGTTTGTCAATACACACACACATATACACACACACACTACTAGAGATTTTATTGGGAATGCATAATGTCATAATGAAAAACTAAGTAAAAATACTTTTATTTTATTTTATTTCTTGGTATACACCCAAGCAATTTAAGTTGTAATTAGGATTTGGAATAGGGGAGAAAGAGACGGAACAAATATAAAACTATTTCTCCAGATTATGATAACAAATCACTGCATCAAATGTTAAGTTAGACTTTCTAGAAAGGATGAAAACTTATTTAAGTAGTTTTGAAGAGAGATTGATACTCTTGGAAGTTCATGAATGTTCTAAGCTGCCCCCTACATCCCATGTTTTATAAGTCCTGTCATTCTGCCTCACTAAGGGTGGCTCGATCATTTAATATTAATTGGTTATTTCCATTTTAATATAATTTAAATTGAATATAAATAAATTGAATTTTATTACTGTTATGTATAATATTGTGGTAGCTATTAAAATTTTTTAGAAATTTTATAATTCTTTTTCATGCTGTCTTTGTATTTCCTTTCATAATGAGTTTCAAATGCACACACAAGAAATAAACAAGAGGTTGCATTTTTTTAAATCTCCATGTAAATCATCTATAGTGTAGTAATTAAGTATAATCAGAAGATTGCAGGAAAGTGGGTATCTCTAGAGAGAGAATGGATTGCTTAAGAGAGGTCTGCATGTTCACACAGTCAAGGAAATCAACTAAATAACAAGTGAAGCTTACTGAGTTTTGCATCTCTGCTTTTTAGAAAGCAACTATAACTTGCAGACATACAAGCTGTGAAGTTTTGCAAAAACTGAGCCTGGAATTTATTTTATTTAACACATTTGTAAATGACCCAGGAAAAAGGGTAATAATCTGTGGTGATTACTCAAGCAAATAGGGAAAGATAAGCTTGCATATAAACTTGGAAAGATCTATAGAAGCTGTGGGATAAAGTGTTTCATTTTTCAGAAGACACAGGGGAGGATATTATACAATAATATATCCACATTTTTAAAAAATCTGAAACCTCTCATTTTTGGTTCAATTTTTTTAATTCCAGGAAAAAATGTAATTCTAGAGTAACTCTCGAAGTCAGTTAAAAAAATAAAACACATTAGAGGGGACAGGGTGGCTGAGAATGGTGGTCAAGTAAATTTAGATCACACAGAGGAAGAACTGGAGCCAAGGGAAAAAAAAAGAGAGTAGGTACAGAATGAAGAATAAATAGCAGCACAAACATTAAGGTAATGTAGTGTGTCAGAGCTGCCAAGGAAGGAGAGAATATAAGAAATAGAATATGATCAACAATGTCATATGTTGTAGAGAAATGAAAAGAACAATAACTGAAAAGGGCTAATGTCTTGGTATTTATCAGGTCATCCATGATAGCGCCTATAAATATATTAAGTAAGTAGAACATTTCTGTCCAAAGGTAAGAGAGGTTTTAATCAAAATTTATAATATGAAAGATCCAAAAAGAGTAACTCACACGGACTTGTTCACTGACTCCCGTAGAACTGGGAAGGGGGGGCATCCTTTGGGATTTAAAAGAAAAATGTAAAACAAGTAAATGGTACTAGAACTTTACATAACGGATATTGAAATTATGGAAATGTATTACTTCAAGATTCAATATAGTTTGAAATAAGAATGTATTTTAAAAGGTTTAGATACATACTTGAATGATAGATTTCTGATGAGTTCTCGAGGAAAACGTCTTGGCATTCTGCTGTTAACATAATGGAGAGCAAACATGCCCTCCCACAAACCATTTGTTTATACCATTTTTAGAGACAGAATTCTCCAGCCAGTAAAGTTGAAATGTGTACCAGTACGACATTTCTTATTAGTTTGTGTGAATAATTGCATATATTTAAAAGTATACAGAAAAAATTACAAATCTCTTACACCAAAAATAGCAGTTGCTTAGATCCCTTGGGAAAATGCCACCTGATAAATTAAAGATGAGTCAATGATTAAGGCCAAAGAAAGAACTGCAATAACAACAGAAAACTGTCCTTTCTAATCTGGAGGGGAAGGAATCAAGATTTCACTTTCTAATTTATTTTCTTTGTAAATTAAAAAGGTTTTAAAAATGTACACAGTTAGCAGAATTACCAGGAATTACTGGTGTGTTGCATTACAGGTATTTTAAGTTAATTGAACTTTTTCAAATTAGAATTGCCAGACAGCTTTAATTCTGAGGAATTCAGTGTATTTTACAGACATCAAAACCTAATTACTGGTATGATTCTTAGCAAAATGTTATGTGAAAAGAAATCACATTTCTGTTTTACAAATTGAGAAATTGAAAAATCGATAGCTTGTTCTGAGTTACCTACCAACTGCCTCTGCTCAAATTTTATTTTGTTGGAGGAAGCAGAGAAAGTGGGATGAAATCCTTTAACGGAGGGATTTAGAAGATTTAAGTGGCATTCAGTCTAACCATGGGCTCCATGGTAACCATATGGGTTATGCAAGCTGTTCAATGAATAGCCAAAACATTTAGGTAGACAGGATGTCAAGCCAACCGAGGTTGAAATTTGAACACTGTCATTCTCTTGGCTTGAAAGCCAAGCTTTCAGCATAAGTACCTTGGTGGAGTCTTCCTTTTCTTGGCTATTTTAGCCAATGTGAATCATTTGGAAACTAAAGTATCAGAAAATTATCCCCTCTAGTGCAAACCCCCTCTAGTTCTGAAAAGTTGGCCTTGCTTCAACTCTGTTCTTGGATAAAATTTCGGAGGGCAGCTGGAATGTCTTTCTTCACTTGGCCAGCGAAAGCAATCTAGCCAGGGGCAGTTTGTCGTGCTCAGAAATTGGGAAAACCGAGGTGCAAGCAAAATGCCACGGGATACAAACAGGCTGCACACAACTAAGATTGAGCTCCACCTCACTGAGTAGACTCATCTGTACTCCTATTGTTCTGTGTGCCTTCAAGTCAGTTATCTCTATTCAATGGTTATTGCGAGTCTAAGCCAGGGGGTGTGCTGTAAGGTGCCTGAGTGGTTTGCAGGGGGTGGGGGAAGCATTGGTCAAAGGGTAAGTGTAATTTAAAGAGTTCCTGTTCTAATTGGGAAAGGGTAGAGGGGGGGAAAGACTACAGTACAACATAGTGGATACTCTGGGAGACGTGAGTACAAATTGCTAGAGGAGCACCAAGCAGGGAGTCATTTTACGTTTGGGAGATCTGGGAGGATTTCAAAGAGAAAGGGAATGTTGGAAAGTGAGTTGGAGCTTCTGTGCCAGGGCAGTGGCAAAAAGGATTGGTGGAGTTAGGAGGTCTAGAGGTGTTTCCAGACTGAGAAAAATACAGATGGCTCTATATAGAACCTACATAGTTCTATACAGTTCTATACAGAACATCTCTATACCTGTATAGAGGTATACAGTATACCTCATACTTGGTCTTTCCCTTTTTAGATTATCAGAATTTTGAGAACAAAGACCATAATTAAAGCATCTTTCTATTTCTGACCTTGTCAGATTTAGCGGATTAGATCCAAGAACTGTTCAGTCAATGGGTATATTTCCAATAATAGTGGTTTGGATGATTTCTGAATCTCCTACTTTCACAACTTTGATTATTTTCTCCATCACTAATAAGATACTGCATTTTGGGCAAATAGTACTTCTTGTTCCACTGGGTCTTAGAGATTAATGGCTCTGATCGGGCACGAGAGCCTCTTTATCAGCACAAGGGTTTTGTTACATTTCTAACTTGAAATAAATTACCTGAAATTTCAATTTGTCTTGAATTCTCCTGCGTTTGGTGGAGGTCACATTTTGTCACCCTTGACGGACAGCTTTGACGGAACCTGTCTCAACAAGGAAGAGGTGGAGCTTTGACGGAACCTGTCTCAACAAGGAAGAGGTGGAGCAGTCAGTGAGATGTGGTCCTCAGCGAGAACCAGCTGTTTGGGGTCCCTACCGCCTCCATCCCACAAGGAGGAACAATGCTGTCGCCTTTCACACGGCCCTGACTAAGCAAGCCCTGCCCATTTCATCCCGATAGTGATACAGTAGCAATACTAAGAGTGAAAGAAATATGGACATTTTGTGTAAAAGGGCTCCTAATTAGAAGAGGTTTCATAACGTTCTATCAAGAATTATACCCAAATCATTCCGTTTTTGTCATTGGAAATCAGCCGATTTAGTACATAATTTCAGACTAACTGTATGGGTAGACAGTGAAGTCTGTCTGATTTATGGATAACTACATTTCAAGATGTCTTTTTCACATTATATGTGAAAAAATGATGAACATGTACCTGAAAAGATACTTACTGTATTGTGTCTGTGTGTGTATATACATAGATCTATTTCTGCGTATTACAATGTTTGGACATCCTAAAAAGTCTTTCTGGCTGGTGGGGGAGAGACTGCCTCTCCCAGGGCTAGCCAACTGTGACAGATAGAGGGGCCTGGCTAGGAACACACCTTTGATACACAAACTAAGCAACCCAGAGTTGTACCTCCTCTGTATGGCCTATTCACCCCAGGAAGCAATATTCCTCTGCTTCAACCATTCCAGGGCTAGATACCAGACAACTGGGAACCAGCCCTTTAGTTTAGAGCCCACAGAGATTATTCAAACTAGCCAGTCTTAAACTGTTTACTCTCCCTTGCCTTGCCTTTCCCACCAGGGCTCTAGTCCCACCTATGTCTCGCTCCAGTCTTCTGCCTCCTTACCACTCTGCGTCTTTCCATGTGCCCTTCCGTGTCCTGCCTCCCATCTCTAGGACCTGTGACCATCATAAACTTCATTTTCCTGAGTCTCTCCTTTGTCCCCTTTTATGGCCACACCTGACTGACTGTCTCCTGAAAGAATACAAAACACCTGACAAATAGGAAGATTTAAAATCGAGGATACAAAATAACAGCTCCTATGTGATGAGTTTTAAATTAATTCTTTTGGAAAAAAAGTTGTCATTGCTATTTGAGATTGAAGCAATACATTGTAGTGAAGATTAAATTAAATGATTTACTGTCAACAAACATCAAGGAACATCGTTTGAACCCTTAGGTTCCTGGTTACTCTGACAAATTCTACTCAAAAACTTATGCACACAGGCAAATGTTTACTACCTTACACCTGTCAAATGTCTCCTCACTCTGTGAGTGTTACTTGGAGCTGATTATTTCTTCTTTCATTGTAATTCTATCTACCTTGATTTTTTTTTCCCACTTGCAGTTCATAAACAGTATTGGGAAATGGAAAGCATGTGAGTTTTGAAGTTAGAAACCCTTGAGTCTGAATCCTAACATTGCCATTCATTTCTTCACTTATGGTGTTTATAGTCAGAGGTACAGTGATTCATGCACTGATTTTGTTACATATTAGCTGTGGATTATGGGACAGTTTTATAACTTCTCTGAGAATTTATTTTCTCATCTATAAAACGGGAGCATTAATTACAGTTAACATTTACTGAGTGTTTGCCAGGTGGTATACACATGGTATATACATTATCTCATTTTATACTCATGACAACCCTCTAGTTACTATTTTTACCCCTCCTTTGAAAAAAGTGAGTCTTACCACAGTTAAATAATTTCAACAAGGTCATTCAAGTAATAAGTGGGATGAGAATGAGAATCCAGGTCCAACTTTTTCCAAAGCATGTTTTTATGCATTCTTCTATTATTCAACAATGGCTTTTAACCTCAATTGCAGATCAATATTATCTAAAGAGGTTTTTGTTGTTGTTCTTGTTGTTCAAGTTATAGATGGTCTTTGGGGATTCTAAGCTATCTAAGTAGACTTAGTTAGGTAGGGGAAACATTTTTTTTAAGTTTCGCTGATGATTCTGATGGGCATTTTAGACTGAGAAACACTCATTGCCTTAAAGGGATCATGTATTGTACGTGTAATGGGAATGATAATTTGAAATGTAGTAATGATATTTATGCTATACAGTATTTTTACTGATTACTCTAGTCAGTCCCAGGTATTTACCTGCCTTGGAAATGGTGGTATCAGAATAGAAATGCAGAGAGAAATGCTTAGTATTCAGCCCTAATACCCAAATAGGACTTTGTCAGAGAACATAGTTTTAAGAATCAAGCTATGTCAAGACAGATATTAAGGGACCAAGCACAGCATTTTCGAAACCATCACATCTCAGTATGGGACTGTCACCAGCTCTCTGTTTTACATGAATGATCACAATTCTTAAGGCTGGATAGCTTTGCAGAAATATGCTTCTGGTCACAAAGTGGGACAGAGATAGAGGGTATGGATAGAAGATGGAAAAACAAACTGGAGTAAATATCTCTATATAAAATCATAGATTATTATAATTTGAGGTATACCACTAAATTCATTTTCATGAACATTGTGTAACCCACATTACCAACAGAATAAATTTAGAGTATTACCAGCTAAAGCAAAGCAAGAGGAAATGTTGGAAAATCATATTTTAATTTTTATAATAAATGTTAATGAAGTTCCTTATTTAGCCATTGTCCAATGCACTTTAAAGTAAGTGCTAATTACTTTATTATCAGCCAAGCTTAGCTCTTTGGTTAATCAATTCAAATGGCTTGCCAGGGAAGAGATATTTAAAAATACAGCAGTGAACATTTAGGCAAGTTAATTTGGTAACATTATAGTCAAGGTAAAAAGTTCTTTTAATCATATGGCATAAAATAATGAGTAAATGGTTATTTAATAATTAGTTTGAATTTTACCTGTTAACAATAAAGTATTTAAAATTTCTTTTGAGTAAATGCAGAGTTTGACTGTCCCTTTCAATTCTTGACAATGCCTCTTTTTTTGAACATTTTACAAAGGGATCTATATAATTAAAACAAATGGAATTGAATACTTGTGGGTGGGATATGATCTTGCAAAGATTTGATACAAAAAGGATTTCTCAGAGTGTGTTTACTTACAGAAATAAAACTGTGAAAAAGCCTTTGAAATTCATACACAAAATGGTCTGACACAATTGTTTAAGACTTTAATACAATGGGTAGATCCAAGTCTGCTGAATAGATCAGGTGTCAAAATATGCCAAAAACATTCTATTAGCAGCTTTCATCCCTGTTAATATTTTATAGAACGGAAAATATTTCTGATGCTTCTGTCAGAAGCTTTCTTGAATCTTGACCTAATTTGTTGGAATGATTTAAGAATTTAAAACTTGCTGTTTCTGTCTCTGGCTAGTTTAATTCATCATTTAGCTCTCTCCAAGACTAAAGACACATAGCAAAAATAGCTCTTACATATCAACATTTAAATGAAAACAGCCTCTATATCATGCGGAGTGGAATATTTGCTAATCAAATGTTCGCGGTGGCAATACTTATAGAACTGTAGCAGAGAACATCTGACCGAGTGTTAATGCTTTGCAGGAAAAGAAATGATGTTATTTGCTTTAGATATAAAGTCATTTCTTTTTAAAAATTAGCCTATTTAATGCATGGGAGATTGCCATATTCCTTCATTTAATGTTGCATTCTCTATAATGATTTCTGATTACCAAAATGCATAGTACAAATGCTAATCAGGACCCTTTTCACAACAAGTGCGGATGCTGAGTGCCTCCTACGAGTTTAATCACAGTGTGTGATTCACACAGTAATGGGTCATAATTGCCCCCCACCAAGCTGTCTTGAGGGTCCCGTTTCATTTTATTACCAGTGGACCTTATCAACCACTGAAATCTACTGCAGTTGCCTTGAAGGTTGCAACCAATCTCTACGTGCATAATTATTCCCAAATAAGGACGCCCAAGAAGGGTGAAGGATTATATTTGTTCTCTCCCCAGTTTTATAAGAGATTAAAAAATGAAATGGCACTATTTATATAATTTTCTATTACCTTTAATTTCTTCTTACCTGGAAAGACAGTCTGATTGCCATCCAGGTAATTAAATTAAATCTAGTTGGTAGCTTACGTACAGATGCATTAGGAAGTTTTTTTTTATTCTTGTTAGCTTTGGACATCTTAGGGTTCATTTTCTCCCTAATACCTGGGGAGCTAGACATATAAATCACTATCATTTTAGAGAATAGCAGTCCCCAAAATTTCTTCTTCTAAATGAAACTTGGAAGATTCCCAACTTTGTAACTCACTTTTGTAAGTTGTTAGGAGGGCCAGTTGTTTTGCCTGGAGGACTGTGGTGTCCACTTGGCAGACTGGTTTGTGCATAGAGTCAATGGCTGTCTAGGTTGGTAGTATTTCAGTGTTTCCTTCTTTAAATAATTATGTCTCATCTATACACACACACATACACACACACATGCACACACACACCAGTTGGTTGATGCCTAAAGTTATTTTAACAAGTACAAAATATTTATGTTCCATAATTAGAGAAATCAGGCCATAAATATTTATTAAGCACCTACTATGTGCCAGTCATTGTCTAAGATGCAGGGAAAAGAGCAAAGGGCAGGAAAAATTATTTGGGGATGTAATTATGGAGTGTAAAAGCATTTTGGAACTAGAGAAGGTGGTTGCACCACATAGTAAATGTACTAATTTACAATTCAGTAAATTTTTTTGAATTGTTCACTTTTAAAGTTAACGATTAATTTTGTACTATGTAAATTTCACTTCAATGATAAAGAGAGATCCCTGCTCTCTAGGATCTTATAAGGATAGAGAAAACACACAGAAATAACAGTAATGTAAATTCACAATAATGTGAATTATTGGGAGGAGCACAGGACTAAAAAAATTTGGAATGAATAAATTATGGAAAAGATAGAAAGAACACATATTAAGGAGAAGGTGATTCAAAAACTGCCTACTTAAGAATTTACCTCAGACTCACTCTGCTTTATCTTCTTTATAGTTGGGCAATAGCAGAATTTTATCTAGGCTTAAGGATTCTGATTTTTTTAAACTAAAAAAGTGTTTTAATTGTCAAGAGTATCACTGGTAGTTCTTCAAAAAGTTAAACATAGAATTATCATATGACCCAGCAAATCCACAACTAGGTATCCACTCTAAAGAACTAAACACATGTACTCAAATACATGTTCATGTTGTGTTCACAGCAGTTTTCTTCACAAAAGCCAAGAGGAAGAAATAGCCCCAAATATCCATCAGTGGATGAACAGATAACCAGAACTGTGGTATATACACACAATAGAATATTATTCAGCTATGAAAAGGACTAAGGATACGTAATATAACACACTAAATAAACACACACTCAGAACATGCTAAGAAACCAGAAGCAAAACATCACATATTGTATGTCTTCATTTATGAAATACCTAGAGTAGCTAAATCTATAGAGATAGAAAACATACTAGTCATTGCCAGAGGCTGGGGGTTGAAGGAAAAGGAATGGGGAGTAACTGTGTAGTTGGTGTAAGTTTCCTTTTGGGGTACAAAGTTATTTTGGAACTAGAGAAGGTGGTTGCACAACATCATAAATGTACTAATTTATAATTCAGTAAATAGTTTTGAATTGTTCCCTTTTTAAAGTTAATGAATAATTTTATGTTATGTAAACTTGACTTCGATAACAAAAAAAGTATTGAATGTGTCATAGGATAAGGTAACCACGGCAATATGGAATGCTGTGAGGTACCCTCATTTATTTACTGATTCATTCATTTATTTAACACATATTCATTGTTTGGGTACCATTTGCCAAGCACTGTACTATGTGTCATCATCAAGATAGACTTAGCTGGTGTCTTCTCAGCACACTGTCTAGGTATGATATAGACAAATTCAAGTGTTTTATATGGACCATAGAAGCTTTCCTTCTTGGGATGCCCTCCTTACACTTTCCAAGCTAACTATAAGTTTTATAGTTAAAAATAACATTTTTTTCTCTTTAGCGCAAATGTGCAACAGATGTTTCTTCAGGCACCCATTTTCAAAGTTGGATGCCTCAGTCACTTCTTAAAATTCGGCACTGACTGAACCCACCACGTTAGTAAACAAAATGGATATCTGGGTCACTAAGGGTGTGTCTACATGGCACAAATATTTGCAGATATAAATTCCAACCCCCATTGTATCAAAACCTATTGAACTGCATTTTTTTCTAAATACTTTCCACAGAGAACTCACTCAGCAAGTTCTATGGTCTAGATAGGGCAATACTCCATGTAATATTCTAATATCCTATATTGCAGAGCCCCAGTATAAATTAGCATTCCACACCCTCTCAAGAGCTGTACAGAAACATATTTATTTTACTTTATTTAAGTCAAGATTTCCTAAAGTTACTTAGCCTATAGTATTTCTTTTTTTGTTTGTTTTTGTGCAAAACACCTATAATTTTCTGAAAGAACTAGTATTACGTGGGTCACATATTGTGAGATGCAGGTCTGGTCCTCTCAAGCTCTTCCTGTCATTATGGCCAAATAATTGACTTAGCAGTGCTCACAGAGCAGGCTAATGCTCCCATCCACTGAGTTGGCTCCTTGTTCTCCACTGCACTTACCATTGCTGAGATTATATTACTTATTATTTTGTGTAATCACTGTCGTTTCCTCTAAAGCATAAACACTGTGAATGTAGGGGCTTCCTATTTTTTGTCCACCGCTATATTTCAAGTTTCTAGAACAAAGCCTGGCATCTGATAGGTGATAAATATATTTCTGTTGAGTGAACGGAATGAAGCAGGTGCTAAAAAATACATGTTGATTTATTGACTTAATTTTTAATACACAAACATTATGAATATTATGTTCTCGTTCTGCTAAGAGGAGATTTGAGCAGATATGTAGTGTAATCAGAACAGTTTAATAGGATTCCAAAAAGAGCAATTTCACTCACCATTTGGTCTATAATTTCCTCTTCCTGATGCTGTGATTGTAATAGATAATACTACTAATATTAGTAAAAATAACAAAAGAATGTGAACTTCCAAAAACATCTTGGACAGTAAATGAAACAGGATTAGATTTATTATGTGTCCATTAACTCTATTTTGCTTTATGACTAAAGAGTTGGAGAGAGCCTGGGTAAACTGATATTTTCCCCAATGTGACAGAATGAATGCAACCATGACTAAGCACTAGATGACCCAAATCCAGGTCCAACTCTGCCATCAGCAGCTGGGTAAATCATCACGTAACTCATCTTCCCGGGCTTCTCTTTTGTCATTTGTAAAATAACAGGACTAGACTAGCATGTCGTTCAGGTACCTTCTATAGTCCCTGTTCCAGGATTCCCACAGTTCTGGATCAATTACTTTTCCCCTTTATAAATCAACCTAACTGCTTACTTTCATCACACTGTTTTGAATTCTTTCTCTGGGGCTGCATTTGTGGTCTCTTAGGAACTGACTTCAATAGGCCATTATCTGGGTTCACTGGGTCCTTGTTGTTATTCTGAGGTCAGCTTCTGCCCACTCATTTGCCATCCATCACCAGTCTCCGGACCTCCCAAACAAAACCTCTTGAACAAATCATCACTTTCAAGGGTCAGGCTGAGGGTCAAACATCCCTAAAAGCACATTTCCCACCAACTAGCACTTGGTGTACAGACTCTCATCACTCAGAGTCCCAAATCAACTGAGTCCTGGGGGATCCACTTGGGAAATCAGTCACATTGTCGGCTCTGTCATTCCATCGCTGCCCACTCAGTTTATGGAGAGGCCGTGCGTGGCGCGCATACGTTAAAGCAGGCCTCCTTCTCTTCCCTTTCCTGAGAGGCCACGTCGGTGTTGTCACCCCACAGGAAACTCAGTCTGCCCTGTTTTGCTTCCAGATCCCCAGGATCCCACACCAGGGGTCTCAAGCCTCTGTTTTCTTTTTATGTTTTTCTCTGACGGGGATCTCCCGGGCCCAGATCCACTGAGGGCACTGAACCTCAGGCTCCAGCATTTTTTTGGGACAGCATCCAAGTGGGAGGAGAGGCAGACAGCAAGGAGTGGGGGAAGCTGTGTGAATGGATATTTTGTACCCACATTATCTTTGTTGTCTCTCAGTTGAAAAGGCCCTTGAGACAAAATGACTTCCTTTCAGTGGCTTATGTGGAGGAAGCTTCACGCATTCAGTTGTCGGTGCTGATGTTAAATCAAATGATAATGCGGAATCCGTACGTTAAAATAAGAACTATTCTAAATGTATGGGAGGGAAGACCGGGAAGCCGTAAAAACGCCTTTAAAATAGTGTCTTCTTGTTAAATACCAAAAACTAGTACTATTTTGCTGGTTCTATACATCGAGTTGAAAGCCAAAAATTTTTTAGGCTCCCACAATGGATTTTTCGGAGTTCTTAGAAACACTATCATAGAACTTCCATATATTCTAAAATAATTAAACACGAGTTCTTAGAGATTTCTTGCCAAGGTCATTTGGAGATTATTCCCTGAGCTACTTTGTTTGAAATAAAAAAAAAAAAAATTGTAATGTGAATTGTAATTACTTAGAACATTGTAGAATAAAGCTACAGTAAATTCCTTCACAGTTGAACTAAACTGTTTAACACATGGAATGTCTAATTGACAATTCCGTACCAAAGTGTAAATTTGTCAAGGAAGGATACACAACAAGTTTTTTTTACCATCTCAGTGAGTGCTGTTGTGATTTGGATCTATTACTTCTGCATATTGCATGAAGCTGACAAGCACTTGTCATTTAAAGACCACATGGAGGCATTTAGTGTTCCATTTAGACATAATAACACATTATGCAAATAAGCTTGCAGAGGAAAGCTGGAGGCTGACATGAAATAAACTGTCAAACACAAGTTGCTAATAAATGAACATTTCTTTATAGATTGTCTTAATTTGGGGAGTTGAAAAATACATTTGGCTGTGGTGAATCAGGGACCTTACTCTAGTGGTACTTAGCTGAGGAAGCAACGTTTGACTTTACAACAGCATTCCTTCCCTCCAGTTATGACCAGAGGTTTTAGTTTAAAGAAAAGTCCCAAAACTTAAATTTGACCTAAAAAAAGGCATTTATAAGTAAATTGCATTTCCACATTTTCATGGTATAGAGATAATTTAGCCTGATTTAGTCTCATGGGATTATTTGCTTCTCAATTTTGTGCTGTCTTTAATAGGTCTGAGGCTTTCAGTGTGGCCCAGATAGCAGGTTATTGGAATCCAGAAGAGTTCTGACACTTGGGATTTTGACTAGACAGGGTTTCTCAAAGAATACTTCAAGATCTCCTGGAAGCTATCTTAAATATGGGTATTCCGAGAAGCCTTGTTAAAAATGCATATTCCTGGGTCTCGACCAGGACTGATCTAATCAGAATTTTGGAGAGTGGGGCCCATGAACTTGCATTCTAAAAAAGCAGTCCAGTCATTCAGTCGATGTTGAGAATCTCTGGATCCCTGAAGGTCCATGACAAGTACAATCTCAAGATTGCTAGAGCTGGAATTTGTACTGCAAATCAGGTGGGACCTGCAGCTGGGGATTGAGTTGTTCAGAGTGAGTTTGGCTCAAGATACAGCATCGGCCGCAGGGAGGCTTTGTTTTCCATTTGTCCTCCTGTATCTGTAGCTCCCAGGAAGCAGCTCAAGAACTAGAAGAAGACAACTCTTTCTCCAGGGTAATGGCCTGTCAGGGCAGCCCTGGCAGGGGATGGAGTGTTACAACTGGAGCGCATGACCAGCAAAAGGGGAAGGTCTACACCTACGTAGGATACACGGGTGAAGTGGCCGAGCTTCCTCTCCCCAGCTAGTCTCTGCTCAGAGATGACCTTGAGGCTTTTGGTCATTTGTTTTCACAGAACATGGAAAAGATAGTAAAAGTTTCTTCAACAGCCCTCAGACCTCCTCTAGAACCCATAAACCATCAGAACCAAGAACACATTTTTTTCCCTCTGGCTCTGCTATGCTGTTGGCTATCTGAGCAGAGAGGTCAGACTTGAAGGCATTCATATATGCATCCTCTGAGTGGACTTTTGAATCAGTCCTAATTTCTGTCCCTTGCTCAGATGCCTGCAAAAAATGTTCCCTTTGCAGGCAGCATCTCATTTGGTGCCATCCTAATCTGTTTCTTACTCTGAAGCACACTCATTGGCACTTCCAATTCTAATCTCTTGTCTGTTTTAGTGTTCCAACATCCATACTGACAAACTCTCCCCTTGATCAGACTTTAGTCAGGCTCTTCAGAGCCCTCTTTTCCACTAGGCCTCAATCTTGACCCTGTCCTTGCTGGGCCTGCATAGCCCAGTTGTAACAAGAATCCTGCTAAGTCACTGTAGTGAGAATCCCCCACCCTGGACAACACCTGATCAAATTTCTCTCTCCCAACGATCTGACCACCCTGACATGCTTTCAGCAAGAATCCTGCTAAGTCTGTTTAGCCACAGTTTCCTCTACCCTCAATGTCTTGTCTTAGTAATTTTCTGGTCACTGACCCCTTCATTCTCTTTGTTGGCTATCACCCCTAGCCGCCTTTGCTGTACTTGGAATAGAGTGGAGTCCTGCCCCCTATTGGGAGAGCCTTGATACCTATTGCAATAGTACTGAGTAGAGACTTCCTTAACATTTTTACAAGTGTGAGAATAATTTTCTCTTTAACACTACATGCATATAGGCACTTGATCTTAGCTAAAAGGCCGAGAAGCGATACTATATGCATATAGGAACCAAAGTCCTGCATACAGAAAAGTTTAACATTCAACCTAACCTTTTTGTTTTACAAACAATAAAAATGGTGCCCCAAAAGCTAAGTGAGTTATTTAAAGATATTTTCTTCTTATTGCAATGTAAGCCAATTCCTTTTAGTACTACAGTGAATCAAATCAGAAAAGCTGCTAACTTTCCCAGATCCATATACTGTACTTTAAAGCCATGAATGTTCTGGTTATCCGGTTCTCCCTGTTTAATAGGCTGGAGAAAAAACAGCCATTTATCAAACTTATGAAGCTCAAAGTATATAGTTAGAGAGAATTTCCAAAGAAGGTTTATATATCTTCAATATATAAAGTAGTATCCTGAAGCCAGAATTCTTCCATTAAAAAAAAATCTCTCAACTCCTTCCTTTTTGATTGTATTGTTCTTTAGCGGAAGTTACCCAATAAAAGGCCTGAAGAGTAAACACATGGCAAGTAATTGTGATCACTCTTCCTTGCCCTGGCCAAAAGCTTATTAGATCATATTGATTTACCAGCTCTTTCCTTGCAGGAATAGCCTAATTAAATGCTTAGTACTGCCTTTGAAGATGAGTTCAGCTCAATAGCTATCTTGGGTTCTAATTTTCGAACCCCTCCCTTCTATGATTATATTTTGGGTAATGAGAATTAAATGTTGATGTCTTAAATTGACACCCTTCCTATTCTTTAACATATTATTTCCTGAAGCAAAAATGTTGGAAGTCCAAGTTTAAATTGGGTCCAATCACAGAATATTTTTACCTTGAGTACAAGGATTATTCTCTTGCTTCCTGGGGGGTGTATATGACAATTCTAATGTTCTAACTTTCTTCAAAAAGTTATTTGGGGAAAATTTCAAAGTTATTCTCTTTTAAGTTTTGGAGTGGGTATTCCCTGCATTCAGCATATTATCTCCTTTTTCGAGTAATGGAGTCTTTTTTTTGAGAAAGAGAGCAAGGAAGAGCTGGGATTGGAGAGAGGGGCAAAGGGAGAGAGAGAAAGAGAGAGAGAGAGATTTCCAGGCAGGTTTCATGCCCACTGCGGAGCCCAAGGTGGGGCTCAATCTCACAACCCTGAGATCATGACCTGAGCCGAAATCAAGAGTCCGACACTTAACTGACTGACCCACCCACATACCCCCAGGAGTCTTTTTTTAAATGGGCATTTTGTCTTTATAAAAGAAAAAGACAATATTAAGGACTTTTCTGTTTTGTTGTAAAGCCACAAAATTTAACTCTTGGGCATAACTTGGGCAGAGTAAAAGGTAGGCGTTTAGGGTGGCTTTAGGAAAAGATGGGTTATACAGGTTTGGAGTGGCTGTGGCTTTTTTTTCCTTTTTCCCTTCCTTTTCAGGAATAACTGGACTCATTTCTGTGGTAGTAAAGGTTTGGCAAATTTAAGTGGCACAATGTATCTTCAATCTATGATAGTCTAAAATTCCATTTTTTTGCTTTTAGTTTATCCCAGGGTAACTATGTGAACACTGTTTTAAGAGTAGACCAAATATCCCAAATTCCTACCTTCTCGTGGTTAAAAAAATTTTTTTTAAAGTCTTGGTGAGGTTGGTTCAGGATTACTCCTTGCTTTAAATTGTCCACTTGAGAGGCCTTTGTTAGGAATATTCTTCTATACTTAATTACTTTCCCAAATGATTATTTGACAGTTGATTATTTTTTAATCTACTAGGAGGTGAGTGTGAGAAATTGTAAGAGCATACTTATGCAACTGAAAAACAAAAGTTGTACTTTCTCCTTTTGTTTGGTTCCTGTGAAATTAAGGGTATCATCAACACTCCAGGGCATTTGAAAACAAATTTCCTTTTTGGGGGCTTTGATGGCTAGCAAATAGGCTGCAGATTTACCATGCTTCAGAGAGCTGAAGGAGTCTCACACCGGCCGGTCTTGCTAGACATTCACACATGGTATAATGCGGCCTCCATTTTCAGTTCAAAGCAAGCATTGTCTCCTGGGTTTTCACTTAGCTTCTATTGCTGCTTCTCATTTATTTTGAGATAACAGTTCACTTCAAACTAGATAATCTTCTGATCAAGAAAAAAAAAAAAACAACACTAGTTCTTTTCCTTCATAAAATAACCTTTTCTTTGAAGACACAGTTCAGTAAATCCAATAAATTTTGAAGCACCATGACTTTTCATTGGCTGAGTACTAAGATAAGATATGAAAAACAAAGTCTTTTAAAGACGCTTTTGGTACAAGACTTTCTTTTGCTGAGTTTAGAAAACCCATTCTATACATAAAATAATTTGATCAAATTAGTCCTCAAGTATTAGAGTTGTATCTGTGCAGTTTCAGCATTTGAGCTTTGCAGGTGGAACAGCAGAAGAGAAAGCAAGACAAGCTAATGTAATTGATTTGTTATTGACAGGCTGAGGGGAGTCCAAACATGAATTTGAACTGTTGTTGATTAAACAGCAGATCCAGAGAAATTCATCTCAGAAATTGAAAAAATAGAGAGATGGACTTGAAAAGTACAACGTGAAGCCCTGTTGTAGAAGATGACTCAGTAGTCCTGTGGCCAGATGAGTTCTGCTGGGGGCGGTTTGGGGACTTCGTGTGCTGGTACTATCAGTGAATCCGTGATTTCTTTCTAAGGTTAGCGAATAAAGTCAATTAAAAACAATCCCAGGTCTCACTGGGAAAAACAAAATCCACACCAAAAACAACTGTGGGCTTTCTCCATGGGAAGCCTGAAAATGAAGTTCGTTAAAAAAGTTGTTTTGAAATTCACAACTTTTGGATTCTGCCCAAAGTCTCCTGCAAATGTGAATGTGCAAGTATATATTGGTAATATGTATGCAAAATTCTGGGCAACATATTTTGAGATTCATTGCAAGTCCCCAAACATGCCTGATAAATGATCTAACCACACAACTAGAATTATAATTAAAATTTAAGTTTAAATTTATACGAATGCTTTGTGGACTCCTGGCTGATAAAAATAAAAATACCAGTGAATATTCAGTTCGAGTTTTGGTTTATGGAATTCAGTTCATTCATCATGGTAGGATTCCTGTAAGAGTCCTGTGAAATAGATAAGGCAGGTTATATAAGAGCCATTGTGAAGGGAGGGCAAGTAAGAGCTAAGATTTATTGAGTGTCAACTACAAGTCATACACTGACCGTTTTGCATGTATTAACTCATTTATTCCTCTCCACAGCCCTAAGAAATACATGCTGCCATCATGCCGTTTTGCAGATGAAGAAATGAATACACAGAGAGGCTGAGCAATTCACCCAAGATTGCGTGGCCAGAGGTGGTGCAGCTGGGATTCAAGCTAAGGAACACTTTGAGGAACGAGTTTTAATAAGGAACCAAATGAGAACAAAATTCTCATTTTGCAGATGAGAACCTGTAGGTTTTGTAAGGCTAAGAAACTTCCCCAAGGTCAAAAGCCTAGTAAACGATGGTGCAGAAGTTCAAATGAGACCTGACTCTAAAATCTTAGCCTTTCACCATTTTATTACAATGTTTCTTTTAAGTGAGGTTTCTCGCTTTTTGATTTGGTTAGGATATTTAAGCTGCTGTGCTGCTTCATTCTGGCCACTGTACACAAAAGGTCCATTGGCTTCTTTCTCCTACCACCTGAATTTTAGTGTCTATTTCTAGTTTGCAGTTTTTATACTATGCAGATAGAAGGCTTTTGCTTGGGATAGTGAAGAAAGGTTGAGGGTGGTATACGCATGGTTGGAGGAGAAGGGGCAAAGTATACGGAAACGAGCCAGGATCACTGGGAAACCATTTTCAAAATACATCAGCTGAAGGGTCTAAACAAATGTACCATACCAGGGTGTGGTGGGGTGGGGGGCTTTCAGAAGAAAAGAGCCCGGTCCTGTGCAATTTCAGGAAGCTTCCACAGTGCACCTGATATTGTCTCTAGTCTGGTTCAAAGCTGCCAAGGAGAGGTTCCTTCTCTATACCCTCAATAAGCAATCTCCTGTCCTTGAAAACCGTTCATGTTATAGATAGGACCCGACAATCACAAAGTACAATGTTAGAACTGTTTTTCTCTATCGAGATAATGTACTTTATCTTTCATTTGTGGGCAGCTATCATTTTCATGCTATCTGTGGCCATTTAAAATCTGTAGGATTTTTTCCCCCCTCACAGTGACCAAGGTAAAAATAGGTCCTTCCCCCTTACGATTCTCTGTATTAAATGCCTCCAGTTTGCATTCATTATTCCTGTGTGTTGAACTCTTTTTCAATGTGGATTTTGTAATCCAGTATATTAGTTGTCTATTTCTCCTAGATTTATGTCATATGTCAATTTGAAAAGTAGCTCTTAATAAAGCTGATGATGAAAGAAAGAAAGAGAGGAAGAGAAGGAAAGATGGAGGGATGGGGGGAGGAAGGGAGGGAGGAAAGGAAAGGAAAGGGAACCTGGTAGGGCCAAATGTGAAAATTTATGTATGAGGCCTCTCTCTGGGAGAATACTAACTAATTCAATCTACCCATATTCTTTGGATATGGCTGATTAGTCACTATTAAGATTTCTGACAATCCTATTACTTAATAATGTTTAAGAATGCATGTTTTGAGCCAGACAAGCATAGGTCACATCCTGGCCCTGCTGTTTTGGCTTTGGACAAATAATATAGCATTTTCAAAACTTGGTTTCCTTCATTGAAAAATGGGGATAATAATACTAATCTTGTAAAGCTCAAGGTTTTATATATACTCATGTGTGTGCATATGAATACATAACATACATATAATCTCCCCCAGAAGAGTACCTGCCAAACAGTAATTATTCAACAAATGAGAGCTCTTAATATTAATATTGTTATCCATAAGGATATTGTGAGGGAATCTGATTAATCTATGTCTTTCTATATCAGACTAACACCTGATCAAAACAAGTAAAGAAGTATATTTGTAGACCTGTACCCCTGGGGCAAAAAATACATTACATGTTAATAAAAAAAAATCTAAAAAAAAAGTGTTTATTTGGCTTGGTTTACTTTGTGGATCACTGATAATCTATTTACATTTATGTGTCTTATTCTTGGAAGAATTTAGGAAACATTTTTAATCTACTCGAGTTCTCAGTTTGTAAAACCTTTGACTGATGTTTTCATGTTTCTGTAAACAATGGAGTAAAGCCTGCTTTTCTAAGTCTACAGTTTAGTACACCTCAAGTTCACAGAGGACCCAGAACTAAATAAATAGTTGAGGAAGTAAGCTTTTACTCATGCCTTTATCTGTGGAAAGTCAACCTGACTAGAGTTTTCTTTTGCGGCCACTTTCTAAAAGTTCTCAAAAACGTTGTTTCTCCATCAAGTTAAGTGAAATAGAAAGATGTCAATGCTGGTAAAAAGTCGAAAGAAAGAAATGGAAAGATTTTGTGGAGGCCAAGAAAGTAAATTATGAGGGGCGCCTGCGTGGCTCTGTGGGTTAAAGCATCTGCCTTCAGCTCAGGTCATGATCTCAGGGTCCTAGGATCGAGCCCCACATCAGGCTCTCTGCTCAGCAGGGAGCCTGCTCCCCCACCTCCACCACCTGCCTCTCCATCTACTTGTGATCTCTCTCTCTCTCTCAAATAAATAAATAAAATCTTTTTTAAAAAAAGTGAATTATGAGATAGAATTGATATTTTTTATTCAGTAGCTAATTTTGCACCATGTCATGTTTTGTTGTGGATGAGAGGTTAAAGAGATATTGAAGATTTATTTCAGATTAAATCAGATCTTATTGCTTTTGACTAAGACATAGACACACTGGAGAATGTTATTGTGATCCCCAGGGGAAGTCTGAATGGGTTTCTGAGTGTGCCAAGAGATAACTTTTTGGATATAAGTTTTTAAGCAGGACTCACCCAATATTTTTGTTTCTCTTTTTGTAGTTTAGTTTCTAAAATAACGTTAGCTCTAAGATACTTCATGCCTCAAGAAAATGTATCTTAGTTTATTACGTGCATTTTATGTAACATTTTCCTGTCACTTTAGACTTCCGGAATAAGTTTCAGTAATTTTAAAAACTCAGTGTGGTGACATAGAAAACCACTGTCATTATTAACTTTCAAATCAAAGAAGAGAGTAGAAGAATGTTTTAACAATAGAGCTAATGGCTGTTTTCTTTAACCTATGGTTGGAATAATTAAATAGCATGCCTTTTTTACATGACATTGAAAGGGAAACCGAGTCTGACTTTTTATATCTGACTTTTGTAGAGAATGTCTTCGGCAAATGTGCAATAGGTTTCTATTTTATTCCTCTCTTCTTTTTTTTTTTTAAGATTTTATTTATTTATTTGACAGAGAGAGAGATCACAAGTAGGCAGAGGGGCAGGCAAGGCAGGGGGTGGGAGAAGCAGGCTCCCTGCTGAGCAGAGAGCCGGATGCAGGGGCTCGATCCCAGGACCCCGAGATCATGACCTGAGCCAAAGGCAGAGGCTTTAACCCACTGAGCCACCCAGATGACCCTATTCCTCTCTTCTTAAAAAAGATGTTCTTCATATCAGGAACGATATGACTTTTATTATTGAACATTTATTTAGCACTGGCAATAGACTCAGCTCTGCATCGAATATCACAGAGTAGGAATAATCCCTTCCCGGTGGGCATAGTATAAAAATAAGGTAAACAAAACCCCAATATTAAGAGCTAATTAGCCATGACATGAGGCAAAGGTAGAACACTCCACAAGCACTCCGCTCTTTCAGAAGGCATTTTAATACACAGAAATGGATGTGAGAGTGCCCACACCTCGGTGCCGTCATCTGGAATGCTGGTAACCAAACCCCCCTTAAGCTCAGTTAAAAAGCACAGCTGAATTGAGCACAAAGAGAAACCCATGGCTTTGTGAATGTTCCTGTGCCTTCAATGAAGCTTTATCTCAGCACTATGATGATTTAAAAGCAGTTGTGATTTTTCCTAACATTGTTACAGTTTCGACCACCCAGCTATTTTGCTCCTTTGTGATTCTGAATGAATTATTGATAAGGAATACTTCAAAGGTGTGCAAAAAAAAAATTCTTTTACACTTAACATTTATAAAACAATGATGTTGATGGAGGGAAAAAGAAAACCCCTGTCAATATTTTTCTGAGACTAAACAATAACAAAGTGCCTTCAGGATTCATTTTAATGAGAAATACTAGGTGGCTCCGTGGAAGTCTCGAGACAGGCAGTACACACTAGGAAATTAATTATCGCTTGGCAGCCAGGCAAATGTATGCGGCTTACGGTGGCATTGTAGAAAATAAATATTCTTTTAATCAGCAATGCTGGCTTATTTCCTCAAAGGTAACATCAAACTCTAAATGCATAAGTCACATATATTTAGGAAAGGATTTCAAAACAAAGGACTGGCTTGGCTTTTCCGACTACTCTCTTCAGGGTGGTGTTTGCACAAGGCTTCCTTCACGTAAGGTACAACTGATCCCTTCGTCTCGTCCACGCTCAGAAAACAGGACTATCATTACCGACAGCATTTTATCTAAGCCCGACTCTGATCTGTGCTGGAGGAGACATTGACTTTCATGATGGTTTTATGGATCGATGATTCAGGTGGTTCTCCAGATAGCCCTGCTGGGTTCCTGGGCCATGTTTGCAAGTCAAAGCTGCGTCTCCTCCCCTAGGTGGAATTTCTCAGCTCAAGGATTCACTTCTTAGCTGCCTCCAGCTCCCGCAGTTGGCAGCTGACGGGGCCAGCGCTAGTAATGCCGCCGGAGTCTTCAAAGCGGCAGGTGATAAGAGACGCTGGGATTTTAACAGCATAATGAATTAATTCACAAACTCACTGAGCACAAATGATAACTTTGGTACAATTTCCAGTTACAATTAGGAGGGGATTGCATTGTTTTCCAGGATAAAGGTATTAGTCCTGATTCTTGTAATGTAATGTGTAGCATACTGGTATCTTTGAGGAAAAACCAGGTTCTGGATGTGTGAATTTGCCCGTGACCAGCTCCCGAAATGGATGCAAATTGAAATGAGTGATTTCTGTGATAGGGAAGTGTGCTGTAGCGTAGCCTCTGTACCCAGATCCTTAAGAGAGTCTGGCAGGGCCTTGGAATTTCATTTTGCCTCAACTTTTATCCAAAAGCAGCATAACCAAACCTCCAAATTATGCCAAACTTTTATTCTATTTTGAGTTCATTCGGGCTGAGCATGCAACCTTCATTTTGTACTTGAACCTCATAACCATTTCAGTGACTGCCTTGGAAATCCACAGATCCAAGACAATTGCAATTGCTAATTCCTAAGTTCATTTTGGAGAGGGAATCATTCGTATCTTTCCTATTATTTCTGGTGTTTCCCTCCAAAACCTTTTCTTGTAGAAGAAATACAGTTTTAAATCTCAGAGACAATGCCCAAAGAAACAAGCTCCCCCTTTTTCGGGGTTTGATTGGCATCATCAACAGTATTTTCAAAAAGGAAATTGTGAGTTTATATGTTAATAAATGAGTATGTATGCTAATGTCTTAGAATCATTTTCTATCATTTTTTTCTTTTTCAGATTGTTGAGCTACTAAAGGTAATCAATAAAATCTATTGTGGTTACCTGTAGAACACTTGGAGTAAATACTAGGTATACAGGGTAATTAAAAAGTATCACTTGGTGATAATAGAGGTGATAGATACAATGATAAAATACTCTTTCTTTCAGATGACTGACTTACACTGAAATGATATATTCATTCAATACAATGAATATTCAATGCGATGCAATAAATATTCATTGGACACCTGTGCTAGGCCCTGGGGATATTAAGATGAGAAAGATTCAGTATTGGTTACTTACCAAGGTAGATTGTATTGTTGTTCTCAAATATTCACTCCCCTTCCTAGAGTAAGAGGAATGAGTGTGTCCCTTGCAGTGTCCTGAGGGAGGGGCATATATTTCCCTATCCCTCGGCTGTGTAACTGACTTTAGCCAATGGCACATGAATGGGCAGGATGCACGCTATATCTGAGCAGAACATTTAAGAAGCACCCGGTTTCCACCAGCACTCTTGCTCTTTTCCTTCCGCTGTGAAGATTGTATGTTTCAACAAAAAGCTGCTTCTGACTCAAACATAACCCTAACCCTAAACTGAGTCCTGGAATGAGACAACGGAACAAAGCCCCAGCAGATGACCAGCAGCGGCCAATGTGTGCCAACTCGTTTGTTTTTGTAAGTTGCTGAGATTTTGGAAGTTGTTTATTCACCACGGTGAAGCCAGCTAAAACACTTTGTGAGGAGTTCGACTACAGTATGTTAATCCAAGACATTAAAAGTTCTGACAGTCTGCTTAGAAATTTCTGACCAAAAAAAGACACTAGTTCTAATCCAAGAATCCTACAAACTAAAGTTATGTAAGAGTCTTGAGACGGACTGTGAGCAGATTACACCAGGGTTATTCTGGCCAAATTTGGATACTGTTAAATTTTCAGGAATTGATCGTGTGTCTATCTTCATTGAATGTAGGTCACTAAAAGAAAGAACTCTGCCATAGTTCAGGTGTCTTAGATGTACTGACCAGGTTCAAGTCAACTGGTAGCTCAAGGTCAAAGCTTCCATATTTTATTTATCCAGTGGAGTGAGAATGAAGGCTTTCTTCAAGGCAGTTCACATGGCAGGGCTGTCCATGCCCAACATGCTATTGCCTGTGAGTATATGTTAGATTTCAACAAACATTTGTCACTGTCTTAGGGTCCAGGTTAACGTGGGTAGAGGATTCTCATATTAAGTATGAGAACGTGTGTGTGTTATAATGTGTGTGTGTGTGTGTGTGTGTGTGTGTGTGTGTGTGAGTGTGTGTGTAAGAGAGAGAGGGAGAGACAGAGGGAAGGAGGGAACCTAAGGGTTTAATGCAATTCACACCACAATGTATTTTTAAAGATCTCTACTATGCACTTAAACATACTGAATACCAAATGAAAAACTCTATCATGTTAGGGAGAAAAAAGCTAAAAAACCAAGGTCGGGGAGCCTTGGGTGGCTCAGTCGGTTAAGGGTCCGACTGCAGATTTTGCCTCAAATCATGATCTCAAGGTTGTGATCTCAAGGTTGTCAGGCTCTCTGCTGGGTGTGGAGCCTACTTAAGATTCTCTCTCTCTCCCTCTCCTTCTGACCCTCCCCCACCAAAAAATAAAATTAAATTAAAATTTAAAAAAATTAAAAACCAAGATCATTGAACATATTTATTTTTGTTAATTCATTCCAGGATATATTTGCCTAAACAGCTTTGGCCAGTTGTCTTTCCTTAGACTTTGGTACTAAGGTACACGATGTGGTAGACATTGCTAATGCTCCCCAATGTTTGGTTCCCATCTCCTGTTCAGAGGATAGTGCCACCTCATGGCATCTGAGTGGATCCTTGACTCACTGCTTGCATGTGCAAGGGAATGCCTGTGATCAAGAAATAAGCTTATATATATTATTTGTTGCTAATAAATAGTCTAGGCCAACATATAGTTTCTGAACACTTCATTTTTTGCCTTGGAACTAGTGTTTTTCTAATTTTCCAAAGTCTGTCCTTCCTTCCTTCTTTCCTTTCTACCTTGCTTCCTTCTTCCCTCTTTCTTTCTTCTTTTCATTCCAAAAGTATTATGGAACATGAACCATATGCCAGGAGCTGTACCAGAATTACAGTGAAAGACAGTGGAGACATAGATCCTGCCTTGTGGATTTATAGGGTGGTGAAGGACAACTCTATTTTTTTAAATTCCTTTATCCTATACCAGGCACTCTACCAAACTATCTCATTTAATCCTCATAATAACACTATCGCGTTATGTCCTATTATTGTCCTATTGTTGTTATGTCCTATTATTATCCCTAACTTATTGATAAAGAAAATGACCGTAACTGGCATGGCCCAAATCATACGGGTAGGAAAGGGCAGGGTTGGGCTTCAACTTTGAGCTATTTGCAGCTGAAGCCTCGGTGTTTAAACACTAGACTACTGCAGGGAGTAACTTTGCTTCTCGGGATAGTTTGAAGCACACTTACTATTATTATTAATGCATAGATCTGTCAGAGGTAGACATGTCTCCCCTCTCTAGGCAAGAGTCTGAGCTTTGATGTTTTGATCATAATTAAAAAAGTCTCCAGAGACGGAGATGAGTCTGTTTTATCCCCCCGACTTGCTGTCTGAAACAATGCCAGGCCAGATTCCGAGTCTTCCCTCAGTGCTCTCATCCCTCGGCGGGGGGTGGCATTCCTCCTCCGTGCGGACTGCCTTGGAACCTATGCTCGTGGCATGTCTGCGCATGTGTGGGGAACCTGCCGTGTTTGCGCATGTGCGGGGAAGGGGGTGTGGTAGTGGGCGTGCTCCTCTGACGGTGAGCCGGGAGGGTAACCTTGCAGTACTTACAACAGAGGAAGGGGCGGTAAAAATACCCTTTCTTTGGGAAGATCTGTGGACCTATCGTGACATCCAATCACAACTTTAAAAAAAATATTATTTGGAATAAAGAGGGCTTTTCCTCAACCTACTTATTGTTTTGTTTCCCCAAAGGAACTAGCAGGGTTTTGAAACAAATCAAGTTTAAAGAAGGATTTTCCATGTCATGGCCTCTGCCTCACTGCTGACAGATAGCTTATCTTTTTTGGAAGAGGCACTAGAAACTTTTGCCTTCTTGCTTACGAACACTTAATAATAATAACCTTGTGTTAATCTCATTTGCTTACCCTGAGCTGCAGCGTCTCGGCTTCTCAAGCCACTTCCTGGAGCCCACGGTGCCCGAGCCACGGAGAACAGCCA
Source organism: Procyon lotor (assembly GCA_028646535.1). Taxonomy (NCBI): domain Eukaryota; kingdom Metazoa; phylum Chordata; class Mammalia; order Carnivora; family Procyonidae; genus Procyon; species Procyon lotor. The sequence goes on along the minus strand of CM053606.1, from coordinate 70,588,128 downwards.
AGTTTCTCCAAGTGTGGACCATTGGTCACGTGCCTCAGAAATGCCTAGGGTTGTTAAAGAGGCAGATCCCAAGTCCCTTGCTAGACCCACCGAATCAGAAGCTCTGGGACTGGCACGTAGTCCTGAGCACTTTAACAAGCTCGGAGGAACTTCTCACTCACATACTCAACTTTGAGAACAGTGGGTGGGGACAGAGGCCCTCTCAGCTGGTCCTTGGTGCGGCCCTTGCTGACAGCTACCCTTTTATTCCTGTCCTGCCTCCCAACTTTTACTAGCCTGATGGAGCTCCGAATAATAACTTTTGTATTAAAAATTGCTCACTCAGGATGGAATATACACCTCTTTTTAAGGCAGATATCAAAAACACAACCTTTGAGAAACCACAGCTTCCTCCTTTCCTCTCCATTGTGCATTTTCAAATAACGTTTCTCCACTTGAAAGAAATTTCACTTACAGCCTAAAAAGGCTCTTTTAAAACAATTTTTAAAATTAGATTTGCTGTCTTGTGCCCCCAAAGTACCCCATGCAGGCACCTGTAAAGACACCTAATGGAAAGTCCGATGGAAAGCCCACTGAACCCATAGAAGAAAGTGAAATTTAGGCCCCCTTACTCATGCTTTGTTGCTGTTTTATTACCATGATTCCTTTGCGGGGGGGGGGGGGGGTATTCTTCTCCTTGGTGTACATCTTTTCTTGCATTCAAAAACCTCTTCACACTCTCTTTCTACATCTGTTTTAAGCATATATTTATGTTTTGAGGCTCAAAGTCTCCTCAGACCATTTACACAAAGCAGGACTCAGAAGGATTAGCCAAGGGGTGGAGAGAGGGGAAAGCAAGGATCTCCCTGGTGCATTTGAGGAGGACCGGGTTTCCTAGAAGAAATGTAGTGATCAGAATTCACATTCTTGTGGGCGGCTCAGCAAGAACGTATCATTTCAGTGTGCTGCAGACAACTTACCGAAAGTTACAGGGGGGAAAAACAACCACCAAAAACCAATTCCTTCTAGCTGTAGCAAGTTATGTAGGCTATGAATTATTTTATTGAACAGCGTTAAGTGCTTTCCTGTTGGAAATGAGGAACTTACTAATTATTTTAAGTTTGAAGTAATTAAGCCAGGCGCTGTCAGGCTGACACGGTTTTCTCAGCAGGCGGCTGGATTCTTCCAGCAGAGTGAAGGATTTTTCCAGTCCCATATGCTAGAGCCACAGGTGAGCCAGTTGGTAAATATGTGACACCTTTTAATTATACCTCCTTGCAAGCTGTAGCTTGTCTTGTGAATGACTTGATCATTTGTTGCCCTCTCATGAAAAAGAAGGTATTGGTGGGTTTCCCTAGGAAGGGGTGGGGGCAAGGATAGAGGAGTGTCTGAGTGCATTGAAAGGAGGAAGATTAGCACATGCTAGGTGTTCTAACATTATTCCAGGGCCTTCAGGTGACCTTCTAGTACAAGTTTTGGAAAGGCTCTTGTCTCAGCAGGCTGAGCAGTTGCAAGAATGGAGATAGTGCTGAGCACAAAGGTTTTGCAGCAGGCCCCTTAGGGCCTGGGTGGCAGGCAAGACAGAGCCTTTCTTTTCTATTCGTCTTCTTTCTGGGCTTTTCCTATAAGCTTTACCAGCCACCAGCTGCCCAGCTAGATTCCAGGTGCACGATGGAGAACTTCTGAGCTCACATCTGCTCAAAAGAGAAATGAGAGAAAAAAATTCAAGGAGGGGGCTGAGATGGGAGCATTTCAGCTGTAGAGACAGACTTTGACATACCTGGAAAAGTTTTCCAAGTTATTTGTTTTTACAAGGCTAAAATTCCAAGGTCACCTTTTGTAGCCGTGTTTCCAACCCTTCCTTGCATCAATTTGGTAAGAGTTTAGAACAAATTCGTCTTTGGCAGTACTACCCCACACCGCCTACCACTGCGGCCTCCATATCCACACCAGGTTCACACAAGTTCCTGGCCCTCCATCAGCCCTCCATGTAACAGAGCGTTTTTGCAGCCTAGGGTAAGTGGTATGTTGCCCATTTATCTCCTGTCAGCCATTGTTCAGGAAATTTTATTTTCTGGGCTCAAAATTTATTTGTTCTTTACTCTGTGCCTTCTGCTGGGTAACAACTGGCTAATTTAATAATGACATTTGTGCTAATGTGTTGATCCAGTCACTCATTTATTTAACCATTATTAATTGACTGCCTATTTTATGCCACCATGGAAACATTGCACAAAACAAATATGGTCTCTCTTGCCTAGAACTTATCTTCTGATGTGAAAGGAATCTTTCCTGGCCTCCATATGGAATGAGCCTGAATCTCCATCCTCAAATTTAGGTGGGCAAGAAATATATTAACTTCTAGAAAAATCCATTTAATTTCAAATTCAAATCTCTGTGTTGCTGGCTTAGTGGAAAATCCCATCTAAGTGATTTTCTTTTCATGGTCTCTACAGTTTATACACAGAGAGATTGGGTCCCTGCATTCCCTGCAATACAGAGCTCTCTCAACAAAACTGAGCCCCCTTTGTCACCAGGGCAGTGGGGGTAGGGGCTTTAAGTGAAAGGGAAAAATTCAAGCTGCTGCCACTCCTGCAGGTGGGAACAGAGGGCAAGGGCAGGGATAGGGAAGAGGGCATGAAGGCAACATCAGCAGTGACAAGGCCAAGGGCACAGTGAGGGGCTATAAAGAGGTGACCATGGGCTAGAGGCCTAGAGTCAGGGACACCAGAACTGGGCCTCTGGGGTCTGTGTGTGTGTTTGTGCGGAGTGGGGTACACTAGTCCTGGAGTCTTGTAAGCAGGGCAAGGCCAGGGTGTGGGGAGTAGGGACTTCCTGAGACTATGTCCCCCAAAACCTACAGAGCAGGAATGGGGTGAGGGAGGAGGGCATCCAAGAGAGAGGGGGGAGTAGTAGTCCTTGGAATTCTCTTCTCTTGTGGACTGGGGTGCTCTGAGGCTCAGAGACTAGTAGGACAGGCTGAGAAGTGAAAAGGTCCAGCTGGCTGTGGGGCTGCGGGTCGGGGAGATGACTGTTGGAGGGCAAGTACTTTACCCAAGTGCCCCAAAGCCCTAGATCGGAAAGATGCGTGCATGTGCACACATGCACACAGTCTCTTGGGAGCCCCCCTACCCCTACCTTTTTTCTTAATGTGGACATGTAGCACACAGCCTTACCCATTTCCCAGGGAAAGAGCTGCAGCTCCAACGTGGTCATCCAGGGCCCCCTTGCTCTACACACCTGCAGCCCGGAGGCTGCTGCCCAGCTTGCTGCACACCTGTCCAGCCTGTTCCCGGTCTTCCAGGTGCCTTCAGGCTTAGGCTTGGTCTATCTGAGCTGCCCACTCCCATATCCTGGAGAAAGCAGGGGCTTGGGGGTGAGGTGGAGGGCAACGGTAGAACCTCAGAGAAGGGGATGGCCGTGGTATTCAACAAGTTATGTAAGGAGCGGGCAGGGAGGCAGGGTGAATATCTGTGCAGGTTCTGGGGAGCCCCCATCTCCTTGGGTGGCTCAGTCCTCAGCGCCTGGGCTGGCCTCTGCCCTCAGCGCTCACAGCAGGGCCTCCTTCCTGTTTGTGGCACCCGTGAGAGGAACACTGGGCTGGACTGGCGCACCGAGGAGAGAAAGGGGCACGTGGCAAAGGCCGAGGAGCAGAGGCAGGAGCACAAGCTGATGATGCAGAGCAGGTTAGGCTGTTTGTCAGGGCAGCAAGACGACAAGAAGGAGATGAATAGCACTGAACTGAGCCACAAAAAGATGATAATTGAATGACAGTCCAAGAACTCATAATCCGAGGCACAAATCACCAGACTGCTCTAGAGAATACAATTCATTCTCATCAGTGACTACTGCATCATTTTTGTTTCTGCATTATGTACACAAAAAAAGAACACTACTGTTATGGCAGAAAATTCTGCATTGTTCCATGCAGCAAGTTTTGGTATATAAGATAAAGAAAATAAATGCCGCCATCACATTTATAATCAAAATTTGTGAACTCCATGGTTCTTGTGTTATAGTTCTATTTCAACTGTAGAGAAGTATCCTCGTATCTGGGAAGGCAACATTAACACACAGAATTTTTCAAAGAGCAAAATTTAGTTACCTTATTATTTTGGTTACTTTAACATAGTGTTTAAATTTTTTTAAAGTATTTTTTACGCATACTTATATTTTTTTACACATACTTCCCAGACTAATTTGTTCAGACTGTACACATATTAAAAACTCAAACATGCTTTTTTTCTGCTTAAAACACAAATACGATAGCCAATGTATATTTTTAATGGAACCCTATTTTATAATGTTATCTTGTTGAATAGTGAATATTCATGATCATACATAAATATATGTATATGTATTTATACATATATATATTACATATATATACATATATTATTTAGGTTGGGGCGCCTGGGTGGCTCAGTTGGTTAAGCATCTGCCTTAGGCTCAGGTCATGATCCCCGGGTCCTGGGGTGGCCTCCTCAGCCCACAACTGGTCTCCTTTTTCAGCAAGGAGCCTGCTTCTCCTTCTCTCTTTGCCTGCCACTCCCCCTGCTTATGCTCTCTCTCTCTGTCAAATAAATAAATAAATTCTTTAAAAAATACATATCTATATATTATTTAGGTTAAAATTTCAACTCAAAATCACCAAACTTTTGGTCAAAAATTTAATACTCATAACCAAACCAGCAATGTTACGCTTTTTTTCCAGTTAAACTTCCTAAAAGAGTGTAAAAGTTTGTTTGTTTGTTTTTTTAAAGATTTTATTTATTTGTTTGACAGAGAGAAGAGATCACAAGTAGGCAGAGAGGCAGGCAGAGAGAGGGAGGGAAGCAGGCTCCCTGCTGAGCAGAGAGCCCCATGCGGGGCTCGATCCCAAGACCCTGAGATCATGACCTGAGCCGAAGGCAGAAGCTTCACCCCACTGAGCCACCCAGGTGCCCCAAGAGTGTAAAAATTTAATGGAAAATAAAATATGCAGCTTTATCGAAGTTCAAAGCATGTTTGCAAATATTGTTGCCTATTGGAAAAAGAAAGTTGTGGGTAGGGACTGTTTTTCACAGTAGCTAACCTTTGCTTTGTGGATTTGAAAGGACACAGTTTTACCAGCAAGTTTATAAAATCATGATTAGTTATAAACATCAAGTAGAATGAAGTTAAATGATTATTTTTCATTTGATGTATTTTAAAGTGATCCCTCATTTCACAATGGTACCTACAAATAAACACCTTTTGCAATATTAAAATTTTTAAAAATTTAATCCAGCATGTCCATTGACTACTTGACTCTGTGGAGATGCTTATAGCTATTGGTTTTCCTAGGTGAATTTAGCCTTGGTTGGGCTCTGCCAAAGACTAACGAACTGAACTGTGAGATAGTCTCTTGCCATGTACTCTGTCCTTTCCATTAGGACATCCTATTTCATTATTTTTTAAAAATTATTTTTATAGCTCTATTTTTTAAATTACTTAAAGATAAAACATATGTACAATATTAAAAGGAAGTCACACTAAAAAGACACATAGAATAATGACATTTCTGATACACACATATATTTTTGAAAAATAAGAAGATGCCAAATGTAGAAATTTATCCCTAAATAACAAGTTTCTTTTTAGTGTAGTACTTTTAGAATCAACTTGGCACTGAATAAAACACATTATTATATGTATAATAATAAACAAGTTGAACAGGGAGACAAGGAATCTGAGTAATAACTAAGGAAACATTAATAAACCAAAGTATCAACTAATACTCTTATCTAAGAAAACTAGTTTCTCTCAAACTTTTTTTTACAGGGTGTGTGTGTGTGTGTGTGTGTGTGTGTGTGTGTGTGTGAATGTTTGTCTTCAATAAAAAGCAGAAATGAAACCAGACAAAAAAGATGTTCCTACATGTTGAATTTTACACAAACATTGATATTTTACCTTTTCCCGGGGCAAAAAGAGATTCTTTCCAAAAACCACTTTCACAGACATACTGAATCCAAAACCAATGGTATCTGAGAATCTATCTGGTAAAGACAGAAGATTAAACAATGTGTGGCAAAACACATTAGACATTACATTGTTATAATAAAAAGAGGCCCTTTTCCCTGAAAAGAAGGAATTGAAATTTTTTTTAATTATAAATTTCATAGCTGTAAAATGGATCTATTTTGCCAACTTTCTCAGGAAGTGTTCTTAGGAACAAGTGGGAAGGGGATCTTATAAGATTCTGAGTTCCAGGGGGATGCCCTTTGGGCACCAGTCGGAAGTGGGTACCATGAAGGCAGCTGTCATCTGAGTCCCCCTGATGCCTTTGCTCACCAGTGACATACTTATTGTGCATATACTGTGTGCCAGCTGACGAGGCGCCTGGGATTTGCTAAGCCAAATGGTAGGGAGTGGTGAATGACTCAGGTGGATATAAGTGTAAGACCTTTGTTTACCATGCTGCTGCTGAGATGCAGGAGAAATAGAATTAGGAAGGTATGATGATACTTTTCAAGGGCATTCTAAAAAGCCTGAAATGTTCCAACTCCCTCCACCCCTCACCCTACAATGGACAAACCGCGGGTGAGTGCGAGAGAAAGCAAACAGGTCAGAGGTGTGTTGAGAATGACAGCTCTATTGGAATGAAATGAGCCAAGAACTCCAGGAGAGAGTAAGGTCAGCATAGAGGGAAACTCAAGTCAGTTCTGAAAGCCTCGGGAAAGAAGTTCTTGGATTCTTATGAAAACAGAGTCCACAAGTTGATGTCTATTCTGCTTATGCCCAGAACTAGCTTGTGTTTGTGGAATTTGCACACTTGCGAAAATGTTCTGAATTCATGGCAGGAAGAGACAGCTTTCTCTAAAGGAGAAGTCAAAGGTTGCATGAATCCAAGATGCTGAAAGGTAGAGCATCTATTAAACTCTGGAAATTTCTGTATGCCTTTCAAAAAACACTTATCCACTATGTCATTTGTGTAAAACATTGTACTGGGTCTTCTTTTCTGTTTCATCTCTATTTTGAGTCAGTATTTCCTTTTAACAAACTAAATTATCTGAAGCGTAGAAGGATAGAAAAAGCCCATTTGTAGTAAAAATCATTTTCTCTTCAATCTGAATTTTGTGGACTGTGTAACACTGGTAGCCGGTAACTTATATTTCATTCAGCAAGTTAAGTCCTGGTTTCTCTGAAAACTATTATGCTCATTTATAAGACCTCCAAGTTAGAAACCGCTCCACTCTCAAAATGCCCTCAAATCCAGGCACATGTCTGCCATCCCACATGGGCAGCACTTAACAACCTTTACTCACTTTCCACTAACAAGGTGGCATCCTAGGACAGTGTATGTTTTCAGAAATGTTAGAAATAAATTGACATTTGGCCAGCCATGTTCTTTTGAGAACTGACCTAGGCAGCCATCAAATTCAGCACATCCTCCTTTGCTCAAAAAGTGGACAGAGGAGTCGTGAAAATCATGAAGCTAACTTTGGTTTCCATTTTGAAAATCTTTTGAAGGCATCGTTGTCTGAAGAGTGACATCTCTTTCTGTGTTTGTCTTGGAGATGCTGTCATCGAGTGCACTACCTGCCTTTCTGTGGGTAGATGTGGTCATGTCTTTTGTAATGACTGCACATTCGTACAGCTGAACTGTGTCTTTCTGTCTCAGCTAGAGAACTCAAGGACAGCTTTGAATAGGACACATCATGTAATAGGCTAAAAATTGAGAACAACAACAAAAAAAGACTTTTGTAATTTCAACTGAGATAAAATAGTCTTTTGTAACAAGATTAAATGTTTGGTTTAGCTGGGCCCCTAGTGGATAGTAATGTTCATTTTCATGTTGAATTGGTAGACTTCGCTCAAACAAGAGGCAGAACCAAATGACCCTGGAGACTAAATTACCTCCTAGCTCTGGAAATGGAGTTCACCTCAAGCCAGAATTGAGATGAATTTGCGGTGAGTTGACAGAAAGCCAGGAAACACTTGCACACTTGATACCAGGAGCGCAGATAAGCAGAAGTGCCAAATTAAGACAATGAATTTTCTCCCATTCCTAGTAAATTCAGAAAAATATTCATTATCTAATTAGCAGTGAAAAGGTTTGCCATTCTTTTTTTTGCCTAAAATTAAAGAATAATTTGCTTTTCCTTTATAAGCAAGACTGTGTGAAAAAACAAAGAAGCAAACAAATGAAAAACCTAGCCTCCAACTTAGAAACACTCAGGGCAGGCTGAGGAGAAAGGGTGTCATTTGGCCCCGTGTGCGACAGCTCTGTACAAGCTCGAGGATACCTGTCATCTTTTACCTCCATGAAAATGATGCCGTTTGCTTGCGATTATAGACTCCTATTGATTTCCAATTTTCACCAGACATGTGCAAGTCCCCTGGGCTCTGGGTCTTGTAGATTCTTATCAGTCTGCAGTAAGGAAACAATGCAGTAATATAATTGGCACAATGGAGCCCTAGACACTCCTATTCCACGTTCAATTTAGTCCTTTATTGCAGTATCTTGATTATATATAGTCATATAGATTTAGAATTATATATATACATATACACACACACACACATATACACATAAAATTCTATTGGTTCTGATTCTCTGGGAGACCTTGTACACACAAGGGAGACCTTGTACACACACACACACGCACATTCATATTCTTAGCACAAAAGGGCTCAAAGAATCCTCAAAGAGCAGACTAAATTTTAATAGAAGTCTGTGCTTGTCTGTGTTACCGCCCCGCCCCTCACTCCAAAACAAACAAGCAAAAACACCCAAAAGCAAATCAACACAGTACTCTGAGTAGACGGGGTTGCCTCATCTTGCTCTGTCAGCTGGCCTTGACCTCCATCCTAGAGTGATAATGGGTCCATGATCACACCGCAGCTGTTGTCTCAAGAGCTACTTACATGCGGAATCTGCATTCAGCAAGCGTTTATTTTGTGTAGGAGAGTGCCACCCACACATTTCTGAGCTCTTACCAAAAAGTCATCCAGAAAGCACACTTCACAAACTCTAGTGTGTAACGCGCAATTACTTTGTTCTTATCGTGAAATTTCGGAGCAACGCTTTTACCTGATCGAGGAAAAGGACTTTCTATCAACTCTAATTTTTCCTGTAGGATGTAGGTTCGTGTTCTAAATCTTAACTTCCCAGTACAGATCGCGAGGTTTGATGTGCGCTAAACTGTAGAGCCATAATAAAAGTCAAAGTGATTTGTCAAAATTCGGAGGAAATGTAAATGGCTACCTTTCAATTTGTGTCTGAAAAGAGTCGGCACTAGTAATTGCTTTAGGGAGCTGACCAGGATGAAAGACAGTAAAAAATTTTAATTTCTTCTTTATGGGATTGTTACAAAGTCACTGCTTTTGAGTGGCGCCTTCCCACACACTAGTGCATTGTGCCGGAGCTCCATTAGAGAGAGCGCGTGCTTTCGTCCAACCACTGCATTGCACGCGCTGTTATGTGAAGAGCATGACAAATCTGCATAGTTTCCAATCTCTCCTTCTATTTCCTTTTACACAACCTTAGAGGAAAAACATCTTTGATAAAAACAAAATGTAGCAGTAATGTAATCTTCACGTGGTCTTGTGATTAAAGAAAAAGAAAAAGGAAAACCTCTGGGTTTTAGTTGGGAACACAAACGAAATGATTTACTTGCTTCTGTACATACCCTTTATTTTTACTTTCTGATCATTCTACTGAGACTGGATTGCACTAAAGTCCCCAAGGTAATGGGGCCTGGTGACTAATCCACTGAGCCATACAAGCCCCATCTGCTTACTCACTTTGACATTTTAATAATATCCCATTTGGACCTTTGTTCAATTTTGCTTTGTGTGCTACATCTTTGTTCTAACATTACAGCTGAAATAATTTATTATAATGAATATTATCAAATCTCACTAATTAAAACACACAGAGATATTTTTGTGTATTTCAACTATGTATACTTTCCGTGGGAAATGGACCCACTAAAATTTGTCAGTGGACCATCAAATTGCTTTCTTAATTATTGTTCATTGTGTATTTTACTTGGGATGGGGAAAAAATATGATATTTTAAAAGAAGCAATGCCCTATTTTATTTCTACCTTACTTTGAAATACCAGTATGAAGTGTTTTTCTTGGTAAATACCATAATACATTATTCTAATGATACAGTAGAGTAGAAGAGCTTCAAACAACATTGCTGATGACAGAAGTAATATTAAATGCTGACTTATTTTGTTTTATAAATATGAGATTTCATGGAATGAAGATTGATTATGACCTAGTATTTACATCCATAAATCATACATATTGTGACAGACTTGTAACATGCTGTATGTGTTACCCTTTGGGACTTGATTGTATTTAGCATATGTCACAGTCAAAAGTTTATTAATTATTATTGATTAATTCATATATTTCCTTTACTCATTGTAAGATGTTGAGGAATATTATAGAAGGAAGAATGAAGACTTAAATATGCATTAGAAGATCCCAAAAATATTTTGTCAAATCTTCATAGGACACTAAATACACAAAAATCCTATAATGTAACCTAGATTTTATAGAAGGCACAGATGGTAAAGCAAGCGATAAATCATTTGCAGGATGCTAAGTTGCAAACAGAAAGTTAAGCACGATCCAGACTGTAAAGCAATGTAGGAGTCCAAGTGTGAAAAGATTTAAATAATAGAACAGTAACATGCAACACATTTTCTCTCTTTCCCAAGTAGTTTCGGTATCATAAGAATTTATCCGTGAATACTGTTCTAATAAAATAATAATCATAGCTTCAATTTATAGAGTGCTTTTCAGAATATAATACCCTTTCGTGCACATTATCTCATTTAATCCTCTTGACAATGCAAGGGGGTCAATACCCCTATTTAACAGATGTGGAAAAAAGAGGTTCAGAGAGGTTAAGTGGGTTGCTCAATGTCACACATCTAAGAAGCGGTTGAGCAGAGTCTCAAATCAAGCTTTGACCCTAAGCCTAGTGCTCTGAGTTTCATCACCGCGGAAGCCTGGGAAACACAGTGCCCTGTACCCCCATCTTGGAGCTGATTCATTCATTTCAGCCATCTTTACGATGTATATTAATGGCTATGACATTAATGACCATCCAGTGATCTATATCAGTCACTTAGAGAGTAAATAAATGGATTTACTGTGCCAACTTCATTAGTTCTGCCACATATTAATAATCTATACAGAAAAAATGAGGTTGAGACTTGAGATATTAATCAGACATCATGATCACTAAAGAGATGGCTCACCTGCGTAATGGAGAGGTAATGCAGTTTAGAGGAAAGGATGCAGGCTTTGGAGTTGCAGAACTCCAGGCGCAGAGCATGAATCTTCCATATACTAGCTGAATTTGAGCAAATTAATTAATCTTTATGAGCTTTAGCCTCCTTATCTGTAAAACGGTTTTCTTAAAGAAAGGATTAAATATAGGTAGAGTTACTGTCACATAAGCATGAGCACTCAGTAAGAGTTATCATCCGTGTGAATATAATTCAGACAGCATAGCTAAGCATCACATTTACTTCAACTAGAAACTTTCGAGGGACATAATTTTCAGAATTAAATCATAAATAAAGAATAAAACTATTGGTATCAATTTACTAAATATTTAAGGTATTTGAAGGAATGGATATTAATCATATTGTTTTCTAGGTAGTCAGAGTAAATATTCATGATTCATGTCTAAAACTGTACTTTAAGGAGAAGGGAAATTACTAAGAATTTAAGGTCAGGAATAAAATATGATCACTGACATTGAATTGTAATAGTCCAAACATTTGAAAACAGAAAGATGTGATGGCATATATCTCTATAAAAGTGAGAAAGCCACTTTGTTTGACATCATCAGCATGTCAATGATAATTAAAATTTAAAAAATTACCAAACATCAGTAGGTACCCAAATATCTAAAACATCATAACACTGAGAAACCCTAACACAAGATCATAGAACAGGGAACTCAAATAAGCGAAAACCAGGGAAACAACAATTAGAACCATATTAGAACCAACAGATGCTTTATATGCATGTATTTAATCTGAAATTTAAGAATAGCCAATCAATAGCAAAGCATCCTATGATGATGAAAGCTTTAGTTCTCTCACGAGAAGAATCCAGATGGCAACTGATGATAAATCATTTAATTTTGTGACTATATTTTCACTAGATTTTTAAACGGTATAACTTTTGAAGGAGTAACACTGTATCTGGGTTGAATTGGGTCCACCAATTTGTGAGTCTACAAGTAGGAGGAAATCAGTCTTCACAGTTTGAATCTAATAGGTAATGACTAATCAGTCCACTAGAGAATCTGCCTCAGATTCTTACATTAACTTTTTCTCTTTTCATATAATAGAGGTGATAAACAGATGACTAAAATTGCATGGAAAAATCCAAGAAATCAGAGGATATGAGATATTATTTGCTATAAGATAGGAAAGGAAAGAGGAAGGATTCTATGGAAGAAACCCAAAGGGACAAGGTCTCCCTGACCTTGACAATAAGAGCAACGATAGCATCCTCCGAGACCATGGGAAAAGAATAAATGAAAAAGATAAAAAAGACAAGGAGCCAGAAATTTAACACTGGAATCATAACATGAGACATTATCTTGAGTTCCATCAGTTTATATTTTCAAATTAGAAAATTCACCAGGCAAGTGGACTGATAGAGATAAAAGAAATACTCCTCAATTCCAAAGATGTTTTAAGCTTAACAAATTTTTGAAAAAATGTGAATCCAGCTAAAATCTTCAATAAATGAATCAAAAGAATGTTTCTCCTTTGCAAAGATACTTACAAACTAGAAAAAGATTTGAAGAGTATTCAAGTCAACACGAGTCTAGACTCTGTCAACAATCCCCAGATGCCAAAAGAAAATTTTCAGTCTGACATGTAAGAAGATTGCAAGTCCCCATTTCATCCTAGAAACAAGGGAAAGCTGGACAACTAAAAAATCAACAACTCTTCTTATATCCATAAGAGATGTGAGGTCATAGGGTAAACTACTATCCCCCAAATTGGAGAGACATAAAGGTAAATACAGAGAATCAAACATTACCAGTGGAGAAATGCATGAGCTAAACCTCCGTGGGAACCAGTTCCATGGTAGGGAAACCACAAATATAATTAACAATTCACTGGAGGCTCAGTGTATACAACTCAGAGTTAAAAACTCCAGGAGGACCCAGTCATAAAGAGGTCCCCTTACTTATGTAAGTTTTACTCTTAACTTACACTGGTTCTCAGAGTGCATACTGGAGAAAAATCCCCCTGTGCTTCTGGCATAAAGAGGGGAAATATATCAGAAACTCTGTTCTTAACAAAGATGAAATTGGAAGAAATTATTTAAACAGAACCTAACCTTCTGGGGTTTTATTAGAGCCTAACAGACCCAGGGGAAGGGAAATACCTAATTCCAGCCCAGTCTAGCCATCTTCTCCCACCTAAGAGGTGGAGAGAGGAAGGGAACTAAAAAATATGTATTGAGTTCACAATGGAAAGATACAGGCATGCTGGGGCGCCTGGGTGGCTCAGTTGGTTGAGCATCTGCCTTTGGCTCAGGTTATGATTCCAGAGTTCTGAGATCAATCCCCACACCAGGCTCCCTGCTCAATGGGGAGTCTGCTTCTCCCTCTCCCTCTGCCCCTACACCTGCTTCTTCTCTCCCCACTCTCTTTCTCTCACTCAAATAAATAAATAAAATCTTTTTAAAAAATTACAGGCATGCTAAAAACCTGAGACCTTACCATAAGACTGCAGGATGCTTCTTCTTCCTGTATAACTTACTACCACATTACTAAAGGCCTATTTACAGCAGTTCCTTTTACCCAGTACAGCATGTCCCTCTACCAAGAAAAAATTACAGGACATATTAAAAGGCAAAAAAAAAAACCCAAAAAAACAAAAAAAACACAGTTTGAAAAGACAGAATAAGTATCCAAACCAGACTCGCGTACAGCAGAGATGTTGGAGTGATCAAACCAGGAATTTAAAACAACTATGATTAAGATGCTAATGACTGTAATAGGTAAAGCAAACAAAATGCAAGAGCAGATGGGCAATGTGAGCAGAGAGGTGGAAATTCTAAGAAAAAAATAAATTATTAAGAGATAATGTAGCAGAAATTAAAAATGCCTTCAATGGGTTGGTTTACCGGCTGGACATAGTAAGGAATGAATTTTTAAGCTTTAAGACATTCAACAAAAACTTCTAAAACTGAAAAGGAAAGAGAGAAAAGGGCTAAAAAAAAAATCTAGAACAGAATATCCAAGAAGTGTGGGACAATTGTAAAAAACATAACATAGGCAAAATGGTAATACCAGAAGGAGAAACAAATGAATGAATGAACCAAAAATAAGAACTATTTGAAACAATAATGACTGAAAATTTCCTCTGAATTCATGTCAGACACCAAAGCACAGATCCAGGAAGCTCAGAGAACATCAACCAGGAAAAAATGACAGAAATACTATCCCTGAGCTCATCATTTTCAAACTACAGAAAAACAAAGACAAAGACATATTCAAGGGACAAAGACAAAGTTCTGAAAGGAGCCAGAAGGATAAAATGCCTTACCAATAGAGGAGCAAAGATAAGAATTACATCCAACTTTTCAGAAACTGTGCAAGCAAAAAGAAAGTGATGTGAAATACTTGAAGTGTTGAGAGAAGAAACCACCAACCTAGAATTCTGTACCCTGAAAAATTATACTACAAAAGAGAAGGCACAATAAAGATTTTCTCAGACAAGCAATCCTCAGATGCCTCAGTTAGTCAGTTTATCACATAACAAAGGTCAAATAATTGAAGCATGGGTAAGGAAATAGTATCCTGTTAGAGTCTGCAGAGATGAAAGGTAGGTAATCTTAGCAGCTTCTCAAAATGTTAGGTCCATTTGCAATATTTCAATATAGAGTAAAATCTTTTTTTTAAAGTTTTATTTATTTATTTGTTGACAGAGAGAGAGAAAGAGAGATAGAGAAAGAGCACAAGCAGGGGGAGCAGCAGGCAGAGAGAGAAGCAGACTCCCCATCCAGAAGGGAGCCGGACACAGGGCTCAATCCTAGGATTCTGGGATCATGACCTGAGCCAAAGGCAGACACTCAACTGACTGAGCCACCCAGGTGCCCCTAGAGTAAAAGTTTAATTGAGTGATAGCTTCAGTTAACCAGAGTCACCTATAATTCCAAGGTAAAAGTTTTTTTTTTCCCTTCAAAGAAGGGAAAAATCTTATTTAATTTTATTTATTTATTTATTTATTTACACAGCGAGAGAGGGAACACAAGCAGGGGTAGTGGGAAAGGGAGAAGCAGGCTTCCCACTGAGCAGGGAGCCTGATGCAGGACTTGATTCCAGGGTCCTGGGATCATTACCTGAGCCAAAGGCAGACACTTAATGACTGAGCCACCCAGGCATCCCCAAAGTAAAAGTTTTAATAGAAAGGGATAACTCTCAAGCAAATAAGCTCCTACAGGAATACATACAATTATATATATAGCCCCTGACTTAGGTATGCTTTCTGACCAATCAGTTCCTCCTTCTTAATCTGGGTATAGGTGCTCCAGGGTGTCATGTTCCAAAGTTCATCTCTCATTTGATTACTTGAAATTCAGAGTATATTTTTCAGGGGCATCAATATACTATGCAATGGTTTGCATATCAAACTCACAAAAGACCTGAACAGATGATATGCTTTACATTCGTAATTTAAAAAATTATAGGGTTGCAATACCATAGTTAAAATATAAATTAAGTAAAGGATATATTCTTTGAGTTTCATATTAACACACAGGTAAATGTGTTTGATTTCATGATTGATTTGGGTGTTTGCACTAATGTCTAAAGTCCTTCTAACATCCTAGAAGTCAATGATTCTTTGAAAGTTTAATCATGTTTACTATGGCAGAATATTAGTTTTGGATCAAATTTATGAGACAGCAGGATTACATATTTTATGAGATGTGAATTATCTTTATAGTACAATGGTTTCTCTTCAGTAATCAAATATACAGTCTATTTGTACTATTTTAGTATTTTAAAATCCTATAAAATCTCATTTTAGTGTTTTGGTGCCTTTGCCTTTTAGAAAGATTATTATTCATATTTATAATTTATTTGATGGTAAGTCCTTCTTTAAGAATATGGCATTCAAATCATAACATTATTCCAAGCTGCTTTATAACTCAGTTTCCAGAAATGCATTGTGGCAAATAAAATAAAATTAAAAGGAGGTTCCATATAGTTAATTTTGACTTGGAGAAGATAATTGATCAGGAAGCTATCTTTCTGTATTATGTCACTTCTCAAAATGTGTGTGGAAATAGGGATGTTAATGAATGTTAGGGAAAAAAAATGGAGTTCTGTGGGAAAATTAAATCTCAAAAATGCTGAATTGAATACAGTTAAAAAGGTTTTTTAATTGTAGTACTCTTCAGAGTTCTGATAAGTTATTATACACACGGATCTCCAAAAAGGAGGCTATAATATCTATCATTTCTAAAACTGAATTGGCTCCAGAACATCTTCCCAATCTTTAATTTTTCATGAAATATGCTTGGGGGAATTTATCCTTTTAAAACTGAAAGAAGAAATGGTAAATGTTATAAAGGAGGGAGGAAAAGATCATTAAAGGAAGAAGGAACTGATTTGGAGAAACAAGTCAGTTTTGGGGACTAAAAATGATATAGTCAGTTGAGGCAGGATGTCTTCAGAGTTAGATGAGTTTAATCTCACTTCTAGCCCTTTCTAGGCCTGTAAACTTCATCAGGTTGTATCATCTTTCTGGCCCTCAGTTTCTTTAACTGTAATGAAGAGAAATAACAACAACATTACAGTTAAGCTATTGGAAAACCAAAAAAGGGGAGTCTTGATCTGTAGTTGAATTTCTCAGAACAATTACTCATGGTTGAATAAGGAACTAGGAGAAGCAAAAGAAAACCAGCTTTATCTTGAATATACACAGTGGGTCTCTAGTGAAAACAAGACCTATGATAGTGGGGAGGGAGGAGCAAAGCTAGTTATATTTGTTCATTAGCTAGATTCATCCTTCTGGAGAACATGAGTGAAAATGTTGGACTGGATGTGTGTATTACTAGGGACTGTTAAATATTTAACAATCAGGGGCGCCTGGGTGGCTCAGTGTGTTAAGGCCTTTGCCTTTCGGCTCAGGTCATGATCTCAGGGTCCTGGGATTGAGCCCCACATTGGGCTCTCTGCTCAGCAAGGAGCCTGCTTCCCCCCCTCCCCCCGCCTGCTTGTAATCTCTCTCTCTCTGTCAAATAAATAAAATCTTAAAAAAAAAATATTTAACAATCAACTTTCTAGAAAAAAAAGCATCCTAATTTCTTGTATTTGTCAAATTTCATGGCATAGACCCCATCATAGCTGATTTTGAGATACCATATAATATTACTGACTACATAGTTGTGAAGAGATGTTCACAATTCAACTTCAAGGACTGGTACACCACTGTGTATGTATGTGTATCATATATATGTGACCTTACATGTATGGAAGTGCTGACAAAATGGTTTATCTTGTCAGACTAAGTCTAAATAAAGTTTAACACTGATGCTGCTTAGAGGTCACTTGCTAAAGCTATTGATCTTGAGCTCCAGACTATGTGCCCTCCTGAGCTTAAGGAATGGGAGACTAAGTTCTGGCCCATACAAGGTGGAGAGGTATATCTTTGTAAAGGGTCCCTAAGAGTTGTTCTTTAGTGTACTCAAAAGTAATTCCAATCTTCCTCCAGTCGCTGGGGACTAAATGGAAATTTGACATTAAGCTAATCAGATAAGAAAGAAAACCCAAATTGCTTTGGAGAAGTTTTAACCACTAGCTCTCAAGTGGATTGGTAGCCCACATGAGTGGTTCAAAACACTCTGTAAATCTCAAGTACCTCTACACTTGATACAAGAAAATGCCAATTATCTCTGGGGAGTACACCTTTGTCTCAGGCCTCAAAGTACACTCGCAAGCAATTTTGAAAGAAAAATGAACATTTTACAATTTAAAAAAACCACATTAGGTACAGACAAAAACATGGTACTGTAAGTCCAGCAAAAACAGCATAAAGCAGAAACAGGTCCCCAGAGACTTTAGATATTGAAAGAGAAAACAAACACGGTTATTAGGTTTAAGGAAATAAAAGAAAAACTAAAAAATCTTCTAGAAAATAGAAAACAAGGGATTACCATATTTTAAAAAACAATAGAATTTATAAAATTGAAGAAATAATTCTGTAAATCAGGGCTTCTTATAGTTTAACACACATAAAAATTAGCTAGAGATCTTGTCAAAACACAGATTCCTGGACTCTACTCTCATAGATTCCAACTTAATCAATCTGAGGTCAAACCCAAGAATTTTCATGTCTAACATCCTCATAGGTGATATCAGTGCTGTGGCTCTGAAGACCACACTTTGAGGAACACTGCTATCGATACAAATACCCAGTGGCTGGATTGGAAAACACTTTAAATCAGCTGAAGAGAGAATTTGTGAACTGGACTGTATGCCAGAAGAAATGATCCAGATTCCATCCAAGAGATACAAATAGACGGTAAATATTAAAGGGAGGCGAAGACTTCTGGAGAATAGGAGGGGAGAAATAAAATGTAACAGAAGCCTTATTTGATGAGAATAATGACTGATGATTTTCAGAAGTGATGAAAGATACAATTCACAGATTCAAGAGCTCAAACAAATTCCAAGTAGGATAAATTTTTAAAAAAAAGAAAAAAGAAAGAAAGAGGAAGGGGAGCAAACTTTGTTCCTCAGCCAGCGAAGTGACTGGCTGGTGACTTTGTGTTCAGGGATGTAACTGAGAAGAAACAGAGTGCCACAGTTGGGGATGCTTCTCCCAGGAGCTGGTCCAGGATTCCTTCTGGTACAGCTCTACGTCATTAGAGAGTTTAGGGACCTGGGAGGGCTGGGGTATTGCTTTTTCTTTGATCTTGGCAGGAAATAGGGAAAGTAAGTGCGTCTCTAGTCAGTTCATTCTACAGAGAGCTGGGATGAGAGATTGTGTTTTGCATATAGGAAGAG
The DNA here is from genome assembly GCA_028646535.1 of Procyon lotor. Classification (NCBI taxonomy): domain Eukaryota; kingdom Metazoa; phylum Chordata; class Mammalia; order Carnivora; family Procyonidae; genus Procyon; species Procyon lotor. Next base: position 70,569,107 of record CM053606.1, on the reverse strand, counting down.
CTGTGAGAGAATATTCATTTGTGTCTGGAATCACACTTGAACTTGGGGGTAGAGTCACGTTCATTTCCCTAAAGCTCACATACCATGTATGATCAGAATTTGGTATAGTTGTAATTTAGAGGAGTTGCCTGGATATTTTCTTTCTTTTGTGAACATGTTCCAGGTGTCCAGTCTGGACTGGACAATGTGCATTGGTATTTAGAGTCATTGAAGGAAAAGTCATCTCCCTCAAATTTGCTATATGTTAAAGGGCTTCTTCTAAAGGAACATGAATTCCTTTATTTCATGGACATTTTTAATAATTAGTAACAAAACAGAAGAATTTTCTGTTAACCCTCACTGGTTGGGAAAATTACATTAACAGAGAATTCCATTCTCTGAGGCATTCCTATTAACCTAAATTTTTACTTTAATTTGCCTATGTATTTATCTGTTTACCATCAAAGGACTAGAAAATTGTGTTAGTTGTAAGTAAATGGAAACAACTGGAAATCAGAAGAGAAAATTCTCTCCTCACTCCTCATTAATTTTAGTAAATTAATTTTATGTCAGAATAAAATCTATTTTGGTGATCTCAAAGGATAATAAAAATATTACTTAGCTGGAATAGTATAACTCATTGAAAAGCATCATTCTTTCAGTCCTTTGTTAAAGAAAGATTTACTAATTATTGGAGACTTACTATTTGCTAGCTACTTATAAGGGCTGGGGATATAAAGATAAATAAGTGTCAATTTCTGCATCTGGCTATGCTATTATAACAGATACCAGACTACTTCTCTGCCATAATCAACTGTAAGACTGGAATAAATGAGGTAACTATTTCTAGGCATTGGACAACAGCCAGCACAACACTGCAATCCTAGAGACAAGGGAAATAAAAGATGAGCCTCATGATTGTCTAACTCTGCCTGGGGATAATTTCCTGATAATAGTACAGAAGGCTGGTGTCTGAGAAAAACATGGTGACCTCACTGAGCTAAAGAGACTGAGATCAAAGTCTGAGTCCATTGAAATGGCTGGATTCTGCAGATGGGGTATCAGAGATAGGAAATTATGCAGAGCAACGGCTCCAGAATATGGTGTGGTATCCCTTATAAGTTGTGGTTGAGGATTGGGCTATACGTATGCAGGGTGGAACCACCAAGATTCACTGGAGATTAGGACAGGGACACTAGAGGATGAGTGTCTGTGGCAAGAGCAGTGCCAGGAAACATTGGAATTCTGGCTCTCCCAGAATGGAGAGATCATTTCACCTCAATAACATCCTTCACCCAGTCAAGACCCTAGAAAGACCACACCTTAAGAATAAGGCCCACAATCCAAGTAAGACTCTCCCTAACAAAGCCTAAAACCAAAATCTATCAGATTTTCTGAGAAGACAGGATTTGGATATTGAAGTAACTAAGAAACACATTAGACTTCGACTGGATGTAGAGAACAAAGCACAACACCACATAACACCATGCTCCTCCCAGACACAAAGACTAGCTGGCAAATGAGCTGTCTGCTAACACCAAAATCAATACTCCTTAGAGGATAACAGAATAGAGTCTCTACAATGTATTAGTGATAATGTCTAGTGTTCAATAAAAAACTTACTGGACATACAAAGAAATAGGGAAATTATGATTCATAGTCAAGAAGCAAAGCAGTGGTTAGAAACTAACCCTGAGATGGGCCAATTATTCGGCACCTCAGACAAGGCTTTAAAGGTACGCAATTCAGGGTCCCACTCTCAAAGTCATTAGGATTTGGTAAGGGAAGCAGATAGGTAAAACAAAAACAAAAACAAAGACAAACAAACCAAAACTGTTGCAAAGGGTGAGATAAGCAACACTAAAGTTTTGTGGTAGGGAGCATAGGTTTGTCACAAAAAAGATAATGATCAAATCTTTTGGGTGGATTAAAAAGGAATTTTCAGATAAAGCTGAGATGAGTCTTAAAGGTTAAGCAGAAGCTCGCAAGGCTGTAGAGGGCAAGTAAGGGCAATACTGACTGGAAAGTAGAAGGAATATGTGCAAAGGCACCATGGCTTGAAATAGCAACCCTGTGAGCACAGTCGTGGTTAGGAACACCGTTCTTTGTCTGTAAACTAGGCATGATAATAATACCTACCTCTTCAGGTTGTTGTATGAAGTAATCCAGGAATAGTGCCTGATTCAAGATAAGCACTCGATAGTGTTAGCTATTACCTTGGAAAATTGCTTGGTGCGTTTGGAAGAAGTTATGTACCTCAATATAGCTGCAGTGTACATACAGGACAAAAGACATAGAGCCTAGAGTGGGGCCAAAGTCAAATGAAAGAGAAGATGTGAAGTTTCCTAGCGGTGTTGGTACTCAGTGAGCTCAGGGACAGTCCGCTGTGAGGGCTTCACACTGGAGAGGCAGAGCCTGAACAGAAAATGAATGAAGTGGCTGGTACGAAGCCTCCAGAAACGACAACAGGCCAAGGGCAGTTATACTTTCCCTGATGCAATAATGTCAATCCTTCTCTATGTGAAAGGCTAATAGACAAAATCAGGGTCACTATTCAAACAGCTTAGAGACCAAAGAGAGGTAGTTGCAAATAATCGCTGCAGATGAGAAGCGAGGTCAACACAGAATAAAATTGCCAATTAGCTCAATATAAACCAGATGAAATGTACCCTTGAGGACATCAACTGGATGCTACTCGAAGAAATAGAAGTGTGATCAAGCAAGCAATGACTGATAAAAATGAAAGTGCAAGTGCTTACAAAGTCCAGGGAAAATTACAAAACCTTTCTTGTAGAAAAAGTTTTTAGATGATTTCCCAAAGTGACACTTCAGTGTTAATATTTTTATTTTTATGTATTCTCTTTAATGGCTAGGCCATTGAACGCTACTAACAGTAACACAACATTCAATTACAAACGTTTCTATTGCAAACATAAACCCAACCTCTCTCCATCCATCAAAACTTGATCGAATGCCAGGACACTGTATCATGTCCTGAAACATTTGAAATTTGTCAAACAGGAGAGAAAATGAATCCCTGAGATATGGGCTTCCCTTAAAAAATGACTTGTTCAAATTTGGAGACCATCTGGAGAAGGACTAGCCTCTTTATCTACGCCCCTACTCGCTCATTCATCAACTGTTCTCCCTGTGCTATGAAGGATGAAAAAAATAAGTAAATAGATGAGAGGAGTTCTAGCCTCTGTCCTTAAAGAACTTTTAGTCTTTAGTTAATGTCCTACCAACATAAGGTATAAATGAACCAGTTTGATTGATGTTTGATTGTTAGGGTACTCCAAAAAATATAAATAGCTCAGAGAAAAAGAGCTGAATCTATTATGTTAATCATGCAATAATAACGTCAAGAACAAAACTATTATTCATGTGGAACAATGACCAGCTTATTGCTGATAACTACACATATATGTACACACTTTTGTGTATACGTGTATGTATATATGTGCGTAGGCATGTATGTGTGTATATGTGTATGTGTATATATATATGTAATATATATATGTAAATCTGAGAGGAGTTCTGAGGTTACAGATTGATCAGCCTAACCTACATATTTTAGGAACATTTAAATAGCAAAACCTCAGTCTCTGAAGGCAGCGAGTTCTTTGATATGGCTACATAGGAAGTATCACAGAATCAATGACTTCTGCACAGTAGGAAAACAATTTCAGTTAGAATTCAGCTTGGAAGCTTTTCTCTATCTATCAAAAAGCCAGGACTGGTTATAAAGCCCTTTCCAATGCCACAATACTCTGAGAGAGACAGTAAAAAGTGCAACACAGAAAGAAAGAGATGTAGCTATAAAGTCCTTGGGTAGAATTCAAAATCATGTCAGACTTACTCAGAGCCCATACTCTTCCTCTGTGCTTTCCTCTAGGGGAAAGATCATGGGCTCAGAAAGGTATGAAGCTGAATCCTGGCCCTTGGGTAAATTTCCTAATTTTTCTGCCTTTCATTTCATAAAAATTCCAGGCCTTAGCAAAGTACTAGCTGGGTAGTTACACTTAACAAATATTTGTTGGATGAACGAATAACCATAATGAATAAGAGTTAATTGTGAAGTTGTGAAGATTAAAAGAAATAGAGTTTATTTTATATTTGTATAATGCTTTGCACATAGCAGGTGCCAAATAATTGCTCCCTTCTATTCTCATTCCTTAGGGAAAGAAGTCATATGTTACACTTCCTATGATTAATCATAGCAGCTAGCATAGTACTAGGTCTTTATTGGTTATTTAATAGTACTCATTTCATGTAACAATAAATGGAACCTGGGATTTATGTCAGGCTGACGTATGCTATGTATATTACAGTAATGTAGGCAAGCAGTGTCTAAGACATGGGCTGCAAAGTGCAGACTTGCAGGCCGTATCTGCAGATGTGTTTGATTTGGTCATGCACAGTGCTTTAAAAAAATGGTACATATTCGAGTATCTTTAGAGGGGCGTATGTGCTCTGTAATGTGTTCTACTGTAATCCCCATTATCCGTGCTATCTTATAGGCTAAGTTCATGAACAACTCATGTCTCTCATCTACCTGGCTGCTATAGGCATTTAAGTGTGTATCTCGGGTTTAAGACTAAGGTAAAAGTATTAAGAATTGCACTAGAAAAATAGGTGAATTTCCTTTGAATGAAGCACAGGTGGAGAAAAGCTTTATTGATGACAAGTGCAAGCCAAGAATTCAAGGATTGTTAAAAGTTTAGGTGTTTTCTTAGCTCATACCATATATTAGTTCACTGATAATCCATAAGTTTGAGGGAAACTGAGGAAATTCTGATATGTGTATTTTAATAGAGCACACAAACCTGATTTTTTTTAGACAATAATCTTTAGACAAGATATAGCTTGACTCAAGACTACTTATAAAAATGAATTCTAAATGAAGATAATCAGATAATGTTAGGCTCAGAAAATTGTCATGACTAGTAAAAAGCAAGTTTCCAGGGGTGCCTGCGGGGCTCGGTTGGTTGAGTGTCTAACTCTTGATTTCGGCTCAGGTCTTGATCTCCGGGTTGTGAGTGAGATCAAGCCCCATGTTGGGCTCCGTGTTCAGAGTGGCGTCTGCTTGGGATTCTCTCTCTCCTTCTGCCCTTCCCCTCGCGTGTGCATCCTCTCTCTCAAATGATAAATAAAATCTTAAAAAAAAAAGAAGTTTCTGACTTGACTAAAAGATGAAATAGTAATAATAATAATGAAATATTTATTTTGATCATGGAGATACATCAGAAAGTGACCTATCCCAGATTTAATAGAAACATTAACAACAATTGAGTCATTAAAATTTCTCAGCCAGAAATATGCGTATTAACTATAAAAGGAAATGGAAATAATGCAGATTTTAATATTACCAAAAAAACCTTCTATTTACATACTCAGTCAATTGCAGATCGTTTGCCATCTTCAGCCTTAAATTTACCACTTGCCATAAAGCATCAGAGTTTCCTTTTAATTTTAGTAGACTGTGTTTTTCAAATATGTAGCAGGTTTGTTTGCACTCCTCTAAGAGCTACATTTTGATTTAGAAGAAAATTCCTTGATTCAATGTGAAAAGCAAGTTTTGTGCTTTAAGCTAGGTTAATCATTACAACACCCCCCCCCCCATTTAAAAAGAGAGCAAGCAAGCACTTGGGTGGCCCAGGTGGTTAAGCATCTGCCTTAGGCTCAGGTCATGATCTCAGGGTCCTGGGATTGAGTCCATGTCAGGCTCTCTCCTCAGTGGGGAGTCTGCTTCTTCCTCTCTCTCTCCCTCTGCGCTCTCACTCTCTCTCTCTGAAATATATAAATAAATAAAATCTTTAAAAAATAAAAAATAAAGAGAGGGCAAGAACCTTAATTTTGTTCATGGATGTATGCCAAAATTCCTAAAGTAGTTCCTGGAATGTGATAGGCACAGTTCTTGACTAAATGAAACTGCGTCGTTCGTGTGACACTATAGTGGAGTTTCCCAAATCATAGCAAAATGAGAAAACAGTCCATCCATTGAAAAGGTTGTTTTTAATTCTGTAAAGTGGTATAGTCTGAGTGTTTGTGTGCCCCCCACCCCCAAATTCACATGTTGAAATCCCCAAGGTGGAGGTATTAGAGGTAGGGTCTTTGGGAGGTTGGGAGGATGGAGCCCTCATGATTGAGATGAGTGCTTTTATAAAAGAGCCTCCCCAGAGCTCCTTGGCCCCTTTTTGTCATATGAAGACTCAAGGAGAAATCTGAGACGCAGGAGAGGGTCCCATCTGACCATGCAGGCACCCTGATCTCAGATTTCCAGCCTCCAGAACTGAGAAATAAATTTCTGTTGTTTATGAACTACCTAGTTATGGTATTTTGTTCCAGGAGCCTGAATGGGATAAGACATTAATTATGGGGGTGCCTGGGTGGCTCAGTGGGTTAAAATCTCTGCCTTCAGCTCAGGTCATGGTCTTAGGGTCCTGGGATCAAGCCCCGCATCAGGCTCTCTGCTCGACAGGGAGTCTGCTTCCCCCTCTCCCTCTGCCTGCCTCTCCACCTACTTGTGATCTCTCTCTGTCAAATAAATAAATAAAATCTTTTAAAAAAAAAGACATTAATTATGTACTTTCTTCTAAATAAATTTAGTAATAGACTATGGAAGGATTTATTTGTTTGTTTAATGATTTTATTTGGGAAATAAAATTTTACATTATGTCTAATATGGGAGGGAAATTTCATTGGTTTATTAAATCACAAAGTCTGACCACCATTGCTACGGAGTGAAGAGTAAAGGGCATGCTGCCCTTTCTTGTCAGATGATGTTGTCCTTGATCTATCAGTTCTTTGGAGAACACTTGCTATTCACTTCTAATTTTTTTCTCCATCCATAATCTCATGTGGTCTTAGAGTCTATGTGTTTGAACTGTATTCTCAGATAGAACGGTTTTCATTCCTACTGAAGAGTTTATGTTTTTTTCTATTAGTTTCTATACTGTGCGAAACAATGACCTGGCAGGTTTGAGAGTTCTTGTTGTTGGCACAGAATGAAAATGTGTTTAATGAGTGAACGGGTTGATGGGATGGACTGTCAAGGGACAACGCGAAAATGGAGATTGGCTTGTCTGACACTTTTACAACCAACTCATTTCTTTGCCGGCTTGAATGTCCCAAGTAACGCTCTACAGTTAGAAATGGCATTATTTCCTGAGTGCACCTTTGGAGACTGAGGCACCTCAGTATAACACAAGAATATGAATACCTGAGTAAGCCATTTGCAGTCAGAGCAGTAAAGTCTAGGGCCAGCATCCACATTTTCTAACTGCCTCTCCACTCAAACCTTGGGTCTTCGCATCCACCCAACACAAAGGGGCTTGAAGTAACGCAGCGAGCGGCCGCAAACTGTGGGAGGGAAAAGCGTAACCACTACTCCACTCGGTCAGGAAAAACACAAAAGAGGTCCTTGGTTCTAAATGGAAGGGAGATCTGAAGAGGAGAAAATTACTGTTGTCCAGCTTTGAGAAGGTCAGAAACGGCCTTTTCCGTTTGGACTTAATGGATAGATTTGCGAAATTCCCCCAAAAGGTGCATTTTCTATATTTACTTCTATGTGATAAAAGTTGCCTTGACAATATAAAACAAACCAACACATACACCCTGAAGAGAATTCTTATGATATCTTAAAAATTTGGAGAATAATTATAAAATATTTCAAATTTTAGAAAAATACAGAGAATATTTGAATAATCACATATGTACCCAGACTCAGCATATATTAACATTTTCCCACACTTGACTCACTTCTCTTTTTAAAATAAAAAAAAAAATCCAACTTTAGTTGAAGCCCCTTTACCCCTAACCTGATCTCATTCTTTCCCTCCTCTTCCCAATAAATTGGATGTTTATTCTTTCCCCACTTACAATGTATACATTAAGAATATAGTTATGCATGTTACAAATATTTCTTTTGTGATTGCCTTTTTTTAAACATACTTTTCAGGTTAAAAAATATGGACACACGGTTCTAGTCCATTTAACGAATTGCTATGTAGTATTCCAAAGTAAAAATATGCCACAGTTTACTTACCATTCTCTTATTCCCAGGAGTAGCAATAGGAGTAAAGATATTTTAGCTATTACAAAAAAATTAAAATGTCATTGCAAATATTTTAGCATATTTCTCTATGCATATGTGTGAATTTTTTTTAGAAATAGAATTGCTTAGCGGGAAGGTTGGTGTTGTTTCAACTTTGCTCCATATAGCTAATTGTTCTCCCATGTGGTTTTACTCAAAAAAGGGCTCCGGCTGCTCTTCATTCTTTGCAACATTCAATATTATCCAAAATTTTAAAATTTTGACAATATTTCCAGTGTGTAATGGTATCTCATTGGAGTTCTCATTTTCATTTCCCCTAACACTGATAGATTGCCTCACCGTAAGTGTAGTTGTCATTTTATGTAAATTTCCCTCTTTACATCTTTTACACATTTTTTTCCCTATTAATTTGTCTTTTTCTTGTTGACTTGAAGGAGTTCTTTTTATACTCTGGATCCTATTCTAGAAAATATTTTCATACGTTAAATATTTGGGGAAAAGAACTTTACAAAAGGTCAGTATGCCAAAAAATTGACCTCCATATTGTTTTGAATTTTATTTTTTTTCTCCCTATTTGACGAGACTGCATGAGAGCACCACTCTGATGATAGGTTTTTAAAATGGCATTTATAAACGTCATCTTTGGATGCAGAGAATAGACTGTAAAATTTCAGATAATATTAATCTGTTACAATTGGAAGCTTATATTTTATATACTCTTTGATAGGGCTCACCCTTGCCTAACAGAGAAAAAAGCTTTGGTAACTTAAAAGTGCCAGACAGGCGGACACATCGCCAAATCACCCACTGTGGCTATCTACTACTAATTACTACTAATTATAGATTTTGTAGAGTATGAATTGGGAAGAAATTTAAGTGCCTGTGAAGGTTAATTTTATGTGTCACTGGGCCATGGTGCACAGATATATTTGGTTAAACATTACTGTAGATGTGTTCTGTGAAGGTGTTTTGGGTAAGATTAACATTTAAATGGGTGGATTTGAGTAGAGCAGATTACCCTCCATCATCCAGTCTTCATCCAATCCAATGAAGACCTCCGCAGAACCAAAACTGACCTCCCCTGAGCAAGAACGCTGCTAGCAGGTGACCTTAGGATGTGAGCTGCAACATTGGCTTTTCCCTAGGTCTACAGTCTGCCAGGCTACTCTACAGGTACAGAAATTGCTGGCTTCCGTAATCACAGGAGCAAATTCCTTAAACTACATCTCTCATTATATATACACATCCTTTTTTTTTCTGTTTCTCTCTAATACAGTGCCCTTTGGCATATGGTTACCATAATAAGCACCTTTCCCGTTATCAGAGCCCATCATATATTTCGTATTGCAGCTGGCTCATTGCACTGAAACTATACCCATGTCTTCCACTTCTATTTGGCAATAAGAATCTACTATAATTAAGTGTCTGTAATTGTTTCTGACTTGGGGTTGTTAGAGTCATAAAGATGGAAGGCACCCCAAGAAGTTATTAGGACATGATGGATGCTGCCCCTATATCCAGACTGCAGTTTGGGCTAAGACATGCTGGCCTTGAGGTCAAGTTGATAAACAGGTATCAGTTTTCAAGGCTAATTTCTGGTTGATGGTGATGGCCACCGGGAAGGCTGAACTGAGAAAAATTCTGTGGCCGTGTCTGAGCTCAGTGAGAAAAAGCCTGTGATCTACTAGTGATATTTATTTTAAGTGGCAGAGGAATATATAGGCTCTGTATTTGCCAGCCCAGATTTAGGCTAGAAATGTAAAAAAAACTCTAGTTCATGTGTGAGATAGCCCACTTCCCCGGGGCCAGGAGCGCCAAAGTTCTAGTTCATATTGATGTCTGTCTTTGTCTGAGCGTCTCTTGAGAATATGCAATAACAATAAGATCCTGGTCAAATATTTTACCACTGAATGCCAACTAATAGAAGAGGTAATCACCCAATTTATTTTCTTATGTCCCATTTATTAAGTAATTATATTGCCATTACTACACCCCAGCAATATACTTGCTTTAAAATAAAAGTCCTGGGATTCTTTTGAATTTCTATAATATTTATAACCTAACTTAGGATACTTAATAAAAATGGCTCTGTTATTTAAGGTGGTCATGGCTTCAGAAAGATTAGAGCTATTTGAGGACAAAACTGAGTCTTTTGCTTCTTTTGTTGGCCTGTGTAGGAGCTCAATAAATCGTGGCTGGGCCGAACGGTTTCTAAGGGACCATGGAGTATCAGGCCTTGAAGACTTTGTATGTAGCTGCAGGGAAAAAAAAGGCCAGAGTGTTCTTGGCATCACCAAGAGGTGTATTAGAATGAAAATAGAAAGTATTATGTTACCCTTGAGGAAGAACATGTTCTAGTCACTACACTTCCAGAAAGCTATAACTGACCTGGAAAGGGGCCAGAGATGGGCAGTTTTGGGTTGATAAAGGTGCTGGAATACTTTCAATGAGAACAAACTAAAATGACCACTGTCATGACTCATTTAGAAGACTTTGCTCCCAGGGAAACATCTATAATAGGGGGTATAAAGAAAGAAGACTCCAGGAAATAGACCGTGAGAACTCCAAGAGGGTAGCTTCTTTGGGGCTGGATTCCTGAGAGATTCTAGAGACTGGGTGGCAAAAGATCCCTGGGCCCGGTTGGCACGCATAGCTTTACCACAGATATAGCCACAGTCCTCCTGAACGAATGAGGAGATCACATCTGGCTTTAAAGACTCAGGCCTGCAATAACAGACGCTTGTCTCTTAAGAGGGAAAACACCTAGCCTGCCTCTAAATAATCGGGTCTACTTTGCTCCGAGTCTCCGTTAGATCAACCAGCTACCTTTAGGATTTCCCACCTAAATTCTATTCTAATCTACCCAGTTTGCTAAACCAGGCTTAATTCTGAAATGTACCTGCACCTGGACTTGGTGTTTCCTCATCTGTTATTCCTACTGTAAGCACTACTTGGGTCAGTTATACCCATGTCAATGTCACGGTCATTTTTAATCCCAGGAAGTCAACCCTGTCTTTCTATGACATTACCTTGGCCTTGATCTGCTCTGGTTCATTGACATCTCTGGTCACTCAGCTTTGCCTTTATACCCAAGACAGATATTAGCACTTTTTTTCCTCCACAAGGAGAAAGGGAAAGTAAGTTATGGATGAATCTATAAAATTGTGATTCATTCACCAAGTTTTTGAAATTTAAGGACTAGAAGAGTAAAAATTATGCCCCTTTCGTAGCAGATAGCAGGCCCAAGGAATATTATTACCCTAGAGTTATACAGAACAAAATAAAGAGAGCCCCCAAAGAGCTTGAATCGGTTAAAGAAGGGTTGATCCTTTATGTCACTGAAAGAAATTTATCTTGTACTCAGCGTTTTTATCATTTGAAGACGATATTGAGAGGCGACCAGGTTTGTTTACTAAATACACCTGTTGACAGGCTGATAAACAATTGCTTCAAATGAAACATTTTTGTTGTTGTTTTTATGTTCATTACATCATTGAAGTAGTGTGTTTTTTAGGTCTTTTTTCATGTTTTCGGCAGTCCATTCCAAAAGTAAAGATATGAGCTCTACATTTTTCTGGCTTCATCGTCATAATAATAGTGCATATTTATTGAATGCATGTTGTGAGCTAAGTGCTTGATGTACATTTTTTTCATTGAATCCTCAAAACAATCCCAAGTGGTTGATACTATTTTTTTTTAAAGATTTTATTTATTTATTTATTTGACACGGAGAGAGAGAGAGATCACAAGTAGGCAGAGAGAGAGGAAGAAGCAGGCTCCCCGCTGAGCAGAGAGCCCAATGCGGGGCTGTATCCCAAGACCCTGAGATCATGACCTGAGCCGAAAGCAGAGGCTTTAACCCACTCAGCTACCCAGGCACCCCGGTTGATACTATTTTTGTATGCACTTTGCAGATGAGGAAACTGAGGCACACCAGAGCTAAGTAACTTGCCAAAGTTCCCAGGAAACGGCATTCCAAGATACAAACTCTGTCCATCTCCTTACAGAGCCTGTGCCCTCTCCACTGCTCTGGGATATTGGTACAAAGTGCTGCCTGCTTTGGAGGGTCGCCGGCGGAGGCTGCATCTCCCTGCTCTGCGGGCCTTATTTTAGGCCAACCGTGTTGTCAATATCTAAACCTGCCTCCTGATGAGATTATTCCTACTGGAACCAAAGCCCAGAAAGTAAAGTTAATAAATCTTCTGCTCATGCCCAGGAACTTGGTAGACTGAATGTGAAGGAGGCCAAAGCAGATTTAAAGTGATTGAAATGACAAAAGGTGAAATGTGAGTGAAGTGAATGAATTACAAAACGTGTATGAATAGTATTACACAAGTGAAGCAAATTCAATATCAATTCAATTTCTGACCACGTGCAGAGGGAAAACAAGGGCAAAGGAGCAGAGGAGTCAAGGGTAATGAACAGCTTTATTACTTTTTTTCATTGTGCTACTACATATGGGTTTCTGCTGCTATTTATTAACATGCAGAGGTTAAAGTTTGTGTAAAATGCCGATCATAACATTATGGAAGGCTAAGTGCCTCCCTGCAGTGGAAAATGCAGTTGGAAGTCAGGTTATGAAAAAAAAAACCCAGCTTCTTTCCAGTCTTGTAACACGCTGAGGGTATTTTAGAAATTAAAAATAAAGCCTTTTTAACAACCAGGCTGGGTTCTGTCCAGTGAAATGAATGTTCTTTGTAGGTGAGTGTCTTCCAAGTTAATTTAATGCAAGGGAAAGTGAAAGGAGCACGCAGATTCAGACCGAGCCATCTCTTCTGTTCAAGGTGAATAATGTTTGGCTTTGAGGGGTATAGAGAGTCTCAGCCATCCAGGCAAACAGTAGCCAGGTGATGATATTCTATTCTCCCGAAAGATAATGATATTTAAACTTCCACTGGCCTAGGTCTGAGTCTTGGCACCCCATTTTCAAGGTGTGTCCATAGGCCACTTGGTTAGCTTCCTGAGCTCCACTGCCTTCTAGAATATGGGGATAATTGTCACCTTGGAGGATTATAACTAATACAGTATCTGGAAAGGTAGAGACCCCTGTACACAGTAGGCCCACCACAAATGATGGTAAATATAATTATGTAAAGTGCACAGTTCTGTGCCAAACGCATAGAGGAGCTTAGGAGAGAGTGGTCGAGTTTATATGAGTTTAATAGCGTTAATAGTGACAATTGCACCTGTGCTGTCGGCCACCTCGGGGCGGGATGACTCAGCTGTCAGGAGATTCTTGATGAATAAGGCCAACTTTCACTGGTTCTTAAATCATAATGTATAGGTAACTATTTATTTGAAGCATTTACAGAGCCAGACCTGGGTTGCAGATGTCCTATCAATCTTTCGGGCTCGGGGCTGGATCAAGATAGCTATAAATGGGCAAAGTGGCCAGTGTATAAGAAATACCAACCCACATACATACTACTTATTAAACATGTGAGACTATTCTTCCTTTACACATACCCATGCACACACATAGGCATGATAGTCTCTCTTTTGCATATTTCCTCAGATACACAGACTTCTGTTGATTTTCTTACTTTTCATAGAGACAGGAATACGGAGAAATCATTCTCTACTGTTAGAAAATCATCAGTGCCAGGGTAATGTTAAATAACTTTTGCAGTGTAGGGAACACTGAGTACTCTTGTGGATGGTGAGACATGTGTCCTTTGGGGGAACCACTGATCAGCTCTAGCTGATTGTTACCATGACGAAATTTGAGCCAATACATGAGAGTTTCTGATTGTGTCAAGAAAAACTGGAAATCTGGGGGATTTATGTGAGATTTACCAAATTTCAAGACTGACACAAATATTTTTAAGTCACCACATGGATGAAATAAATTCTTGCCAGTTGAATGTGGTCCAATGGCTTGTGTGATTTCTCTTCTAGGTCTGGCTTCTCTGAGCTACTCCAATGCCTGAATTTGCTGAGATTGAGATTGGCCAGTCCCTTGATTGGACTTGGAGGGACTCTATTGTCTGAACCTGTATTCTGAGCTCAGTAGGCAGTGAGACAGTCTAAATATTGGGGCTGATACCTAGAAAGGAGGCGCAGCCCCAAAGGGGAAGAAGTAGGCGCAGGAAGCCTTAGAGCAGGAGAGGCACATGTCCCAGAGACGCATTCAGGGCATGTCAGGAGTTCAGCCCATAACAGACGGGAGAGTTGGGAATGTGAGAGCAGACAGTGGGCAGAGAGTCTGTGTAGCAGGGAGGAGGTAGCAGATGTCTGTCCCTAAGCCCCATTGACATTTGCTCAGCAGCAAGATTCCTGAGAGGTAAAAGGAGTGAGAGGAGCAAGACAGACACGAACTAGAACTGCGAGGCGGGTACTTGGTTCTGATATGGCATAGTGGAGGTGTTGGGATACACGGTGTGACATGCTCACTTTGGTTATTGAATTAGGGCTCTCTTTCCACCCAACAATCAGAGTAGGCTCAGCTCCAAAGCCTAAATCGGAGTGAGCCTGCAAGTCAGCTAGAATTCCGACCACAATTCAGCTGTGAACTAAAGGGACCAGGAAGACCAAGATGTCAAGAGTGTGGGATGACTCAAGGGGTCCCTGATCTGTCTTTTCAGTGAGAGAGGAACACATTCGTGTTGGGAACATCTGGAACCATGGCTACAATCCCCTGCACAGTGAGAGCCTAGGGCAGAGGGCTGCCCCTAAGAAAGAGTTCTCTCTGAAAATGACTCAAGACCTTGGGCCTTGAAAAGCAATAGATATTCTGACCACTTTGTAGCTGATTGTCACCTAGCATTTCAGCTGACATCCACACCTACCTGGACGGGCCTGGTCAACTAATGGGACAGGCCTGCCAGAATCTTTTTGTAAGAGGGACAGATAAGCTTCTTGGGAAAGAATTCATTTCAAATAAAGAGGAGCCAGACTCCACTGACTCAGGAAGAGAATCTGAATGCCAGCAGGGAGGGGGAGACACCATGCAGTGAATGTTCTGGAAATTTATCTCACAGTTTAGCACTGACCCAGGTCCCACTGACTCATGAATGAGTCCCAAGGAAGGCAGTGGGGGTTTTTTTGTTTGTTTGTTTTGCTTTTTTTTTCCCTAAAAAAAGCCCTTAATTAAAAAAAAAAAAAAAAGCCCTTAAAAGCTGTTTCACCAAATATTCTGGGGCCAAATGCTACTGTTTGAGTACACACCCAGGGGAGGAAGACACTAAACAAGGAAATTCTTTCCCTGCTGGTAATCTTCATGGGAGCAGCGTGGACACACTAACCTGTTGGCAGCGGTGCTTGGTGGCAGAGCCAGTGTCCTAGGGTGAAGGTGAGCGGGGCAGGAGAAGAAAGACATGGTTGGCCCAACAGCTGAGCAGAGTTTTCCCAAGATCGGGGATAAGGTCCACTTTGCTGAAATCCAGAAATCCTGGGGAGACAAGGACTTGGAGAAGAATCTGAGGTCCTGCTTGAGTAAGCTAGAGTCAGAAACATAAACTACTTCTGTTAACATGACCCCCTGTGTGCTTACAATCTGCTAAAGCTTAGTAGAAACTTTTGTTCCATTTTTAAGTCAGAACATGAAACACCTGTGTTTTTCTACTGCCAATTAAGTGTAATCAGTGGATCTTTCTCACCTGTAAAACACCCGAGCTAATGTGACAACGTTAAGCATCCCCACAAAAATTTAGTGTCCTGAGGTTCTTTGACCATAGAATACTATTTCTGGAAGCCACTCTGGTCTGTGACATTCTTTATTCCTTAGGAAATAAATAAACAATCCATGTTATTAAAAGACATTTGCTAGGTACACATGCACGCACACCTGCATGCATGGCCTGCATATAACCGTTGAAGAAAATCAGAGAAATAGGTAGAAAGAGAAGTAAGTATGTAGAACCGCTGGGCATAAGACTCATTAAGACGCGACGTCTCATTTATCTCACTGATGGTGTTTATTGAGAAAGAGACTTTGTAGGACCACAGATGGAAAGCAAAAGGTGTAGAAAGTGAATCAATTGTTTCTTGTTCCACTTTGAAGACTGAGCCTAAAATTAAATGGCTTGGTAACAAAAGGCTTGTGTCAGAAAAATGCACTGGCTTCATAAAAACAAAAACACTGCATATGAAGCGCATTAATATTTATCTATCTGTCTATTTATTTATTTATTGCTGCAACCCTCTCCTGGCATAGAGTTTAGATCAAGAAAACACCCCCAAAAAGGAGTAATGCACTTTAGGTAATTATATTGTAAAGTGTTACCCCATATATAGGGTCTCTTTGGCAGATATTTGCAGTCCTGTGTTTTTCATTGCAAGTGGCTTACATCAGTACTGACATCTTCCAGATGTTAGTAGCTTTGATTTTTTTCCCCCCGTGTTGCAAACGAGTTGGCATGGAAACAACTCTTTGCTGGCAACATGACATATGATTCAAGGCAAAATGCATTTTAACACAGATGAATAGTTCAGGAATCTGCCTTTAACAAAAGTCATTTTGAGAGCTGTTTTGAATTTGTTGGTGTTTTGTGACAACTTTTTCAACTTAGATGGGAGAAATCAAAGCATTCCATGTGATGCAATGTAGCTATTGCTAAAATGTGATTTGGCTCTTGTAGTGAATAAAAGCTTCAAGTTTAGAAATGGACTTTAGGTATGAGGAACTTATACAAAAAAAATTTTGCTCATTGGAGAGTGCCTATTTGTTTTGTTTTGTTTTAAAATGAGTCCTCTAAAACAAACTAAATGGAGTCTGTAAGTCTGTGTTGATACCAAGAGCTGATGCTGAAATTATTTTAGATAGTTTGGATTTTTTCCCCTTAAAAGGACTGTGGGGAGCTGGAGAAAACAGATTCTGTTCACTTTGCCTTGCTAGCTAGCATTGTCCACCTACTCCTCAATCTCTCTACTGTAAGGCTGGGAGAACAGAATGTTCTAGATGCCCTGATATAGTTCCTCTGCTTGCCTCAGATACTAGAGGCCTCAAGTTCTCACCCATTTCCTGTTCTCAGCTCCTGAGCACAGGGGAGGGCTATAATCCTCTGCCTTCTTATGGGAAAGTAGGCTGTGTGGCTAGTTCAGATATGGGCCATGAGAAAGAATGGCAGATCCTACTCCCGGATCCCGGCATTTCCTTGCCTGTGCAGAACCCTCCGGCACCCTCCTTCTCTATCTTGGTGATGAGAAGCTCCTTGTTCCAGATGGTGCAGCTTCAAACCACAGAGCCCCAGTTAGCCTGGGTGCGAGGGACTATGTTGTGCAGAGTCTCCAAAAATTACCTACAAGGGACATGTAGCTGAGTGGGAGCAGACAGCTTTGTGTGTGTGTGTGTGTGTGTGTGTGTGTGTTTGCTAAGATTTGAAATTTTTTGTGTTTGAGATTTTGAAACTGTTCATTACCAAAGAGTAATTCAGAGGATGTTTGAGTCCTAACATAATAATAATGGATTATGGATTCCCCAGGGACGGGAGCCATGTCACATGCATCTTGCATCCTCAAGGTCTTGGTCAGAGCTTCGTGTATAGTTGACTGAAGTCATGTCTAAAATACAGACAAAATAGTTATACTTATTTTTTTTTCCTATTGCAATACAATTTGAGTCACTTTCCTGAGTATTCTCTAAATGCAAAGTACACTTTCTAAACTAACAAGATGCCAAGACACTGCTTCTCCTTCCCAAACTTACCATTTAATTGCTCTTATATATACATTTTAAATAAGGAAATCTAGGAAGCTTGTTGTTTCTTTCATAACTTGGCAAATCTCAGTAGCGTATACCTAGTCTCATTTGCAAAGTCAGTTTACACGAAACAATTATAATAACGTAGTTGTCATCATTATGTGTGATATATTAGCATTTAACACTCTTTAAAAGGTGGCCACTGCCTCAGTAAATCATATCACATATGAACATGCAGTTCATAAACTGTATACACTCTCTGTTCCTTAAAATGGCCATGTGAGCAGGGAAGCATGAGGTAGCTGCCGCCCCAAGATACGGAGTTCAAATACATGAGTTAGAATGTGGATTGTAGTACTTCCTAGCCTTACCACGCTGGACGAACCATTTAACCTCTCTGAAACTCAGGTTTATCACTCGGAGTTAGTAATACAGCTGTTTGGGGGATTAAATGATTTAAAATTTGCAAAGGGTTTAGAAAAGCATTTCGTGCATAGTAAGTGCTCAATAAATTTGTCTACTCTTATCATCTCACAAATGAAGGAATGAAGGTTGGAAAAGTTAACTAGCTTCCCAAAGATCACATAGGCTGGACGGACACCAAAGTCCTTTCTTGCCCTAGTCCCTATAATGTTTCGCTCTCCAGCTAGAGGTAGACTGGCTCAGCAAATTAAAACCACGTGTGGTTTATCTAAACTCTCGCCTGGTTAGATGCACATTGATGGTGTGCACTTTACTTTTGCTACCTCTATTTTCTCATATGCAAAAATAAAATGACCCACATGTTCATTGGACTATGATTCTATAATTCTGTAATCAGGAATCAATAAGGAGAGAGGAAGTTTACACTACGGAAAGAGTTTGGTATCTCATGCTGAACCTCAGTTTCTTGAGCAGTAAAAGGGTGATAATACGCTAGGTGAGATAGGTGTGAGGATTAGGAGTCATGCAGGAAAATCCCTAGCACGTGCTTGCATACATAGTATGCAAGTAGTACATAGTAGGGGCTCTGTAAATAACAGCATCATCATCCCATCATCATTTGCCCGTAAGTCTAGAGAAGTTCTCTACAAGTTTATTCACAGGGAAAAGAAGAACTTCCCATGCGCCTTAGGGCCATAGCTCAGTGAGCTACTGCTTAGCCTGTTTATTTATGAAAGTTCTTTGATTCCATTTAGTGGCTGGATTGAGGCCTTAGGGCAACTACAGAGCTGCTTCTCCGTGTTAATTTCAGAGCGGCGCAGCAAACTGATGGAGCAGGAGGCTCAGGCCACCAGCTGCACAGAGCGATTCCCTCTGCCATCTGACTGTGAGCTTAGCACTAAGAACTCACAAAAGGAGAGATAGCAGAGGGGGCTGAGGGGGCCAGTCTCTATGCTCCACACTTGAGAGATGTGTTGTTTCGCTGCCACAGAAGGGGAAACTGTGGTGAGTGATTGGAGTTCACATCACTAAGGCAAAGCAGAAAATGATTTCTTATTAGTAGTACTTGTCGCATTAATAATAACAATAGCCGTGAAGTAACAAAACAAGTCTCTGTCTTTGAAATATAGGAGAAAAGTAATTGGCCCAGAAAGACATTACCAGTTGGAATGTTCCATATTTGCTTGATTTACCATCTTCAAGCAGTTCAAACAGCTTTACACAATAAACTTAAATGCCTAAAATGTCCTGCTCGTGCACTGACGCATCTTTCATATACTTGTTTCTATAGTTTGGAACACCCTTGTTGCAGAAATAAGAAATCAGAAGAGACTCAATTTATTTTACTGATATTTGAAGGTAATTTTTCCCTTAATGAATGCATCTGTTTGGATGATAAATTGTCCATTAGACAATGCTCAAGTGTTTTTATGCTCTCTGTTTTGATTATGGAGCTTTTAATGTAGTGTTGCCTCCACTCTGAATTTTCTCTGCAATTCAGTCATCCACCAAAGAGGAGAATAGACCAGAGAAAATGCCAGACTGACTTTCCTTCCTTAAGTATTTTAATTTATTAAATAAATGACCTAATAGGTTGCATCAAGACATATTTCTGTACTTTGTGCTGATTTTATTGAGAGTTAATCCATTTTGTAATGCTAATTAGCTGTCAGCATTAGTGTCCTGTGCATGCATACAGATAATGGCTCCCACACACAGCACACATAATGTCCAAGAGTCCACTCTGTCTCTCGTGCTGAACACAATCCCCAGAATTTCTCTATTTGCTCCACTCTTCAAAGGGGTGGTATACTGTCGGCTTCCTTTCAGACTCATGAGGGAGTATGTTCAGTGTAGTGTGAGCAGAAGACACACACAATGTAGGGAATTAGTTACACAGTTGCTGTTTCTGTCATATTAACGGGAATTACACCCTGTAGCAATAGTTCACAGTGGGCACTGGGAGGATGTAAAAATGCATGAGAGAATTCAAATAATGAATAGCATGGCGTTTTAGTTGGGTTGGATTTTAAAACTACCTTTGGAAATGAACACATCTCTACCTTACATAAGCACTCTATACGTATAGGCTTCCTGTCAAAATTGGTATATGTTTTACTTGATCGTGGGCTCACCTTCCAGGGCCAGGAAACAATATTTGATAGTGATGTCAAGTTCCATTGGATCTTCTTGGAGAAAACTGAACAATGATATTAAGTTGTCTTGACAAGTAACTTTGCATTTCCTAAATGTTTATTTCACAGTATCACTTAGCACTCTAACCTACTAGAGAAGTAATCTTCATGACACTAACTTGCATAAATAAAGGCCAAACAAAAATCCACAAAGAACTTTCCCTCACATTCTATGCACATCATTGATTTTCAGTGTTCTTCTCAAACAGAAATAGGTACAAACCAAGTGCGTATATTACAAATTTTCTATTTTTAAGCCATTAGTATATACATAACATAAAGCTGTAGAATTCTCTCTTCCCCTGACCCTCAAAAAACTACTTCCCACTAAACTCTAATTTTTCTAATTTTTCTAATTTCTAATAAAAAATTTTTCTAATTTTTTTTTGAAAAAAAAAAATTAAATGGAGCTTCTCAAGTAGAGGCAGGGGTAGCAAGACTGGAGAATCCCTTAAGCACCTCCCAAAGGTTATCGGTTACCACACAGCTCCCCCACCCGCGGGGGCACATTGGCAGAAGCTTTGGGCTCCCAGGAGCATTGTTTTAAAGCTCAGTTTTAAACAATCATATGTTGAAATAACATTTTGACAGTTCTTGCTCCCTAAAAGAGAGAACTACGAGTAAAACTGACCTTTTGGATACATACCAATATTAATGATTAATTCAGTCCTTCTTTTACAGCCAAAAATACTTATTTCCCAATCAAAGAGTTGCTGGGAATATCCTCTACAATTTCACAATAAAGAACACTCCTTCGTCAATAGATGGGATATGAAAAGTCCAGGGAGTTGAAGGTCAAAGGTACTTGGTCTGTGCCATTCCTACCAATGCCCGTATGAGCTAATTGGACAGGGTAGCCCTAATAGCAGCTCACTTAGTCCTGAAAGGGCAGATCCCTCACCTTAATCTTCCTTCTGGCCTGGTACCAGCACACCTTGGCAAATGAACAGATTACCTTTCTGAGGTTTGATCTCTGGCTTACACATTTCCCCAATCATGTTCTTACAGTCTTTCCATTGGGTTATGAGTAGTCCTCATTTTCCATTTTCTTTGAAGGTGATTCCTGACTGGTACTTGGAAAAGGGAACCCCCCCATTTAATGTTGAAATGTGTTGGAATTCCAGGAGTGGGATTTAATGGATCAGTTGGAAATAAGATTTCCTCATTTTTATTTTTAAGGTTCATAAAAAATAATTTATTCAATCAGAGTGAACTCCCGCTGATGCATTATAGTTGCAGCAGGTGTCTTCAGAATGACTCCTGAAAGGAAGTTCAAAATAAAAAATCTGCAAAATAAGTAGTATTTTCCTCCTGTGAGCAAGGCACACTGCTCCAGTGACACAATGAAGTGTTAGTCAAGACCGATATCTAACAGTACAGATAACATGTAAGGTAGTCCAAATTAATGATATCAAAAGTAAGTTAGAAGAATTCAGGGATGCCCAGCTGGCTCAATCAGCAAAGCATGAGACTTGATCTCAGGGGTCATGAATTCAAGCCCCATACTGGGCGTGGAGCCTACTTTAAAAAGAAAAAAAATTAAGTTAGAGGAATTCAAATGTAATGAAGCCATTTCATTCGATCCCTGAAGCCTCATATTCACATTCATGATCATAAAGATCCTGAGGAACTTAGACAACTGGGCCACAGATGCTAAGGAAAGAGAAACTGGATTGTCTATCTCCTTTCGGATAGAAACCTCAGGAAGAAAACACTTCTTTATTTGCCCACAGCTAAATTCCTGGCACCTCGTACTGTGCCTGCTAGATAGTAGATACTACTGAAATATTTGTTCAGTCCAGGAATAAATGAATGAACTGCTATGGTCTCCAAATATGTATCTGTTCTTTCTAACCCTAGGTGGGAATTAGTAAACTTCAAATGATAACTACTTTGACAGACAGAAAGTTGAAATGGTCATGTTTCATAGTGATTAGTATCTATAATCGAAGTATAAAGATGGAAGTGTCTTTGAGTCACAGTTAAATGGTGGGAGAAGTTTATTCAGAAATGTTAGTCATTACAAGTATTTTAAACTATATTCAATGTTTGCACTTTTGGAATGTAGATTTTGATGCAGTCTGCTTTTGAAGTAGAGAAAATGTTATGGTGACTCATAAAAATCTTCTCCATCTTAATTCAGTTTTTACAAAACTTTGAACTTGCAGAAACACAAGGATAAAAATTATTCTCATTAGTGTTTTTACTTAACTCAAGAGTGAATATGTTTCACTTAGGTGTGTGTCCCAATGAGGAATAGGGAGTGGTCAGAAAGATGAAAGCAATGAAGGGTAAGAGCTCGTATAGGGGTTTATGGTGAGTACCTGGCTAAGTTTTACCATCTGCTGTTATCCACGGCAAATCTAGAGATCTATATATTGCATTAATAATTACTGCTTTCAGCCTTATAGTTTATCAACTGCCATTATAAGGAGCTCTTATCATTTCAAAAGTAGATTCAAACCACAATAGTTAGTCTTTGAGAAACAATTAAACAGATGCATTAGTATATATGAACATATATAATTTGTATGTATATACATCATATATATATTTAAGCATTTCTTCTGTTTGAATAACTAGATCTTTTATGCCTTGAAGTCAGTAAATTTTTCATTTATTTATTCAACAAATATTTACAGAGTGTTTACCATGGGACAACTAGGCATTGAGGCTAAATGATGAATAAGTAAAAAT
The DNA here is from genome assembly GCA_028646535.1 of Procyon lotor. Lineage (NCBI taxonomy): Eukaryota > Metazoa > Chordata > Mammalia > Carnivora > Procyonidae > Procyon > Procyon lotor. Next base: position 70,546,117 of record CM053606.1, on the reverse strand, counting down.
GTGGTCCCCATCCCCATAGTGCTTTCAGCCTGAAGGAAAGTCTTGTGAATGAGCTCTTATATAAAGTGGCTCACTATGTAAAGCGGGATACTGTGGGGAGTACAGGTTACTTTAGTGATACATTGAAGGAACAACTAATTTGTACTTAGATTTGAGAAAGCTAGTGTATGTGAACTGTAAGTAGTGTATGTAAACTGAGGCTGGAGAGATGAGAGGGAGTTGGCCAGGCTGACATGTTCTTTATAAATCCATATAGCTATAGCATGGAATTGCACATAGATGGGATGCCAAATGATTTTGTTTTATTATTATTTCTCTTATTTTGAGAGCTTGCCATGGATCCCACTTTGCATCAGCATTGGAAGAGATTCAAGGAAGTGTAAGACCTCATCTCTGTAATCAAGGATTCTCCAAATTAGCGGAGGAGGAGAAAAAAAGTATATGCGTTGCTCTCTAATTCTTTTATAAATAAGAGGATGTAATTCATAACAGCATGCATAGGACAGGCAATGAGCATTGTGGAACATCAGGAAAATGAGAGATTGAAATAGAGGTGAGTGCAAAATGGATAGGAGGTATAACAAAGAGGGAAAGAGACTTGAGATCCATTATAGAAGAGGTAGAATTGATGGGCAAGAACTTGGCATTGAGAATGAATCTGGCCACAGAGGGGAGTAGTTGGGGAGGAGATGTCAGGTTCAATGTAGCAGAAAGTACTTGTTGAGCTGCAGTTTTGACCGAATTTGATAGATCATGGCACTCAGTTATAGGTTCCTGAGTAAGAGAAAGGCAAAGATGTGTTAATGAGTTGCCAAGAAAGCGTATCAACCCTCTTCCTCCTCAACTTAAAGCCCTATCTCCATACCAGTTTCTTCTTGATGGACTTTTTGATTGACATTTTGAACAATGATGAACCTTCAAGGGGCCTCTGACACAAAAGTAAGCTGTTAATTGTCTACTAATTGAAAAAAAAAAAAGGACCTTAGAAGATAAGGCCTGCCTTTCCTTGCCCAGAAGGGGGAGAGTGAGAGGGAAATCTTGCCTTATTAAAGTTCCTCCAACATTCTCTCCAAGTTTCTGCCACCCCTGCTTCTACCAGCTTTCTAATCCTTCAACTTTTCCAGGGCAGTGAGTCCACGTCACCGAGTGGACTGACAAATTATTCCATTTCACTCTTGCTGTTACTAGAAAAGATATAAAAATTTCTGAAGGAATGAGGATGAAGCCAGAGGAACGAGTCCCGAGATGCTGGTTAATAAGTTTTGAGAATCCAGGACAAATGAGAGGGTCAAGATTCATAATAATTCACTATTTATAATAAATTTGGAGACTTTATATTTTAAGATAGAGAGGATATTCACTGTGGTTGACTTTGGTTGTCTGAGGAAAACAGGTTGCTCTAATGTGCTGTTCTCTTCCAGTTCCCTCTGCCTAGAATGCTTCCCGCCTCCCCCGTCCCTATCTTTTGCTTGGCCTTCTCCTATTCAAGCTTCACATTTCAACCTAGAACTTCCTCTGAGAGGCCTTCCACGACTCCGTTAGGTCCCTTTCATTATCCTCTCTCACAACCCTCTGTGCAAGTTCTCTTTCAGAACGCTTATCAAAAGGTATCTGTTGCCTTCCGTGTCTCTGACTTCTGCTGCTCTGTGGACTCCATGGAAACAGGGAGCATTTTGTTTTGTCCACCACTGTATCTTTGGAGTCTTCACCATGCCTAGCACCAAAGATGCCCCAACTACATGTTCTTGAGAATTTACATATGTGCAGCTGCTTCCGGTGAGGGTGGGAGTTGGAGGAGAAAAGTGGTGGGGTATCCCCATAGCTTGCGGGCCAGCCGGTCAATGGCCAATGATCAAAAGAATTTTCTGCAGTTGTCAGAAAGCATGGATTTGTGTTGAGTCACATTCTGTATTCTGACATCAAGGTTCAGGAAAGCTAGCTGGGTGATATTTCAGGGTTGTTGACTTGCTGAAATGAAAGCCAAGATGGAATCCACATTTTCTAGATTCGAATAGTTTTGATGTTCCTGTAAGTTCCTGTCCTTTTGTCTAGTAATACTGCAACATTTGACGAGTTGGAAAATATTCGGAATTAAGCATGTAGATGAGAAAATTCTGAAATTACCAGCCAATCAGTAAATCAAAGGGGATTTTATTACCAATTAATGAGCATTTGCTTCTACAGCCTCTTCTGACAGAAAAGGAAAAGCGATCCTGACTGGGGTTTCTGTCATAGATCAAGTCCAGATCTCAGAGCTATTAACTTGCTTGCGTGGAGCCATAAGATTTGTGTTCCGAGGATTCCTCCTCACATTGTTGTCATAGCTTCTCATTTTCAGCAGACATTACACACCACTCATCACTCACTCTCCATGGCAGTCCCTTATCAGCATCCTGAGCTGTGTCTGCCTCTAGCGGATGAAGAGTCTCCCAGCTCACCTAAAAGAACATCAATCATTCTTCATTCTTAGCGTTCAGACTTGCTCATCAGTCAGTAACAACACTTCCTGCAGCCTTGAAAATTATTTCTGAATAAACACAGGGCCGAGAAGAGCTGAGATGATTGACAGCTCATAACTCCTCCAGTGCTTTATGTTTCAAAACCAGTGTGTATGCAGATGTCTCCTCATTACCAACGTTTGGATGTCACTTAACGGAACTGCAACTGAGAGGAGAACGGCATGGGTTAGATTGTCGAGCATCTTAATGGGGGTTTTGCGCCTGTAGCAGGCATTCCAGAGAGCTCTGAACAGGGTTAAGATTTGAGGTGAAGAGCTATCACTTGCAGATTAGGTAGCTCACAAAACTCTGATATGGGGAAATTTGTGTTTGGCATTTCTTTCCATTTCCCTGTATTTTTTTTCCAGACCCCCACAACCTAAGTAAGACACCCCCTCACCCCGCCCTACTGAGACACGTCAAAGCCTTTTGCAAAAAGCAGGCACTCTTCTCCTATACAGGATTAGTCACCACCACCTCACTCGATCTCCCAGTTTGGGACTCAGACCTACTTGAGCAGAAACTGAGGTGGGAATGGGTGGGGATGGACATAGGAGTTTGGGAGGAGAGGGGGTGATGGACTAATTAAATAACAAGTTTCCTGATAGTGGGTAAGATCTGACCATGAGTTTTTCTTTCCAAGAATCTGATGACTTAATTAATCAAAGTGTCTTTCCTGGAGGGGGTATTAAGAATTTCCTGGCTGGGGTGGTTGGGTGATGGACACTGGGGAGGGTATGTGCTATGGTGAGCACTGTGAATTATGTAAGACTGATGAGTCCCAGACCTGTACCCCAGAAACAAATAATACACTATATGTAAATTTAAAAAAAAAAAAAAAGAATTTCCTGGCTGCATTGAGGGGCATATTTTGAGGACAGGATGAGTTTTGAGGTTCCTTCAGCCATTTGATGGGGGTGTCAGTCTTTTCTGTCTATGAATGCCAACTGCTATATTTGCAAAATTTGGAAAGACAATGATGGCTGCCTTCTGTTTTTAACAGGTCCTGTATTGGATTTCATCAGATTCTGCCACTGCCTAAGGAGTATATCCAGTATTCACTTGGGAGTGGCAGCGCGCCTATTGGCATGGAAGAACGATCATAGAACTCAACAATGCATAACTAACAGTCAAGCTCATGGCCCAAGTTCTGGGAAATTTCATCCATTATCAGTTATCCTCAACACTGGGAGAACAGCCTAAGGCCTAACAACCATTTATATGATATGATTTTTAGGGCAGTGAAATCAGTAAATCTACCAGGTTCATATACAACCGGCACCACTAAATTTTTAACTCATTGTGAACAGGCACTATGTCCTATTTACCACTGTCTTGAAAGACAATGGCACAGTATTGGGCCTGGAATAAGAAAATGATAAGTAGTGGTTGAATGAACAACACTGTCTTTGATTTATCCCTTCACACCCTCCTCCTTCCCTTCATTTGCAACACTGCTCTCTCCCCTACTTCCAATGCACTTACGCTGCTGGCATAAGTGGAGTGGCACAGAGTTTTAGATTTAGTAGATATTAATTTGAATAAAATCCAAAGATTTTCTTTACTGACAGCACAGGGATTTGAGTAGATGCCTTCCATGGCTATCTGGGATGGAAGCAAGGATAATGACAAAACAGGAACAGGAAGAGAGAGAGAACACAGTGCCCATGGAAAATACCAGGGCCATCCCTTGTAGTGTCTTGCACTCTAAGTAATGGGGTGAACCCAGAGGTCAAAATGCTATGGGTTTTTTTTTTTTTAAAGATTTTATTTATTTGACAGAGAGAAACACAGAGAGAGAGGGAGCACAAAGCAGAGGGAATGGTATCGGGAGAAGCAGGCTTCCCGCAGAGCAGGGAGCCCGATGCGGGGCTCGATCCCAGGATCCTGGGATCATGACCTGAGCCGAAGGCAGACGCTTAACAACCGAGCCACCCAGGCACCCCAAAATGCTATGGGTTTTAAAATTTTAGTTTTTGCATCGGAATAAGATGGTTCTACAGCTCTACTACCAAAAAGTTGAGTTGTTCATTCATTCATTTCAAGGTATTAAAATCTTACCAAATGCTAGGCACCGTCTTAGACATTAATGATATGAAATGGATAAAACAAGATTCTAGTCCACGAGTTGCTCATAATCTAAGGGAGCCATCTATGCAGTGCATTTACCCCCTCCCCCCCCAAAAAAAAAGGTTCAGGGAGGAAAAAAAGGTATCACAAGGCACAATTTATAATATCTTTTTTTTTTTTTTTAATTTCATAGTCTCCTGCGGCAAATACTGGACCCAGACAAGCCTCCTTAGTCAGTCAGACCACCAGTCTGGGTGATGTGGCTAAGAAATGGTCTCATAGTTGTTTGATCAAGAACATGAGTCTCTGAAGACCACGTGTGAGCTAAGAACATGGACCCATTCTGTTAATCAGTAGATAATAATTGGAGCAGCCTGCTTTTCCAAAACTTAGTTAAGACATCTGAAACCTTACTTTGGGTTAGTTTTGGTGTGTTCGTGAGAGTAGATACATCAGAGAATGGAAAGCTCAGCAATAGACTGCAGGGACAAATAACAGAAGACTGTACACCAGAGACAAATAAACAGAAAGAGGGAAATGAAAGGAAACCAGTTTCTAGAAATAAGAAGTGAGCCTTACCACCAGCACTTGAAATATCTGACAGAACCGTATCAACAAGCTCTGCTGTATTTTCTATTGGCTGTTCGTGGTCTATTTTTCTCTCTAGACCACTTTCTTTAAAAAGAAAATCCAGATTTCCAGTGTTGGGCAGAGTGTGGGGAAGAAACGACAGGAGGCAGGCACTGTCAAGGAAAGACGTTGTCTCTGGAAGGAAGCGAGGGGCCAGAAGGCAAGGCTGGCTCCCTGGGCAGGTTTCCTTGCTGCCACTCCATGTGTCTTTTCCCTCCCACTCCTGTGGGCACTTTCTTTCTTGGCACAGCGAGAATTGAGGAGAGTCACGACAAAAATCCTGTCATGTGCTGGGAAAGGAGAAAAAGTTTTAGATCTTTGCCTTTTTCACAAATGAAGAGTTGCATGGAAATTGATGTGCAATTTTGGCGGGGGAGCTTCTCCTTTGTTAAAGTTACTCTAACGCTCTCCTAAGTTCCCACACTCCCTGCTACCTCCTTAACAAACAAAAACAACAAACCCTCCGCCCAACACGGACACACATACCCACATGAAACGCAACTTAGCTGGCAGCCAGCATCGTCTGTCCCGGGGCTATCTCTGAGGACTGTAGATTTATCTTGGACTGACTTCAGACATTTCCCCTCTGATCTTCTACTGGCCACAGTTTTGCCAGTTTCCTTACTGCCTCCCTTGGCGCTCATTAATTAACTGTTCCTCACTCTGTGTGTAAATGTGAGCCCTTGCGTTTTTCTATCGAGAGGATTATGACATTTTGCGGATGCGCACACGCGTGCACACACACACGAGTGGGGAGAATATTTTAGGTAACACACAGGCAACAGAGGTCAACTAGGAGAACCTGGTTTTAAAAAACCTGTTGAAGCAAGTAATCTGGAGAAAAGATGGGAAAATAGCCTGCTTACTTGGTGACATTTACTTATTCCCAACGTGATATTTTAAAAGGCAAATACAGAAACTGGACTTGCTATTTAATTGAGGTTCAGGTATTTCAAAGCTTGCTTATCTCTCCAGCCTGTCTGGTGTTTCCATGGTGTTCCTTTCCCGCTTCTATTAGTCTGGGACGTGGGTAGCAAGTTGATGAACATTTTTAATGAGTAAATCCTTTTCTACACCAAATTTTATAGATAATTAAATCTGATTTATAGGGCAGGTTTCAGCAACAGTCAAAGAGGGAGGAGAGGAAGGCAAAGGGGGGGCGATTATTGGAACCCCGAGTGGGTTCTGCTTTGTCTGTGTCACCTTCCCAGCAGGCCCTCGGCAGGCTTGCCACCAGGCTTGTGACGCACAATAAGACTTAGTGATGGCTTTGCCATGGGTTTTTCACTTTTGTTTGTTTTGGGTTTCCAGGCAAAGAAGTTCTCTTGTCCAAGAGACAGATCCTCTTCTTTGTTTGCTACTCTCCCATTTTTTACTCTAGGTCATGCTGAAAGCCACTCATAACAAAACAAAACAAAACAAAACAAAACACAAAACAAAACAAAAACAACCTCAGAATGCACCACTGAAGACTTTGCCTTTTCATCGTGTATTTGTCAAACATCCTCTATGGAGTGAGTACCACTCTAGATGCTGGAGATGTAGCAGCAAACAGCACAGGTCGTTCAGACTCTTGACTTGAGATGTGAAATAGATTCAGTGGAAGGAACCGTAGACAAAATGCAGGGTAAGCCCTATAAGGAAATGGAGACGGTGGAGGGTGAGTGGGTTGGCCTGCGTCAGGCTGCTCGTCTGTCATGGGTGGAGTCTGTCTATTGGTGGAGTTGGGTATAGACTTCATGTCTTGTGATTTCCAGGCCAGAATCTGCTTACCGCACTGTGCTCTGTTGTCATTTGTGGAATACAGCAGAAGCGACGAAAAACAAAAACAGCCACAGCTGAGGCTTGGTGCTAAGTAACTCTATTTATTGACCCTGAAACTACCAGATAGGTTTCTAAGAGCTTCTCTATGTGTCTTCTATTTGTATTCATTCATACATTGAAAATTTCATATTGGTTTGAGTTACGGGTCCTGAAATATCTGGTATCGCCAGGGCTTACACGCTTAAACACATAGAGCATTTTCTCAACCACAGTTTCCCTGTCTTGGCTCCCCTCTGAAATAATGTGTTCAAATAGGTTTTTGAAAGCTAAGATCACTCCCGTCATTGTCGTCGTCGTCATCAAGAGATTCCTGAGTGATACATGCGTGAGCTACTGTACACCCAAATTTGCAAGATAATGAGTCCTTCGAAATGAGAATGTCAGACTGCTGGACTCCACCCTGATGCTTCACTTCGATTAAGATGCCAAGAGGCCTCTTGGTACATCTACAGGCAGCCTGCTTGCATTTTACCTTTGAATTAGCTTGCATCTTTCCTTTGAATTTTTTTTTCTGATTAAAATAGTAGTATAAAGTTGTTAAAACAAAAGTCCTCAGCCCCAAGAAAACTGTTGGCTGCAGTATGATGCATACTGTTCCAACTTTCTCACATGTACAGCAACACGGGAGCACACGTAGGGGGCTGTGCTGCGACGTCAAAATAACTTGAGGATGATCCTGATGGTCTTTTCATGTCCACATATAGAAATCTACATCTATATTTTTGAACAGCAATATAGTATTTGCTATAAGGCTAAACAGTAGTTTATTTAACCAATCCGTACTTATTTGGGTTATTGACAGTTACTCCGTATTAAAAACGAGTGCTACAAAATTCATTCTTGTGTGTATTTATTTGTTAACTATACTTATTAACCCAGAATTCCATGTTTTGCTTTTAAATCTAGGAGTCCAAGCACATGATCTGATACATATGCACATATATATGAATATCATCACTATAGTTTATAAAATAAAATTAAGAATTATAACGTAATTAATATATATTGACATATGTATTATATATGTAAGTATTTCTTCCCACAGTCAAAAAACTATTCCACTTGACTTTGAAGGTAGTTTGTAAACCCAAAGAAATCCTCGAATTACCTACTCATCTTTTTCAAAAAATTATACAATTGTAACATAAGTAAAACCACATTTTTTTTTTATCACTTGGCTGGGGCAATGTTATTTAAAGCTGGGAAAGTGAGATGGTAGCTATTAGCAAAACTGATTTAAAATGTAGTGAAGATTAAAAAAAAAATTCTTTATGAATCAAGCCGCTATCACTCTAAGTCAATTAAACCAATCTCCCTCAAGGAAAAACCTAAGGATTCGAATTCCTTTATCAGAAGGATGTTATTAAAATGTCTCTGTGGCTTATTGATTTCTTTATTTCTGCTCCTTGAAGAATATGGGAATCGCTAACAGAACTGAGACCAATACTAATGCTTGGAAATGCTAGTCAAAATTGTATTTAGAGACAATAAAAGCAGTGTGTCAGTATGTAGGAGCTGCTTAGAGACTTTTCTTTCAGGCTGCTTCTCATTTAGACGAGGTATTCCCACTACTTGTAACTGCCATATTAATTTCTCAGTTTCTTGAGGAAAAAAGCCTGGGATTAAAACTTAGTAGAGTTCTTTAGAACCTTTTTACTCTTGGTATCTTGTCACTGTGATGCTATCTTTTGCTTGAATTTGGCTTTCTCTTCATTGTCATTGCTTGGCTGGGAACAAGGAGATTTTCATGTTTTGCCCATGCTCTTGGTTGCACCAAGTCTGAATGTCAGTGTAGCCTCCTCTATGCCCCAACTCTGAATTGTCTCCTAGCTCCACTCTTGAACAAAGAAGCTAAAATGGTCTGGAAGCTAACACACTACTGTATACTAAAACCTTGAAGATATTGATATAAAACTCTTATTTAAGAGATGAGGACACTCAGCCCACAGAGATTTAGTGACTTGTTTAGAATTTTGCCATAAATAAGAACTAGGACCAGAATCCACATCAGGTGGATCTCCTGACTCTAGTCTTATATCATGTCAGTGCACCTGTCAACATCTCAGCGTTTCATGCCCTTCTCAAAGGCTGGGTTGGCCACTGTATCTATGTCAACTTGTGTTCCTCCTGGAGTTGGCCCCAAGGTCTGGCCTTCATGCCAAAAACTTTTGCTGCCTGTATTATCTGACCAAGAATTAGTGATTTCTCCTTCCTAGGGGATGAAGTGGGCTGGAGTGACAGATTTTTTTTTTTTTTTGAAAATATTTTCTTTTTCTTTTTTAAAATATTTTTTATTAACATATAATGTATTATTTGCCCCAGGGTACATGTCTGTGAATCATCAGGCTTACACATTTCACAGCACTTACCATGGCACATATCCTTCCCAATGTCCATAACCCAGCCACCCTATCCCTACCCCCATACCCCCCAGCCGTCCTCGGTTTGTTTCATGAGTTTAGGAGTCTCTTATGGTTGGTCTCCTTCCTGACCCCATCTTGTTTCATTTCCCTCCCCAACCCCCCCACAACCCCCTGCCCTGCCTCTCAAATTCTTCATATCAGAGAGATCATGTGATAATTGTCTTTCTCTGACTGACTCACTCCGCTTAGCATGATACCCTCCAGTTCCATCCATGTCGTTGCAAATGGCAAGATTTCGTTTCTCTTGATGGCTGCATAGTATTCCATTGTGTGTGTGTGTGTGTGTGTGTATATATATATATATATATATATATATATATATATATATATACCACATCTTCTTTATCCATTCATCTGTTGATGGACATCTAGGTTCTTTCTATAGTTTGGCTACTGTGGACATTGCTGCTATAAACATTTGGGTGCACATGCCCCTTTGGATCATGACATTTATATCTTTAAGGTAAATACCCAGTAGTGCGATTGCTGGGTCTGGAGTGACAGATTTTTAAGGCATCTTTTTCCATGTCAGTGTTGGTCCTTTGAGTAAAACCCTTCAGATCCTCTGGCTGATGACTTCTGACTCTTTGAGGCTCTCAAGTTTTTTGTGAGCCCCGGGCATTGTTTTCTGCCTTAATATCTGTGTGAAAGCTTCGCATCCTTAATCCAGCAAATCAAGAAACATTGTATACGTTTATAGCACTTCGTCTAAAATTAACATCTCTAATGCACAGAATTACATACTCACTCTTTATGCTCAACCTGTGGATGTTCAGTACTTTGAGGTGTTAATAACGTGGCTCTTATGGTCAGAAGGATAATGGCTGGAATGGAGTTCTCACCGCTTGCTTGTTGCATGACTTTGGACAACCTAACATCAGTGAAGCTCAGTTTATCATTAGTAAAGTGGGGACAATGATACTTGCTCAGGAATATTCATATGGGAATTAAACGAGATAAAGTGTTAATTCAGTGCCCAGTATGGGGCCTGGCACATGGTGAGTTCCCAGTAAAATGCTACTTTGCTTTCTTCCTCTCCTTCCCCTTTCCATTCCTGCTACTGAAATGCCCCTGTCCAAGAAAAGGAATGGGAGAGAGTTGTAAGAGTCTAAAGAAATCAATTTTAGTTTTTCTTTTTTTAAATCAAGAATTTTTGCTGAAGGTGCTATATTATAAATGGACTTCTCAAAAGCCACTTGTATCAGTAGTCTGATCATTTATTCCTTGATGAGAAATATTTTGGTCTATTAGCAAGAAGGAAGATTAACTGCACATTAATCAAAAACTTCAAGATGAGTAGAAGTGTGCATATATCACAGAAACTGTCAGAGAGGTGCCACTGCCACAGACTGGGAAACATGCGTTTTGCTCATCGACTCTGGTCTCTGCCTGCTGAAGGGGAGCCTGACTATTCAGTTAACTGGGCGACTGTAAAACGTTCTTAAAATTCCATATGTGCTATTTTTTTTTAAGGAGAAGTTGATTTGATTTGATTTTACTTTTTTCCCCCTTTCTCCTAAGCAATTAATTTCTTGCTGGTACTGTGCCTGGAAACAGTAGGAGAAAATGAGTTGCTAGAAGTGTGTTTCTAAATTAGCAATCATCTCTGTGACGTGTGCACTTAGTCAATGTGTTTATTTCTCGGTTATTGTCTGTTTTCTAAAAATACCTGGAGAAAGCCATGTGTGTCTTGGTAATTCCCTAGAAGCTGAAACAGGGCATGATAAAGGCTGCCGGAGTTTGCCATTTTGGGGCTCTTACTCTTGTTTCTGGGCTGAGGCAAGAGATGAGTCTTCTCAAAATAAAACGATTCTGCCTCCAGCTGGAAATCCTCTTCTGGCTAACATAATTATCTACTCAGGAACTTTAGTTAAAACGTCTAGTTAGATTTGAGGTGTCACTACCCCCCAAAAAATGCTGTCTTTGAAAGCTTTGAAGGGTAGCTCCATTGAAAGCTCAGTAGTCATGAAAATAAAGGTTTCACAGGGTGTAAATTCTCTGTCGGGGTCGAGAGTTGTTATTTAGCTATTTGCTAGTATGCCATTATACCAGCATATAATGGGACAGAGTTACCCAGGAAACAGTGATGCAGGGCTACAGAAAGAGAGAGCGAGAGAGAGAGAGAGAGAGAGAGAGAGTGTGTGTGTGTGTGTGTGAGATCGCGCACATGCACACACACACACAAACACATTTAATCAGATCCACAAAGCTTTTAACCATCCATCATCAGGATTCTCTTCCCCATTTTTGCCTTTTCTTTAAGGCTCACTGCTACACCCAGTGTGTATGGAGTAGCTTTCGAGACGCACTAGTGTATCGGGAAATGGAGAGGGGTAAGTTGTGAGTCTCTAAGGAGAGTTGTACTGGGTTTATAACCCATTTGGAAATGTAACCACCATTTCATTTCATCCCAGAGACCCCCATGGAGCAGTAACAGGGGAGAGTGGGATGATTCACCTAATTTCTTTGATGTAAATTTAAAATTTCTCCTGACAGTTTATGCTGGAAACTGGGGCTTGAATGCATCATCCTGAAGAATTTTTGCAGTTGCCCAGAAATGTGGGGCTAGAGAGAGCAGATGCTCGGAAATGCCGTTGACATTTCCAAGTTTTTATAGCCCTGGTACATAGCCCACTAACTCCAGCATGCTTCACACATGGAGAAGGACCATTTGTCATTTTGATGCCAAGATGATACTCACAACTCTAAACGAAATGGATTACTTCTTTCTACCTCCTGCTTGGACAGTCAAAGTAGAGCCATTTCCGGCATTTATTGGTCACCTTGTACATGCCTGAATGGCAGAGCGGTATCGGTATTTGCTCCGTGGCGGGGGAAATGAGGGTCTCTAAAACTGCTCGTGACAGCAAAAAGTACGAGTTTCTGCCATGCTCAATTAGGGTATGATTTATTTGGCAAAAATGACTTCATTGAGAAACATAGAAATAATAGTTTTTAAAGGTGCATCAATTCTGAAACAATTAGCATTCAAATAGACGGTACACACCTATACACACCACCCTTTGTATTTAAACAAAAGTATTTACCTGGGCAACTCAGTAACTTGCCAGCTCTGAAAATCTGGACAACTTCCCAGACAGGAGATATTTTACATTTTAAGTTGCAGACATTACAGTCAGAAAATCTCTATGGCAGTTCTCCGTGCATTTAGGGAATTATTCCTCTATGCACTACTTACCACGTGACCATCACCAAAGAACACATTGAGGTCAAGATTACTCATATTTTGGCTCCTGGATAAATGAGAGTGGCCGGGGACTTGGTTAGAATCAAGTTTTTGCTTTTCTGGAAACCTAAACGTAAGGGTGGGATCAAGCAATTCTCCAAATATTTATCGAGCGCCTACTCTGACCAAAAGGTGTGCTGGAAGTCACGTTGTTGTTCTTTCTCTAGCTGGCACGCTCAAAGGGTTCCGTCATCTTAACGTATCTGTCAAATGCATGTGAGATGATCCTAGCCGGGCAAATTCTGTCTGTTTCCAGTGTGTATAACAGAAGTTGTTCTTCTATGCCTTGGACTTACGGATTTGGATAGCAGGTGTCCCCTGAGGCCTGCCCAGGGACAGGCAGGCAGGCAAGTCTCCCCTGGGCAGCTACAATCTGTGCCAGACAATTCCTATAGGGATAAGGATTTTTTGGCAACCCAGCAGACCCAGAAATTGTTTGTGCTGCTATTAATTACCTTCTTCATAATCTTTGAGCCACCTGTGATTCACCCAGTAACCATCTGATGGGCTCCTTTGCTCTGAACTGGAGAGCGGAGGAAGTTTGATTCCCACCTGGAAGTTTGATTCCGAATCAGCCTCTGGGTCAGTCTGGGCCCAGGCAGGTGGTAATGAGCGGAAGGCAGTTGTTCAATGGTTCAGTCTCTGGGCTTGCTGACTATCTACCCTACCTTTCACCTTCCTTGTAAATAAAACTCTATCTTGAGGGCGCCTGGGTGGCTCAGTCGGTTAAGCGTCTGCCTTCGGCTCTGGTCATGATCTCAGGGGCCTGGGATGGAGCCCTGCACTGGGCTCCCTGCTCAGCGGGTAGCCTGCTTCTTCCTCTCCCTCTGCCCCTCCCTTCCTACCCCTCTCATGCTTGCTCTCTCTCTCTCCCTTTCTCTCACTCAAATAAATAGATAAAATCTTAATAAAAAAACAAAAAAACCCCTCCATCTTGAATCTTAATTCCAGTAATGAATAGACCCTTGATGCGCCTGTGTTTACTGTCAGCCTCTGCTCAGTATCCTAGACCCTCTACTGTTACGATCCTGTCCTGCCACCTGAGTCATTTTATGGACCTAAACTTTACTGCTTATGGTTGGCGCCTTTTACCTGTTGCCAGATTTCCCTGATATCGACTCTGCCTGCAGCCAACCCCACTCCTGATGCTGCCTTTGCCTTCTCTGCCAGCACACCTGTTGCTCACTGCTGACTCTCCCCTGATGCACATTTGCCATCTGCCCGGACTTTTCCTGCCGATTTCCTGCTGCTGGGAATGTGTCCTGCCCTCTGCGTCTGTAATTGTGCTTAGAACGTAATTTGCTAATAACAAACAGGCTAAACTTTCAAAAACCAAGATATGAGTTTAGTCTGTCCTGACTTCTACCAAGCCCTGTATATAACATATATTGCTTATCACACATCGTAACATGGAGAATATTTGTATGAAAAGTTCCAGCTTGTGAGATAATTGCTCTGTAGGAACAAAGGTGCAAATAGAGGAGAATAGTATCCATATCCAAAAAGCAAGTGTGGATGACAAGTTCTGGAAAGGTGAAGTAAATGTTCTCAAATGTTAATATTTCTAAGGATATTTGCTGATGGTAGACTTTACCAGCTCTCTTTCAACATATCAAGGGGCATGGATTAGGTGACAGGGCACCTTGAAAGAGAGTCGTGCTCACTCCTGCTGGGGGACAGAAGAGAGTGTTGGAATGGCCCCGGGTCAGGGGCATGCTGAAGGAGAGTTAGAAAGGAAAGAGTGCTTTTAGTGAACCTGTGTGTTTTTGGAGAAGAGCAAGAAGGAGGCTTAGAGGAACGAGGAGGAACAGAGCCCAGGTTAAGGGCCTGAGGAAACAGCAATTTGAAAAGGATTACAGGGAAATGTCTGAGAGAACAAACAAAAGAAACAAGATTAGACGGTGACAGTAAAGGCGGGAGAGTGGGGCGCAGGAAGAAGAGACAGACGACAGAAACCAGGAAAAGCTGATTATGTGGGACCTCTGTCTAGAGAGAGTGAATAACAAGCGAGGCCTCAGAGTTAAGAAAACTGTTCAATGGGCTGAACCAGGAGTCTCCAGTTTGGTTTGGGGAAGCAGACCATCACTAACAGGTACTTTCTCCAAGTCAAAAGGATTTGGGCCCAGACAAGGAAAGAGGTCTTTATTCATAGACCTGAGGATCTGAGGAGAGGTTGTGACTAATGCCTGGCAGAGATCCCGGGGAAGTCTTAGGAAAAAGCCAAGATGGGGTCTTAGTGGGGGTAGATGGGTAAGAGAGAGAAGGAACGTGAGCACACACCAGGAACAAACTGTTGGATTGGAGCTCATGCCGGAGCACCCCAGAAACTGAAGCTCACATTTGTAACTGGCTCTTCATATTTACTGCTTTGTGCCTCAAGGGTCCTTCATACAGTAGGAAACTTGCACCGACTCTGTGTAGATCACAACAGACAGCAGTGGAGCAGAGCAGAGGGGTTAAGTCACAAGGCTTTGGTTTGCATCCTAAGGCTCTACTTTTTATGAGCTATGTAACCTCCAACAAGGTATTTAATCTACATACCTTAGTTTCTTCACCTGTGAAATAGTAATAGTAATGGAAGCAACTCTGAGTTTCTGTGAGGATTAAATGAGATAAAGTTCCTCTGTGAAAGGATTTCTATTAACATGAGAAAGGCAGCCTGTCGAGAAAGGAAAGTGGGGTGGGTTCCCCTGCCTTTGTTCTCTGCGTGTGTCAGCAAATAACTGGAGAGAGAACAATAGTCACCCACCAGCAATGTGACTGGAGGAGCATTTTGCTTGCATTCTACCCTCAGCTTGGGAGTGGAGGGTATGTGGCAGCCCATTTCGTGGCAGGATGCAAGGGAATTGTTTCCCTCCCAGGAGGGAGCCAACAGTCTGGCTAAGCCTTCAGACTTGTATTATTTTGATTTTTTGGAGACCCAAACAGCAGAATTAGTCAAGGTCTTCGTATGCTATTTTGTCACGTATTTAACTTGTTGAATACAGAAAATTCTGCAAGACTTTAAACTAGGCATCGCATTTATTACCACATCCAGCCAACACGTTCCACTTGAAAATAAACCAGAACATTCATGTGTTGAATTCTGTAAAGGTGATTTCATGTCAATGATAAGTAAGATAATAGATGGTGCTGGAAGAATTGTGAGACTGTAATACACTTGAGGTGCTGAGGCAACTGACTAATGGGAGCTAGGCCATTTGAGATATTCAGCCTTGGATATATTTTAGAGTTATGGATCTATTTATAAGATTGCCATATATCATTTAGCTTGTTCCCTTCACAATTCTAAAGCCTTTTATAGAAGATGAGCCCAGAGAATTGTTGGATTCCACCAGTTCAGCATTCTGACCAGCTGCTATACCTGTCCGAAATGGTTAGGTCAGCTTCCACCAAGTGAAAAAATTACTTCCTAGTGTGGATCAGGCCCTGTTGGGAAAGGAGTGTTCATCTTTTTCGGTCCTGACTGTGTTGCCCAGTTTCTTTGCCTCAAGTAGTCAAATGCCTTTATGGCCCTTTCAAAGAGTCCATTTGTCATTGTCTCAAGAAACTCTTTTTGGATTATTTACTTAAACAATTAAAAATATTTCTCTGGGGTAAAAACAATCTTTAAAGGGAATGTTTTTAAGATGGACTCCACAGAGGATACCTCAGAAAGTCTGTTGACCAGCTCCTGTAGTCAGGCATTTCTAGTGGTATAAATGCCACAGTCCCAGGATCTTCTGGGAGAGCCCAGTTCCCTATTAAGAGGCTTCTAATGTCCCTTTCAGAGTTGGTGGAAGATTTCTCTCTAAACGAGCGATGCAGCCTGTTTCGCCAGTAGCTTCTAGGGATACCATCTGTATAATGATTACAATCTTGAGAAGTGCATTATGGCCTCCACCCACTGGCAAAAAGCCTCATTGTTGGTATTTTTACTGACTGACACAGCGGAGCTGGTATTGACTCCCATCTGGCACTCTGGTCATTTTCTAATTCTGTGCAAAAGGCTGCCGTATTCTCAAATATCTTCCCATGAACCCTCGGGACCTTCCCATGAATTCCCAGGCTTGTTTGTCATGATTGCAAGGTAAACACTCCAATGCCAGATGATATGACTTGCTATGAGATTTCTTTTGAAGTTTTCTGAATACCTTTTTAAGATGGTGCAACGTTTCACATTCGGAGCATGGCTGATGTCTATGAATGTAAGAGTGGATTTCAAAGGCATACATTCTGGTAATAGCAGTATTCCTAGATTATACTAGGACTTATCCAAGAACTTCCAGACTCCTGCAATATGGATAGTATATGCTTATAGGCTCTGTGACAACTTGAGTACGTGCATGGAATTTATTTGTTTATTTATTCTTTAATCACCCTCACAATTCTGCCTGAGATGTATGTTGAAATCTCCAAAAAATAAAATACAATAATAATAATAATAAAGACCAAGGAAGATCTGCATCAATACGGAAAACTAGGGAGTTTTACCACTTCCGTGCCAGGTCCTTTGATTGAACTAACTATAGCATAGATGGAATGAAATTAAAAGAAGTCATTGCAGTTGTTATACAACTCTCTTCTATAATAGCAGTGAAGTGTTCTGGAAAACAAGGAAGTACCTGGTAGAACCCAATTAACACCTTTTAAATTTAGTGGACCGTGGTACGAATGGGAACATTTTTTTTAGAATTTCTTTTTCTTGGAAGGATAACATGTGTAAGTGTGGCTGCAATGGGAGGTTGTGGAGGCTTATGCAAATGGGCACAGCATAGACAAAGCAGTAGTAAAACAGGATTCTAGCTGAATCCTAGTGGCTATTTTCCCCAACCTAAAGGCAGCACCAGAAAGGGGGCCTGGACAGCTACAAGGTAAATATTATGGAGAATGCATATATAGCCAAGTGGATATAGCCAAGTGTGGCGATTCCCCTAAACATTTGCTTAGAGAAGGACATGGACTTCCCATTTCCTATCCCTCAGGTGGTTACATCTCAATATATCCTGCTTCCGTCGCCCTCACACATGAAGCCTGGAAAAAGATTTCTCACCAAGAAGATAAAATGGAGAGATCGGGAGATAATCCACTCTTCTGCTCCTAGGCAAATATGTGGTCAGGAGAGCAAGATTTTCACCCAAAGGTCAGGCAACAAAAAAAGGCTTTTCAACGTAAAATTATGAAGAGAATATACTTAAAATTTAAGGGAAAGCTTTTTAAACAATTTTTTGAAATCAAGCACAAGTAAATTTATAACACTTTGTGCACTCCATAAAACTTTAGAATATATAGACTTTAGGCAAAGAAGAGATGAAAAATGAAATGAGGAACAAGAGAAGACAGGAATTGTCTTCTTTGCGTAAATAACAAGACGAGGAAGCAATATAACAGATGGAAGAGTCAACTTGTGCACTAGAAGGAAGCAGAAAGAGCACTGAAGAAGATCACATCAGGTAGTGAATTGAGGGGAGTTTACAAAACTTAGAAGAGATGGCAAAAAGTAGTGCATGTGTAGAACTCAGTGAGGAAATCCAGCCCATAGGTATTTGATGTTCTTGAAGAAGAAAGAAAAGAAACAGAAGCAAAGATCAAGGTTTAAAAAGGAAGTAACTTTTGAGATTTCAGAACAGAGCAACATCTAAACATATTATTGGGAAATTTATGAATTTCAAAGAGTCAAAAATGATTTCTGTTATCATCCCGTCAGACACTTAGAGAGGAATAAAAGTCAAGCGGGTCCCTGAATTTTCTCTGACAACTTTAAATGCCAAATAATGCTGCCGGTGCTGAATGACAATAAAAATAATAACAAACGCTTCCTGAGTGTTTTGATGCATCAGGTACTATGCCATATGCCTTTACATAGGTAAGTAAAACCTCCCAGTGAATTTTGATGCAAGGGCTTATATTCTCATTTTATAAAATATTTTCAATATAACTAAAGAAAAACATTAAAAGAAAATTTTAAAATAACAAGAAAAAACAAAGGAAAGAACAACATATAAGCCTGGCATAATTAAGACTAGCCATATTAATGAAGATGATAAAGACAAATAAGTGAAATTCCCCTACTTTTTTAAAAAAAGGCTCACATTGAGTGAACAAATGAAATAGAATCAAAAACAAACTCAATTCTATACTGTCAACGAGAGCAACCTTCCCCTTCCACTTCAAGTAACTCAGAAAGTTTAAAAGTAACAAGATAGGCAATAATATTTAAAGCAAATGAAAACAAACATAAATAAGGACAAATGCTATTATTCAAGTAGATTTTAATGCAAAAGAGCTTTAAATATATTTTAGTAAAGAGATTAATTTCATACTGAAACAGGTAGTAATGCCTTAAAACTAACCAATATATAATCACTGTAGGAGACAAAAATATCTCTCTATATTTCAAGGATTAATGACCAAAACACAAATGAGGAGGTAAAAGATTTAAATGGCTTTGAAACGGATGATTTGACAGACCTAACTATTACTCTGTTTTCCAAATTACAGATAATATATTTATTCAGAGAGTCAATTAACATTTTTTAAAATTTCAAAGTATGTAAGACCAAAGAACTCCTTAAATAAATGCAAAGTCACAAAAAGTGTGCAGGACTCATTGTTTCTGACCACAGTGTAAGAAGCTATTTGTAAATATATAAAATAACTCCCTTGTTCCAGCGTTTTGGGAGTGAAGCAACTACCACAATTTTCCTCAATAATTGTTGGATTAAAACAGGGATCAAAATACAGTTGCTAATTAGAAAATAGGGATCCTGAGAATAGCACATATCAAAACTTAAGGGATCCAGTCAAAGCTGTAATCATAGGCAAAATCAATATGCTTTATTGATTTATTTAGGAAATTCTTTAGAAAAGCAATGAGATTAAGAAATAAAATGAGAAAGACTGTACTTTGATCCATAAACAATAAAAAATACTTAGTAATACTCAAACTCTAGGTATGCAGTCTATTGGCAAATTAATAATAGAAGAATACTTCCTTTTGATGGTAGGGCATGTCTCTCATACTTAATGCAATAGTCATAAACCATTCTCATTAAATAAGGAATAAGAGAAGGATGTCTGTTATCATTGCTAATATTTAACATACTTCAGGAAGCTCTAGCCAATGCAACATGTCAAGAAAAACAATTCAGATAGATAAGTATTATAAAAGAAGAGATTTCCATATGATATAAATTATGTAGAAATCCTAATAAAGTCAACAGAAAAACTGTTGTTTTATAGTTCAATAAAAATGTCAAATGTAAATGAAATATAGACAAATGAATGTTTCTATATATTATCAATAATCAGAATGCAAATTAAATGAAACACTAGTCACTTTAGAAACATTATATATATATTATATATATATACACATTACATATATATAATATATATATATAAAATAACAAGGAAGGAACTCAGCAATTTAAAATTTATATGGAAGAATCAATGTCTAAGGAGAACTAAATCCATTTTGAAAAAAAAAGGAAGATTTGTCTTATTAGATGTTGTCACACATTATATTGTAAAGCTATAGTTATAGAATCTGTTGCAAAGAAAAATAGACCACAGAACAGTCTAGAGGTCTCAAAAGCAGACTCAAGTTTATGTGGAAAATTAATATACAATGGAAGGGGCCCACGGTATTAGTAGAAAAGAGAGATTATTTTGTAGATGATGCCTTGGGAAGAATGTCTTATAGTATAAAGACAAGTAAAACATGATGTATAGAGAAAGACTCCAGATAAGTTAAAGAAATGTGAAGGTAAGACCATAAAGCTAATAGAAAGTAATGGAGAAGTATATCTTAGTACCCTAATTGTGGGAAAATACAACACTCCAAAATCATGAGGTGGAAAATTGCTGAATTTGATTACATTACACTAAAGATTTTTATTCAATGTTGAATACCATTGGGACTAATATCTGGAATATACATGAGCCTCATACAAATGAACAAGAAACAGATATGAACCCCAATAGAAAAATGGTCCAGGAATATATGTAGAGGCAATTCATAGAAGAGGAAACCCTAGGGACTAATATGCTTACACAGAGATGCTCAAAACCGTTAGTAATTAGATGAATGCAAATTAAAATAACAATGACATATCCCTAAAGACCTGTCAGATAGATAAAACATTAGCTGACATTGTTAAGTGTTGGTGGGAGGAGGGAATGTACGAATACTCAGGTACTTTTGGTTGGATTATAGAATAACATGTAGCAAACTGGCGGGATCTACCCAAACTAAATGAGGGTTTGCTCTATGACCAGTGATTCCACTCTTTATAGAACCATAAGTACAAATGAATGAAGATGTTCCTTGAAGCATTGTTTGTGGTGGCAGGAAGTTGGAGACCATCCAGTTATCCACCACTGGAGGAATGGATATATAAATATTGTGATTGCATGCTATGGGAAAACATACTGGTCAGGACTAATGAACAAGGTGTAGATGTGCACTAACATCAACATGGATAAATTTTAAAAAACTTGGATGGAATGAGAAAAGCAAGAAAGAACAAAATTTACAACATACAATAGCATTTGTGTAAATTAACAATTCATGTACATGAGTGAATACACATACCACAGATATACATATGAAGACTTGAAAAACATAAAAAATGAAAATAGTTAAATTTGAGGGTAAGGAAGGAAATAGGAATGGGGAAGAAGGTTCCAAGTAAATGAATGAATGAATGAATAACTAAATAAATTAGAAAGAGGCCTTGCAAGTAGGGAAAGAGAGAAGAAAGGAGGTTGGAAAGGAAGGAAGGGAGAGAGAGAGGAGGGAAAGGAAAGAAGGAAAGAACAAGACAGTAAACTTATGATATTAGCAAGATATTTTTGAAGGACTAAAAAGAAGACTTGATTAAAAGAAACTGCATGTTGAGGCACCTGGGTGGCTCAGTCAGTTAAGCATCTGCCTTCAGCTTAGGTCATGATTCTGGGGTCCTGGGATCGAGTCCCCCCTCCTTGTGCCCTGCTTACACACTCATACTTGCTCTCTCCCTCAAATAGATAGATAGATAGATAGATAGATAGATAGATAAATATCTTTTTAAAAAAAAATAAAGAAAGAAAAGAAAAAGCATGCCATATCTCGGATTTCAAAGTTCAGAATTATAACAATGTCAATTTTCAGAAAACTTAGTCATAAATGTAATTTAGTTCTAGCAAAAATTTGTGGGAGATTGCTTTTTTAACTAGCCAAGTGATTAAGTGCTAGATGCCCCTTTTACACCCCTTGAATCCTTTTCACCTTGCTCTGTGTCCTGCAAGTCTGACCCGGAAGGATTGCATCAGAGAGCTCCCTTATATTCTGGTTTCAGGACAAGTTTACCCGGCAATAGAAGGAAGGGCAGAAGCAGGGTTATTTATGTGTGTGTTTGGGTAGGGGTTGCGGTGGGAGTGGGGGAAGTATTTATTCCAACTCCTGCCTCCTTGTAGGACCACCGTAGGTTGGATGAGCCCCCTACTATCAGGTAGCTGCACGGCTCTGCAACTTCAGGCCTAGAAGGGATAATGGCTCCTGGATGTAACTGACCCCCAGACGAAGCACTGTTCACAGCCGCATAAGAACAACCATGAAAATTGTGAACAAGGAGCAACAAGGAGCTCCTAACAAGGAGCAACTTGTACTATCAGAAAAATTCAAGTATATTCAGAACTACAATAATTTTTTAAAAACAAAATGATAGTACAAGGACAGGCAAACTATGCAAGAGTGATAAAACACAGCCTTATGTGTTTGTGTTTTTATTTGTGCATGTATAAATATGAATAAAGGTAATATTTCAATGGTTTGGGGATATTTAGTTAATTACTTTGAAACTAAAAAGTTAAATCCTTATGTCATGGCACACTCAGAATTAAATTCAAGATTCATGAAACAGTGAAATGTAGGAAGGAATGAAGGAAGGAAAAAAGGAGGAATGAAAGAAAAGGAAGGAAGGAAGGGAAGAAAGGAAAAGGGAAAAATTGACTAAAAACTATTTTGAAATCTGGTTGGGAAAGATAAGCATAAAAACAAAGAAACATAAAGACAAAGACTAATTAATTTGATTATATAAAATGTATAAAAATAAACTGTTGATATGATAAATAATAAGCAAAAATTTAAAGACAAATGTCAAATAAGAAAAAATATCTGCAATAAATGATAAAAAATAATTTAAAAATTGTTTTCTCAAAATAGATTTTAAAACATGAGCAACTCAACAGAAATAAAGGCATTCACAAAAGGAAATCATGAATGACTGATCAACTTGTGACAGTTTACTTACCCACATCAGTACTAAAATGAATGTAGGGGCACCTGGGTGGCTGAGTGGGTTAAAGCCTCTGCCTTTGACTCAGGTTGTGGTCCCAGGGTCCTGGGATTGAGCCCTGTACCAGGCTTTCTGCTCAATGGGGAACCTGCTTCTCCCTCTCTCTCTGCCTGCCTCTACCTACTTGTGCTCTCTCTCTCTCTCTGTCAAATAAATAAATAAAATCTTTAATAAAAATAAAAATAAAATGAATGTAAGTCAAGATAATGTGATACTACTTTCACTTGTTAATTTAATAAAAATATAAAACTAGCACTGGCAGGTTTCTGGAAAAATAGAGGTATAAATTATTAAAACTTTTTTGTTAATAGACTTTTTTTTCTTTAAGCTCTTAGCCCAAAGTGAGGTTTGAATTCATGACCTGAAGATCAAAAGTCACATGCTCCCCTGACTGGGCCAGCCAGGCACCCTAAAACTTTTTTGGACACAATCTGCACATGCAGACATTAAACTTTAACTTGAAAAAAAAAAAAAAATAAAACAAAACAAAACAAAAAAAACAAAAAAACTTTAACTTGATATGTAATTTTTTCTATGAAAATAATCAGAAACAAAGGCAAAACACGTATAAGGAAGTTTATCATGAAATAACTTGTGATATTAAAAAATTGAAAATAGGGGCGCCTGGGTGGCTCAGTGGTTTAAAACCTCTGCCTCCGGCTCAGGTCCTGATCTCAGGGTCCTGGAATCGAGCCCCCACATCGGGCTCTCTGCTTAGCAGGGAGCTGGCTTCCCTCTCTCTCTGCCTGCCTCTCTGTCTACTTGTGATCTCTCTCTCTCTCTCTCTGTCAAATAAATAATATCTTAAAAAAATTAAAAAATTGAAAATAGCCCAAATATTTAAACTGGTAATTAATTAAAGTAGGGATATCTATATGATTGTATACTCTGAAGGCATATTGTCTTTTCACATAATATTTAATAAAATGCAAGAAATTCTTATCTTTCTTTTGGTTAAAGGGAAAGGGTTAAAGGGAAAGAATAGTTCATAAGATTTTAACATATGAAGTAAGAACTCAAATATAGAGGGGTTGTATATTCTCAAAAATAGAATAGGAAATAAAATTGCCAAAATATTAAAAATTGTTATCTCTGGATAATTATAAACATGGTCTTAAATTTCTTCTTTGCATATGTCTTCTATTTTCTTAAAATTTATAATAGGTTCAAATGAAAACTTTTTTTTTTAAGTTTTTATTTACTTATTTGACACAGAGAGAGAGACCACAAGTAGGCAGAGAGGTAGGCAGAGAGAGAGGGGAAAGCAGGCTCCCTGCTGAGCAGAGAGCCCGATGTGGGTCTTGATCCCAGGACCCTGAGACCATGACCTGAGCCGAAAGCAGAGGCTTTAACCCACTGAGCAACCCAGGCGCCCCCAAATGAAAACTTTTATAATCAAAGGAAAAATTTTAAGCTTGAAAGGAGTTATTCCTTTTGTTGTTATATAGAGGACAACAAAATCTTGTTGGCTAGACAGTGGGCA
The DNA here is from genome assembly GCA_028646535.1 of Procyon lotor. Classification (NCBI taxonomy): domain Eukaryota; kingdom Metazoa; phylum Chordata; class Mammalia; order Carnivora; family Procyonidae; genus Procyon; species Procyon lotor. The sequence goes on along the minus strand of CM053606.1, from coordinate 70,521,623 downwards.
ATTATAAATCTCAGTTGGGAGTTAGTGAAAAAGAGTTTCTGGAGAGCTTCACACCATTCACTATGTGACTCATAGTAAATATGAATATCTCTATTTACTGTATTAAATATGTCAGCAAATAATTTTCTTAAATTGCAATGATGGGCCAAATGGTATATTTGCAGAGTTGGGATAATGCTTTTATTAGGTTATTTTATTGGTAATTTTAAATATCCAAAAGGTAATTATGAGAAAAGCTCACATTTGAAGCTTTCTGTAGAGATTAGAAACTGCTGTGTTCTGTAACCAGTATTAAAAGATAAACTGTAGCATATTAAACATTTTAAGAATTTGTTTGAATAAAAATTGATTTGAGTCAGGCAGCATCAAATTAGAAGTGGTCAGGTGAGCTTCGGCCTTCGGAAACCAGGGGTAAGACTTCTCTAGAAAAACAAAGAAAGGAAATTATTTCGTTGGTCATAGTTTAAAGTCTAGTTGCCTGTTTTTGCTTGGTTGTCTTTAGGCTTCAATTTTTTAGCCTCGAGGAATTTACAGATTTAGAATCTGGTTTGTTTATGTGATCACCCTGGCAAGAGAGACACCTTAATTCAGTGGCATCCTTGTTTAATTAATTTACCAGCGGTAATGCACTTACTGTTACTTTCATTCTTTAGGTCTAGAAAACATTCCATTTCTGTGTTCTGAGGAGCCAGATCGTTAATTGATGATAATATAAGGAAAGGGTATTTGAATTCTACCACTTATTACTCTTCTACTCTATGATACTGACTTGAATATAGACAAAACAAATGGATTGCCTTTGGGGATCAAAATTTTAGCTACATTATGTGCTCTCCACCAGATTAGAGAACAAAGCAAGTCCTTTACCTTCCCCCTTAAACTCTTCAGTTTTCCTTTTTCCTTTCCTCACTTGCTCCCTTCCCACTTTATAACATGGCCACATCCCATTCATTGATGGCTACTTTTGCATTACGGTGGCAGAGTTCAATCACTGTAAGGCCAGCAAGTCTAAAATATTGACGATCGGACCGTTTACAGAGAGAGTTTGTGGAAACTTGCTGCAGAGGCAGGGGCTACCGAAACAGAAAAGAGCAGGCTTGCAGAAAGAGTTTTTAATTGCTTCAAATTATCTTGATTTCTCTTTTTTGCAGGAACAAAATCTCAAAGACATTGGACCTCCCTGGCTTATGTAGCAGAACCATTCTTGAAGGGAGCTATTTCCTTAAAAAGCAGAGACACAGTCTTGAGCTACCCTCTCCGGGGTTGTGCTGACAGAGTAACAATGAATTGCTCATTTCCCCGTAGACCCTGGAAGCTATTTGAGCAGGTAATATATGCCTAAACCCAATGAAAACCATTGACAAGCCCTGCGCAGACAGACCTGGGATTTGGGCAAGTACATGGGAATGAAAAAAGTGTAGCAGCCGACGAACATGAACTTGGGTATGCAGAATTCCTAGATGAAATGGAAATTTCAGATCACTTAAGGAAAGTGAGAAATAAGGATGTTTGCACCAGAAGCAACTCAGGGAGTCCCTGGACAGGGTACTACTCTTAGCAATTTCTTATTACATAGAGATCTACACCCCACACTTACACGGTGTGAGACACAGCTGTAGGAGAGATCGGTGAAGGCC
>CM053606.1:70475921-70519886 GCA_028646535.1 Procyon lotor | reverse complement strand
ATTAAAAATCAGGGATGAGGGGCACCTGGGTGGCTCAGTCCTTAAGTGTCTGCCTTCAGCTCAGGTCATGATCCCAGAGTCCTGGGATCAATCCCCACATCGTGCTCCCTGCTTGGTGCGGGAAGCCTGCTTCTCCCTCTCCTACTCCGCTTGCTTGTGTTCCCTCTCTGTGTCTCTCTCTGTCAAATAAATAAATACAATCTTAAAAAAAAAAATCAGAGATGAGTGTGCTTCAGCAGTGGTGGGAGATTGCTTCAAAGAGGAGAGAACAGAGAGGGGAAAGTGCGGGGATTTTTACTATGCAGGCCATCCATGAATATGATGAACTAAGGAGGAAAGACAAAAGCCTGATCCCGAGAGAAGGGAGGGGAGGAGGCCAAGGAGGACTGGCAAGGGAAGAAAGGTATAAAAATGGGGAAGCTAGAGGTAAAGAGAATGGAGGGAAAAGTGAGGAACAGATAAGATGGTATCATTCCTGTTTCAAGGCACTCCCTCCATTTTTAAAGACTTTAATTGCCAGGGTTAGAGTGGGACATGATGGATTTTAATACACAGTGTCTTCTTTCAAGGAATTGACAATCTGGGGGAGGGGGTAGTGGAAGAGAAAACACATACGTATAAAAACTAACTAATAGGACAAGGAAGTAAAAGGAATACAGTCTACAGAATCACAGCAGGTGGTTTAACCCACACAGATGTGAACTGTAAAATGAGTTCTTTTTTCATTCCTGAGTTCCTTTTTAAAAAAATCTCAGATCAGTGATTCAGTTAAAAAATGGTACCTAGGGCAGTAGTTTCCACTAAGGTTATCCTGAGGGTCATATCCAAGTGGCACAGATAATAAAAAAGACCATGTATATATTTGCATTTAAAGTGGTATGATTTACATGTTTTTGCATATCCACACATACTATGCATATAATTATGTCGACAGTAAGGTCTGCCCTTATGCACAATATTAACTTTCCATTAGTAGGCTGGAGGGAATCAGTTCTTACTTTTTCATGCCTCTTCTTTCTTACTCATCCTCTGTCAATGATCTACCCATCTGATGGGAAAGGAGAAAGTAAGATGCACAGGGACCAGGCCAGCAGAGGGTAGAGTGCTGATAGGGATTTGAGCCACACCCTACATCGGAGACACAATCAGAGTGCCATGTTATTCACATAAGGCTGTATATTCTGCATTAAAGAGAGGCAACAACTGTAAAAAAAAAAAAAAATGTGCTAATACTATTAATAAGATTAATGATTATTGACATCTGTTTTCTTTTCTGTCCTGTCCAAAAGACATAATCCCTGAGGGACAGGGATAGATAAAGTGGTCACAATTTATCAGAGTTTATTATGTACCTGATATTGTGCTACCTATTTTATATACAGTTTGTTATTCTCTTTTTTAGGATAATTACTTACCTTGTGAGTTAGGTATTGCTATGTCTACAGTTGGAAAAAATGAGATTTAGAGAGATTAAGTGGCTGACCCAGAGTCAGAAAGGTGGTAAGTGGTAGAGCAGGGATTCATTGATTGGTTCATTGGATACATACTAAGTGCCTGGTATGTGCAAGACACTGGTGAGGTACTATCTGTTGTACTCCAGAGTCATGCTAAGCACTATGCATAGCTAGATAATTTTTCCCACCTTAAAATGGCTTATTCTTTGGGTATCTCTATTTTTGCAAACAGTAGAAACATTCATCCAATCACTGAAGCCAAAATCCAGAGAGCCGTCTTAGACTATATTACCTCATCAATTCTTATATCCAAACAATCACTCAGTCCTATCAATTCTACCTTCTCAATATCTTACTCTTCTAAGCCCTCTTCCAAATCTGCATTACTACCAAAGCATCTTTTGCTCATATTACCATAGAGCTATCTCCCTGTTCTTGATGTTTCTAGGAAATGAGAGTCACCAAAAATAGTAAAGATGACATATTAGACATCTTTGTTTTGCAGTGCTTAATATGGAGTCCAGGACAATAAGGATTTAATGTTTCTTTAACAAATTCTTAAGCAAAGTCCTTACAAGTGAAATTTTGAAAACTAAATTAGTCTGTTAGACAAGGACTTATTTAAATATATATATATACATATATATATACATAATATATTATATATTCTGGGCACTTGGGTGGCTCAGTCGGTTAAGTGTCTAACTCTTGGTTTCAGCTCAGTCATGATCTTGTGGTCCTGGGATTGTGTTGGGCTCCACATTGAGCGTGGAGCCTGTTTGAGGTTCTTCCTCTCCTCTCCCTCAGCCCTCTCCCCTACCGCCCCCCTCTCTCACATGTGCACACATTCTCTCATAATATGCTGCAAAGAGCCAATAGATATAGCTCACTCTGTCATATAATGTAGAAATTTTAAATGAGGGTATGGGAGTATTTGTCATGACCAAAATGTTCCTAGAAATCAGGCTGAGAGAGAGCCTCCAGACTGAGAAAGAAATACAAATTCTAGAAACCCCAATGAACCAACTTAGGACACTTTCTGGCAATGAGCACTTCTCATCCGTGTCAACTGCTTTCTCCCCGACTTCCCAATGTAAAATATAACAGCTGTGGTGAATTCAAGACATTTTAATAAATATTTATTATGGACTGATCATGCATTAGGGGATTGAAAAATAAGTAATACATAAGGAGTGGGGATTGGAAATTACTTAGTGATGCATAAGCAGAATCTGCCTTCAAGGAGATAAACACATCAGCTCTTTAATGCTTATAATGTGTTTTCACATAAACTGTCTCTTGCAACCTCATTTTCGTAACTATCATCTCCATTTTACTGATGAGGAAACTAAAGTTCAAATTTAAGTGAGTTACTCAGGACCACACTACCAATGAGGGTTAAAATACAGGACTTCTGATGTCAAATCCTTGTTCTTACATCATGTTACCAAACTGCTGAGGAAATTAATTAATTAATCTATTAATTAAGAAAATACTTATTGAACACCTAGGCTGCTCTAAGTGCTTGGGGTATGCCAATGAACAAATTAGATGATGTCCGCTTTCAAGGTGCGTATGATTTGGCTGTCCCTTAATGAGTTGCAAATCCCCCCTTTGTGTGAAAAGATCCTTTCCACTGCACACTGAGTCTTTAAGATTCCTTCCTCTTAAGGATAGTCGCTGACTCTGTGAGTAACTGTCCTCAGGCTCTCATCATTGAGCATGGCTTCTTGGGCCACAAGCTTCTGGGTAATTTTTTTAATAACATGCCATCAATTTGGCTACTGTACTTATCAGTTACTACAGTTATTTAAGAGCACAAGGCAGTTTGCCTTTAACTAATTTAAATATAAACACACAATGTTAGGAAAATTAAGTAGACAAAAACATTTTCATGCATCATAGGCATTTTGCAAACATATACAGTGTAACCTGTTAATTACATTTTCCTTCACAAACCATTTATCTTTTCAAAGCCTTGCCTAATAATTTGATGCTTCTCACTTACATTTTTAACTGCTTGTGATTCATTTTTCCAGGCTGTTTCCAAAGGGATTGCCATGTCCCAGATGAAAAGAAATATTGTAATAATGTGGTACAATAAAACAACATATAGTGTCTCATGCTAGCCCACAGACCATGTGGGATCATTTGAATATTCATAGAACTTATTTAGATAGATAAATTTTATTTAAAAAATATAATGAATCCTCTCCTAATCGTTTTCTTTAATTTGAAGGAAGCTCATCAAATGATCTGTAATAGAAATTTCCCAAAGTTGATACATATCCCATGTATGTATCAGATGGTATCACCATTCATGCTACTGGTAACATAATAGAAAGTGTATATGTTGGCCTCTGCCCTAGTTCCTGGTACAGAGTTCCTAAAACCCTTGTAATTTCCAAAGTGATAAGAACATCTCTTTGGTCTTTGACCCCATCCCTGACATAAGGTTCCTAAAATCCTTATAAATTTCTAAGTGATAAGAGCACTAGGAGCATCTTTTATTCTAATGAGTTGACTCCAGGTGGGGACCTGGAAGGAGGCTGGTCACCAGAAAGACCACACCATGATTAGAAGCTTGGAATATTCAGCTCTCCTCCCCTAACCTCCACCCCATTCTCCAGAGAGGGGAGGAGGTCTAGAAATGGCAGTTAATAATTGATGATGCCTATAAGAGGAAACCTCCATAAAATTCCAATAGTATGGGGTTTAGAGAGCTTCCAGGGGGGTATATACATTCATGCACCCCAACTCAATGGGGATAAAGGCTCCTGTGCTTAGGACTCTTCCAGACCTCACTCATGTATCTCTTCATCTAGTTTTTTATCTTTGTTTGTTATCATATCTTTGAACAAACTGGTGAACGTAAGTGTGTCCTTAATTCTGGAGCCATTCTGGCAAATAATCAAATCCAAGGGAGAGGAAGTAGTGGGAACCTATGATTTATAGCTAAGTCCCATGGAAATTGGGAGTAACCTGGGGACTTCCTACTTAAGACTGGCACCTGAAGTGGAGGAGAGGCTCTTGGGACTGAGCCCTTAACCTGTGGGATCTGATGCTATCTCCAGGTAGATAGTCTCAGAACCGAGTTAATCTGTAGGATAGTCACTGTGTCAGAGAATGGCATGGTAGAGGAAAAGCCACCATACATTTGGTGGCCGAAGTGTCAAAAGTGAAGTGTTGTATGTGAAAGTATAAAAGACACAGGAAGAGAACTGTAGGTTTTTCCAATACACACTCCCAACCTGAATCCAGAGAATCATTCTCATTGTGTCCTTTCTCCCTCACTCCAAGGAGGCAATTGGTGATGAAGTTGGCTCGGTTCTAGTCAGACTCATCTAGTGGTCCTTCCTATCTCTCCATTCGATCAGACTTTCCATCTTGTGCTTGAACAATTACAAAAGAACTGGATTTCATCTCCTTGTCTCCACGATCCACCACAGCAGAGAGTTGTGTAGTAAGGAGGACCATACCAAATTATTTTTGGTTTCTTACATGGGTCCTATTCTTTCAGATTCCCGTGCCTTTGTGGATCCAGTTTTTCTCCTTTCTATAAAGCTCTTTCCATTTAGTCTTCCTAAAGTTCTACATTCATTCTTTATGTTCTAATCAGAGATCGGGTTCTCTTTCAAATGAAGTATTTCCCATCGCCTTTCAGACCTTCTTTCCTCTCTCCACTTGGTTTAGGTAAAGATGGCTATGCTCCTTTGTCCCCACTTTCCCCAGGGCAGCACATAATGCTTTACTAATTATCTTTCTTTTCCTGTCTGTTTGTCTTTCCTACACACTGCTTTGATAGGAAGCATGAGGCGGGTATGTCTCCAGCCCCTAGCAGTGACAAAAAATGAATTCAGGGACTCCTACCAGATGAATAAGCAGATATCTTTGATGGGGAAGAAATGTCACAAGGCTCAGGTGTAGGGTAGCTCTGAAGTAGCACACCTCAAAAGAGGTTACGGGATGCCCTTCCTGAAAAGTGCTGAGGTGGGCGTTATTTACCAACCTTCGTTTTTTGCCTCTTCTTTCCCTTTACATCACTCTCCTTCCCAAATAAGTATAGAATTTCTATCCAAATGACATTTCCTCTAAGTTAGCAAAATAAGGATTGTAGAACTCTCAGCCCTGGAAGTGTCTCTCCTACTCCTGGATATTTTTTTGCAACTAGTTACACTGGTACCAGCTGGTGGTAAATATCTTGGTCACAGTGTCCAAACCACAAGCCATATGCTGTGCCTGTAATTCACATGGGGTTTCTCGATCCACCTTCTTCTTTTATATACTTACTTTTATACACTTATCTACTTTTTTTAATATACTTTCAAGAAAAAATTCCCCAACTTAAACTATTTATTTATTTTGATATTATTTATACTCTCCTGTGTCCCATAAAAAGCCAGAAGTCTTGAACTTGCCTGTATTACTGATGTATAAGACAAGTCTACCTTTGCCATGTTGTGTATGCTGGACTAAGGTACATGGTAAACTTTTAAAACATAAATAAAATCCTGATCCAAACAGATGAATTTGACAATTTTTTTTTAAAGATTTTATTTATTTGACAGAGAGAAACACAGCTGGAGAGGGAACACAAGTAGAGGGAATGGTAGCGGGAGAAGCAGACTCCCTGCTGAGCAAAGAGCCCAATGCGGGGCTCGATCCCAGGACCCTGGGATCATGACCTGAGCTGAAGGCAGACGCTTAATGACTGAGCCATCCAGGCACCCCTGAATTTGACAATTTTTAATGGACAAGAGCACTTGTTCACACAGCATAGCTCCTGAAAACTATCATGTTTGACAACACCATGGAAGTTGATTTATATTAATTCATTGATGAAAAGAATCTAGGAATAATTTTACTATCCAAGCTATTAAACCAGACTCAAACATCTGCTTGTAATGGCTTCTTTAATATCTACTTGAATAGTTCTTAATAGCCAGTAAAAGTAGTTGCCAACGGGTTTAAGGAAAAAAAATATAGGAAAATCAAACCTACAGTTGAGAGATTCTGTTATTTTTATATAAAAGCAGTCTTCTTTAGGAGCATAATTTGAGAATCATGAAAATGAATCACCCTTTTGGAGCAAATATTTAAATGAAAAGAACATTCAGTGTACCATTGCAACTACCTATGAAATAGTAAGATTAGGTTTTGCCTCCTTCTGGTCTTCCGGTTTTTGCTGCCAGGATGCTATTTAGCATCAGTCTGCCTGATGAAAATATTTAATGCTGCTCTCCCTTAACCACCTCTCCCCACTCCATTATGACTATAGCATATGCTATATTTTATGAGAGAGTCCTTTGTTTATAAATGGTTCCCCAGCTAGACTAGGAACTCACAGTGGGCAGGACTCACATGTACACATTTGCACCTAGGACAGGATCTGAGCTAGATCTAGTGCTTTAAACATTAAGTTCTTTATTATTAACCACAGAAAAACATACAGTCTCTGTGTACTTGATCAGTCTTCACTTTTATAGTCTTTCACATAGGATGTAATGCAGGCTGATTTGAGGAAATACCTGCTGAATAGCAACTGTTTTACCTGGAAGTGACCACTTTCTTTCCATTTGCAGGGTTCTGCAATTTCTCTGCCCCTGAATCGCTTGGACTGCTGCCTTTATTTTCTATGAAGTGAGCATGGGCAGGTGATGTAGCTTCATAGGCAGGCACGTGGACCCTGTAGTCAGGTGGATTTGCCTTCCAACTAGGCCACTTACTAGCTGTGTGATCTTGGTCTATTTACTTGATCTTCGTGTTTCCGTTAAACAGAAACTTAGAGATGTTAGTTCTGTTCTCCTATTTGCTTGAATTTTCTCACCTTCAAAACAGGATAATGGTAGGATTTACCTCGTGGGACTGTTGGAAACATTATGTAAGATGTGTATGCTTCTTAGAGCAGAACCTGACGTGTGGCAGGTGCTTAATAAATGCTGGTTATTGTGCTTATTTCATAGTCCAGTGGGAGAGCCAGTTCTTGTTGGTAGGAAGAGCATCTTTCAAATCAGGTTGTAAGCTAAAAATGTTACAGAAACTGGACTGGATCCTGGCAGAAGAATCAAGCGGCACTCAGAGACCTTAGAGGATCAGAGGTTTATTTAACACGGGCGGACTCAGAAGAGAGTGAGTGATCTCCAAAGGTCTGAGCATCGAGTATAAACAGGGAGGGTTATTTATACCCTTCTACTTCCGCGTACTTGGTACTTGTGGTGTGCATGGGTAATGGGGTTGGGAAGAAGAACCCGGAAGGGCTTTGAGACAGGGACTGGAATTCCCTTCCTGGTTTGGTCAGCCATCTTAGAGTAGTTTTTCCCCTATCATTCCCCCCTTTGATGGCCCTTTAAACACCTAGTTTAGAGGGCATCATTATCATCTACTATGGACTGATAGCCCTGCAAGCCTAGTATGTGGGCAGCGGTTCACCTGGTAACATTGTTTTCTGTGACCTTAGCAATCCTTCCTAAGGTTCCTGAGGTTGCTCAATAAGCAATAACAAGTTTCTGGGAGAAAGTCCAATCAGAGGGGGCAGCAGCGTTAAGTCTGACTCCTGAGGTGAGGGATATCATGCCGATGATAGCCAGAAGCCATGGCAAACAGATGTCCATCAGTCAGTGGGGCCTCGCCGAAAGTGGAGCCAGAGCGGGTCTATAGGGTCTGGTTGGGCTTTCCACTGGTGTGATTCCTTGTCCGACTGGCCTTCTTTACTCTAAAGTGGTAGACCCATTGGGTGATACCTGAGCCCTTGGGGGCAGTAAGAGTGGTCAGAACAATAGTGTGGGGTCCTGTCCACTGTGGACTGAGAAGGTCCTTTCTAAAGCTTCTCAGGAGATGCGCCTTAGTTTTTCCCAGGGCTCGGAGTCTAAGTCTCCAGTCTGTTCGAGGTCTCCTCTACACCTGCTTATTACGGGGGAGTGGCCTGCCATAGAGACTTTGGGGTGAATTTTAGCTAGGTAGTCTTCTTCCTTAAGAAGAAGGTAGGTAGGTACTCTTCTTCCTTAAGAAGAGTAATAATTTCCAAATAGCTCCATGAGTATGTGACTAGGGAAGCGTATTTGGAGTCAGTACAAATATTAATTTTCAAGACTTAGGCAATTGCCAAGCATGAGTGAACACTGTAGCATACCCAGCTTATTTCTTTTTTATAAAACTATTACCACCAACAAACCAACTGTCATCTGAATTTTTGATGGGGGAATCTTTTAAATCTGGTTGACTAGAATAAACAAGATCAATGACCTCCAACAGTTATGCTTTATAGAAGTATGATGTTCAAGTCTAGGCATAAGGGTATCTGGGTTTAAAGTTTGACAGGTTTTAGGTATTATTTTAATCGTTGCCTGTTATTAATAAGTCTGTTTCCCATCATCTATTGAGGGCCTTTGGTTTCTTGTCTAGCTTAGGTAAACATTATTCAAAGACAATTAGAACTAGAATTTAACATCCACAAAGGTGTGTTATTGAAACATAATTTTTCTCTATAACAACCCTCCTTTCCAGAGAAATAAGATTAATTTGTTTGAAAAACAAGTCCGGTTTTAACAAATGGCATAATTCTTTACATAAGCTCAGCAAGATTGATCATTTAGACCTTTTAGAATCTGCTTTGTTGGAACTTTCATAAGGAATATTTAGGTCTAACTTTTAGTAGCCTCTCCAGGCCAGAAGCCAAGCCAAGTACTTGCCATCAGCCATGCCTGCAATACCTGTAGATTTGGGTGGCTTCCTTTTCATGAGCCTCCCAATATATCTTAAGGTTCCTTCACCTGCTAGGAAATGACTTTCTTTACTCACCAGGTGAGGCTGCTGGAAACTCTATAAGCAACGTATCAGGCTGACACTTCCAAGGGGCTTTATGGCTCCACATTTCATAAAGTCAACCTTAGTTCCTTAAAGCTGTTTGGTCATATCTGAGTCTACACATGTCTCTCAAGTAAGACATTCCACTCAAAGCCTTGGTAAAATAACCAATGTTTTCAATGGTGTCCTATTACAGGGAGAACAGATTCTTATTGAACTTATGCAAATAACTATGATTGCTATGGAAGAAAGAATACTTACTGAGACCTTTTGGATCTTAGAGGATTCAGGTAGAGAGAAAAATTAAATGCTTCAATTTGTTCACAAATGAATACTTTATCATGTTTTTATGAGTCACAGCTATCTTAAAAGAAAGTTTCCTTAATCTGGAAGAGTAAACGTTAGAAAACCAACAATGTTTCAAACAAGAGCCAAAAAACTATAATCATCTTTTTAATTCATTTAGTCCCATGTTACTGAGTCTTGTTTAGTTTGAATGCAGCTTTTACTTGGTTCTGGAAATTCTTCATTTCAGTTTTGATCTTAAAGATACTGAATACCTGTTTTTGTCTTTTTGTCCTACAAGCCCTTTACATGAACTTCCTTGAAGATGAAACTCCCGGAAGAGACTTCGGGAGGGCGGACAGACAGGCATCTGACTGGTCTTGGCCGTAGCGAGCGACTCGGTATAAACCCCAGACTGGCGCCTCAAAGGGGCTCACCCTAGACCTTATGAGATCACCACGGAAATAGGTTAGGGCCCAGTCGGACTCCATAGGCTTTTGGGGACCCTAAGGGAGCCCGCCCATGGAGCCACAGAATCAGTCTGCCTGACAAGCCAGGTCAAACTGCACTTGCACTCACGCATTCACTCCAGAAGTTATTTATTACAGTTCCTCTCTCATGCCCTGGGAGGCCTGACTTATGGAATTCCTTCCAGAAATTCCTTCCTGTCAGGGTGGGCCTGACTGGGTCCTGGGGCCCCAGGCCTTACCAGAATCTGACGTCAGGACCAGGTCCTTACCTGCCAAATCTCCTTTGAGTCTGGGAACAGTGGGGCAGGGCCGGTCCAAGGTAACCAGGTGGGAGACCGCAGAAAATTAGGCAGGGCGCGCCTTCTCCCTTTGATCCCTCCCTCTGTCACTGCCCTGCCATTGCTGCAAACCGGTGGCAACAAAGACTTTGGGTGATTGGGGATTTATTTAACACAAGTGGGCTCAGAGGAGAGCGGTCTTCAAAGGCCTGAACGAGCACAAGCAGGGAGTGTAATTTATACCCTTCTACTTCCGCATACTTGGTACTTTCAGCGCACGTGGGAAACGGGGTGAGAAGAACCCAGAAGGGCTTTGAGACAGGGACTGGAATTCCCTTGCTGGTTTGGTTGGCCATCTTAGAGTACAGTTATTTCCTTACCAAAAACAGTTCTCCAATAAATAAACGTAAGTTCTCTGAAACTTCCTATAGTGCCGTTAAAGGAACCCTTTGTTACTGCAGCTTAAAGTTTTTCTGATTTATCATTTCCTATCATTTTATCATATTACATAGTTGCTTTTTACCTTAATTATGTTCCCTGGACCATATTACCTGAGGGTTTGTTAGATATGCAGCATTTTAGGACCCACAGAAATCCTACAAAATTAGAACCTGAATTTTAATAAAAACCCCATATGATTTTTACCCACATAAAAGTCGGAGGAGCACTGCTGTAGATGACACTGTGGTTTCCTCATTAAAACAATAAGAATAATCAAAGTACCTACACCTCACAGGTTTGTGGTGAGATTAAACGTGCTAATGTACAGAAAGCACATTGAGCAGTGCCTGAGACCTACAGCAAATGCTAAATCCATCTTAATATGTAGGGAGTGTTAAGAAACATGAAAGGGAGAACATTGCTGTCTTTTAATTGGCCACAAAAAACACATGCCTAATATTGTGTTCAGTTTTGGGTGCTATAATTTATACACACATTGGAAAACTGTAACATATTCAAATTAGAGTAATGAGAGTGTGAGGAAAACTAAACTTTGTTATTAGAAGAATGGTTAAAGAAACTGGGAATATTTATGTGAGAGAATAACACACCTGTGAGAGACAACAGCTGCCTTCGTATTTTGAAGGTTCAGATTTATCTTTGTGACTCCAGATGGTAAAATAAGGACAAATGCATAGAAGTAATGGAGAGCGGGGTTTGAGTCAAAATAAGTAACAGATCTAATTTCCTCACAGTTAAAACTCTTCAAAGTGGAATGGAGTTGCTTGCAAGGAAGTGCGTTCTCTGCTTTGGAATGTCCAAATCAAACCCTGTGCTCACCTTTCCAGGACAGTAACATCTATTTATAAACCGATGGTTTCTGAGGTGCTTCCATCTCACCTCCTCTGAGATGCATGATTGCACAAATGATAAAACTGAAAAGGTACTTGGCTTTCATCCAGATTCTAGAAGCTTCGACCTCTTGTGGTGTTTAGGAAAGCCACAGCAAAAAACTTTGACAATCTGTTAGCTAACTAATTCCTTGTACATTCTTTCTTGCTTCCTAAATAATGCCTTGTCCTTCTTTTCCACATTTCAAAAGCAAGAAGAAAGAGACAGCAGCTTTAGGCCTTTCTAAAACCAGTATACAAACTGTTCTCTCAACGAGAGAACCAAGAGACCATAATCTACTTAGCTCTTAAAAACTGGAATAATGCCAACACATTTCCCATCAGTCTTCCAGGTATTTCCCTCTTCAAACCATGTTACATTGAGTAGAAAATTCCTTTGCTATAGGCATAGGATGTTTTATGCAAGGCTTAGATATTTCTCTAGTAAGAATTCTATAGGAATGTTTTACAAGGATCCTGGACCTACTTGGAGTAGTCTACTTTAAAACTAATGTAAACGGGGGTACCTGGGTGGTTCAGTTGGTTAAGTGGCTGCCTTTGACTCAGGTCGCGGGCATCGAGCCCCACATTGGGCTCCCTGCTCAGTGGGGAGTCTGTTTCTCCCTTTGTCCCTTGAGCCGCTTGTGTGCTTTCTCTCTCTCTCAAATAAATAGATAAATAAAATCTTTAAAAAAAATAAAGCTAATAAAGTCTTTAAAAAAAATAAAGCTAATGTAAACAAATGTTAGAACTGAAAGTTACTTGATCAACTAAGTAAGAAGCTAAAAACTTGTCAAGCTTTGGAGTGCTTGGGTGGCTCAATTAGTAGAGCAGCCAGTTCTTGGTTTTGGCTCAGGTCAGGATCTCAAGGGTTATGTGATCAAGCCCTATGATGGGCTCCAGAACCACTGGGGGTCTGCTTGGGGATTCTCTTCCTCTGTCCTTTCCCCCACTTGTGTGAGCCTGTGTGCACATGTCCTCTCTCTCTCTCTCTCTCTCTCTCAAATAAATGGATGAATCTTAAAACAAAACAAAAAAAAACAACTCATCAAGGCTCATTGCATCACTGTATCATTGCTTCCACCAAAAGGAGTACATGGTTAAAAAAAAAAAGATCCCAAGCACCAGGGTAAGGCCAATAGGGGAAACACAAGTTGGACAAGCTCAAATGATAAGATCAAGCTCTTTAATCTGACCTACATGAGGGTGAAGATCTATGACAGATGATTATCTAGTCTTTCACAAGCAACAATTGGTCTTGTGAACCTGATAGAACAGAGGGCAAAATTAGAAATGAAAGGAACTGACTGACATTTCACTGTGTGTCAGATACTTCCACACACATTTCCTCATGTGAGTTTCACAGTAAGGCTGAGAGGAAGCTTAAGTTCTTCTCATCTTATGAATGAGGTAACTGAAGCTCAGAGGAGGTGAGTTACTTGCTCAAAGTTACACAACCAATTAATGGTGAATTGCTATTCATACTTGGATATTCAGATTTTCGATGCAACTTCTTTCTAATTATACCCAAACTGCTAGAACTTATAAAGTGTACCCCTGAGATTGGACAGAAAGGTAGAATTTCTTCTAAGTAAGCGCTCGCTGTCAAATATTTTAATAACTCAACAGGCAGTGTTCTAGGTGCATAATGCCAGACACCAAAACAGGGAAGAGGCAGCTTCTTTGGAGCAAATGGGTCCCAGAGCAGGTGCAATGCTTCTGCTCAGGCTTTGGTCTCCAGTCTGGAACTCCTTGAAGAAGCAATACGGCCAGGAAAGGCAACTTAGAGACTCCAAACTGCTAAGGAAATGAGCTAATCAGCATCCATGTACTCCCTATCACGCTCATGTGGGAAAGAAGTGTGTGGGGCTGGGCTTCAAGGGCTCTGGCTGCAGTGTGGCAAGAACTACCATTTCATGTCAGCGTGAGATCAAAGAAAGGAGAGACTGGCTGGATAGAGGTGTCAATAGTTAAAGCTATAATCACAACTTCAGTAGAGCTCAACAACTACTATACAAGAGGATTTAAAAATCCAATAAATAAAGCTAAATCGAGCTGCTATACTGAACCGTGGCATGGAGCCATGGTTTACTGGCAACATTGAACATCATTGCATAATGGCTGAACACAACCAGCACGCTGGGGCAGGCAGTGGGAAGCCCCGCCTGCAAAAAGCCAGAGAGAGGTTTGAAGTGATTGACCAAGTAATATGATTTGCAGGTGCTTTCGTATACCATTTCACTGGCCGATAACTTATTTAGGAGGTGGGAAAGGCTTGAACCCAGACGGACAATTATGCCACTGATTTTGAGTCTGGAAAGAAGCCAGGAAGGGGGTCATAATGTGGTCTGGACTCCACAGGTGGCTCCCAATTTGTCATTAAAAAGGGAATGGAACAGAAAACTCAGAAAGGGTCTTAAACCACACTTGTGTGATCACGTTTAATGATCAGGTGGCTCCCGGTAGAATTTATTTAAAGGAAGGCTCTGTGTGTATGCCTATGTGTGTGTATTTGCTCAAGAACACACAGGCGTTATTGAAACTGATGACATGTCGTTGTTCTGGGCTCTAGCTGGCAGGCGAGAAATAACGCCATCGCTGCTGCCACCTTCTTTGCCCCCAAAGGGGATGAAATGAGCTTCTGTTAAAGCCATTCCGTTGTCACTATTTTTTTTTTCTTTCTCTTTCTCTCTCTCTCTATCTCCATTTTTCCGGCTGCCCGTTATATAAAGCTACGCTTTAGTTTTAAAAAGCAAAATAAAATAGAGAGCTATTTTAAGACAAAAATATTAAATATGAGAGTGATTTGGAGCTCTGGGTTTGTTTTTTAAAATTAAACAGAGAGTCAGCATGTGGGTATTGTAAATAGGCAAAGCTTTGGCTCTCCCTACAGGCTTTTGTTACAGTAGCTGTCTAAAAGGAAGAGAATATCAGAAGCTGAAAATCATCCCAAAGTGTTCATCAAAGAGAGTATTTCCTTTGTCCAAGATGAAGTCACAAGCTGTTACCTTGGTCGGCAGTGAGTTTGTGCCAATTCCTGCTGCCGGTGGCACTTGATCACATTATTGAAGCTACTGGGTCTTTTTCTTGTTCCTTTAGTGGTTCTCAGCTCTTTGTTGAAAAAAAGAAAAAGGGAATAATAATAAAAACAACAACCACAACAATAATGGAACGGCCCTGGAAAAGCCAATCAGAAAAGCTGCTGTAGATTTCCACCTCTCCACAGTGTCTCCAGAGCACAGCTTTGCAGACTAAGCATCACACAGGAGTTGATGGGTTGGGCTCGACATCCATTCCAGATGGAATCACTGTGGAATAATAGTCTATTATGATGAGCCCTGGCTAAGGAAACCAGTGGACAGCAAAGATCTTCAGGGAACCTCTTAATATTGAAAATAAAAGCCAGTTTCACAAACACACTTTGAGCCACACCCCAAACCCAAAGGGGAAATCGTCCCCAGATAGTCTTGAGTGTTGTACCAGAAGTGTGTGGAATGATACTACTACTATTAGTAATAACAACTGATAATAATAATGATAGTAGTAGTAGTAATAAGTAAACAGTAATGATTGTAACAACTGTAATTTGTTCATTATTTGCTGTTGGCTACACATTCTGCTGAGCTATCTTATTTAGTCCTCACAACAATGCAAACATGTAGGTGTGATTATTCCCTTTCACGAATGAGCAAACCAATTCAGAAGTTGGGCCACTTGCCCAAGGTCATCCAGAGGGTTAGGACTGGAGGCAGGGCTACAACCCAGGACCATCTGACTGTGGAGCCAAGACCAGAACACTCTGCTCTGCTTTTGTTAGCCACCATGCTACCTGCCTCTGGGTTGTTTTTTAAGAAGATACTTCTAGATTTGACCTGACAGCAAAAATCAGTTCAGCAAACACTACTGCTTTTCAACAAGCACATTTAGTATTTATGGAGTGCTAGAAATGAGCAAAGGATTTAATAGACACACACAAAAATCGCTAAGAGGAATCTGGCAATGAGAAATATATGAAGTAGGACAGAATATGGATGAGTCGGTTAAAGAAATGAGTGTAAAGAAGGTGAAGGACGTAAGCTATTAAATTCCACAGGCTGTCCTGGCTAACAACGCCCTGAGGAGGGGAGGAGAACAAAAGGAGATGTCATTATGAGAGGGGTCAACATGGGGATAGACTGCAATGATGAATAACAGAAAAGAGACTAAGAAGGGTGTTGTTTAGCTCTTTAGGAGTTAGAAATTAGGGAAAGAACCCAACATTCTCACATTCCACAAACATACCTTGAATGCCAGAGATAAAATTAGCAAACGGTTGGTTCCTGCTTCCTGCTGGTAAAGATCGAGGAGGGAAAAACAGACGCATCCGCTATGATAGAACTTGCGGAGGAAAAGAGTCCTTTATTCTAGAGAAGAGAATCCTACTTATGATTTCATAAAGGGGCAGCAATTTAGCAGGACTTTAAAAGGTACGGAAGCTTTTGCCAAGGGAACTAAGGAAGTAAGATGGGAAAAGAAAAAAATATTTAGGGGAGAAAACAAGATGTGCAAAGGCATGAAGACATGGGTCCTCGAGGGATCTGTGAGTAGTTCTGAATGGCTGGATAACGCATCAGCACACGAGGGGACTGTGCAGAGATGTCAACCTAGACTCATGGGCAGGTTCAAAGTCAAGGGCACCCTGGTTGGGGAATTAAGGAGTTTGGACCCTATCCTGCAGGTGCTGAGTAGTCACTGAAGACTACCATGAATGGTATTCCCTATTAGAAATCCCCAAGATGAGTGAGAAGGGCGAAAGGCAGAGGCAGGGAGACAAAGGCAGGGGCTCTGCCATGCAGAGTCACAGCAAGTAGACAAACAGGTGTGTAAATGTAAGAGAGAGCAAATTGAATCTAGGATTGATCAGGTGTTGGGAATGACTCTCCCATGTTTTGAAATTAAACAATGGATTTTCAAATCATGCATAAAAGGATAGGTGACTCTGCTATTTCCGTAAGAAAAAATAACAATTGGTGAATTTTACAAAGATGTTGTTTGTCAACTTCCGTATTGTTGAGTGGTTAATACAGCTCTTGGCTTAAAAGATCTTTACTTCTTCAAATCCTCTGTGTCACAGAATCTGGATTTTAATTCTTAGAAGGACCGTAGCAATTCTCTAATCTCAAGCTCCCCTGTCCACAGTCCCATCCCACGGAGAGAATTTAAAGGTGAAATGACTCATCTAGAGCAACTCAGTAAATTGGAGACACGCCCACGACTAGACAAACTCGATACCTAGGCCACATTCGATGCTTTTTTTTTTTTTTTTTTTTTTACGATTTTATTTATTTGACAGAAACACATGGAGAGAGGGAACACAGAGGGAATGGTAGCGGGAGAAGCAGGCTTCCTGCCGAGCAGAGCAGGGAACCCAATGCGGGGCTGGATCCCAGGACCCTGGGATCATGACCTGAGCCGAAGGCAGACGCTTAACGACTGAGCCACCCAGGACGCTTCTTAAACGAGGACAATATGGTATATTTCTGTTTGGGTTCAATTCCGAGAAAGACTATGTCCACTCAGATAGTTTTTATGTTTTCCTTTTTAGCCCAGCTGCCAGAAAATTTACATTCAGATTTATTATCAAGTGTTAGAACTTGCTCAACGCGAGTGACTAAAAGCATTTCTTCTCCCTTCTATGAGAAGAGCTTTGTTCTGTTTTATCTTTAAATACCTTATCTTGCGTTGCATTTTAAACCGCCCTTATGTCTACCCTTATGTCCTTTTAGATGTTGGTGAGAGTAAAAATTATAAACAAATAAGTTTATCAACAAGTAGCTTTCTTCTAAGCAGGAATGTAATTCTGTATTTACGGCCAACATGGGTGTCATCAAGAGATATATGTGGAATATAAAAATGTCAGGGTATTTTTCATGAGCAGTAGAAAATGTCTGGTTAGTATGAACAGAACAATTAGAAGCATCCCCAGAATTGTGGATCTGCAAAAGCTCTCCCGAAGCAATGTTTGTCTTTGTTTGAAACCTCACCAGGCAAGCCTCTTCATACTAATGATACTTGTTACATATTTTGCTACCTCTGCTTCTTCTGTCTCCTGAAGAGTCTTTACTAGAAGATTATCTTGATAATTCAGTCATGCTTCCTTCTCTCCACATCCAGTTCAAATATTTTTACTTGGATTATATTTAAAATCAGAGGAAAGTGTGTGAAAGCATGTAACTTGTTCTTTAACTTAGACAAACTTAAAAAGATGTAATAATATAAGTATAGGAAAAGCATAGGAATTCCAGCTAGAATAAAAGCAAAAGAAAGCAAAGGAAATTTTATGAAGAAGATGTGATAAGTGATGTCATTTATCTGCTGGAAGTGGATGAGAACGTTCCTCGTAATATATTAACTATATGGCTAAATTCTAGAATTGAGATTAGAAAGTTTTCTCTTTTGTGGGGGGCAAGGGTGGGGAAGAGTAAGTTCTCCTGTAGGTTTTTAGCAAGGCATACATTAAGAGGGATTATTTGTTCCAGTGGAGGTCATCAACAAGTGGTTCAGGAGAGATGAGCCTATGACATCCAGGAAAAATACAGAATAAATGAACAGCTTTATAAATGACATCATACAGTGAGTATATTTTATAAACTAATAATCAGGATTTGGAGTCTAACAAGTCCGGATATATTTATGGTGGCAATGGTTTTCCATTTTCCAGAATATTTGAGATTAGCATTAATTCAGAGATGTGAGGTCATTGTAATCATAATAAATATCAGTTGATTGGAGGTACAATGAATACTTGAATCTTTGGAATCTCTTGAAAATCGTGTCCACTGTCTGCCATGTCTGCATTTCGGGTGGTAACCGAAATGAACTTCAAATTAAGTGGAAAGTATATCTTCATATCTTTTGTGCTTTTTCATCTTTTGTGCATTTTCATAACACTAGCAATAAATACTTTGAATTTTACAACCCATTAAGCAGACACACACATACACACATAAAAGTGTAACAAAAGTTTCAGAAAAGATACTCTTACTAAAGATGTTACTTTTGGGTTCTTTCCTATACTATTCCTTTACATTCTGTTGTTTTTATTAGAGTCATGGTGTGAGCCTCTAAATGGATTCCAAGACCCGCTGATGAGCTATAACCAGAATTTTGAAAACCCTTGCTTGATATGACTGTTGTAAAATCAGTTAACTCAGCCCAACTCAGAGAATCCACTTGACCCAACGTGTAGCAAACTGAACAGATGTCAGATGACTCCACTGGATCATATAAAAACAGAAGCAAAGTGTTCAGCGTTGGGAAATTGCAGAGGGTGAACTCAGTGGGAGATTTATTGGCTTTATGACCAGGAACCATAATGCTTAGAGTGAGTATTCTACTTAGTGGTAGGAAACCCAGAGAGAGGGGAGTGACAATGCTATTTTTCTAATAAAATATGGAATTTCTATTAATATGATTTTCTATTGCAATTATAATCTGTTGTAAGCCTGCACCGCAGGGCAGAGTTTTAATTCTCCCCAGTGCAGAGCCTGGCATCCTGTTGGCAGCCAACACATGTTTATTATCGGTAATAACAATAATAATACTAATAAAGATGACTTGATGATTAGAATCTTTTGCAGTAACACCCAAAGCTAGGATTAAAAGAACTCTTTTCCCTTGGTTCCCGTGTTTACTCTCCAAGGTATATACTTCTTCCCATCTTAAAAATGCATTCCTTGTTCCCCTGTTGCTTCTGAGTGTGTCTATTTGGCAAACATTAAACATTTGTTTTTTTTCCTCATGTACCTCAAAATTAAATGTCTCCTTGTTCATCTTAGCAGAATCACTGGTGAAGTCAACACAGCCAGCATAGGGAGATTCATTTAACTGTTGCTTCAGAAGCCATGAAACAAGTAAGAAACCTACAGACCATCATTTTGTATATATATTTTGTGTACATATATGTGCATGTGTGTGTGTGCATGTTTCTGCAATAACACAGTTAATCTTAATTTTCTCAAATTCTCAGTGATAAACTTATTTTTTAAGGAAGAAATGGGATAGCTTTTTTTTTTAATGCCAATGTGTGCTTTCTTCCCAGACTTTATCAAAGTTTGTTATTTTCGAATCGAGACTCTCATTCCACAGTGCTATACACAAGAAAGCAGGAGGGGAGGAGTGCCCAAGGATGGATGTGACCACAGGGAAGGAGGGAGAAACTGCAGCAATAACCAGAGAGGAGTGGATGGGGGGGAAGCAGAAGGCACAAAGAGGATTGCAGTGTGGCCATAGCCATCGGTATATGATAAGCTGAGCACCAAGCCATGGAGAAGGAAGGAAACGGAGGTGGACAAGGAGGTGCCCTTGTAATGGGAGGGGGGACTCCCAAGGAGAGAGAAAGGAGAGGAGAAGCAAGAGAGATGGAGCCTTCTAGCTGTGCCAGATTGGAGAGGAATTACCTGCTGACACCATCTTTCCTTACTAGAAGACGGAATTAGCAATTCTTTGCTTACTCTAATTCAAACCTTTTTTTCCTCTTCGATTAATCGTAGGTCTATAATCTCAACTTCCTTATCTGAGTAAACATGTGCTATAAGAAATTTCACATGTTTTAGCATCATGCCCAATATGGCTGTTCACTCCCAAAGAGTACAGTACAACCAGACTTATTCTTTTTTTTTTTTTTAAAGATTTTATTTATTTATTTGACAGAGAGAGAGAGATCACAAGCAGGCAGAGAGACAGGCAGACAGAGAGGGGGAAGCAGGCTCACCGCTGAACAGAGAGCCCGACATGGAGCTCGATCCCAGGACCCTGAGATCATGACCTGAGCCAAAGGCAGAGGCTTTAACCCACTGAGCCACCCTGGCACCCCAACCAGACTTATTCTTAAGCTTTTTTTTTAAGGTTTTAGTTATTTATTTGACAGAGAGAAAGAGCAAGCACAAGCAAGGGGAGCAGCAGGCAGAGGGAGAAGGAAAAGCAGGCTTCCCACTGAGCAGGGATTCCCCGACGACGTAAGACTCAATCCCAGGACCTTGAGATCATAACCTGAGCCCAAGGCAGACACTCAACCGACTGAGCCACCCAGGTGTCTCACAACCAGACTTATTCTTAATTATTTTTATTAGCTATGGCTTCAGCTTTTAATTGGTATCATACTTAATTACAATTTAGGTTTTTTAGTGGCAGGATAATACTTCCTATTTGTCTTTTTATAGGATGGGAGTTATGACCCAAGCTACTTCCAGGATTTGGAATTACGTGCTATATGATGGTGAGGGCAATCTGACTCCAACCTTGGCCTGATAACTGGCTAGTCATAGTACTTTTCAGAGTTTCTTCCCTTGTAAAATAGAAGTAAAAATACCTACTTCACAAGGTTACTGGGAAATTAAAATACAATGGTGAATAAGAAGAACTTGGGCCAACTTGGCACATTGTAAGGGACTGGCAAAATGGTATTCGTTATTATACACTCCTTACAAGATTGCGTGTTGGGGTTCACACTGAGATAGAAGAAAGCGGTAGGAGATCACAATTTTTCTTACTTTTTCTGTCAGGTAGCGCTCTAGACATGTGCATCATGGCACCTGTCCCTGGACCCAGTGGGAGGGCCGAGGGGGATACAGGCGGAGAGGAGTAAGCAGTCACTGATCCCAGGCGATACCTACATCCTCTGTTTTCTCATACCCGGCGAATGTGAAAAGCAGAGTTAAACACCATGACATCTACTGCTCTTTATGTTAAATAAACCAAGGCCTTCCATAAATTAAAATGATTTCCTTGTGCAGCATGACACAGGGTTATGCAATTTGCCAGAGAGGTGCCACTGAGTCTGTTGTAAGGGGAAAGTGCCGGTAGGCTGTGTTTAAAATTACAAGTACCGTGTCAGGAAAAGAAAAGCCCCTCTCAGGGTAGTAAATGCATTTGCTTAGGCCCTAATAAACCAAGAATGGAAAAAGGTTAATTGACAAAATGATACTTGTCTAATGCCGTCCTGAGCATTGCACTCAGACAGATGTGTGAGACAGGGATCCTGCTGCGCTGACAAGGATGATTATTATAACTGACTCTTTCTGCCCTCAAGGGTGTGTCGTTTCTAGAAGCTTTTCACCCTGGAATCTCACTGTTGTGCTAGAGCCAATCCAAGGAGGGCTGTAAAACCAGAAAGCCAAAGGACAACACAGTTGACACTTAATTTAAGTGTGTTGAGGCAAGGCCACAGTTTGGCACCAGTCCTAAATGGTGTGGTGGAAATTCCGCTTTGCGTTTACAACTTCCATTGATTGAGCACTTAACCTTGTGCTAGGCAATGTGCTGAGGGCTCCAGACCCCACATCGCGTTCTATTCCCATAGGGATTCACTGAAGTAGTCATGTAAGCTGGCCGAGTCCCAGGACCCAGAGGGGGTCCCGCAGGACCAGCCAAGAGGGTCCTTGGCTTCACGTAGGACAGAAATCAAATGTGAGCCGAGAGGAAATGAGAGCACAGTTTACTGAAGATGCAGAGAGTGAGTACCGATACTGACATAGCATCCAAGAGACTCAGAAAGGAATGAAGAATGTTTCATCTCTGCTCAGGGTTTGGGGGTTTTATTGATGATGATGGTCTGGTATATGCGTCCTATCAGGCATCCAGGAACTGAATGAACAAAGACAAGTGCTCACGTGTCCTCCATAAGTACCTGTGCCCTCAAGCAAGTGCTCTTGGGGTCAAGGTATCTAGAGTCAGTGGTCTTAGAGAATTTGAAAGACGACTTGCCCCTCACTCCTTAGTTACCTATTGTGCTGGGAGACTCCAAAGGAATCATTAATTCCTTGTTTAATAAACATACTTTATCACTGCTTGTGTCAGCAGGGGTGCAGATCCTGGCAAGAACAGAGGCAGTAAAAAAAGCAGTCCTTTGTGGGGGTCCCTTTAGTTTCCTGACGTCAGTAGGCGTTGGCCTCCTGCAGGTACAAGGGAGGAAGCTGAGGCCACCCCAATACTGTCATTACGGTGCACTTTCAGTTTCCCAGAGCATTTGATAATATCCATGTATTTGTTCAAACTTTTCCACGCCCGCTTCAGTCGTTTACCCATAACATAGATACAATGTCTGACTCAGTTCAGAAAACAAGAAAATGATTCCTTAAACTTGTGTGTTTAGATACATTGTGGCTGCAGGAGAAGGGCAGCTGCTTGACTTCCAAACTAAAGAGGATGGGGGAAATCCAGACCTTTGTTTTCTTAGCTCTTGAGAGAAGGATCGAAATTAACGAAATTCACGAGGAAATTCACTGAGGCTACCAGCCGTTGTTATGTGGAATTTGGAGGAGGTGGTCCTCTGGCTCTCTTGAGGGTCTGATAGTTGAAATGAGAAGAGCAAAACAAAGAGCCAAGCTACCGGTGAAGTGACACCTGTTGCCCTTCAGCAATAGTTATCTGCCAGTTTGCAGATAACTATTGAAACAGCTTACTTGGAAAAGCTTGAGTCCTACTGGAAGGCATGGAAAAATTGCAATTCTTTCAAAGCCAGTAGGATTGTTAGCTGTGATTTAAACTAACCAGAAAAACAAAAGTCCTTCCCAAGTGGGAACTAGCTCTATTTTCATAGTCATCAGAGCAAGGCTCTTAAAACCTAAATGTCTCACAAGTACCTTCTAATGGGTTTATTGCTTTGTTTATTCTGCTTAGAGCAAGTCAGGGGGCAATTTGGAATTTGCATCATTAAAAATCTTTTTTGAAAGTGTGTTGACATTTCAGTCGCTGGCCTTAAACAGCTCCCTTAATGCGGGCGGTGGTCATCTGTCCTTTGGGTGAGGTGCATGGTATCACGCACATTCCCACATAGGTTGTTACATATAAAGATGCATTTCCCTACACCCCCAAATGCACATGTGTTGTGGTTATTTTGATCCTTTTCACCTAATGTCTCTAGATGCTACTTTAGATATATATACAATCAGGGAGTGGATATTTATCCTCAAACATTTCTTTTTAAAGTCAAACATGTTTTTCCTTTCACTTTTCATTTCTCTAACATACGGATGATGAACTCCTGCACGTTCCCTCAAACGACTGGGCATATCTCCACAGTGTTCACTTTCCTCAGACACTCTTCCAAGAATCATTTCCCGATTTCCCTTGAGACAAACGAAAGGGTTCTTTCAGGTGACAGAGATAACCTGGAACACAGAAAAAGGCAAACACTCACCAAAGGCATGAAGTAGTTGTTGGTGAAAGGTCGGAGGAATTGTGTTTGTAATTGCATTATCTCTTAATTTGAATACGTGGTCTTATGAGGTATACATATTTTGGATTTTAATATAAACCCTTTCAAGTATATTAAGAATTCCACTATCTTTCTCTAAGTTGTCATCGCTGAATAGTGGATAGAGTTAGTTATCAGTATATTAGTATTCAGGTCTTGAGAAGAACAGAACCCAGGAGAAAACAGCACTCATGGGAGATCTGTCACCAAAACCTTAAGAACTGGGACAAGTGGACAAGTTATTTACCTTCTCTGAGGTTCAGTTTCCCCTTCCCCATAAAATATGTATGTGCATAATAAGGACATAAATACATAATTTGCATAAACAAACTCTCTGTGTCTCTGTGTGGTGTGTGTGTGCATGTGTTGTGTGTGTGTTGTGTGTGTGTTTTCATAAAAGCAAAAACTGCACTGGACCAAGTTAAACAGGCAAAGAAGGAAGACTTTATTCAGGGCTGTAGCAGTAGGGGAGAGAGACCAGAATGCAGTCTGCAACTGAATTCTGCTGAAACAAAGTGTAGTAGAGATTTTAAGAGTTGGGGTAGGGATGATCCTGGGCCACTTGTGTTTGCTAAATGGCCTTATCCAAAGGAAAAGTAAGCTTTCTTATATATTTATGACAGAAGGTAGTTTCATAACTTAGAGGAAGACATGCCCCACCATGTTAGTCACTTTATCCTTCCCTGAAACTGGGAAATAGGGGTACTATTTCTCTTGATGTTCAACATTTCAAAGGACCTGGCTCCCAAATCCTTGAGAAAAACATTCTTGGCTTGTAAAATTGGAAAGAGACTTTTAAAAAGATTCACATCTCAAAGGGCAGAAAAAGAATTTACAATTAGAAGTTCTGTGACTGTTTTAACAAAAGGGAGGTCAGGGGCTTAGAGTCAAGAAGAAGCCTGCCTAAGGTTTAGTCCAACTGAGAGGAACATTAAAGTCCTTGCGGGTCTGTGTGTTTTGAGTGTGGGAAGGGAAAGCTGTGGACAAGACCAGATGCTCCTGTCCCTTCTGTGCTTTGATTTCAGTAAGTCCCCTGTGTGTTGGGATAAGCTGTGACCAAAGCCAGGGAAGCACAGCTCCTTTGTGCAAAGTGTGGACACAGCCACGCCCCCACAGGAGCAGACCTCCATCTTGCCCTGTCCCTTTTAGGTGCCTCTTGCTGTGTCCCTGAGTTCTCTCTCTCACCCCCGGCACAGGACAGCCATGCCCAGTCCCTCAGATGTGGCCTTACAGGTGAGGGCTGTCCCGGCGGAAGCAAAATATCACCTGCTGCTTTGAGTGCAGCATTAACATCACCTGAAGAACCTGTTAGAAACGTAAGAGCTCCAAACTCACCCTACACTCAGAGACTCAGAATCTGCATTAAAAAAAAAAAAATCCTTAGGCCATTGGCAGGAACATTAAAATCTTGGAATAGGAGATCCTGTAAAGAGAACGTCTGGCAGAGAGCAACACAGGCGTGACACCTGCTGTTAAGTGAGAGAAACAGAGTCCAGCAAAACTTCCATCCTCCAGGTGATGACCACCAGGCCAAGAAGTGGCTGACTTGAAGGACAAGCCATCTTCCTCAGGTTCAGAATTCTGAAGAGTTTGAGGAACTTTCCCCTCCTGTCACAGATGCCTGGGAATTCGGCTTTTCCAGATTTATTCTCTAGTCCCCTGGCCCCCTCCTTAGAGCCTCCTCCCGTCCGGGCCATCACGGGCACCTGGAATCCCTTCCCAGGGTTGCTGCCGAGGTCCTTGCTCCCTACATCAGCCTCCGCTCCCCAGGGCCGAGCCCAGGTCCTGCCAATCTGGGTGCCCAGGTCCTGCCATCTGGGTTCCTCGCACGCTCTTTATTATTCAGATTCGTCCACTCCTTCCAGAGAGCAGCCTGAATTTTCAAAAGAGCATAAATTCATAATAACGGAATCAAGAAGGGCTGGATACCTGGCGCGACGCTCTGGATCAGGACAGACGAATCCCGGGCCGTGGGAAGTGCTTATTTGGGCGGCACCGGTGTCCGTGGAGGGGCTGCGCGAGCCCAGAGATATTTGCACTGAAGTTCAGCCGCTGAGCAGACAGCGCTCGCTCCTTGGGCTCCCAGCGCCGCCGCTCAGCCCCCCTCTTTATTTCTATTTTCTCCCTCCACTAAAAACACCTCCCCTGGTGCCCAGCGCCTGCTCAAGGCCAACACCCTGACAGACAAGCAATCTCATGGTACCTGGGGGGAAAAGAGCTGTTTTAACTAAAATAGATCAGCCAGGATATTTTCTTTGACAATGCTCTCTTCATGCAGTAATACCTCCCCTAAACACTGCCCAAGGGGATGAAAATGGGAGCCAGCAGGGGATTCACAGGTGAGTCATCTCGCTCCAAGTCCCCTCCCCGGAACACAGAGCCTGTATCTCCATGCCTGCGCGGTCTCCCCCAGTGGTTCCGAATTCCTTGTGCAGCAGAGAACGCTGCAAGCGGAGTCGGCAGGCAGAATTCTGCTCCCAGTTCTGACAGGTCCTCGGGGGTCAGCCCTCGCCCTGAGCTGACCCTCTGTGTGCTTCAGTTTCTTCCTCTGTTAAATGAGAAGTTGGTGTAAGCCAGTGGTTCTTAGTCGTGGCTACCCATTAGAATTGTCCGGGGATCTTAAAAAACAAAACAAAACAAAACAAAAGAACAACAACAGCAAAAAATGAACGCTGGAGCTCCACTCTCCATCAGTTAAATGAGAATCTGTGCACAGGGCTCTGGCATTAGGATGCATTTTCTTTTATTTTAAAAAAAATTTTTTTTCTTATACTTTTATTTATTTGATAGAGAGAGAGCATGCACAAGCAGGGGGAGCAGCAGGAAGAGGCAGAGGCAGAAGCAGGGACCCCCCTGATGCTGGACTCAATCCCAGGACCTTGGGATCATGAACTGAGCCAAAGGCAGATGCTTAACCGACTGAGCCACCCAGGTGTCCCAGGATGCATTCTTGAAGCTTCCAAGATGCTTTATAATAAGCAGGTAAGATTTAGAACCACTGGACCAGGATCTTCAAGTATGTGTCTGAGGGGTGTGTGGGTGGCTCAATCTGTCAAGCGTCTGCCTTCAGCTCAGGTCATGATCCCAGGGTCCTGGGATCGAGTCCCACATCAGGCTCCCTGCTCAGAGGGGAGCCTGCTTCTCCCTTTGCCTGCTGTTCCCCCTGCTTGTGCTCTCTCTCTCTCTGACAAGTAAATAAATAAAATCTTTAAAAACAAAAATATGTGTCTGAGAACCAGCAGGACCAACATCGCTGGGGAGCTTGCTGCGAAATGCAGAATCTGGGACCCACCTCACATGACTGAACCTGCACTTGAGCAGCACCCCCAGCTGCTCCAGGAATGCAGTCAGCCTGAGAAGCGGGTCTCCTTGCTCCCTCAGCTCTGCCTCAGAATATATGCACTGTGATTTCATTTCAGTCACAGTTGTTAGATTTTGCTGGTTCCTTCTTTTATTCAATAATTAATTCTCGGTCCTGTATGCTGTGAATGCCGGAATTATGTGAGGGGCTACAGATGAAAAGTAAACAAGAGGGACATGGCATTCCCCATCACAGAGCTCCAGGCGCTGGGGGAGCCAGGGACTAAGGAGGTTATCCAATAGGGTGATGCATGGGAAGACAGAGGAAACACTGGGAGTTATGAAAGCACCCAGGGGTCAGGAAAGAGATTGACTAGGCCAGGGAACACTTCTCGGAAAAACAAAGTTTAAGCTTTATGGCTACTGTCTCCTGGGAGAACATTGAGCTGGTTTTATAGTTACAGATACTCATGATTTCTCATGAAAAGGCTGATGCTGAGCCCTCTTTACATTTATGTCTTTGGGCCACTTTGAGAAATGACTCTAATCTACTGCAATTTAGCAAATACCCTTTGAAACTGGCCCCACCAAGTCTACCAAAGGCCTCTTCGATGCAAACCTGGGGTTATCTTTCTAAGCCACATCTTGTCGATCTGCAGCTTTTTTAAATAATAATAACTATTCCCCTCTTGAGAGTCTTCTAATTTTCTTTGGATCCTGTCTTAGCTAGAAGGTCCCCCAAATGCAGAGCTTGAGAGTTGAGCCTACTTGTGGCAAATCAGTTTCAGAAGGGATCCGAGGTGTGGCAGGCTGAATAATTGCCCATGCACCACTCCCAACCCCATCCTGCACAACCAGATATCTGCATCCCAGCCCCCAGTACTTGTTACCTTATGTGGCAAAGAGGACTTTGCAGAGGTTGAGGATCTTTAGATAGGGAGATGATCCTGGATTATCTGGGTGGGCTGTAAATATAATCAAAAGGTCCTTTTAGGAGGGAGGCAAGAAGGTCGTAGGAAATAGATGTGATCAAGGAAACAAGAAGTTGGAGGGATACGAGGAAGGGTGGGTGATGAGACGCAGAAAGCAGGCAGCCTCCAGAAACAAGGAAACAGAACATCCCCTAGCCTCTCCTGAAGAAACCAGCCTGTTGACACATTGACTTCTGGCCAGTGAAACTGACTGGGCACTTCTGACCTCCAGGATGGTAAGAGAGTGAATTTGTATCATTTTATGCACTCAATTTGTGGTAACTGGTTACAGCATCAGTAAAAAACTGATACGTTAGGTGAAAGGAATTGGGGATTGGGAGGATAAAACAGGGAATGAGAGAGAACTAAGGCACATTATCAAACTGGTTACCCCTGTGGGCAACTGGGGCTCAGTCCCACTGAGGACCCTCTGAGGAAGTAATTATCTACCACCTCCCATCCTCACTGGTGACCCCGGGGGGCAGCATTAAGCCCCTCACACTTTGAAGATCAAGGCTAAAAAACAAACAAACAAAAACTCTTGTAGCCTCTACTGGGAGATACAGTTTAGTGGCCAAGACAGTCGAGAAAATTTTAAATTTTAAATATTTAAAATGCAGGGGTAAGTGGTAATAGTAAAGGTCAGTTTATAAGGTAAGAAGAAGAGAAGGAAGGTTCCATAAGGGCATCAAGAAATCTTCGTGTAGGAATTGTTACTTGAATTGATGAGCATGAGTCCTTGAAACTGAAAAAAGAAAGGTTGTTCAGAGAAGAAAGAATGTGTAAACAGGCAACAAAGTGGAAAAGCCTATTAGAAAGAGCTGAAATCCTGTGTAGGTGGGATGTAATGTTTTTACGGCAGGTGAGGAGATGATGGAGGAGGAGGAGGAGACAGAAGCCCGATCCGGACCAGCTTTCGCACCTTTGCTGTTTGCCCAGTACCTTAAAATTGAAAACCGAGGCTTTAGGTGACCAAGCCTCAAGCCCCTGCCTGACAAATCAAAAGTTTTTTGACAAGAGCTTATTTGGTTCCGAGTGGGGGTGTGGGAATAAAACCCCAATTATATGATTCTTTAAACTTCTCTTCAGCAAGTTTATAATTATGAATATGTCTTGAGTTATCAGCCTCTACTTTACATTTTCCCTCAACATCGTTCTGAGTGATTCCACAAAATAGAGAAAAAAGTTAATTAGAACATAAAGTGGGAAAAGTTTAATTCCTTTTTTCAATAAGAAGCTTGCTGCAGTTTAAACAGGCTTAACGATAATTCTATTTTGTGACTCACAATAATTACTCATGAATAATTACAGAATAGAAATGTGAAAAATGTCTAATTAGAAAATAAATAAATCCCCCAAATTAGGTATTTATTATTGCAATTAGGTATTATTAAACCCAATAATGACATGATGGCAACACAAGATATTAATGAATACATGATTAGTCATTGAATGTGTTTTGTTACGTCAGAAATAAATTTGACATTTTCATGAAGACATTGAGTTGAAACTGTTATTGCAAATGTAAACAGTCCAGGCCAATAACTCTACATTTTAGCTACTGTATTACTCATGCATCCAATTAAAAGCAAAATTTCTTGCTGTGATGAACATAGATCTGTCTTGGTTAATTGAAAGGTGAAATACCTTGAGAAATTGTGATGGTGTGTGGGGTCACCCTGCTATGTCCTGATTTTACAAGAAAAGTGTCCTGAATATTTTATTAGCTCAGAGAAACAAAGGAAACTGCGAATCTTCTTCGAGGAAAGGCTTAATTAAGAAGAGAGATTTAATAAGCCTTTAAAAAGGTTCTTTAAAAATTTGCAGTTGCCATGATAGTTTGGAATTATGTCAGATATAATTCCCAGATAGTCTCAGTGTAAGGGTTAGGGTTTAATTTTAGATTGTTTTTAGTGAGCAAGAAATACAGGAGGGAGGCTTGCCCCGTCCATTGCCTTACAGGCGCTGTGGATGTCCCTCAGCAGATTTTTGGATTTCGGCGATATGGCAGTCGGTCAGCAATCACACTGAGGCACACATTCAGTACCCAGCTGTCTGGTGAGACCTGGCCCTCACCGCAAAGGCAAGTCACGCTGAGCCTCCCCTAAAAGTCCTCTCAAGAGTGAGACTGTGTGGAATTTCTGGCGAGGTTTGGAGCCCTGTTGGTTCCTAAGACACTACTTAAAACTCCTGGTACCCTCTAGGGTTCTTGGAATCAGCCCTGTGCTGACCGGGGCCAGAATGACCTGAAGCACTTGCTATTGACTGATCCATGAGAGAACCGGGCTCTCCGGCAGCTAGGAAATCTTGCTAAGGGGATCAGGGTCCGGTACTCATGGATTTTGTTCAGTATGAAATTTGCTTCTAAATCAGAACTGAAATTAGCTGGAATGGGAAACAGGAACAAAGAAAAGGGCATTTTATGGGACAGGTACATTGAGAAATTGCTCATTGGGGTTTATAGCTCCTGTGGAGATATTTATTATAAGGATATTTTACGGTTAAACATTACTTAGGTGATGCCTTTTGGCTGTGCACATAATACCACTTGACAGCAGAAGTCAACCTTTTGAACCTGGCTCTGGATCCTCTAGGAATCCTAAGACCGTGGTGATGAAATTTTGGACTGGCAAAATGCATCTGGGACCCAAAGCTGTCTGGAGAGTTTGTAGGCATGGATGTGGGGGGTGCAGAGTAGGGCAAAGCTGTCTTCCATGCCTGGGTCCCGGTCAACTTCCAGCCGAGCAAAGACAGAAAAGAGAATTAACAATCGCTAGGTACCATTTTGTGCCAGCCACTGCAATGACTCCACTCACTTGCCACAATGCTATGAATTAGGCATTTCCTCTGTTTTCCAGAGTAGAAATCTGGAGAAACTAAGACACGTGTCCAGATTCATACATTTAGTAACCCCAACGTTGAGAGGCTAAACAATTTTTATCTGTCATTAAACAAATCCATGCTCTTCTCCGTGATGAACTCTCTCCTGAGAAAGGAAGTAGGTTTACTTGGGATCCACCTGACTTTCTTAACACCTAGGGAGACCTCAGACCTATTTTGTCCACTTCTTTGTTCTTCACAGAGTGATGAAAACACCTTGGGCTCAGGCAAGTTATTCGCAGAGTCTGGATGGAGAACTGGTATTTATTTCTTGAGTTAGACTGTGTTAGTCTTCGGATCCTCTGGGGGGTGGGGGAGGTTGTAGGCCTTGGTTCTTAGTGTTCTGAGGAAAGAGTTAAGAGCACAGGCTCTGGAATCAGATCAACTTTGATTCATATCTATTCTTCTCTACCCACCCACAGAATAAGTTACTTAACCTCTCTGAACGTGTTTTCTAATCTATAAAATGGGGATGAAATAAAATAATGAATTGATAGTACACATAGTAGATGCTCAACAAATACACGGAAATGGAAAATAGGAGAAAATGCCTTTCACCATTATCTGTCTAAGTAAAAAAGAAAAAAACATGAGCCTTTGAAACCTCACACTTAGGTTTTTCTGACTTGTATTAATGGCCTGGAAATGACTTCAGCAGGTGGCCTGCAGTGATCTGGGAGCCACTGAAGGACAACAGAGAAACTCAAATCCATGCACCAGTGAAATAAAACAAACTGTTGCTGAAGGACACCACCTGGGCTTGCTGATCATTTCCTTCATCCAAACTCTTTCAAATTCAACTTCACACTTTGCATTTGCATTTTGAGGGGCGTAGTTATAAAATGGATTTGGAACTGGTGAAATAAGATGGTGAGTTTTCATTTTGTTTCCTATGCCTTATCGACACATCTCAAAACCACATATATGTTACTGCACGATCTACTTCAACCTGTCGACCCATGGGCAAACCCTGGGTGGAGGAGGGAAGAGTGTGAAAAATATTGGCTTCATTAACTCACCTGAAATGGATGGAATACACATGCTCCCTTTGATCCTCTGTTTCCAGTGCTGTCACCCTGCACAAAGGAGCCTTTCCTTTCCGCAGGGTTGACTAATGAGAGAGGCCACCACATGAAACCCTTGGGAAGTTAAAAGCAAGAAAAGCGCAGAAAAGCATCTTTGGGACTCTTCTAGAGTCTTGCTCACCTGGCATGCTCCAGGAAGCTGTCTACTAAAGGGCAAATGACCTTTTATTTTCTCAACCTAGTTGTATTCTCAACATAGTCATTATTGGGACAACTAGGTGGCTCTGTCGGTTAAGCATCTGTCTTTGTTTTTTTGTTTTTTAGATTTTATTTATTTATTTGAGAGAGAGAGAGAGAGAGATCACAAGTAGGCAGAGGCAGGCAGAGGGAGAAGGGGAAGCAGGCTCCCTGCTGAGCAGAGAGCCCGATGCGGGGCTCGATCCCAGGACCCTGAGATCATGACCTGAGCTGAAGGCAGAGGCTTAACCCACTGAGCCACCTGGGCTCCCCTAGGGTCTGTCTTTGACTCCGGTCATGATCCCAGGGTCCTGGGACTGAGCATCCAATAGGCTTCTTGCTCAGTGGGGAGTCTGCTTCTCTCTCTACCTGCCACTCCCCCTGCTTTGTGCTCTCTCTCTCCTTCTGACAAATAAATAAATAAAATATTTTAAAAAACCCATAGCCATTGTTTATGAGGCCCACATTTCTAACTCATGCTTTGGCCTTTTGGGCTAACAAAGAAGATGCTCTTCCAGGTGAATGACTCTGAGGCTTGAACCAACACACAACCATAGCTAAAGAGCTCTGTGTGTACATGTGTGTGCATGCATGTGGACATGTGTGTGCACATGTAGACACACGTGCACATGTGAACATGGCAGGGCCTGTATTGAATGGTGACATCTTCTCTTTCCACCGCACATTCGAACATTCTCTTTGGCAAGGAAGAGAGAAAAAGAAATCCAGTTTTTTCTTCCAGGAAATGTCTTAGTTACTTTTTCCCAGTTTCTTCGTCTCTAAAACAAGTAATTATGTAGAAAGCAAGCCTGGAACTAGGGGCTATGTGTGATCTGTCCTCAGAGCAGAATGCAGGAAATAGGCCATGAGGGATCTGGAGCTTAAGTGTAGTGAACTCCAGAGAGTAGTAGCAAAGAATCACAGTGCCCACAAGCCAGTTACACAGAGAACCAAAAACAGGTCATTGGCTTCTGCCCTGCAATTCACTGTAACTGCCAGCGATATTTCTACATAGGGGAACACGCTTTGCACGACAGCTCTCTTTGCAGGAAATCTCCATCCTGGGGAGTTGAAATTGCATTAGGATTATTTCTCTGCAAGCACACTGACACCAATGTGCAATATGTGTATGAGAAACCAAAAAGCCATTAATCTAAAGCAGGAACTTAAACAATCGCATCTAACTCAGGAAGCATTCCATTGCATTAGGATGCCTTTCTACACTGAAAGGGCTTTGGCTGAATTCAACATTGCAAATAAAGATTTAATTTAGCAAAACAATCAGATTTAAATGTAAATGGCCCACCCCTCCCTTTATTCCAACTTTTTAATTAGAATCTTTGGAATTGAATAAATATATTCACTCATTCATCCATCCATTCATTCAGTGTTTGAGTACCCATCAGGGCCATGGCATTTGCTGGGAATTAGGATTATAAATATGAATAAATTATGATCTCTGACTTCAAGGAGTGTGCAGTATAGTGGGAGGGATAGTGAGGATACAGATAATTATAACACAGTTCGAGAAGGCTTGAACAAAGACACTGGGAGCAAAAAGAACTTAGTTTACTTGGATTCTCAGTTTATGGAATTTGGATTCTGTGCAGCTAGTGTCTTTAAGTGAGGGTCCCTACCTTGGTTGATCTACAATCTAGATTCAGAAAGGACAGGAGAGTGCCAACCAGTATTGCGCCACCTTTCCTAGAACGAAATGTGCTTTCAGGAATATTTCAACGGGACTTGACCTAGAATTCCTCATTATATTAATAACCGGCTCTGGAATAGATGTCACACTTCAGCCCCTGCCCACCTTCCATGAGAAAGCGACTTGCTCGTGACTTTACATTCATAAATACGCTCACAATGCCAAGGGATGTTTTTTTCTTCCATCAATTCATTAGATCTGCTCACATGAATTATTTATATGCAGTGCTAAAAATGATTCTGAAACATTACAAGAATTCAATATCAGTTTTCACAGTGGGATTTCATCATTTTAGCATTGCAGCATGGTAGCCTAATGCAATACTAATAGGATATGGTGCTAATAGGGTACAACGAGAATGCTCTCTAATATGCAAACATTTCCATGTTGTCTTATTATTTCTTTTAAGTTAATATGCTATGGTGATAATATGATGAAATGAATTAGCTTCATATCATTGTCTGCATGAGTTGTGCATATTAACGGCATCTTTCTTCCCCCACCCCTTTGAATTCACTTGGAATGAGCTTGAAAACTTACCCTGTAGTTATGCTTATGTTAATGAGGCTGTTTAGTAGGAAACATCCCTGCCGTTGCTTAGCCAGCTGGAGAAACAATAGATGCGTATCCTCTCTCTTTGGAATGGAATGTTTTCTGGCCTCCCTTCCAAGGCCCATCTCCATCAGGCTGCTTTAGTATTCTCTACTTGTTCACAATCTCAATCCACCCATGTGTTAGACATTTTACCAGCAACATTTAACCAGATTGTATATTTCTATTAGATATGAAGCAAATCTTTTCCAAGAGAAACTAGATGCATGGCCAACTGGCCCAATGTTTTGGAATATTTAAACACACACACACTCACACACACACTCACACACACACAAACCTACATGCATATATACATGAAATGCGTAGAAATATACACATATTTGTGTGTGTGGGTTATGTATAGACATGTTTACATATGTATACAGACATATACATATGTGCTTCTTTGTTTTTGTGTGTAAATGATTTAAAAGTTTGTGGAATCCATGCCATAACCAGCATTTCTCTTCTGGCTGTTAAATCCTGGGTGGATTAGGTCCAGTGAGGATGAATCGTCCAGATTTCAGTGTTTATTCATTTTCAAATATATAACCAAAAGCCAGATGCTTATCCAAATCTTAGCTGACATTTGCAAATCATGAATTTCTCACCCAAACCTGTGTGACCTTTCCTCTTGAGTTGCTCTCAGGTTCAACTAATTCAGTTTCAGAAATCCCAGATGTCGGTGCTCTCAGGAGACTTCTAAAGCCCCCTCTTGTCCTTTCCATCAAGTTGCTCCAAAAGGTTCTTTTATGATGGTTTTGTCCTTCTCTTCCAGGAGCATCTCTGAGTGGGAAAGTTTCCATCTCAGTGGCAGCTTGAGGTTATGCAACAAGCAATCCGAACTCTGACACTTACTGGCTGTGTGACTTAAAGCAAGACTCTTAACCTGTCTGTGGCTCAGTTTCTTCATTGGCTGAATAAAAGAATAAATGATCTCTGGTACCCTCCAATTCTTCATGCTATGATCTGTGACTGAACGGTGAGAAATCTCCTCCATTTTAATGGGAAAGATGATTCATGGGTTTCTGCATTTTGTGGGAGGGAAAGAAGATAGTATGAGAGGAAAAAAAAGTTACAGGTCCAGAAGGAAAGCAATGTGGGTGATTCTAAATAGTAGGGCTTGGATTCTAGGTTCTCAATAGGATTATGTGTAGATGGTATATTTTCTTAATAAAGGTAGTTACTAAGAAGAATAGAGGTTTATTGTATATCTGTATGATGCAAATATTGGGAAAATACGGGTGGGTTGGTTACTAAGATGAAGTTGAATACGTAGCATTTGAAAGATTTTGTGTATTTTAGGAGCTTTGTGATATAGTTCCTGGTTATTGGAATTATATATTTCAGTGAGACTGATAAGAGGATAAAGATGGATCCTTTTAGAGAAAGTACTCCTAAAGTCTCTGATAATTGGAAAACTAATGCCAAGTGTCCTTTAGCCTAGATTAGATAGGAACATATAGGGCCACTTTTGTCTATATTCATTCATCCAATAAAGAATCAGAGTTGAGGTCCTTTATAAAAGACTTCTTGTTTAGGGGCAGCTGGGTGGCTCAGATGGTTAAGCGTTTGCTTTCGGCTCAGGTCATGATCCCTAGGTCCTGGGATTGAGCCCCATGTCCGGCTCCCAGCTCAGCCAGGAGTCTGCTTCTCCCTCTCCCTCTGCCTCTCCCCTTGCTTGTGCTTCTCTGTCTCTCTCTCAAATGAATTAAAAAAAAAAAAAGACTTCTTGTTTATATGTCATATTTAAAAATGGAGGCTAAAGAAATAATATCTAGAGAGAGCCGATCAATTCACAATTGAACCAATTCAGTTTCTTTAGCTAACCATTATTTCTTTGAAAGTTAGAGGTTTTTTTTTTGTTTTTTTTTTTTTTAATAATTTCATAGTTCCCGTGATTTCCCTACTAAGACCTGGTAAAAGCAAATGGCGTTTTTGCAGCTCTGTCGCCAGGGTCTTTGGATTCTCTGGCGCGATTACGCGTCTCTGCCTTCCGTCATAGTTCCTTCTTAAGGGAAGGTAGCTAGCTTTCATTGGGGTTAGAAATATACTCAGCATGTGCAATATCACTTAAAAATGAAACTTTACTGTAGCATTGATAACAACTTTCTAGGCTTAAAAATGTCATCAACAGAGTCTGGTGCTTCTTTAATTATCCGATTTCTAAAGCTATAGCACATAATTCCTTGTATAATCAGAGCTTAAATTTTGAAGAAACTCATATGGGTGACATTTCCTCTCAATTTTGAATGGGGATTATTTTAAGAGGATACAGAACTTAGAAATATTTCAATGGAGCTGATATTTAAAGCATATTTAGTGGCATTTATGTTTTAATCTGCTTATTGACTAGGCATTAAAGAGAGCCGTTAGTGTTTTAGCAGTGATTAAAAGGACCAGAAATTGTTTGATATAATGAGCAAGGCAGTTATTTCCAGAACGTGGGACTAATACTTTTTTTAACTTAGAAAATGATGTAGCCTCTTTCCAGGGATGAATTACCATCTGAAGGATTTTCTTTATTTGGATTTTCCTTTGCCCCCGGGACAAGGAACTTAATTTAGAGATAGGTTCTCCCAAATTATATAAACATATAGCCGTCTGATGAATTCCACTGTTGTGTCCATTTCTTATTTTACCTATCTTCATTAGCAGTGGCAGAGTAATAGCAAGTAATTACGAAAGCAGTAATAACAAATCTTTGGCAATTGCCAATATGAGGTTATGTCCAAGGTACTAGGGATACCAAGGTGGAAAAAGCAGTTTGTTCTGTTCACCTTAGAAATAAAACTGCCAGTTATTTTACCATCAAAGATGAGTTTATTCGGGAATAGCAGACAATTGTAATCCAGGACAAGCAAGCTAAGGCAAAAAATGCACGCAAGCCCACCCATCAGAGGGTAAGATCGTTCTTTTGTGGAGGAAAGCAAGAAGTTGGGAAAGCTGTCGCAAACAAAAAGTCCATTGGAGTAAGCGGGGAGTTGCAAGTACAGAGGCTTCTCATTGGTTGCGTTCTGACCTCCTCTCATGGGCTGCACAGTTGCAGAAGGAGGAGATAAGCCCCTCTCCCTCCTGCTGGGGTAGTACAGTAGTTAGCCACATGCAAGGTTAGTCTCTTCGCCATGGATTTGCAATTATGTGGTGTATGTAGTAATGAGTGGTAGGGTGTGAGAGCTCCCCCTGTCGAGCCTCCTGCCTCTATTTTAGTGAGGTGTCCCTTTATTAATTTTCACAGTTCTCTCAAGAAATTCCCATATCAAATTGTTACACTGTGGTACAATGGCTGGTACACCTAGGCACTCGGTGTTTGTTGAATATGAATGAGTGAGCGACTTGGTCGTAGTCACTAGGGCAGTTCTAGATCCCATATGAATTCCTCATGAAATGAGCACTAACTTGAAAATCAGCTATTATAATCCACTCCATTTGGGCTATGTTTGCATAATGACAGAACACCCATCAGATCGGTTACATTAGAGAAACAAATAGTCAAACCGTTTTTCCATAATTGTTATATAAAATAATAGATCAGTTAATAGGCCATTTTATTTTTCAATTTGTTTTGTTGCAACATTAAAAAATACAGAAAGGAATAAACTGAAGTTACCAAAGCAAAGAGCAGAGATTTATCAGGAAAAATAGTAACCTTTATTGAACTGTGATGGGCAGACCCTGGTCAGTGGCAGCAAATGTAGGACCAAAGCTCCTTTTCTTCGTTTTCTGTTAATACTGTTGCAGGTAGACAATAAGGTGAGTTTCTGAAAGTTATATATATTTAAATTTGGCATGTTTTCACCATTTGATTCAGTTTTATATCAAATCCTTAGTGGAACCAAAGTAGATTTCATTTAATTTTCTTACCTAATTTTTTCAAATATTGCATATTCGTGGAGGAAATTTATTCTTTTGTAGGTGAATCAATTTCTTTTAAATACAGAAAGAATCCCCTGACTATTTCTTTTCCAAAGAACATCAGCAAAATCTAAAATGAACACTTACAAGTAATTTGGATATGAATCTAAAGGAACAATAGCTGTAATAGTCTTCTTGTGAATATTGTTATAAAGTAAAATTAAGTAAATTGATGTAAGAAGTGCATGAGATAACCCAGAATAAGTCCAATGAGCATGGTCTACACTTCAGCATCTCTACCAGGAGACTAACTCTTTCATCTCACCCAATTCTGTTCTAGATACAGTGGGGAAATATCATGTATGACCACATTAAACTAGCAATTTTTAGACAATGGATACTATTTCGGGGCCAAAAGACCTGGACACAAAGTGGAATTATCAGAGTATAGAGACTGAGACACGAATGTCACAAAGAGGCAGGTTGGGTTAAGCTTGAAGGCTCTCTTCCATTCTGTCTCTTCTTTCCTCCATGCGAAGTTGTCAACAAATAACTAGAACTCGCTTGAGCTTTCAAAATAATAGAAGGGAATAAAGATGAAAAACAATGGAGAATGCATTTCTTTTTCATAAACTGTGAGCATTATTGAGGAAAGAAATATTTACTAACATTTCAAGTATCTGTAGATAAATTTTAAAAATCTCATGGATAGTTTTCATTTATACTTATTACATTCCGGACACTTTGCAAAAGCTTTTTACACTTATACTGTGAATTTCTCTTAGCAATTTCTAAAATTGTTGTCATTCCCATTTGTTGGGAAAATTGTTGTAAATTCCCATTTAGCATATGGGAAAAAATGAGACTTTGAGGTACTAAGTAATTTGCACAAGGTCGCACAATCATGTGATGGTAGTGAGAATCCAAATCAGGTCTATGTGATCCCAGAGCCCATACTGAAAGAAATTGTACTTTATGTACTATTGTACATTATCGTACATTATTGTACATAATGTACATTATTGTACATAATGTACTATTATGGCATAATAAGAAAATTATGCCATAATGCATTGTACATCTTCTACCATCAGTTGTCTGTAATGATATCGACAATTTAATTATGCTTTTATTTAAAGAGAAATGAGAATGGGAGAAGGTCTTTTTCAAAGTAGAATTAAACCGATTTTTAAACCCACTTACCTATTGCAGTGGTTTGGTTTCAAAGTGTTAACTGAGTACTTTTGAATAATAGATACACATAAATCAAATAAGAATTCATTTCTCCTCTCTCCACTTTTAAAAATTATGTAGATATTGGGGTGCCTAGGTGGCTCAGTTGCTTAAGCATCTGCCATTGGTTCAGGTCATGATTCTGGGGTCCTGGGATCAAACCCCACATCCAGCTCCTTACTCAGTAGGAAGCCTGCTTCTCCCTCTCCCTCTGCCTGCTGCTCCCCCTGCTTGTGCTCTCTCTTTCTGTGTC
This sequence comes from Procyon lotor, assembly GCA_028646535.1. Taxonomy (NCBI): domain Eukaryota; kingdom Metazoa; phylum Chordata; class Mammalia; order Carnivora; family Procyonidae; genus Procyon; species Procyon lotor. The sequence goes on along the minus strand of CM053606.1, from coordinate 70,479,974 downwards.
AAATAAATAAATGAAATCTTAAAAAAAAATAAATAAAAATTATGTAGGTATTGAGAGAACAAAGTTGTTAAAGGATAAGGAGAACACAGTATGAAGTAATTGTTGGCTGAAGTTTTCAGTATTTTCTCAAGAGGTTATAAAAGTTAATAAATGTGTTGGAGGTTCTAAGGTCTCGTGGTCCTCACTCCACATATGTTTGTTGCATGAACAAAGCTTTGAGATTGAGGCAATGCCTTAAAGAGTTTTGGAATTTAGGGGCTCCTCCAGAAGATCTTCATGGAACAAACTAAGAGAAATGTTATCATCTTAACTGTATTAGTAATGGACTTAGTTTGCTCGATTGAGTATTTATACTCAATATAGTATAGGTATAGTATGGTATATACTAGTATATATAGTATAGTATAGGCAGTTTATAATCTTACTCTTAGGAAAAAAGGAAACAGAGCTATAAAAAGTTAGCTAAAGTTAAGCAAGTTGATTTGCTTGTGTTGAATTATAATGCAGCCATCCCTTTCATTGTTTTCTGAATACACATTAAATAAGAATAGTAACCTAAAATCATTCCATTTACCAAAATTATAGAACATATAAGATACATTTTAGGGGCGCCTGGGTGGCTCAGTCGTTAAGCGGCTGCCTTCGGCTCAGGTCATGATCCCGGAGTCCTGGGATCGAGCCCCGCATTGGGCTCCCTGCTCTGCGGGAAGCCTGCTTCTCCCACTACCATTCCCTCTGCTTGTGTTCCCTCTCTCGCTGTGTTTCTCTCTGTCAAATAAATAAAATCTTAAAAAAAAAAAATACATTTTAATTCAAACCTTTTGGGGCCTTTATTTATGTAAAAGAACAATTAAGTACTGGATTATTTGATTGGTTAAGGCCATTAAAATAAACCCACAAAAATAAAAAACAAACCAGACAGTGCAAAGAAAAGTCTGTCATAGCCTTTATTCAGAGCAGCTAGCAGTGGTGTGAGAATGAGATTATCTCATCCTAAATCTGGAGATTGTACAAACTAATACCTTGTCCAGAAAGAAGCAATGTCCTCTATACCACAGCCATACCTTTAAAGGACCTTTTCCTTGAATTTTTACCATTTGGCGTGGTAACCACCTGCTCATTCTTGAGATTCACTTCTCCCTTGATTTCATGATACCACTTACTGTAGGTTTTCCTTTTTCTGAACCAACTGTTACTTACATATGGACTGATTAATTCTTGCATCTATTTAATAAACATTTTTACAGAAGTATTGCATATATACCATAAAGTTAGTGAACCAGGAGTTCACAGCTTAATGAATTTTCACAATGTCAACAAATTCATGTAAAACTATCCAGATCATGAAATAATCCACAACTACCCACAACAGAAGCATTCCTCAAGCTTCTTGTGACCATTGCTCTGAAACTACTGAGTCTCATCACCATAGATTAGTTATATCTACTTTTTGATCTTTATATGATGGAATAATGCAATGTTCTCCTGGGTATCTGGCTCAGTGGTATGTTTGCGAAATTTACCTTTGTTGGTATGTGAGGCAGGATTGTATATATGTTCATTGCTCTCTAGTATTCCATTTTATGAATATGCTATGCTTTATTTATACCTTCTACTGTCAATGGGCATTTGAGTGTTTGTAGGTTTTAGCTATTATAAATAGTGCTGCTAGAAACATTGTTTCCAATGTAATTGTGCCAATTAACACACCCATCAGTAGTTTATGAGCGTTCCAGTTCCTCTAAATCTTTGACAATTCAATCTTTTATATTTCAGCTATTCTAGGTCTAGAGGTATCCCACCGTGGTTTTAATTTATGAGTCCTCAGTAACTGTAAAAGCTGAGCATCTTTTCAGGTACCTATTGACATCTGAATATCCTCTTTGTAATCTTTTGCTTATTTTTCTATTGCCTGTATTTTCTTTATTATTTTTATTTATTTCTTTATTTTAGAGAGAGAGGGCATGTGTAAGCCTGAGTGGGGGGAGGGGAAGAAAGAGATGGAGATAGAGACTCCCAAACAGAGCATGGAGCCTGTCTTGGGGTTTGATCCCACAATCTTGAGATCCTGAGAACGTGACCAGAGCCAAAATCAAGAGTCGGATGCTTAACTGACTGAGCCACCCAGGTGCCCCTGTATTTTCTTTGCTGATAAGTAACAGTGCTATATGTACTCCAGGTATGAGTTCTATGACGGATGTATTTTTTGAAAATACCTTCTACTCTGTGATTTGAATTTTCATTGTCTTAGTGGTATATCTGATAAACGGATGTCATTAATTTAAATGTAGTTCAATGTATCAATCTTTTCCTTTTTGGTTAGAACTTTTTGTGCTCTACTTAAGAAATCTTGGCCTAGCCTAAAGTCATAAATATATTCTCTTATATTATCTTCTAGGAGTGTTTACATTTTAGCTTTCCATTTATATGTGCTACATAAGGAAAAAGTTGAGATAAACATTTTCCTTATGGAAATGTCCAATTGACCTAGCAATCTGTTTCTGGACCCAAATCAGCTTTATTAGACTAATTGACTCACTTGGTTTATATACCACATTATCTTAATTGTAACTTCACAATCTTTTTTTTTTTTCAAGACTATCCTTTGACAAAGATTCTCTTTGTCTTTTGAACTTCCACATAAATTTCAGAATTTTTGTGTAATTTTTCCCACATTCAAACACAAAAACATGCCAGAAAGCTCATTATAATTGCATTGAGTCAATTTGGGGAGAACTGACATCTCTACAACCTTGAAACTTCCAACCCATAAGCATGGTATAATCTTCCATTTATTTAAGCCTTCTTTAGTTTCTGCCAATTATGCTTTATAATTTTCTGTATAGCAGTCTTACAGAATTTTGTTAAACTTATTTCTATAACTATGGTATTTCGGATGCTATTGTTAGTAGTATTAAAATTATTCTTTTTGGGAAGCTAGCATGTAGAGATACAATTAATGTTTATATATTGACCCTACAAATTTTACTTAATAAATCTAGCACTTTATGAAGGTATTTTTGAGTTTCTATGTTCAACAATATATAACTTATGAATAGTGACAATTATGTTACTACTTTTAATTCTTGTATCTTTTTTCTTGTCTTACTCCATTGAAAATTAAAAAAAATAACTGGAAGAGTCTGTATACAGTTTGTGTGATTTTTTTCATTAACTGCCTGGAAATATTCACAAGTAAACCTATCTTGCCTTAAAGATAGGTTTGCCTGTGGGAAAATCTTCAAATATGAAATCAATTTCTTTGACAGAATGAGACTATTCAGATTTTCTCTTTCTTCTCATACCAGTTTTCAAAGGCTTTAGTAATATCCTCTTTGATCTTTTAAATATCTATAGGAGATTTTTAATTTTGTCACCCTTTTCATCACTAATATTGGTAATTTGTGTCTTTTCTCATTTTCCATTGGTCAGTCTCCTAGATGTTTATCAATTTATTTAGTCCTTTCAAGAGTTTTCAACTTGGGCTAGGCTAACATGACTAATCATATTTATAATTGTTTTCTTGGTCCTAATATGCTTTCCCTGAAATTATATTTCTTAAAAAGAAATTTAGTCACATAAATATTCTGTTAAAAGTAACCTCATTGGTTCATCACTGTCTATAGAATAACATCTAGATCTATATGCAGATTTCATTAAGCTGTGCTTATGTGGTAGGAGGAACTTTATTATTTTACTATCTTGGAGTTTTCTAGTCTCATCCTTAGACACTTTCCTTAAATCTTATGCTCTATCAAATTTCCACTGTTAAAACCCTGTCTTTTTTTGTGTGTGTAACAAACTACTCACAGTTCTTTTTTTTTTTTTTTAAGATTTTATTTATTTATTTGACACAGAGAGAGAGATCACAAGTAGGCAGAGAGGCAGGCAGAGAGAGTAGGGGGAAGCAGGCTCCCTGATGAGCAGAGAGCCCAATGCGGGGCTCGATCTCAGGACCCTGAGATCATGACCTGAGCCAAAGGCAGAGGCTTTAACCCACTGAGCCACCGAGGCGCCCCACTACTCACAGTTCTTACACATTGCATTTTTTTT
>CM053606.1:70455219-70475421 GCA_028646535.1 Procyon lotor | reverse complement strand
GGCAATAAATACCGAGACATCACTCTCTTCTATCCTTCCCTTCTCTTCTCCTTCCAGACCTCTTGCTAGGGTTCCCTATTGGTCAAACTTAATGGGAAGTCAGAGGATGTTGACGTTATCCAATAGGTTACAGAGCTGGATCTGGGAGATCAGAGAGTGGATCTAGAGGAGGGCAAATCTAGTACATGGGCCTTGATAAGAAAAGGCATCATTCCATTTTCCAAAAGGGAAGGGATAGTTTCTTTAACTTGACAGATGATAAAGGAGCCCAGATGTCAGATTGGGTCAGAGGCTAGGGAGACTGTGTTCATCCTGAGGCAAAACAGAAGGCAAAAAGAAATCCCGTGTTTCATGTCTCTTGGTTTTGCTTTCTCAGATCTGGCCTTGTATCTTCTGCCTGTCCTTCAGTTACTTTCATATGAAAATCAAAGGTTAGCGTTACTATTAGCATTGCCCCAGATATGCGCAGAAAACAGTTCTAACCACGAAGAAATAATTACAAACAAAGCCCAGTTAATTATACAAGACATTCTTGGCTGCCCTAATTAAGGCACAGTTCAATACTACTAGCTGGGTAATTTTTTTTTTTTTTAATTGTGAATAGATTTAGTGGGAGCTCGTCTGGTGAACAAATAATGAGATCAGTGTCTCAGAAAGAATCTGATTAAAAAAAATTATTCACCAATCATTTGTTTTCTCCTGCTTTATGGAACTCCTTCCCTCTATGGCACAGATATAGAAGAATGTGAATTTACTCCGCTAGGACTCTGAAGCCCAAATTACAGGAAGCTGGGGGACTGTTTACTTCATCCAGTGGGTAGGGCGTGAAGAATGGAGGATGTTCCCACTGGGATATGTGTGTGTGTTATTGGTGCGTCTGGTGCCTTTTGTGACTGGTTTCTTCCTCAGAGAAGTTTCTGTGTTTCACAGCTTCAGTTCCCATGTAGACACAAACAATGTGACAATGTGGGAAATGGCTATCCAGAAACTATACTTTCCTTTTCTTTTTCTTTCTTTTATTTATTTTTGTTCACATACGTACTAAAGGCGTACTGGGGAGTACAGGCTCATACATAGTTTTGTAGATTTTTAAAAATAGTTTGGATGTCTAGGATATAACAGTACAGTACTGCTGGGCTTTGGTGTCAAATGAAAGTATATTAAAATCCTGGCAAATAAAACCTTTTCCTGTATGACTTAGGCAAGTAGCTTAACTTCATTGAGGTTCTTTTCTATAAAACGGGACTTCTACATTTCTCAGCGTATGTGGTACAGATGTACCGTGTATTTTACTTTATTTCATTATTTTTGTTCTGAGAATTAAGTGAGACAACATATGTGAAGGACATCCCGGATTGTCTGGCACATGGTAGATACATAGTCTCTCTTAATTTTATCCGTCTTCAGTTATTTCCACTCTAATCACCCATGTATTTCTTATCTTCCGAATGCTCTCATTGTCTGTTCAGGATACCCTGTGGATGAGATAAAAAAAGGAGAGGAAAATGTTACTGGGATGAGATGTGTGTGGAAAGAGTGGTAATGAGAATTAAAATATACTATACTTGGAGCTTTCCTTATATTATGTTCTCTTAGTGGGAAATTTTGGTTAATTTGAATTTCCTATTTTTAAGCTGTCATGCATATACTGTAAGTAAAGAAATGGCTTGGCCATTATGCAGTGAGTATGGTTTATGCTAAATTTAGATAATCACTAATTTAGTACTTGAGTTTTTAATGCACAGACCCTATCCAGAGAAGATAAAAAGAAATAAAAGATTTTTTATGCATTGAATTTACTCACAAAGGCAAATTTTTCCAATTTATGTCTTTCGATTTAGACATTTCTAGTAAGTGCCTATCAGTTATCACCCTAATCAGTTTCTAATTCCTATCAATTCTACCTCTGAATATTTCTTATGCCCAACCTTTCCTCATGCCTTCCCTCATGACTCTTCCTTTCCATCCATATTGCAGGGGTGGAAGATGGCAGAATTCATATTTAAGAGAGATCACTCCCCAGGGCACCTGGGTGGCTCAGTCAGTTAAGTGTCTGCCTTTGGCTCAAGTCATGATCCCAGGGTCCTGGAATCGAGACCCGCATTAGGCTCTCTGCTCAGTGGGAAGCCTGCTTCTCCCTCTCCCTCTGCCTGCTGTTCCTCCTGCTTGTGCTCTCTCTTTTTCTCTTTCTGTCAAATGAGTAAATAAAATCTTTAAAAAAGAGAGAGAGAGAGAGAGGGAGAGTTCCCTCTTTATGAAGAGTGAATTCATGAAGATGAGTTTAGAAGCATTGAGTCTCCAACCAAAATAGCTATCATTATGGTGCCCTTACTCTCTTCCAGGCTGTCTTAAGGTCTCTCTATACCTGATTTCCTTCATTGTTTATAACACCTCATTTAGAAAAGTACTAGTAGTATATTTCTGTTCTAGGATATACTAGTACTATATTTCTATTTTGAAATAGAAATATTTCTATTTTCACAGATGGGGAAGAGTGAGTTTGAGCACTGTGTAAGATTCCCTAGATCACACACCTAAAAACTAGTTGCAGAGTTCAAACTTTAACAACAATCTGCCGGATTCCAAAGTCTATGTCACTAATCACTGTGTTTTGCAGCAGCCTAGGTGAAAAATCATGGGATCCAGAACCAGGATGGTTTTATGTAGGGTGGAGATGACAGAATGGTTTTACAAACTATTTGTTCAGTAAAATTCCTGGAACAATGCACTGGTTATTGGAAAATTAGGGGAAAAGAGGAGTCTGGGATGATTTTCAGTGCTCTTTCCTGGGAGAATAATGGTGCTATTTACTGAGAGAATGCAGTAAGGGGTGCATTTAGGGTAGAGGGGAAGGAAGGGAGAAAAATGCTGATTTCAGCTTCAAATGTTTGACATGTCAGTCAGATGCCCAGGGAAAGAAGTTCAGTGGGTATTTGAATATGCCAGGCTAACAAATTAGACAGGAGGTAAAACTTGGAAATGAACAATATGCCTTAAAGCTATCGTGGGATTGCCTGAGGGTGGGGAGGCAGACAACACAGAGACTGGGCTAAGGATGACAACTTTAAAGGGGGGGCTAGAGAAAAAGGATTCAGGACTGTAGGGGGATCAAAGAAAGGAGGAAATCACTACAGGCAGTAGTAAATATCAAGGAAGAGATAGTCAGCAGTGCAAAATGCAGTACAGAGATTTAATAAATGTATTAGAGTAAGATAGAGTGCTGTAACAAATGAAAATTCAAATTTTAGTAACTTAACCCAATAAGTTATTAACCCTAATCATTTAAACTGGATAATCCTGGTGATCAGGCAACTTTTCTCCACTCTGGTGATCCAGAGATGCAGAACCTATCCATTATATGGCTTGTGTATCCCCTAGTATCTTGGAGTCTTTGACATCCATCTAGCAGGTAGGCAAAGAGAAGATGGTACGCTTGCTTCTTAACTATCTTGGCCCAAATGTATTACACAACATTTCCACTCAACTTCCACTGGAAAGAACCAATCATATAGGTCCACCTAGATGCAAGAGAGGCTGAGATATATAGTTCATTTCCCAGAAAGAACTCTAAACTCTGGAAGAGAGGGCACATTTTGGTGGACAGCCATTTCTACTAGAGTTAAGATTGAAACAGGTGTGTCTACTGAGATTGGGAATGTAAGGACTGTTGTTGATCTCTGCCGAGTGTTGGAAGTGGAAACCTCTTCCATAGGTGATTCTCTTCTTTAAATAACCACTGACTGGCCCTCATCTCAGGGCCAGTTTGTTGGTGTCTCCACTAAGCCAACGTGGTGTGCATAATTAACATGCCCAACTTAGACTTAGTATTCCAAACTCCAAGGCCTGATTTCAGTACGACCATTCAATGTCTTATAGCCCAAGCATGATGGCATGTGTGGTGGGTGGTAAAACTTATTTTTTTTAAGAAAACTATTTTTGATGCTATCGATTATTTGGTTACAATGAAGCAATATGGGCTATTTGTACCAAATATACACAATCATTTTTTAAAGATATTTCTGTTAACCTCTTTAGAAAAATTGAGTGATCTTTTCAGTGCAGAACAGAGTGAGCTCATCACTTTGTAGAAAGTCCGTTGAGAAAGCAACAGTTGTCCTGCTATTGTTGGATGCCTCATAGGCTATTATTAGTGCTCAATGCTATTGATATATTTTCTTGTAAATATGTTGTTGCTGTTTTAATTTAGTGTTGCTCAATCGTCTGCAATTATACAACGTGTATAACTGCAGATACAAATCTTCAGTTTATAATTAGACAAGGCTATACTGTATATTTTAAAACTTAACCTGGGCCAAAAATGCATGCGTAAATTAGCAGTCAAAAAATAGCAGGAGGAGGGGGGAAAATGATGAGGAAAACATTTAATTCAATTCAACAAGCGTTTATTGGTATACTATACCTGATATGCTTGTGGGATAGGTGGTAGATAGAGCAGTAAAAGGATAAGATGGAGTTCTTGACCTCACAGAAATTAACATCTTTTCAGAAAAGAAGATACTGTCACATAAGATGAAGGGCTATTTCTTTCAGCGCTTGCCGGATTGTGTGCCCAAATGTGATGCACAGATAAGAAATTCTACTAATCACAAAGAGGAAAAAACTCTATGAAGTGGAAGAGCCAAGGTTTTTGGAGAAAGTGGAAATAAACATGTATGGAACGCCTGCTTTTTGCCACTAATTATTGGGTTTTTGTTTGTTAACTTATTAACGATCTTTTGAGGTAGATATTATTATGTCCAGTTTAGAAAACAAAGTTTAAATTTTTGTATTAATTAAATGCCAGAGCCAAGATTCAAACTCAGATCTCGTGGCACCCAATACAATGAGTGTCAGTCATACTAAGGCCTTCTGTGAATGGCATAGAGCTTATATTCTTGGGCTAACTAACACTACCCATTTCCTCTAGCTTCTCCGATCCAGCTTGAACATTTAGTCTCCTTCAAAGTATCATTAGCTTGAGGACCATAATCTCTTTGATAGCTTTACTAGAGCACAGTAGGGCTTGGCAAAGCTCAGACTCAGTTTGGATTTTACTTTGAGGGAGAAAGAGTTATTTATTATAAAGAGTTCCAAGTGAATATCAGGAGCTTCTTTACTCTGTCATCTCTTTCTCCAAATTTCTGCATGTTGAGTACTGTAAGGTGGGAAATCCTGAGTGGGCAGAGTGTTTTATAAGGACTTTTTTTTTTTTTAATTCTCAATAGCTGTCTTTTCCATGGCAGCTTGCAGTCTAGATAGACCGACAGCCATGACAATTAATTGCCGAGTTTCTCATATTTGCCTGGATGTGAAGCAAGTGATAATTTGCACTTTGATAACTAGCAGTTTGATGAAGAACATAGATGCATTGGAGTCATTAAAATACACTCACTAGCTTTCTGACATCAGAAATAAAATCATACAGCAGCAGTTGTAATCATTAAGTTTGAAAAAAAAAAATCTGCTTGCTATCGAGAACTGGGGGCTTTATCATATACTCTACCGCAATCCCTAGGAAAGTTTCCCTGGGAATTAATTAGGCCCTTTAGCATAATACATTGTGACAACATTTCATAGTCATAAAACAGTTGAGGTTGAGATGTTAAAGTGACAGAGTAGATTCAAAGTAATTAAGACCAAAAAGAAAAAGAAAGAAAGGAAGGAAGGAAGGAAGGAAGGAAGGAAGGAAGGAAGGAAGGAAGGAAGGAAGAAAAAGAATGAAAGAAAGAAAGAAAGAAAGAAAGAAAGAAAGAAAGAAAGAAAGAAAGAAAGAAAGAAAGAAAGAAAGAAAGAAAGAAGAAAGAAAAGAGAAAAGAAAGAGAGAAAGAAACTAATCAAACTAAAAATTGGGCTGGGGCCTGTCTCATCTGAGATTGCATTTGAAACCTCCAACAGTGACCAAGACCAACTCCAGGACATTTGTTGTATGAATGATCTCTACCATGTCTTATCTTTGTAACTATTTCTAAAGATAGTTTTCTTGAGATAGTGGTTTTTAACCCTGCTGGGAAGTTTTACGGTATAAACAGACTCAAGACTGTGGCTAGAAACATACATAAACACACAGTTTGGCAAGTTCTGCTAAATGATTTGGGGTTGGACTCATACTTTTTTAGTAAAGGATGATGAGTAATTCACTTTTAAATGTTATTTTGGCAGAGTGTAGACATAGCATTAGACCTAAGGAAAATCTAGTGACAAATGCTGGGGTCACTTTCTTGTGTTCAAGAAATTATTTTGTTAAGCCCTTGAACCGAGAGAATTTATTCCCCCAATGACCAGGACTATTAAATCCAGCTAGGAATGGGATGCTTATACCTGTGAATGGTTAATCTAGCCACTAATTCAAAGAGTCCTAGGCTGCCACCAAACAGCATTAAAATTTTGATTATTTTATGGCTTGTCCAAATGCCCAATCCCCCAAGCAATTGTTGTAATTTACACAAAAAAGAAAAAAGCTCAGGGAAAAGAATATCCATCTTTTAACATTATCCACAAGGGTCTGGTTCTGACTGCACACATAAAACAAAATAAAAGTACCTAGCTCAGGCAATTAAAATGTTCTTGTTTTCTATTAAAATAAAATGTGTTCATTTGTGAGTGACTCCAAAAGGAAGGCTTAGGAGCAATTGTCACGGTTTGCTTTGATAAGAGCTGTAGATTTAGTAATGATATTCAAATGACTCTAACAAGAAACCTTCTACAATTTTCTTTCTTCCAGTCCATTAACAATCAAATATTCAGGAAATGTAAATAGTAAATTAAATGCAACCATAGGTAAAATTTGCTTTTCACTTTGTTGACAGATGAAACAGAAAAAAATAGAACCATAGAAACTAGCAGGAAGAGTAGAACTGGGAGGGGGCTTAGAGACTCTCATTTTACAGATGAGAACAATTTTAGTATATGTGCTGCCGAAGCGAGCACTACAGATGAGAACAAACTGAGGCACAAAGATGAGTGTTGTTGGTTACAGTGCACTGCTATTTACAAACAGAACCCAAGTCAGCACCCATGACTTCTGACTTGCTGTCCAATACTCTTTTCCCTACCCTGGATTGCTTTAGCCCAAGTAAGTTCATAGCCAGATCCTGATAGTTTTGACATGAGGAAGCAACTAGAAGGTCATACAGGGAAAGAGGGAAGTGATTACTGATCCTAAAGGGACTGTCTCCATAAATAGATTCTTTATTTGGTTGAGAGTTCACATCCTGATTATTCCATGTCCAGTTTCTTGACAAATCAGAAGTCTGAGAGTCCCCTCTTACGATTTAACCCACATTTCCCTCCTTGGCAAATAAACTAGTGAGAAAGTTCACTGGGATACTGGACCCCACTGGAAATCCAGCTGCTCATGGAAAGCTGCACTGTGTGCTTGCCTCACCTGCTTTGGGCTCCCTGAAATCCCTGATTCTTTTTCTGTCTCCTCACCTGCCTTGTGCCCTCTGCTTTCATGACCTCATGTTCATCCAAGCATGAGAGTTTTCATAATCCATTTTGCCTCGATCATGTTCTGTTTGGCAAGTCATTTATCTCCTGATGGGTCCACAGATCCTGCCACTGACCTAAATCAGATTTGTGTTCTTGTAAATGAACCATACCAACATTGACGGCTTGAAGGGACATCTGCCTTAGAAGTAGCATCAAGAAGGTCAAGACTTATTCTTGGGAGATCTATTTCTTTTACTTTTTACTTATTTCTAAAAAGATAGTTCAATGTGGCTGTGTCTACACAAGTGAGAGCTTCCTGAAGGCAGGACTCACATTGGGGGGTATTTTTAGTAATTTTATTGCCAAGCACTGAATGAGACGTTTAATATTGTCCAAGAATTGTTTTTGAATAAATATGTAAGAGATGTGAGTGGTGAGATTATACAACCATCCAGAATTCTGGGTGATGAAGCATCATTGGGGAGATTTGAGCATAAATCTCACTTTCTCTTTCCCACCAGATTTTTGGCATCTTATCTGGAGAACCTCTGTGGTAAGTCTGAGTGTCTGCCACAGAACCTAGCCAGCAACAGGAATTTCTTACTGGGAGAAAAAGCTACACCTATTTTAACCTGCTGTTTGCTTTTTAAAGAGTTCCAATTTTTTTCTTCTTTAAATAGTAATGAGTCTTTACAAAAACCATAATGTTTTTGATCAAATATCATCATAAATCTTGCACCTGTCTCTGAGTTTGAAATATATCAAATGATTTAGGAGTTCTTTTGAAAAGTAAATTACCCAACATATTGTAACAGATACATGATGAACTGCAGAATCTAATATCAGCTAGGTGTGCAGTATTTAAATATAAAGTTGAAGAAATATTAATAATTAAAAATAATCCTTGTGGGCACCTGGGTGGCTCAGTTGGTTAAACAATTGCCTTTGGCTCAGGTCATGATCCTGGAGTCCCAGGATCAAGTCCTACATTGGGCTCCCTGCTCGGCAGGGAGTCTGCCTCTCCCTCTGACCTCTCCCCTCTCTTTCTCTCTCTCTCTCAAATAAATAAATAAAAGCTTTAAAAAAACAATCCTTGTGATTATTTACATGATTCAATCAAGATTTGATCAATCGCATTGTTCTTGATCTAAAATATTGGAGTATTCATTCAGTTTCTAATTCTGAGTATGATGCTGAGACAAGAAACATATCTCTGAGAACTAGAGAAATAAGTGGGGATCTTGGTCTATCAATTGCAGTCAGCAGTGGTGGTGGCAAAGATAGTAAGAACAGGACAGGGAAAGAAAGTGGCCCAGTCAGGCCCCATTTTTGCACACTGTAGGATTTCAGCAGTGCAATCGGAGATAGAAATGATCCACAGCTGGCGTGGAGGTAGAAGTACTGGGGACAACTAGAGCCTTCAGAGTTCAAACTGTGGTATTAGAGCAAATGTGGCTGACCTTCTTTAGTAGTGATAGTACAGAACCAAAAAGTCTGTGCACAGTCACTCCTCTCCTGACACGGTGATTGAGGAGGCCGTGGGGTCCAGAAAGTGCAATTAAAGGAGGACTCTCTATCAGCCTGAGTCCCCAAAGGACTACATAGAACAGAGAGGCCCCTGATGCCCTGAGCAGTAGAATGAGCATACCATGTGCCTGTACAATAAGTAGGAACCAAATCGTTGTGTAAAAGTTATGGGTGTCCAAATTAATTTGTTATTGTGGCACAACTTAACTCATCCCAACAGTAATAAAAGGTTGGTTCAAAACTGAATATACTCTTTAATTTACTTCTGTGAATTTTCCAAAGTATTGTGAACATAGTCCAATCTCATGAAACATTGATATAAATTATTCTTAGACTCAGACAGTTACAGAATAGCTTAGTTTAGCATGGTAGAAATATATAGTGGTTGAGTTACTGCTTGTATTTTTTACTTATATTTTTATTTTGTGCTGTATTTGAATTTCTGTCAACCATGAGTGAGATGGATGTATCTCAAGAACATCAGCTTATTAAAAAACTGAACGTTATAGTGTGTAAGAATTAAGAGTTGTTAAGTTCTATTTTATCTTTGGGAGATTTGTCAGTAATACTTAAAGTTTAGAAATATATAGCTTTCCTTTCAGGAAAGGTGAATTACGCACAAACAGTCAAGGGAAAAAGTACAAAAATGTGCAAATTTTGATTCATTCTACCAGAAATATTGGAGACTACCTAAATGCCTTTCAATAGAGTAATGGTTTAGTAAAGTCTGTACAACCATTTAGCAGTCAATAAGAACATGATATATATGAATATAGTGAAATGGAAGATTGCTTGTGATATGTTTATGGTTAGTTTGACTAACTTGACTGGGACACTGAGTGGTCAGATAAACACTATTTATGATGTATCTCTGAGGGTATTTCCAGATGGATTGATATTTGAATTGGTGGACTGAGGAAGGCATCCTGATTCCCCAATGAAATGGACATCATTCAATTCACTGAGGGCCTGAATAGAACAAAAGGGTGGAGGGAGGTTGAATTCCCTCTCTCTGCATGACTGTTGGAACTGGAACATCAGTCTTTTCCTGCCCTTGAACTTGGACTTACACCGTTAGTGTTCTGGTTCACAGGATTTTGGACTCAGACAAAAATTTACACCAATGATTTTGCTGTGTCTCTAGCTTGCAGATGGCAAATCATGGAGATATCTTGGCCTCTATACTTGTGTGAGTCAACTCCTTATAATAAGTCTCATTATGAAAGGATAGTTGGATAGAGATTAGAGATATTTTCCACTGTATAACACTGACTAATACAACATTGTATAAACAGAGCAAGAAAGTTGTAGGACAACATATGGTGTAATTTCATTTTGGTTTTTTTTTTTTTGGTTAAGAATTACAGAGAGTGTTTGGACATGTATAAGAATTGTTTCAAGGGTACACATCAACCTTAAAAGTGCTTACACTTGGCAAATGGGAATAAAGAGTTGATAGAGAGACTGATTTTTTACTTCATATACTTCTATGTTGTTTTATTTCTTTTTTACAACAAGCGTATATTCTTTATGTGAGACAACAACTAAAGCAATTAAAGATTGAAATGATAGTTGATGGATGCCTGCAATGAAACATTTTGGGCATGCTTACTCCAATCTAGATAAAAGACATCACTCAGAGGGGGAAAATTAGACTGTTCTTTATTTTTCTATTGTATTTTTTAAGATTTTATTTGTCAGAGAGAGAGAGAGAGAGAGTGAGCACAAGCAGGGAGAGCAGCAGGCAGAGAGAGAGGAGCAGGCTCTTCGCTGAGCAAGGATCCCTCTCCTCCTGGCTCCTGCTCACTCGTGCTCTCTGTCACTATCTTTGTTTCTCTCTCTCTCAGATAAATAAACAAAGTCTTTAAAAAGACAAAAAAGATTTCATTTGCTCATTCACTCACTCTAATTCATATAGTACCTCTTAAGCACACCTAGTAAATGAAAGTATTGTGAAATTTCAATATCTCACTTTCAAAGATTTCAAAGCAAGGACTCAATCCCAGATGACCTGAGCTGAAGGCAGATGCTTAACCAACTGAGCCACCCAGGCATCCCTAGACTATTCTTTAAAATAGGGAACAATATCATATGGGATCATTAAGACTTTTGAAGAGGTCACAAAAGTTGCAGTTATATGTCTTCAGATAGTCATCAAAGACTGATGGTAATGGCAAAGTATATATGCTCTGATAATAGTTAGTGTTGTCTATGTCCTTCTGAGGCATTTCTCTTACTGAGATTTAAGGCCATAGTAAGTGGGAGGCAGGAGTTGAGGACTCCTGTTTGCCAGTTATCCAAGTATAACTAACCTTATCCAAGTATATAAATGACATTCTTTGTTGATAAAGCGTTGATTTGGAAAATAAGGGGGAGCCACAGGTAAAATTGAGATCTGCAGCTTTAAATGAAATAATATTATGGGAAGCAGTTCTGTAAGTCTGGCTTGTTTCATTTTGATGTGAAATAGAATTCTTAAAATAACTACAGTCTTTCATACTATCAAATAACCAATACATCCTGCCAATGTGAGCCTCCTAGAATCCTTTTGGGGCCAGAATCATCCAGTGTGTATGGTCCCATCTCTACCTTGCCAGGTATCTGCTCCATTTTCTTCTGTGCTGTATAAATGTGGCCACTGAATGGAAGCTGCATTATTCTTTGCAAAATTAAGATTTTCATAGACATCTTGCTCTATATGCTTCCAAGGGGCAGATAAATATTCTTTCTACATGACCTCTTTTCAAAATATTGCAAACAAGAAAGAAGATTTGATGTCATAAAGAAGTGAATCAATTCTAGAATTTCATTTTGGATTTTCTGGATATGGTTCTATAGGAAGGCGTGGTTAAGTACCTAAAATGGAGCCCTTGCTTAAACCAAAGGGAATTTTCTAATCAGAAGAGAAAGCCTCCTGGTACTCAGCTGCAGGCTTGCGATACTGCAGGCCTTCTCTAAGTGCAAATCTCAAATTCAAAGTCGTTTCTCCATGCCTGTCAAGTGAACTGAACTCCCTGATTGTTTCTGCCTAGGACAGTGATCCATTTCTAATGTATGAGGCTACAGTTTTTGAACTCATAAACTGTAAACTGTATTAAATAAACTGCCTTCTGATTGATGAGTGCTGCTCTCATAGGCTAATTTCTCATCTAAACAGTGATATGAAAATTCTTGCTAAAGGGTCGGTGACAGGACTAAACGGGGGTAATAGCAGACTTAATCAAGAAAGACAAATGGGATTCATTAACAACTGGCACTCAGCAGACAATCTTCAGAGACTTCTCAGTACAATCTCATTGGTCCAATCGAAAATAATTGTATGCTGCTTTTATCACTGAATGCAGAACAAACCCAGTGAAAAAAATCTATTGGTGATATTAAGTAGAATTCAAATTTGGATTGAATTTTTTGTGCCAAGCAGCCCATCTTTGGATGAGAGGAAGAGAGAGAGAAAAAAAAAAATTGCAGGTTTCATGCTGGGATTCGTTCTCTGATTGATCAATTTTTCTACATTGTTCACTCCACCTGGTAATTTAATCAACCGGGTCATGGCCTAACTGGCAGGAATGACTCTACCAGAGGCATCTGGTCTCTGGCTGGCTTCAGAACTGGCATATTGTCTGTTTTTTCCAAGCGCATTGAACTCCACTTCCAGTAATGCCTTGTCTCATTGAGCTCTTTAGATTTGGCTTCTGATGTAGAGATGGGTGATTCTCTAGCAAAGAGCCATGCTCCCCTTTCATAGTGGAGATAGTTTGCTAAAAAGTTGCTTTTAAATCAGGAACTATTTTTCCCAGTCCCTCAGCATTTAGGTGAGGGAAATGTGGCTAAGTTTCTGTCAATGGTTCGTGGGCCAGAGTAATGCCATTTCCAGGCCTTTCCCATACTACTCTACGCTCGGGCTTTCACCCTTTGTTTTCCCAAACTGTCAGCCAGAATCAGAGGATTCAGCAGATCCAAGGCACGTGTAAAGAATGAAACCACAGTCAGAAGGAGCAGGGGTCATACTTGAGAAGAACAGGGGATTTTACATGAGGGAGAAATAGTTCTGGCTTGCATGAAGCCACTGAGAATTGGGTTTATTGGTGATGGCACCGTTTTACTTTGATTGAGGCAGCTAGTTTTAATGACTACCCTCTGGCCTATTAGCTTTAGTGACCTTACTTCTTAACTCAGCTCCTTAGCTTTTAATTTTCTATATAGTCGGGCTTTAAAGGAAGTACCTTTTGCCTTAGGCTAGTGAGCTCTAAGCTGCGGTTCTGGATAGATAAAGATTTTTACTGGCCTACTCCCATCCCTTCCCACAGCCTCCTCGTTCTCATGATATCTGATACCAGATATCAAGTGTGGCCCTCCATCCAGCTTCCCATCAAGGAAATGAGATGAGACACGCGTAGTCAAATGCAGTTGACGTCTTATTTTCAGGTTTTCCACTATTTAGCATCAAGGTTTTATGCATGAATTTTTATAGGGAAAGTCCCAAGCCACCTGTCTGGCCAGGCTGAGAGGAAGTAGAAATTGTGGCCCAGAAGTTTAGGTGCTGCTTAACCTTCTGTCCTTTGGCTCCACT
Source organism: Procyon lotor (assembly GCA_028646535.1). Classification (NCBI taxonomy): domain Eukaryota; kingdom Metazoa; phylum Chordata; class Mammalia; order Carnivora; family Procyonidae; genus Procyon; species Procyon lotor. The sequence continues at coordinate 70,461,893 of CM053606.1, read as the reverse complement.
TCAGGAGATGTTGGACTAACAACAGCTGAACCAGTCTGGGACCCCAACCGTGGCAGATGTGGCCCCGTCCAAACCTCCATAGCTCTTGCCATTCTATCACATGTCAGTGGTGTCTACTCTCAGCTTCTGCTCCTCTCCTCCTGAGAGCTTTACCTCAGCAGCTCTGAAGTGTCCTGGGGGCAGACCTCAGTCTGTGACAGATGGGACTTGGGGAAGAAGCAACTCACCGTCCTCACCCCTCACTAGAGGATACCTCTGGGGTATTTCTCATGCCATCTCCACAGTTTCCTTGTGGGACTGAGCCTTGGTGGCTACTCAGCTCTAATGCACACTTCATGGTCTTCCTTTCCACCTATGTTTTACTTCCCGATTCCCCTACTGGGGCTTTCTAGGGTTAACACTCAGATTAACTACTTGCCTTCAAATCTTCGTCTCTAGATCCACATTTGGAGAACCTAACCCAAGACACTGACATGCTTCATTTTAGGGATTCTGATGTGAGGTATTTTGGAACTGCAGTAAGTCAATTGATGGGTAGCAGCTGCTGGTCTCTGATGTAGCCAATTACATTCTGCCGTGTGGGGAAGTCAAAACTTTTTCATATAGAAATCAGTTTGCTGCATCAAAGCCAGTGAGATCTGGCAATTGTATGTAAAATAATTTTTTTTTAGAGTATTTGGACCTAAAAGAGCTGTAATCACAGATACATTTCATCTGGCTGAAGCAGCTTGCGGAAATGTGGTGAGTTCATCTCTCTTCTCTGCTCTGTTTCTCTTTTTGAGGGTTCAGCCCCACTGTTCGAGATATGCCTCCACAGGGGCACTGTGGCCATTTTATAAGGGGCGGGGGGGGTGAAAATTTTCATTTGAAGAACAAGTTACTGGCACCTGGCAGGGGCAGGGTCCTGGCAGGTGTCTTAGAGGTGACAGCTCTTGCTGCCAGCTCTGCAGATACATTTCTACTTGTTTTTGCCGACTGTGCTGCTTAGCGGAGATGGCAGTGTGGTTGGGCAGGGTTTTTTTTTCCTTCCTACTATGTCTATCAGTGGCCTTATCACCCCAAATAAACGCACAATCTCACTAAGCTTAGTAACAATTGTGTGCTTGCTAGGATAATGCATCTTCAAGCCATCTGACACAGACACAAAGGGCATATAGGAACTAGGTAAAAGCATTAGCTTCGCTAGGCACTGCAGTTTTCGTGTTTAAGTCTCCTCTCCATTCATTTCGCTTTTTACCCGACTGCTGCCACAGAGCCCTCCCTACTTAGAAATGCTGGAGTTGCCCCAACTACAGCCACGGACAGAGCCCCAACGTGACTGAGTGCCGTGAGCATGTCTTTTGACTTTGTGCCCTCTCCAAGATGTCTGCGCTTTCAATCGCCTCTTCCCCCCTCCATGTGGCTGCCTCCCTCCGAGGCTTTATGGAAGCTACATTCCCTGCCTTTCCTCAACACCATACCATTGTCAGAGTGAAAACTCAGCCCCAAATGATTCTAGCCAGGAGAAGATAACGTCGTCCTTTGACTTTTCAGCAAAAGCAGGTGATAACATGTCTGTGTCCTCCGGATACCTAAGGTGATGCTAGCCAGTCTCACCTCTCAACTTGTCTTCCCTGGGACCCATAGTAAGGAGGAACTTGAGTGGAGATTACAACTTGGAGGGTAAACTGCCAAACATCCTTCAGCACCTACTGATGCCTCTGCAGTTGCCCTGAAGTAACCCTTCAGGTATTGAAGAGTGGTGTGAGAGAGACTCCAGCAGTGACTCTAGCCCCCAAGTTGTTGGAAGGGACACTTTCAGTATGGCAAAGGATTTCATTCCCCGGAGCGAAGACTTAGCAGATCTCTTCTGATGAAAAACGCTAAGCAAAGGCTTGAAAATTCACCTAACGCTATAGAAACAAAGGACAGGTGTAAATTAAAGAAAGAGAAATGGGTTATTATAAAGTTATTATAAATTTTAAAAAAGTCAGAATGTGATTACAAAAATCTCAGTAGCTACCAAATATAAATTTTGTATATATATATGTGTGTGCACACACATGTATTAAATGTATCTACATTTTTTGTTTAAATTAAGTGGTACAGGGGCATCTGGGTGGCTCAGCCAGTTAAGTGTCTAACTCTTGATTTTGGCTCGGGTCATGATCTCAGTGTCATAAGATTGAGCCCTGCCTCGTGCTCCAGGCTGGGTGTGAAGTCTCTCTCTCCTTTTCCCTCTACCCCACACCCTACTCTCTAAAATAAATAAATAAGTAGTAGAATAATAGACACAGTTATGTACCCTGTTTAGTGGCTTAATGCTAAATCTTGAGGATAATTTCCTATCTCTCCTGTTAGAAAAGATTTGGTCTACATACTGTACTTATATATATGGTTACTTATGTCACATAAAAGATTACATCATGTACCAGATTTTATCTCTGTAATGTAATTACTGCTTTTGCAGTTAATCATAATACAACTCCAAGCCAACCTAACTACTTTCAAGTATACATATTTTCTACACTTGATCTTAGCCAAAAGGCCGAGAAGCGATCAAGTATACATATTTTCTAAGGCACCACAAAACTTAAATATAAAAGTTTTAGTGGTCAGATTGTAATGTAAAGACTGAAGAAATGTACTGAATCTTGCTAAAGAGAGGTTTGGAGCTCAAATTACCATGACCATTAATAATATGGCTTAAGAAACATTTAGAATTGGTCTTTAGGAAGAAATCACAAATAATCAAAAGTGAGAAAACACAAATAAGTAGATTTCCCTATAGCTTATTAGTAAGGGTTAGTGTTTGCTTAATGTGCCTAAGCAGTTTGCAGTAGAAATTGATATTATTTACTTGAAAGGACAAATGTAAACTACATTGTTGAGTTTGGATTACTTTTTCTCCTTGAAATTTTTTCTATTCATCATATACCTTACTGTAGAATAAGAATGAATAAACGTTCTGGAGAGTGTGTAACTTGCCTGTTTTAGCCATAGTTTTCCGGAATGTAAATTGCTACCTTACTGTGGAGCAACCTACCCAAGATGATTTCTATTAATATGTGTGGACGTATATTTTTCCCCAGTAGATCCTCAGCTGCTGTGAGCTGAAGCCATGTGTGTTCTCGTCGTCTGTGGATTCAGCCCAGCATAAAACACTGTGTCTTGCATATCATAGACACGGAGAAAAAACAGTGGCTAAGTTGCCATGCTAAATTAGATAATAAAAACCATTCCTTATTCATTTTCTCCTCCTAGGCTTTAGATGATAACAACAATAAAAGACATACTCCCAGAAGTTTCTTGCTTTGGGGTCACAATCCATGATAGTGACAAGAACTGTGTGAGACAAGGTACTAAAATAGAAAAGTATCTGAGAGTGATCATCATGTAGAAGTAACACCTAAACTTTTTACATGATTTCAAGGTCTGATTCATTGCTTTTAGAAATCTGGCAACCTAATTTAAAAGTCAGGGCTTTGTAGCATGACAGAAACTCCTTGGGAAATAGGCAACACAATTCCCGAGGTAACTTTGGCAGGAGGAGAACAGAGAAAAAAATTACTGGACTAGGGTATCAGGAATGCAAAGTCGGGGTGGTGGCTGAGGCTTCAGAGGCAAAATATCTCTCTGTCTCCTGTAAAGGGAATGGATACCTTTGGGGAAGTTTAATAGGGGCTTCAGAAACAGATAGGACTTATATTTGAGTCCTGTGACTTACTTGCTATCTGATTTTGGGAAAAGTATTTAGGTGCTCAGTTTCTTTCAATATAAATTAGGGATATGGCTAATGGACACATGAAAAAATGTTCAACATCACTCGGCATCAGGGAAATACAAATCAAAACTACAGTGAGATATCACACACACCAGTTAGAATGGTGAAAATTAACAAGTCAGGAAACAACAGATGTTGGCAAGGATGCGGAGAAAGGGGAACCCTCCTATACTGAAGGCAAGCTGGTGCAGCCACTCTAGAAAAACAGTATGGAGGTTCCTCAGAAAGTTCAAAATAGAGCTATCTTATGACCCAGCAATTGCACTACTAGGTATTCTCCAAAGGATACAAACATAGTGATTCAAAGGGGCACATGCACTCCAATGTTTATAGCAGCAATGTCCACAATAGCCAAACTATGGAAAGAGTCCAGATGTCCATTGACAGATCAATGGATAAAGAAAATGTGGTATCTATACAAAGGATTATTACTCAGCCATCAAAAAGAATGAAATCTTGCCATTTGCAATGACGTGGGTAGAACTAGAGGGTATTATGCTAACTGAAATAAGTCAGAGAAAAACAAATACCATATAATTTCACTCATATGTGGAATTTAAGAAACTAAACAGATGAACATAGGGCACGGGAAGGAAAAATAAAATAAGATGAAAACAGAGAGGGAAACAAATCCTAAGAGACTCTTAACTATAGGAAACAAACAGAGGGTTGCTGCAGGGGAAGTGGGTGGGAGGATGAGGTAATTGGGTGATGGGCTGTAAGGAGGGCACTTGATGTAATGAGCACTGGCTGTTAAATGTAACTGATGAATCACTAAATTCAACCCCTGAAACTAATAACACAGTATATGTTAACTAAATTGAATTTAAATAAAAAATTTCTTAAAAAGAAAAAACATCTATTTACTAATTTAAATGTGAGGATTCAATGAGATAATCTATGTAAATTAGCAGTTCTAGCATACAATAAATGCTCGTTAATGATAGATACTATTAGTACCTATTCTATAAAATGCATTCTGTGGAGTGGAGAATTGTCCTTTTGACTGTATTCTCAGCTGGACTGTAGATTGGTCCTTTTCTAACCAGCATTTCAACTGTAGATAGGGAAGGTAGTTGTTCAAACACAAGCCTTAGGGCAAAGAAAGATGAATGATTGTCTTTCTAAAGGGAAATTGGATCCTCCTCCGTTGATACCATTGAAGCGCAATAAATAATGCCAAGAGGTCCTACAATGCTGCCGGTGCAAGCAAGAGGTATGTGACAATAGGTTTGAGATGAGTAATTTTAAAGCACCATGAAAGAAATCATTAGGACCTCTAAAATGAATCCCGAAGCTTCCCAGGGCACTATGCTGACCTTCTCTGGGAGATCTAGTTCTTAAAAGCAAACTCGGACATCTGTTCTACCCTTGAAGAATGGCAGTAAGCAGTAACATAAAAGTGAAAAAAACAGTGATATCTACAACTAGTTAATTCATTCCTTTCTCTATTCATGTTCATACACTGGCAGACTGTAATGCCATCTGAAAGGTGGATAATGAGAAATATACTTTAAGAAGGGGATTGCCTTGAGGCCCCCTGGGTTGTACTATGCCCAGAAGGGATGTCTCTGAGAACCCCTCATGATCGTAGAGGTTTCCAGGCAGCCAATTTAGTGGTCATTCATTACCAATGGAACCTGGGAATTATCGACTGTGAATTAGAGCTGAATGGTGATAAACATAAACAGAAGTGTAGAGGGAGGAGGAGGACTAGCAACAGAAATATTTGGCAATGAGGATACCTTAGAACTGAGGCCACGATTACTGATGCTCTCATACTGGCCTGGGAAAGGAAGGCCTGAAACGAGTGTACCACGTTGGGCAGAGTTGGACTGTCAGAGATTGCCCAGTAATGACCCCGAAGTCTGAATACTAGGAAGGAGGCTTAGAGGACGGGTGGACATTCCTTCTCCCCAGAGACTGCTAGAATTTGCCCCCATACTAAGCCCTTATTCATTCAGACACTTCCCACTTTGCAAATGACTGACAGGTATCACACCCTTTCAGTTTCATCTGGGCTGATATTTGGCATGTATCATATCCTTCTTTTCTCAATTTTCCATTGTCAAATCATCCATTAAATTGGATTGAGCCCGCTTAAGCCAGCCTGTCTTGGAGGGCTCAGGGGAGATTACTTTGAAAGGAGCAAGACCTTGGCCGTCAGGCAGGTTAGCCCAAGTCCTCAGAGCTCAGCTTCTCACCTTGCAGAAGTTTTGTGACACCTCAGAGGGCTTAAGCCATACTTCCCTTTCTCAACACCCCTTTTTTTCCAGGCTCCAAAAACAAAACAAACAAAAAACCCCAAAACTGTGATTACCCTCTGTTCTAGCCTTAAGACATTTTTTAAAAGGAGAGGGTGGTAGGAAAGAGTGTAAGGTAGAGAGCAGGAATTGTGTGAACAGTTCTTGGATATTTTATGTTCAAGACTCACTATGTAACCTTCTGAGATAATTTCCCCAACGGGTGTTAGATAATTTGGGGAAGAATTTTAACTGTGACACCTCAACTGGTGTTTCCATCAAAAATCATTTGTTTAAAAGTTAGAAAAGGAAAGTCTCACAAAAGCAAGCTCAGCAGCTCCTCGCTTTTCAGAGGCTTTTCAGAGACAATTGAAACACACTTTTTTTTGTACTGATCACTTTCAAGGGTAAGGTGTCTCCCTACCCAGGGCATAATGGCAACATTGTTGTCAGGAGCAGGAAAAGCACACTGACTTCAGTGAAATGGGAAGCTGGCAGCTTTCACAATCTGTCCTGGATGACACTGTGTGGGTGACAGAGCTGTTGTGCTTCAAACAGGAGCCCATAGCTATCAGGAACTGACTGTTGGAAGGGATCGGAGGGAAGTCTTAAGGCAGATAGTCTAAAGCCAAATACATTTACCCTAGTGCTCTAGGCCTGATCTGGGT
>CM053606.1:70416959-70454719 GCA_028646535.1 Procyon lotor | reverse complement strand
CTGACTTCAGTGAAATGGGAAGCTGGCAGCTTTCACAATCTGTCCTGGATGACACTGTGTGGGTGACAGAGCTGTTGTGCTTCAAACAGGAGCCCATAGCTATCAGGAACTGACTGTTGGAAGGGATCGGAGGGAAGTCTTAAGGCAGATAGTCTAAAGCCAAATACATTTACCCTAGTGCTCTAGGCCTGATCTGGGTCTAGGAAAACACTCTTTGTAAATTCATCTAGGGTAGAGTCTTTTTATTTTGTGTTTGTTTTAACCACTTGGCATTGTAGCTCTGTAAAGCTGAAGAGGTGATGGTTAGCTTCTCGTTTTGAATCCAAACTTAAAATTCATGGAAGGTAAGGTTATCTTATCCTTTCCTATATTTGCTTTGCTTTTTTAAAGGCAATTTCTATAATTTCCTCTGCAAGCTAAATCTTAAATGTATTCTGAGCATGCTCAAATATGTGTTTGATCACAGTCACCTCAACTTGTTTCCTATTTCCATTCTTACTGCCTTGGTGCAGAATCTTTCATTTGGTTTTTGGCATGGCCTCTTAATTAGTGTCTCTACCAATAGTTCTGCTCCTTCAAACTACCTTCTATAATGCTGAAAATTCCATCTTTCTCCAAAACAAAGTTGATCATGTCATCTTTCTGTTTAATATCTATCAATAACTCCCCCTTTGCTTATTGTCCACTCTTTAGAGTCCCTTTTTAAATGAACTCCATATATCAGTCAAGCTAGTTCGGGACCTCTTAAAAAGTCACAATGAGTGGCTCCACTTTGCCTTCTGAATCCTTCCTTGATATATCTTTGCACCCGCTTGGAGTTTCTGGAGGACTCAGCTCTTGCTCTGATTCCTTGCTTGGACTTCACTCTGCTGGTCACTAGGATTGATTACTCAGCTTTAGATAAATTGACCTGAATTCATTGTTGGCCTCTGTCCTGCAGATGACTTCCTGTGTTCCAACTGGCTTCAAGCACTACAAAGTTGCATTCATTCATTTTTTCATTCATTCATCCATTCATTCACTTAAAAAATAGTGTCAAGCACTATAGTAAATGCTGAGGAGAGAAGGAGGAATGACATATCTTGCCCAAAATTGAATTGCTTACACTGTAGTTGAGGATAAAAATAAATCTTACAGTATCAAAAGTTACTCTCAGAGGAAGTGATGTCTAGGCTGATTACTGAAGGATAAGCAGAATGTGGAGAGAAGAACGGGGAAAGAGTATTCCATAGTGTACCAAACAAAAAGCCCAACAAAAGAACTTTTCAAAGCCAGAAACTGGATCAGGGAGAGTACCTGGCAAGAGATGAGGTTGGATAGCTAAGCGTCCTTCACATCAAGAAGGGCCTTAGAAACCATGAAGGGATAGGATTTCATTTTGAGGCCAAAAAGGAATCATTGAGACTAGTAAGCAGGGGAGATACTAATTGATTTGAATTGTAGGAAAACCACTCTAGTTCTGTGTGTAGATTCATTTGAAGAGATAAGACTAAGACTGGGGGTAACATACAAGTGTAACCATTTATCAAGGGTTATAACAGCAGCCTGAGCTAGTATAATGGCAATCTTGGTAGTAGAATTAAGGAATCTTGAAAGTAGAATTAAAAGGACTTAGTGGTTGGTGAGAAATGAAGTTATAAATAATAATCAGAAAATTATAATGACTAATATTTCTTGAGTACTTGCACATATGAAGAGCTGTCTAACTGTGGTGCATACATAGTCTCATCTCATCTCTTTACATTAATCTAGGGGGTAGGTACCACTATTACCCCCATTTTCAGATGAACAATCTTAGGCACAAAGGGGTTACAGCACTTGACCTGGGTAACACAGCCAAGAGTTAGAACTGGGATACAAATTCAGGTAGCTTGCCATTCTTACTTAATAGGCTAGACTGCCTCAGAAAGATGAACAGTGCTCACTCGCAACCCTGGGGCAAGCTGTCCCACCTGTCTTTTAGTACCCAGCAGGTGAGGTGAGGTATTGGATGTTTTTCAATATGGCTAGAATATTTTTCTAGAGGGAAAACTCCCTCTAGAGTTTCTCAGAGGGAATGTGGTGAGTGTTTCCTGGCAAAACTCTAGTTACATCAAATTTCTAAGTTTTCTTAGGAGAGGCCATCTGCAGATAAAGCCTCAATCTATGAGGCTTTGCTGGAATTAGTAATGTTTTTTATTTTTTAAGGAGCAGACATTAATTCATACCACCTGAAGTAATGATGAACCCAAACTCAAGGAACTCAAAAAGCAGGGATAGAACTGAGTCCAGACTGGGAACTAGGAAGTCTAAAACAACCTCACTTTCTCATTCAGTCTATATGGACCTTTGTCCTTGTTTCTTCCAGGTTAGTAACTCCCATGCATGCTTCTCTCCACAGGCATTGCCTCTATGTCTCTCAGTGTGCTCATGCCTAAAAATGGCTTCCAGTTCTCAATTTACGTGACCAATGACTACAGTCTAGACCTGCCTGAACTCTGTATTTCTTAGAACAAAATCTAGAGAGAAGCTCATTGGTCCATCTTGAGTCCCATGTACAGCTTTGGTCCATTCAATTGGGATATAAACAAGATGGCATAGAATCACCATTTTGGAAGGAGATGAGTGAAGACAGATTCTCTTAGAATACAGAACTGAAACTATTTCCACCCCCCCCCCCCCGCCAGCTCATTGTCATTTTCACTACAACAGAGTCTTCTCAAACGTCCACTTACCTCTGAACGCTTCACTAATCTCCTCTCCAACAATTAGTCTTTGTTAATTCTACTATAACTTCCTTTTACTACTGGTGCTGATATTAGGCTTCAGAGTGGTAATGTTAGTGCTCTTGTTGTAATTTTGATATGAGATTGCCAGTTCTTGACATCTGGCATCATGTGCTCAATACTTTTGTATTTCCCTTAATGCCTAGTGACAAGTGTACAGTAGGCTTCCTTAAAGGTTGGTTCAATGTTACAAGGAGCGTTTTAACAATTGGGAGTATACATTGGTGTTAAGTACATACTCAGAAGTATAATAAATCCACTTGTATGTTTGTGTGTGCTAAGTGCAGTTTAAATGATTTCTATCTAGAACTTAAATGCTATGTGGCCTTTAGATAGGCATTATCATCAATCCCCAAAACTCAAAGTGAAAAGGTAGCACTGTGTATTATTATAAATATTATTCTAATACATCTTTACTGTTATGGACTTTTGATATTTATAGGGTACTTTTTATAACATACCTTAGGATCATGCTTACAATTGATTTAATTGAATAAGAGAGATTTAGGCTAGAAAAACCCCATTTCTAATATAAATCCTGGTATTGAATTTTTGTAGAGTACCTTTAGAAGTTAATTTTTCCCCATTTTTAAAGATTTCCACAATGGAAAGTACATTGGAAATGCTAGGTAAATATTTGGTCCTTATTGTGCTGCTTATGAGTTTTAAATGGTTTGGTATTTTTTTTTTAAGCGGGAGAGATATGGGGGAGGGACAGAGGGAGAGTGAAAGAGAGAATCTTAAAAGCGGGTTCTGACTTGGAGCTCGATGTCACAACCCTGCCTGAGCCAAAATCAAGAGTTCGATACCTAGTTGACTGAGCTACCCAGGCGTTCCTAAATGGTTTGGATTTTTATTATTTTTTAAAAATTTTATTTATTTATTTGACAGAGAGAGAGATACAGCGAGAGAGGGAACGCAAACAGGGGGAGCGTTAGGGGGAGAAGCAGGCTTCCCGCTGAGCAGGGTCCCCCCAATGTGGGCCTCGATCCCAGGACCCTGGGATCATGACCTGAGCCGAAGGCAGATGCTCAACAACTGAGCCACACAAGTGCCCCTGGTTTGGCTTTTTAAATGTTAAAATTCAACAGGACATTTCTTAAGAGTGGGTTTGTAGCATCTCAGGTAAAAAATACGTATATGGATTTTTGATAATTGTCTCTCTTCCAGGTCATTCTTCAGGTATTCTCTCCTTTCATAAAGAAAAATCAGTAAAAGAACACATCTAACAGCTAACTAATCCTCAGTTGTGTGCACCTACAGGAGCCTATGCTTGTAATAGACCATCTTGTCACAGTAAAATGGCTCCTCCAGAACATACTGCAAAAACATTAAGCCCCTTTATTGGATTACATAGATCCAGACTGTGTGGAAAGCTCTGCTTAAATCCCACCTTCCTGGGACACTGGGTGGCTCAGTGGTTTGAGCTTCTGCCTTCAGCTCAGTTCATGATCCCAGGGTCCTGGGATCAAGCCCCGCATCGGGCTCTCTGCTCAGCAGGGAGCCTGCTTCCCCCCCTCTCTCTGCCTGCCTCTCTGCCTACTTGTGATCTCTCTCTCTCTGTCAAATAAATAAAGTCTTAAAAAAAAAAAAATCCCACCTTCCTCTTTTAGTAGTAGAAATTGTGTTTATGATATTGGTCAAAACATCTGATTTTCTGTGGGGAATTTTCCCATCATTTGTAATTTCTCATCATCAGGATTGGCTCTGGTAAGGCCTTTTCTTCTCTGTTGTAGCCTTAAGTCACTGGAAGTCTTATCCATACCTGACAGACACAAGCCTGAAATATTCCAAGTCTGTACCCTGACCCTGTTCTACCCTCTGCACCCAGACCTCTTCTACCTCAGCAGACCTCAAGGAGATGGGATTTCACAGCTGCCATGGCCACAATAGAACACAGGACTCCACACTATGATTGTGATCACTTTCTCATTTACAACAGCAACTTGAATCATCTGATATTTTTTTCCCAATGACTTTAAATTGGCACAAAAGCTTCATAAATTCAACCAACCTAAAATAGTAATAGCTAATATTTATTGAGTGCTGACTATATACCAGATATCATATCCAGCACTTTATATAGATAATCACATTTGGTCTTCCCAATATTTTTAATACTAGCTTTTTAAAAATTGAGGTGTAATTAACATATAACATTATATTGGTTTTGGGTGTACAACAGAATGACTTGATATATTTATATATCATGAAATGATCACCTCAATCAGTTTAGTGAATAGCTATCACCACACAGTACAATTTTTTCTTATCACGAGAACTTTTAAGATCTACTCTCTCAGTAACAACATTTTTTAGGTAACAGCTCTATTGAAATATAATTGACATATGACAAAATTTACCCTTTTAAATATAGAGGGGTGCCTGGGTGGTGCAGATGGTTAAGCGTCTGAGTCTTGGTTTTGCCTCAGGTCTTGATCTTAGGATTGAAAGATCAAGCCGCATGTTGGGTGGAGTCTGCTTGAGATTCTCTCCCTTTCCTCTCCCTCCACCTCTGCTTCTGTCCCCAATCATGCTCTCTCTCTCTAAAATAAACAAATAAAATCTTTACCAAAAAACCCCAACACCTTTCATTCCTTAGTTCCAGTTCCATAAACGAGTGGCCACACATCACTTTCCTGGTCAGAAATAAATGAAGGTTGGATGCTGTTAGATGGAGCTTTGAATAAAGTTTCCTAAAATGTGGACAGTTTAGTTAAGATAAGCCATTTTGCACCCACTACCACTTTCCTGGAATGTGATATAATAGCTAGAGCTGCAGCTACCATCTTTTTAACCATGAAGGAAAGTCCAAAAGAATTGCTACTTTGTCTCTGAATCCTTGAACCACTCAGCTCCAATGCCAGAAACTGTCTACTTGTAAACTTAATAGGAAGCATCTCTCTTTGTTTAGGTAAGTGATTGCTATTTTGGTTTTTTTAAATAAGCAGCTGGATGAAAAATTATTCCAAAACCTAATTTTGGTTTTATGATGGTTTGGCTCAATGCTCTCCCTTACTCGTCATTATATGAATTTCCATAGTCAAAAATCACACTCATGTTGTAAGGTCCAACTTAAGAGATCTTTTTAGAGAATTTCTCAAAATCCCAATTGGGAGTGACCTCTTCTTACCATATTTGCTCTAATACTCAATTAGCATCCCTTACCCAGAATTCGTAAGTATCATCATACAATTCTCTTTTTCCATTTTGACTATAATAGCTTGAGTTCTCTAGAAAAGAGAATCTGAGGAAATTTTTAAGGTGTTGATGTTTTGTCTGGGTGATAAAGGCCTAAGGCAGTAAAAAATGAAGAAGAAGAGAAGCAAGGAAAGATATGTTAATGTGAATCTACAACTTCATAATGAGAGACAGCAGATTTCTCAGCTCACATGTGTACTTGGCACTTGAGACTTCACCAGACAGATTTCAAAGAGGAATCAAGCCTCAGAGTGATATATGGATGGGAGGAAGAAAAGAGAATTAATTTGTCAGACTTTCTCTCATTTCTTATTTATTATTGGGCAAAGCCAATGGGCCCATATTCTATGGGAAATAACTAATTTTTCATTTGGCTCCTCAGTAGCTTCTCAGGAAGCTAAATCTCATGTTCCAGTATATGGTGTTTCATTCAAATGTAAAAGTGGAGGGAAATTTGAAGAAGGTGGGTAGTCAACTGAGAGAGAAAAAGAGGCAGTCAATGGAATCTGAGAAAGCACATAAGGTTTGGGTCCGAACCTTAGATAGATTAAAGTTGTTTATTTAAAAATTAAGTTTTAACAGAAGAAAGGTTATGTGTTCAGTATAAAAAATTAGTATGTTTAAAGAAACAAAAACGAGAAAATAAAAAGTGCTATAATCTTATTTCATGTTATAACTAATCTATCTTTTTGGTGTGTATCCCACCACCTGTGTCTATGTCTTTTTAAAATATATACATATGCATTATGTCCAAGAGCATCATGCTATACCCAGTTTTTATGTTTTATTTTTTCACTGATTATACCATAAAATTCTTGATGTCAGTATTATTCTACTGTTTAATTTTTAAAATATTTATTTACTTATTTATTTTAGAGAGAGTGAGTGAGCACAAGCCAGAGGGGTTGGGGGAAAGGGAGAGAAAAAATCTTAAGCAGTCCCCATGCTGAGTGTGGAGCCCGACATGGGGCTCAATCTCATGACCCTGAGATCATGACCTGAGCCAAAACCAAGAGTTGGACACTTGACACTGTACCACCCTGGTGCCCCTGTTTAATTTTTAATAGCAATGTAGTATTATATATTGAGAAGGTGCCATATTTTTTGATAAATCTTCCATTTCATGGTACATTGGTTGTTAATGTTTTTTCGGGGGAGGTGTTTATTTGTTTTTGTTTTAGCTATCAAAAACTATTAAGAACTGTATGATAAACATTCTCATTTCTATTTATGAGAACTTTAATAATCTTTTCCCTCAGTTGAAATTTCTGGCTGGATTTGTGTCATACAATATGAATACTTTTAATTCTTTTGATACATGGTGCCAGATTATATTCCAGAAAGAGTTTGAAATCTACAGTCAACTATTAATTAATTAGTGGGCCTATTTTTATGCACCAATCTTGTGTATTATTATTAGAAAATCTTTTCTAAGTTGATGAAAAACAGAATTTCATTTTTATTCTAAAGTTGGATTTTTTGATTACTAGTGGAGATGAATATTTTATATATGTTTCTAGACAATTAGTTTTTCTTCTTTTGTGAATTGCCTATTCATGCCCTTTGTCATGATTTTAATTTGTGAAGATTATAAGGTTCTTTGAGGGAAGAGATGACATTTTATTCCTCTTGGAGTCCATTTTCATTAGTACTGTGCCTTGGGTCTAGCCCAGGCTTGGATTTGTAAGATTTGCAGAATGAATGAATGATAACCCACTATTATGTTTTTACTTAGTTACCAATAAAAGAGAATCAAATTAATTTTGCACATTTGTATTTAGTGAGCAACAAATGCCATTTTTCTCCACAAAAAGTTTTTTTCTCGGAAGAAGATTTCTTAACTTCTTTTCAACAATAACACCATTTTTAGCCTGAATGGATAAATACAAGATTGGACAGATTCAGCTATTTTCATGGGTTTTTTTTTCTTTTTTCTCAGCAACTGTCAGATTTTTCTATTCTTACAAGCTATTTTGGAATACTCAGACACAAATAGGGATTTATTATCTCATTTCATTATAGAAAATGAAAGCACTAAAATAAAACATCTCAAAATCTCATCTTTGAGAATAATCTACAAACTTGTGCTTTTTCTCAACTATATTACACAACTGAGCCCACCAAGAAGATAATACTCAAACTTCTTTTGAGTGTAATTGTTCTTAAGCTGACCTGCTTCTTCTTTTCAGAACATTTTATTTTCAGCAGGACTTCTATTTTCATTGAATCTGGGGATTTGAAAGTGACATATAATAGATGTGAAGATTTTTTTTTTTACATTCTTATAGATGTTGGCACTTGAATATGCACACATAGATGTATGTTTATAAAGACACACAAACATACATATATTCTTTTCAGGCAAATTATTTTTCTCATTAACTTTTCTCATGGGTTTCATATTATGCAAAGGAAATGGAAGCCACTATTTTCTGAGGGAGTGACTGGGTCTCATGCGTACAAACTCACGATATATAAGACCCTAAGATTCTGGAATCACAATTGTTTTAGTCCATTGTTTTCTAAATAAAGTTACGAATGATGAAAGCTGAAAAATAAGAAAAATCTGAAAAATAAGAAATCTGAAAAATAAGAAAATTATAGAGAAATTATAGTTCCATTATTTAGAAATAAGTTATAATATTGTATTATAGTTTCACCATTTATTTATTTTTAATTTTTTTAAAGGTTTTATTTATTTATTTGACAGAGAAGAGAGATTACAAGTAGGCAAAGAGGCAGGCAGAGAGAGAGGGGGAAGCAGGCTCCCCACTGAGCGGAGAGCCCGATGTGGGGCTTGATCTCAGGACCCTGAGATCATGATCCAAGCCGAAGACAGAGGCTTCAACCCACTGAGCCACCCAGGCGCCCCTCACCATTTATTTTTTATAAAATTCCAGTTTTCTATACATAACATGTACATATAAGAGTGTCCTAATATTTGAAAATAGTATGTATTGACATTTTTAATTATAAAAATAATATATTCTCACTATGGAAAGTTTATCAACAACCAAATATCATTTGTATGCTATTTTTAGCCACTGAAAATTTAGGCTTTTTTTACTTTTTCTTTTTTACTATTATCATAAGCAATTCTTTAAGATCATTGTTTAGATTCAAGAGAACAGGTAATTCTGTCTGTAAATATTTAACCTTATTATTTCCTCCAATTGTATTGGATCCATCATTTATTCATTGACTTGAAATACCACCTTTATCATGTGCTAAATTCATATTTATGTCTGAGGTTTTTATCATATTAGTGTTGCCATAAATTCATAGTCACTGACTTCAGCCAGGTTCTTATTAATCATTTTTATATCTTCACGCTTGGCTTCTATTTCTATTCCCTTCAGGTATTAGAACTTCACTACAGCTCAATGCCCTCTTCGAAACCTTCATGCTACTCCCTTAACTCCATCTTCATCAATAAGATAAGGCCACAGTGGGATTTTTTTCTAGCATCCCTGTATTAATTTTGTATGGCTGCCGAAATAAAGTACCACAAACTTGGTGGTTTATGACAGTAGAAATTTATTGTTTCACAGTTCTGGAGACTAGAACTCTGCAATCAAGTCATCAGCAGGGCTATGCTCCCTCTGAATCCTATAGACAAGAATCCTTCATTGCCCCTTCCTAGCTTTTGGAAGTTCTTGGCAATCTCTGGTGTTCCTTGATTTATAGGTGCATCACACCAATCTCTGTCTTGGTTGTCAGATGGCGGTCTTCCTTCTGTGTGTGTGTGTGTTTGTCTCCTGAATTCCCTATTTCTCTCTTTAAGGACTCCAGTTGTAATTGGATTAGGGGCCCACCCTACTCCAGTGTGGTCTCATCTTAACTAATTATATCTTGCAATGGCCCTATTTCTAGTTAAGGTCACATTCTCAGATAGTAGGTACAGTAAGTTTCCAAATGTTCCTATCTCCTATGAAACTTTGCTTCATTAACGAACTCCTCTTTTTTGCTCCTTCATCTGCTTTTTCATTAAAAACTCCCCTGCATTCTGTAAAAACATGCTTATGTCCCTCACCCTACTAAGCGATCCATCCCTTTAACCTAAACACCATCTTTTAGTTATAATCACACCCTTCTCCTCCTCTTACCGTATCAGGTATTTGGACTTCTATCAGTGGCATTAACTGTTAGTTTACAGACTTCACAAAGAATTGACATTTTAGTCTTTTGACATGAATCATTGTGTGTCTGAGGACAATTAAAGAAAATCAAAGTTGAGTCAAAATGTCAGTGCTGTATAGTTGGTTCAGATATCTTCCTAATAAAGGAACTCAGTTTTCCCATGAGCCTGACAACATGTGGGTCAATATTCATGATTCAGAAGAATTATGACTATGTGTTCTGGATGTTTGGAATTGTCCTTAAATTGTATTAACAGAATGTTAGATATGTTACACTATAATTTTCTTGGTCACATTTATTAAATTTTAAGCTAACTAAGACTTGGGAACAAGATTAAATTATCTTTGTCTCTGCAGAACCTAGCAGAGGTCTTGGAACCCATGAGGTGACCAGTAAATATTTTGGGGATGAAGGGACTCATGGGTGAACCAATAGCATCTTTTCTAAGACAGCTAGTGTTACAAGGTGAAACTAGTTTGGCCATATAGAGACCAGTTAGTTGTATGCCTTGACCTTATTAATTCAGTACTTTAAGCAACAAAACAGACTGGTTATTATAAAAATATTTTAAAAACAGGACATGAGGCTGTATTTCCCAAACCAGTATTCTATGGAGCACTGTGTTGTGGAACGTTATATGAAATAAAAACATTAAAAAAAAAAGTGTTGTGTGGAAATAAGTTTGAGAAAGATTGACACATGTATTTAAATGCATTCTCTCTAATAATTAAATAAATAAGCAGGGTTTCTTTTTTCTTTTAAAAGATCTTATTTATTTGACAGAGAGAGAGAGAGAGAGATCAAAAGTCGGCAGAGAGGCAGGCAGAGAGAGAGGGGGAGCAGGCTCCCTGCTAAGCAGAGAGCCTGATGTGGGGCTTGATCCCAGGACCCTGAGATCATGACCTGAGCTGAAGGCAGAGGTTTTAACCCACTGAGCCACCCAGGCACCCCAGAGTTTATTTTTCTTACGCAGGAAAAATAAATGCAGAGATAGGCATCCAGTATGGGATTGTAGTTTGGGCTACCACGAGCAGTCAGACTTCTTCCCTCATTCCTCTCCATCCTCTTTAGCACAGTGTGGGGCTTCTTTCCTCAACCACATGCTTGCATGGTGGCTGCTGTACTTCTAGGCATCTTATTTGCTTTCTATGTAGGTAGAATAGGAACTAGTCAAGGGACAAAGCTGGATGAGAGCAAAATATGTCCCTTTATTTCAGAGAAGAATGTTTTTTTCTGTTGTCCACCTGGTTAACTTGTGCTTATATCTCACTCACAGTAGGTCACGGGGCTGTCCATATCTATACAGGAGGCTAGAATAATGAGTTTTTAACTGATGCATTGCTATTCCAAGCATCATCAGGAATTTATTAGTAAGAAAAAGAAGAGGGAATGGATGCTGGGCTGGCAATCAGTGTCTAAAACTAATGTACATTGTGACTTCCCAAGAGAGAAATATGGTCATATGCAGGTTTTCATACCACCTTTTCCGACAGTTCTTTGGTTTGTCCTTCCTTACTGGTTGAAAGAGTCAATTATCTGTCTACACATCAGGATAGGAGGCTTTTCACGAACTTTAATCTCTTTTGCATTTCATTCTGTCCTTTCTTTGGCGGATAATCAGAGATGTTAGCCTTTTTTTTCAGACTGTATTTCTGAAGAAACTGAGCCTTATGTTGTTTTAGGTTACAATACTCCGAGAAGGTATACGCCAGCTGGTGAAGATTTTGGCATGTTAAGGTATTGTCTTAAGCAGGAACACATAAGGATCCATTTAAAAAACAAAACAAAACAAAAAAAACCCTCACCAGAGCTAATCCCCACTCTGCCCAGCAACTTCTAAATTCTCACAGTGAATGAAGTCAACTGGAGAAACTATACACAGGATAGTTCTTACCTAACCATGGTAGACTGATCGTAGTAGTGGACTTAATTTTTTTTTTTTTACTCCTTCATTACTCATTAAATGGGTAATGAAGTTAATTAATTTTTTTTTACTCCTTCATTACCCATTAAATGGGTAACTCATTAAATTTTTTTTTTTTTTACTCCTTCATTTACTCATTAAAAAGGGTGAGTCTATACTTGCATTGGCAAATATAATGTGGGGGCTGAGTGTGCCAGTTCTCAGCCTAGCTCTTAAGAGGCCCTGTGTGTTTCCTCTTCCTCTCTCTTGCTCCTCTATCCTCTCCTAAGAATAAGGTTGGGCTAGCTTGCTGGAGAACAGCCATGTGCAACAGAGCTGAGATGGTACAGACATGTGAGAGAACCACTCATGGTCAGCATTTAACCTACAGTTAGCCATAGGCACGTGAGAAAGTCTTGCTGAGCCCAGCTCAGACCAACACAACTTGTAAGCAATAAGTGTTTATTGCTAAGCCATTGAGGCTTTGTGTTTTCTGTTGTTGGTACATATAAGGTGGTGATAAATAGCCGATATATTAACTCTG
Organism: Procyon lotor; assembly: GCA_028646535.1. Lineage (NCBI taxonomy): Eukaryota > Metazoa > Chordata > Mammalia > Carnivora > Procyonidae > Procyon > Procyon lotor. The sequence continues at coordinate 70,442,166 of CM053606.1, read as the reverse complement.
CTGAGAAGGGATGCCGAACAAGCCATGAATAAATAAATCGAAGTGTCTGGCATACCATTACTTACCTACAGACACCTGTTTTTGTGTCTCCTCCCTGAATTTTTTGTCTTGTTTTATATATTTCATCCCAATTTGTGCACAAGTTTCCTGACTACTACCTTTGCTCCTTATTTAGTGTAATTTTAACATCTTTTGAATGTTGTATGTAATATTAATTTTTAAAAGTAATTTTTATTTTCCAAAGCTCTAGAAATAAAAAAAGATTTTTAAAAATCATATAATAAACCACATAGGATGGATAGTTTTAAACATTTTGCTCTATTTGCTTCAAGTCTCTTACTTTATGAAAGTGTGCTGCTTCTTGTGAAGTTATGAACCTCTGATATCCCAACTCCTCAATCTCATTCCCTTCCTCAATTCCCAGAGGCAAATGGGATTTGATTATGTATAATTATATATATATATATAAATTGATAATCTAAATTGATGAATTTAGTGTATATGCTACAAAGATTCTAAAAAATAGTTTAACATACATATATATCCATAAAATAATTTTTAAAGGTAGGTTTTATTATTATTCAAGTGTGGTGAAGCCAACAGATTAGGAAGCAATGCCACTGAGAAGATAGTTCGTCACAGTTCCCAAGAGGAAGAGGCATATCACACTACAGAGGGCCACCATACCAACCCAAGTTGTTCAGGAGTCAGAGGGAATGAAGGGAAAACGTGGACAAGTGCCTTTATTTTGACTTCCATGTAAATAAATGGGAAAAGCAGGGTAAGCACGTTTAAGATTGGCTAGTTCGAATACTTTCAACAGGCTTAAGAGTATAGGTATAATCCTTAGCTGTCTGGTACCTGGCTCTGGGGTGATTAGAGTAGGAGAATAGTGGCCCTGGGTGTGGGAGCCCAATAGAGGGGATAACTGAGATGTGGGTTCAGGATTGGGTGGTTTGCAATGAAAGGCAACTCATAGTCATTTATTATCTCTAGGAATTGCCTAACCCTGGGTGGGGCAGTGTCTCTAGGGTCAGCAAGGCCTCTGATATCAAAGCATTAGAAATATAGGAATAAAAAAGGCTGAGTGTGTATCCATAAATAAAATATAATGTATTTTAAAACTTACAGATCTAACTTTATTTTTCCACTCACCATCATAGTCAGTGGAAGAAGGAACATACATGTTAGGATGCATGTATTTTATTACCTACCTACTCATTTTTTATTGCTGAACTGTAATTCCAATTTAAGAGTATTCCTCATTTTATCTGTACATTCTCTATTTTGGACATTTGGATGATAGGCAATAAGTTCTCATTTACCAACAATACTGTGGTGAGCATCCTTGTACTTGCACCTGTGTTTGGGTTTGCTGGGTAATAATGTGGTAGACAGAATCCTAAGATGACTTTCAAGTTCCTTGTCCCCTAGGGTGCACAGCCTGTATAATTCTCTTTCTTGGGTATAGACAACACTTTGAATAGGATAGATTTCATTCCTATAATTAGGATATATTATATGACAAAGATGAAATAATTTTTCAAATGTAGTTAAAAAACAGTTGAATTAAAAAAATAAAATCAGTTGAATTTGAGTTAATAAAAAAGGGACTATCTTGGGTGGACCTAACTTCATCAGGTGAGTCCTTAAAAGGGATTGGGCCCTCCTTGAAAAGAGATATGAAACATGAAGGAGATTTTCCTTCTGGTCTTGAAGAAAAAATGCCCATGTGGTAAAGGGCTTATGGATGAGGTCAAATAGAAAGGGCTTATGGGCAGCCCCCAGAAACTGACTGTAGTTCTTGGCCAACAATCAGCCAGAAAATGGGGCTTCAGTAATACAACCACAAGTAGTTTGATGCTGTCAACAACCAGTGATCCTGGCAGAGGATCCTGAACTGCAGCCCTGAACTAAAGCCTTGATTTCAACCGGTGAGACCTTGAGTAGGGTCTCACCGGTTAGCCATACTCACACTTCTGCTCCATAGAAACTGTGAGATCGTACATTTCTGTTGTAAGGTGGTAGTAAATTTGGTAACTTGTTACATGACAATAGAAAACTAATACATAGGGTATGCACATTTTTTATTTTATAACTTTTACAAGATAAAGTAATTCTAAGAATTATTCCAGGACGCCAGGGTGGCTTAGCCAGTTAAGCGGCTGCCTTCAGTTCAGATCATGATCCTAACTAAGGTCCTGGGATCAAGTCCCGCATCAAGGGACTGGGATCAAGGCTCCTTGCTTATCAGGGAGCCTGCTTCTCCCTCTGCCTACCACTACCCCTGCTTGTGCTCAATCTCTCTCTCTGATTAAAAATAAAAAAAAATTAAATAAGAACATTTATTCCAACCAGAAGAAAATAAGAGACATTAGAGTTTTACTTCTCATGCATTGTTATTAGCAACTATAATGTCTGACTTCTTATTTTTAAAATTTTTGTCATTTTATTTAAATTTAAATTTCCCTAATTACTATATAGAAATAATACATTCACATTATTAAGTCCCAAAACTGTGAAAGATGTAATATTCTGCTTGCAAGCTAAGAAGTTAGCTTACAAGAAGTGGCCTACCATAGTTCATTTATATGCATGCATATGTAAACGCATATTTCTCCTTGTGTGTGTTCTCTGGTCCAGGAATCTGGTATATAAATACGTAATTCACAAAGGATATCATCCATGATTAAGCTGGTTATCCATGCCCCAACGTACCATAAGGCAAGTCAATGTAGTCCAGATGTTTACCGGCATACTGATATGTATAGAGGTTTTGAACCGTAGGAAAGGAACCCCCAAATTAGGAGACTTGAAAATTATACTGGGCAGATGCATATCTACTTTTCCTCTCCTGACAGAGAGACAGAACCTTATGCTTAATGTAAACAAATCCTCTCAGAGGAGAGGAGAAGTATATCCTTTATTGTAAGCAAATATCTCTGGATGACAGGGGAAGGTTGTCTCTGGGTTTTATTACTCTTAGAATATAAGCAAATGGCTCTAGGGGGGATAAATCTCTAAATCTTATCCAGAGCAATTTACTTTCTCTAACTTTCAAAGCATGTTTGCCATTCAACTATAAAGTCTAGGCTGTGCAGAAATATGAAAATATTCATGGAACATTGCCTGCCAACAATTGTTTAAGTCAAATGGTAAAATGGCACCATAAGTTATACATGCATGTATAAAACCAGCAGTCTTCTGTTTTACCTATTCCTGTCTCCTAGTCCTACTCCTAAGAAGTAAATGTTTTTTTTAACTTTTCTCGTTGTTTTTTCTGATATTTACCTCCATATCTCTATATAATTTGCAAATCTCACACTTCTTGATATAATAACATCCACTACCTCCTGACTTCTTACTATAGTAGATCAAGACAATCAATACACTTACATGCTCCTCTACCCTGCTCCTCACCTTGTATTTCCTTTTTCTTTCTTCTGGATAAAGCTATATCATAATTTGGGTAAAATAAAAATTCGGTGTTTTCCATAACTCTAGGAATATTATTCACTGGTCAGTTGAATACAGATGGTCCCCAACTTATGATCATTCTACTTATGATTTTTCAACTTTATGATGATGTGAAAGTGGTATGCATTTAGTAGAAGCTGTGAATTTTGAATTTTGATCTCTTCTTCAGCTAGCAAAATGCAGTACAGTGCTCTCTTAGGACGCTGGGCAGCAGTGAGCTAGAGCTCTCAGTCAGCCACGTGACCATATGAAGGTAAACAACTGATACACTGACAACCATCCTGTACCTATACAACTGTTCTGTTTTTCATTTTTAGTATTCAATAAATTACATCAGATCTTCAACACTTTATTATAAAATGGCTTCACGTCAAATGATTTTGTCCAACTCTAGGCTAATCTAAGTGTTCTCTGAGCACAGTTAAGGTAGACTAGGCTAAGCTATGATGTTTGGTAAGTAGGGTGTATTAGATGCATTTTCAACTCATAATATTTTCAACTTATGATGAGTTTATCAGGATGTAACTCCACCATAAGTTGAGGAAGATCTGCAGTGTACTGTGATTATATTTTCTTTCTTGCATTATTTTAGAATTTTTTGAAGATTACTATTTCCTCAATTACTCCTTTTCTTATCTTTCTAAATGTTTACCTTTCACTTTTTAAAGTCTTATTATTAAGATATAATTGGTGTACAGTAATTTGCACATTAAGTGTATAATTTGATAAGCTTTGACATATATGTCACAGACCAATGATACAAGGCCAGAAAAAAGATAATGAACATATCCATCAACTCCCTAATATCGTTTACCACCCCTCTTTAATCCCTTCCTCCCTCCCATCATTCCCTTCCCTACTTCTCAGGAAATTACTAATTTACTTTCTGTCACTATAGATGGAATTTCATTTTCTAGAATTTGTATAAATGGAATTTTACAATCTGTACTTTTTTTGTCTGGTTTTTGTCACTTAGTCTAATTATGTTATGACTTATCTATGTTGCATGTAGTAACACTTCATTCCTTTTACTGTGGAGTAGTATTCCAGTTTCTCCAAACATTGAGGTTATTTGGTTTATTCAGTAACCATTCCAGTAGGTATGCTGTGGTTTCTTTGTGATTAATATGTATTTTCTTAATGACTAATGATGCTGAGCATCTTCTCATGGGTTTATTTGCTATCCATATTTGCTGGAAAACTATTTAAATCTTTTTTCCATTTGAAAAATTTTTTTATTATTGAGTTTTTAGAGTTATTTATATATTGTGGATACAAGTCCCTTATCAGATTATAGTAATTTTCAAATATCATTTTGTTTGTGATTTGCAAGTATTATCTTTTCGATTGTGGTTCACTTTTTTTACTTTCTTAAAGTATTTTTCAAAGAAGAGAAGATCTTAATTTTGGTAAAATCTATTGTATCAACTTTCACTTTTTGGATTGTGGTTTTGGCATTGCATCCAAGAATTCTTAACACAAAGTCACAAAGATTTTCTTCTATCGTTTTTTCTGAAGTTTCTATAGGTTTCAGTTAACATTTAAGTTTATTATCCATCTTGAGGTTTTTTTTAATATGGTAGATCGAAGTACATTTTTTACATATAGATATCCAATTATTCAAGCACCATTTGTTGAAAATATGTTCATCAATGAGTTCATTTCACTTGGCTGAAAATCAATTACCCATATGTGTATGGATCTATTTCCTGATTCCATTCTTTTCCATTGATCTAGTAATCTATCTTTGAGAAAATGCCACGCTTTCTTGTTACTGTATCTTTATAGTAACTCTTAAAGTTAGACATTGTAATGCCATTTGCACTTTGGCAAGTCTCTGGAATTTTCTTATTTGGGTCTTGCTTGCTTCCATTTGACCCTGGTCCAAATGTGGGATGATCGCAACTCACAATTTTTGAAGATTCTGATATTAGAGTGACAGATGAGAGGATCTGCTACCTGTATGTAGCAGTTCTCCTCCAAGTGTGACCTGTGGACCACTCATATCAAAAACAAACTTGAAGTATGAGTGTGTATGTGTATGTGAGTTACTATTTATATTCCTATGCTCATGCTGCTCATGCTTGATCTATTGACTCAGAATTTCTAGTTGTGAAGAACTAAGAATCTGCATATTTGATAAGTTTTCTGAATGATACTCATGGACACTAAAATTTGATAATCATTTAGACAGTGGTGCCTGAAAAAAAAAAAAAGCTTTTTCTTGGCTATTTTTCATATTTTTTACACAGATAAATGAAACAGATATAATTATTCAGGTGGAAAGGAAGAAACCACTTTACCCGATCATTCATTTATTCACTTACTTTTTCATTCATTCATTTATTTACTACAAACAGGTGACAAAGACTAAAACAATGAAACAACTTGAAGAATTTGTGGAATCTATTTTCACAGACAGGATGGAGATGTTCTTAGGTATTATTTGTGGCTGTCAGATGATGAATCAGGTGCTGATGCTTTCAGCAGTCAAGGAACAGAGAAACACTGTGCTGGCAGGGATGCCTATAGGCATCTCCACCCCCAGGCTTTTTGCAGATTTCTTTTAAACAATCCCAGTCTAAAAGAAAGCTACCTTATTCTTAAGCTTATTTAGGACAAGAGATTTCATAGCCTCCTTAATATATTAGATCTAGTGCTTAGTGCTACTTTTTTCACTACAAGTTCCTGAGTGTCAACAATAGATACAGATTCTTACCATGGAAATGGCCTGGGGCAAATCTATGGTGCCCACTTGAGAAATATTAAGAAGCTGATGATCCTGGTTCCTCTGTTCTTACTCTGGTTTCTAGCACTGCTATCTCCAAACCAACATCATAATATGTCTTTGTTTTTTGTTTCTGTTTTGTTTTGTTTGTTTCTTTGGCCCCCCAACTCCAAGTCTGGGTTAAGGAAATGGTTTTAGAAACTCATTCATGTCAATGCCAGATGATAGATGCATAGAGTCTTATACTATAGAAATGAAGTGTAGAACTTCAGACATTAGAGCTGATTAAGGTAGGTATTTTGGTGGATCCTCTCCTGTGTTCCTGAAATCAATTGATAGAGGCAGTTTGTTATTTTGCCTTCTCACTGAGCAGTTTTGTATGTATGTATGATGAAAACTTTCAAGAGGAGCCATGATTGTGAATAGTCACCCACAAACAAATGACTGTGTGTTGCAGAACAGACATCACATCTATTTAGTTTGTAAGACAGAGGACTTAGGGATCAAAAGAAACTTTACTCACATGGAACAGACCATGTTCAGGTTGGCAGGGGTCTTAATATATTGGCCTCATTTTACAGGCAGGGAGGCTGAGGTCCAGGGAAGTGAAGGGACATGTGCTAAGTCACATAGATAACTAGTAAGTATCTGTAATGTGGAAATCAGGTATAGGAGCCTCCACATTACTCGGTTAAAATAATTATCATGGGCTTACTAATAACCCAGAGCAAGTAAGGAGCATGCTAAATACCTTTTTGTCTCATAATTATGGCAAGAGCTCTGCAGTACAAATGCAAGCTAATGTCCTCTGAGTCCAGTTCTTTGTGGGAAGAGGCAGAGTATAAATAAATAAGCAAGTAACCTCCAACTTACAGTGCTAATAATGAAGAGTTTTAATTTTTTTTTAAATGAGTGCATCCCTAGGGATATATATGTATATTACCTCATATTGTATACTGACTGGAAAATGATCTACGGTCCCTCAAAAGACCCATTCCCTTGATTAGTGGTAAGTTAGGTTAGTTAATTAAGGTTACTTTAAAGATTTTATTTATTTATTTGACAGAGAGAGATCACAAGCAGGCAGAGAGGCAGGCACAGAGAGAGGGGAAAGCAGGCTCCCTGCTGAGCAGAAAGCCTGATGCAGGGCTCGATCCTAGGACCCTGGGATCATGACCTGAGCCGAAGGCAGAGGCTTTAACCCACTGTGCCACCCAGGCGCCCCAGTTAAGGTTACTTTAATACTAATTAGTCAAGGCTTTAATTATGCTTTCAGGGCAAGAACATAGGAATGCTATGTTCTTAGTGACCCAGTTTATCAAAGTGATAGGATATCTCGTCTTCCACTAACAGTGATTTGTGATAAAGAACAGAGGGAGTAGAGCTGATCCTAATGGGATTATAGGAGCATTCTTAAACCAGAGTTAACCAGAGATCAGCAGTGGACCTAAGATAAAAAAAGTATCCTCTATAGCTTCTAGAATAGCCCTGTGGGGAGAAAGGCCAAGGGGCGACTGACTTTGTCACGGAGAGCTTCAAAGAAATTGCCCCACCAGATCAGTAGGTAAATGGATCATATAATCTAAGAAATAAGTGAGGGCCTTAAGTTACAAGAGGGGGTTTCATGAGAAATAAATAGAAAACTAAGCGGGAAAAGCCTTTTCCCAGTCATGGCAATGTATTTTACTTATTGTCTCCTGTATGCCTGTTAGTCTAAGTTTACAGGAAGTTATACTCTGGCGGGACAGACAGGTTTGCAGACAGATCAAATATGGGGCAACATACTACATGTGTCCTATCTGCAAATCTGTCTGTCCCACCAAACTGCATGCAGCCTGGAATGCATCCTGTTTTTCACCAAATTCAGCATGAAAATGGGCTTTTTTCTGGCCAGCACCAGTATTTAGTTCTGAAGCCCCTGGTTTCCAGGGTAGTGTGGTGAGAACAAAGACATTCTAACTTGCCTAGGCTTAGAAGAATTTTTGACTTGGGTGGTACTCTTTAGGAGTGGGGATAGGAAATTTGCCAATTCAAGCCTGACTCAAGGGACTAAATTTGCAGAAAGCTGTTGGATTTGTAGCGTTTGTAGTTTTAATAGATTATATCCATTGTCTGTATTTATAAAATACTTTGCAATCCCCATTTAGTAAAGCTGTTTCCCTCTACCATTAACATGTAGTAGGATAATTTATGAATTTTCCTTCCTAAATATCAAGGCTTTGTAATTCAGTGTCAGAGGTTCTTTTATATTGTGGACACAAGAAAAGTTACTTTGTCTTTAAAAAGTCCAACCTAATGAAGAGACTGCCGGATTGTCCCTGGAGGGGGCAGTAATATAGATGGAGTTGAGAGTGGGGCTTAAAAGTAGAAGTACCCTCAGGTGCTTGGGTGGCTCAGTTAGTTAAGTGTCTGCCTTTGGCTCATGTCATGATCTCAGGGTCCTGAGATCGAGTCCCATGTTGGGCTGGCTCCCTGCTGAGCAGGGAGCCTGTATCTCCCTCTCCCTCTACAGCTCCCCCTGCTTGTGCATGCTCTCCTTCTCTCAAATAAATAAATAAAATCTTAAAAGAAAAAAAAAGTAGAGGCACCACTCCGGATACGGAGAGGCCAAGAGGAGGTTGGTCAGGTCTGGACTTTGTACTTTCTAGAATTGTACACAGTATCTGCCTAGGACGGTAGTAGAGAATGTGAGGAGTCACTGACTGGCCCATCCAGGAATGTGGATGCTTTGTGCTTGACAGACATGTATTGGAGCCTCAACTCTCAAGAGATTCTGCTCTCTTAAACAATAAGCAAATGGGCATTGAACCTTCTGAGCAGGAAATCAGATAGTCCTCAGAGAGTTTGGCCACACAGAATCCCAGAGTTTTTGCATAGCAGCCTCAATGAAAAGGAAGATCAATTTTTTTTGCCAGTGGGAACTCAAAGTATAAAATTTGTTTTAGAAAATTATCAACCAATGTGATATGACTACTGTGTTGTGGCTTATACATTCTCACACCTTACCACATCTGTGTTCTCTATTAAGCAAGTTCAATCTTTGGTCCTGAATCAGAGACATATTCTCAACAGACTCATTTCTGGGTGCTTGGCACTCTTGACACTTTAGTGCATAAAGCTCCCCTCCATTATTACTGGACATATCTCCTTTATAATCTGGATTTCCAGCCATGGAGATGCTTAGACCAGTATTAGATAAAACATGGAGATATTTCATATATCTTTTGAACATTCACAAATTCATTTCTACCTGCTACTATTTTCTGGTACAATACATGGCTTTATCTAGTTAGTATTCAACCCCAGAAACAGTAGTCTGTTAATACTAGAAGAAAAGCAGGGTGCTTTGGACTTCCTGAGGGATCTGTGTCTGTATACGTTTGCTATCATATATTTTTGTGTTATATGGACAATTTAAAAGATTTTCAAGAATAATTGAAATTTTGCCCTTATTTGACTATCGAAACTAGTCTCTTGGGAAGACACCTTGCCATTTTATTTAGATAGATAGATAGATAGATAGATAGATAGATAGATAGATAGATCTTTCTCAAATGACATATTGTTCATTAAATTAAAAAACATGAATTTTTCCATCTCAACCCAGATATGACTATAATCACAAAAGAAGATGCCAGAGGAGTTCAAAGACCAAAGGATGTTATGTATCCTCAAGGAAAGACATGTAGGATATTTAGGAGCTATTTAAATGATAGGCTAGGGAAGCCTAAAGAGAGAAAAAAGAAGATCAATGCAGATTTGACAAGTGTTTTTCTGGCTTCAGACCTCTGTCCTTTTGGCTTGGTACCTCCTGCAGTTCATTCCATTCTTGAGGAACATTCCCCTATTAAGGAGAATGTTAATATTACCTAACAAATAACACTTTCATATAAAATTGTGGGACCTCAGTTTGCTTCCTCAAGGCTCCTCTACTGTTTTCCAGAACTGCTGTCACTACTTTAAATACTCACAATTTTCTGATGTCTCCTCAATTTAATTCTGTAACCATGACCTCTCTCCTGACCTCTAGAATTTTTATCCAATTGCCTGCCTGGAAAATCTGCTAGAATTTTAATAGGGCATGAAATTAATAGCCCATTGCTCCCCTGTTCTTAGTTCTCCCCTTTTCAACAGTCATTTCTCTAAAAGTTGTTCTCACCAGAGCAGTGTTTTCTAATTCTGCTCTCTTCTTCACCCTAATAACATAACAGAAAATCCTGTCCATTATATCTGCAAAAATACATTCTAAGTCAGCCACATTTTCCCCCTTTTCCACTGCTACTTTCCTTGTCTGAGCACCCATTATTACTTGCCTGAAGCCTCTAAACCTGTCTCTCTGTTGCCCCTTCCCTCTATCTTCCACACTCTGTAGAGCAGCTATGGTGAAGCTTTATTTTTTTTAAAGTGCTTTTTTTTGGTTAAAGATTATATTTATTTATTTGACACAGAGAGATCACAAGTAGGCAGAGAGAGAGGGGGAAACAGGCTCCCTGCTGAGCAGAGAGTCCGATGCGGGGCTCGATCCCAGGACCCTGGGATCATGACCTGAGCTGAAGGCAGAGGCTTTAACCCACTGAGCCACCCAGGCACCCCACAGTGAAGCTTTAAAAACAAAATTCAGATCATGTCAATTCCTAGCTAAAACCTCTAATAGCTTCCCATTACACACAGAGTACGGTCCAAACTGCTGAGCAGATTCTAAAACTTCCTACAGGACTCAATGCCTGTGTATCTCCATGAGTCATCTCCTACTGCTCTCACTGCTCACTGTGGTTTCCACAATGACATTCTTTCAGGTCTTTGTAATGCCAACCTTATTACTCTCTTAAGGCTTCTGTACCAGCTATTTGCTCTACTTGGAATGTTCTCCCAGGATCTTACATGGTTGATTTTTTTTTTTTTAATATTTCTTATTTATTTATTTGAGAGAGAGGGAGAGAGAATGAGAGCGACCATGAGACGGGGGAAAGTCAGAGGGAGAAGCAGACCCCCTGCCGAGCAGGGAGCCCGATGTGGGACTTGATCCTGGGACGCCAGGATCATGACCCAAGCTGAAGGCAGTCGCTCAACCACCTGAGCCACCCAGGCACCCAACATGGCTGATTCATTAATGTTTTTCAGGCCTCAGTGCAAGTGCCATCTCCTCAACAAGACCTAACCTTATCCCCAACTTGATTACATCAGCTCATTTTGTTTTTTCGTTGCACTTATTGATACCTGCAATGGACTTTTCCTTTCACTATGGACTTGTTTATTACCTATCTTCACCTTCCTGTGCCTATCTTATTCTCTTCCATGTCCTCAGCATCTGGTATCATGAGTGGACACAGTAGACTCTCATGAATAAGGGTTAAATTAATTCATGAAAGTCCCTATGGTGTATCTTATTTGGGTTCATTAAGAAATTTTTTTTAAACTATCCTGTGGCAATCACCACCTTTCTCTTGCTTCAGTCCCCCTCGGGGGGGGGGGGGGATACCCTTGGCTGGAAACTCTACCCTCAGAAATACCCTTGGCTGAAAACTCTTCTTGTTCTATAGCTACATGGGGTGGGTTTTTGTGGCCCATCTCTTCTCTCCCTCTACTCTCTACTCCTTACCACAGGGAGGCAGGCAATGGACACTTCTAACATTGCCCTTTTCAAAGCTGCTTCTACCTTTTTAGAATTAGGTTAACAAATCCATATAGGCCATGGAGCTATTTCCATACAACCCTAAGGAAAATTCCTTTTGTTTTTCATGGCTATGATCAATCTGTGAGTCATAATTTTAGTGGTCCACAGAACTATCAATGAAATAAATTTTTGTATTTTTTGAAATCTTCATTCCCAAGGATTTAGACAGGGCTTTAGAGTAGAAGTTGACCAGCCAGGTGGTGGTGGTGGGGAATGTGTGTGGAGGTGCAGGGGGTAATATGAGAAATAGACCCAATGCTGTGCGTATAGCATCACCTCCCACAAAACTGGATCTGGTCAGTGTTTGGGTCTGACACTTACAAGGCACTTGGCTCCTCATGCAAAGGGGTTCCACAGAGCTTTTCCCTCCAAACTACCAGCCTTGCCTGGATATAGCTGGATCCCACCATAAACTACTTAAGCTACAGCTATGACTCCTAGTCCTTTGCCAAAGTACTATTATAATACTGACACAGGACTGATTAACCATGCTTAAGGAGTTAGATGAGATTTCATGAGGGAGATGATACTTCAGCTTGTTTCAAAGGATAAGTTGAAGAATTTGAGGTAGGGAACTGAAGAATTTAAAATAGGGAAGTAAAAGCAGAGGGAATAGCATATGCAAAGCACAAAATGATATAATTATGGACTTAAGGGAAGTTTAGTTTGATGAAAATATAAGCAGAGGAGGTAGAATGGGAAGAGATGGGGCTGGTAAAGGAAGTTGGTATCAGATTGTGAAAGTCTTGTGGGCCATTCTGAGGAACTTAGGTTTTAACACACAAGTGATTAAATTCTTTAATTTTATCTGAATAAATTCAGATTTATTGAATGAATTCAATTCAATAAATTCTTAAGCAGGGGACTGAAGTGATAAAAAAAGATTTATTTGTTTTTAATGAAAACAACTTTAATAAAGTGGAGTGGGAGACACTTCTGGTAAAAAGATCAGAGAAAGGTTGGGCAGGGGTCAGGCAAAAGAAGGTATGAGACTGGACTAAAAGGGTGGTGTTGGGGAAAGAGTGAGACCTAACAGGCATTTCAGAAATAGAACAGAACTTACAATGGCTCTGAAGAATCATGAAAAATAGTTTCAAGAATGATTACTCAAATTTGTTCTTGGGAAACCGAGGGGATTATGATGGTCTCAATCAAGATCAATCAATTCAAGAAGAAAAAGAACAGAGATGGAAAAAAGGAATGATTTCTTGGGCTGAAATAACAAGGCCCAGAAGAAAAATTTTATGTCATAGATACAGTATTTAAGGCTGGAGTTGTAGTCCTAGCAGGATTGGGAGACTTGCCTCCTGTTGATATTGTTGATGGAAGTGAGGGGTAATATGACAGATGTGGCATATTAACAGTTTGTACTAAGGATTTTGATCCATATTGAAAAGGTAAGTGATCCTCAAAGAGTCACTGATCCTTGTCTGACATTTACCTATTTTCTGCAACTTCCATTAGCAGTCTGTTGGCATTCCCACGCTGATACATACAGACCTCTTTCCCTTTTCAGTATCATTGCACAAACAATAAATCACTGTCTGTATTTTGGGAAGCAGAAACCAATGTTTTGTTTTTTGATTTTTATAATCTGTTGTATTTGAAGGAGAGATGAGTTTGAATACAGAACCAAGAGTCAAAGAGTTTTGGTTCTTTTCCTGGTTCCTCAAGTTAGGTATCTTTTCTTCCTCCCTTCCTTCATCTCCTCCTTCCTCCCTTCCTTTCTTTAAACTTTGGTTTCCTCACCTATAAAATGGGGATGATGGTGGTGGTGGTGATAATGTTTTGGCTGCCTTGCAGGAAAATGTCATGATCAAGAGGGATAGTGATTATTAAGATTCAGTGAAACTCTCTTGGATTGCTATGTACTTAAAGCACAGCAGCAGTGAGTATTTATCCAATGGAATTATCTGGTGTGCTGTACAGAATGCTTCATGGTGCCTGGATAAGAGGACCACTTTTCCATCCCAGTCAATTTTGTGTAAAATAGGAGAGTCGTTGACAGCAGAGATGCTGGAGCACATTGACCCAAGTACAAGCCCTACGATAGCTACTTATTGGTGGTACGATCCTAGACAAGTTATTGGAACTCTTTAAACCTATTATCAATAAAAGGGAGATACTATGCTTCCTTGTCAAAGTTGATAAGATTTGAGGATATTGATTTACTCCACCACACTTGTACATAAGAAATGTTTTTAAAATGAAAATTAAGTTTCTGAGTGGCCATTCACCAGGATGTTGAGGTAGTCATCATTCACATTTGTTCTTCTCTGCTTCTAGTCACAGATAAAGATTGCCTAAGAGTCTTAGTTGTATTTTGTGGCTGGAAAGAAGAAAAGTCTTAACTCCTCAACCCGTTGTCATTGCTATTTGGATGCTCCCTATCCAGGTCTATATGATCCACATAAATATGAAAGGTTCTGTTATCTCTATGTCAAGTTTGGGTGTGGGGATTTTGCTAAGGTTGGGAGCTTAGGCTTTCAGTGGTCCTAGATATAGAATAAACCATTCCTTTCCAAGGTTCTTAGAGAGAACTCTTAAGTACATTTTCTGAGAAAGCTGAAACAGTTGTGTATGGATCTTTACTATCTGCAAAATCAGCTGAAATGTCCATGTCCTTCCCAGACTTGGGGGATCTCCCCTTTACTGGTTTCACAATTTTCAACCTTTATCCCTCCTTGCTTCTTCCACTCAACCTTGGGCATTTGTCACATAATCTTCCCTCAGAGGGTCTTTACAAACAATGCTGCTATTTTTTTCCTGGATGTATGGTAAAGAGGGTGTTTATTGAAGTTAATGTTGCCATACCAAATCCCTGTTGTATGCATATAAATCATTTATCATTCTGCTTGGCACAGGACAAGTGCTACATTAATGACAGTAATGATAGATATCTTCTGTCTCTCCTGAGCCACACTTCAGACTCCTTGAACTCTACAGTGCTGTTCCGTGTCCCAGGAGGCTGACACATAGCACAAGTCAAGTCATTGCTTCCCATACTCTCTTTTTCCTGGGTAGGTTCTGCCAATAGAAGAGACTAAAGAAGGAGAAGAGAATTAGATTGAGGTGTTTATTCCCTGATTCCTCCCAGCAGGATTGCAGCGACCTGGATGCCTTGCTCTCTAGAAAGCCACAGCTCCTGCCGGGTGGCCCATGCTTCATAGCCCTTTCTCTACTGCCCTTGCTTCTTCATGCCTTAGTTATGGTAAGAGTTTCAGAGTACAGCCCCATTCCTTGATGCTTTTCCTCAACCATACCCTCTCCTTTGGTAAATAGCTCCCACCCTCACTCTTCCTAATAGTATCCTGATTTTATTCAAGCACTGGGATCACAAGTTCTTCATGAGTCAGTTCTCAAACCTAGAGGGGTGAGTGCTGAGGTCGGTCACAATTTCATTCTTATGTTAGCAAAAGACACAGACATATAAGGATGCCCTGGTCAATGAAATAGAAGAGGAAGTCCCTTGGAGGCACCATGGAAAGTTTTTCTTGCCCTTAAACAGTAATGTCTAATAAAAGTTTGTGTTTTTATTTTTAAATCTTTTTGTGTCAGGATGTGATATTGGAGCTATTGAAGCCATTTAGTGACTATGAGCAAAATCTGAGAGAATCATAGAGAAACCTGAGATTGTGGAATTGCAGAATTAAGTCTCGAACAGTGTACTGTCAAACTTCTGCTTTGTGATATAATTAATTTTCAGTGGTTTAATGACTTCAGTTGGAGTTTTATGTTATTTGTAACCAGAAAATCTTGAGTGGTTAGTCCTAAACACTACTCACACTTGCTTACATTTAGTGGAGAGTATTGCTGATAGAAAAATAATTTTCCAAATGTTAAATAGCTTCTCTTTTTTCCATATTTTGCTATATATTTTAAAGTTAAGAACACAAAATAATAAAAGAACACTTAAATCTGTTTAAGGTAAAGCAGTATACATTTCTGGCTCATCTGGCAATGGCACACTTTTGAAATGAGCATTATAAAAAGTGGTAAAATCTACAATTTCAACATATATCAAGAACAACAAAATAACATCTATAAAACTAAAGAAAAATGTCATCATGCTTTTAAATTTTATGTGGAAATTATGGAGTCTGAAAAGAAAAGCTATTCGCTTATAGGTTAAATGAAGAATGGACAACTTTGAAGGCTCGGGGAACCCTTAGTATAGGTCATTTCACCAATGACAAATTTATAATTTTCCAAGTGCTTGGGACAGAGCCTACTGTTAGTATGACATAGTTATTCGTTTAACATGTTTGCTGCATGAAAAGAAAGGTAGAAACAAGGATTAATAAGTTTTCATTCTGAGATATAGGTAAGAGGTAAGGGAGTCATACAGTGGTATTTTCCTGCAAAGACCCTATTTCTAATATGGATTGATTCATTCAGTTAACCTCAGTGATTCAAGTATCACAGAGTGTAAGGACCATATGTCACATGATTCATCCCATCCATGGTTTATTGCCAGAAACTCTATCAGCTGCCCAGAAATAACTACAGTTTTGTAAATCCCTCACCTTCCTTCTATCCAGTGCATTTTCCCTATGGAAAGAGAAAGCAACGGACAGAGAACTGGGGACGGGGGAATTGTGCTATAGACATTTAAGTCCTATCTGCTTTCTATTTCCTTCCTCCTCACCTCTTTTTTCAATTTTAGGTGTCAATTCAGGCCCTGTCTTCCCACAAATCTAAGCTGGGATGGGGAGCTGGGCAGGAACAGATGTTGGGTCTAAGAAATAGCCACCCTTTGTTTTATACTTCTGATATAAGATACTTATTGATACCAAAATAAAAACAAAGTACTACACATATTATCCAATTTTTCTGTGTAAATCCAAAAAGACATTATTATTGACTTGGTTCTATATCAAGTCAGGCAAGTTATCCACAAATAGGGTGAAGATAATAAACTCTTTGGGGCATCCGTATACTGTACAACAATTGCGCCATTCCCTAGAGCCACAGAGGAATTCATTTACCTCACATAGGTGAGCCTTTCTCTTCCCCAGAGAGCAGTTTGTTCATCTTAGCTCAATATAAGATCAGACCCATTGTCAGCAGTAACAATTTGTACCATGCTTTTTTCCATTGGACTCAGACTTAAAGCATCTCTGAGTGGAAAATAAATGTCAATAGCTGTATCTCAATTTTTACAAGGGAGCAGGTGGAGAGAAAAAGAGAGGGAGAAGCTTAGAAAGATTAAGACCTTTACCTGAGTCATAGGTCCATCCATTTAGTGATAACACAAGAGACTGAAGCCAGGACTTGGAAAAACAAGTCCACTGATTTCCTAAAATCTTCTGTTTTCTTATTTGTTGCAGGTAAATGACAATCCTTGCCTCACTGTAACTCACACAAAGACAGTGAAGAGCCCCTTGGCATTTGGAAAGAATTTTATTTTTGCTGAATTTGGAGACTGGCCTTGGCTGGCTCTCTGTTAATGTTAGAGAAAAAGTCAAAGAACATTATTTTTCTATTAAAGCAAAGGTTTCTACATTAACTCTGAACTTTAGGACACCATATAGAGCTGAAGATAGAAGTTGGAGTGACAGCAACACAAAAATGAATTGAAATTGCCACTGACAATAAAGCAGGAAGCAGTGGTAGGCAGTAAAGTCTTGTCCCTGAAATTTTTACAACATTGCCAATGCTGGAGGGGACAGTAATTTAAGACAGTTATGGACCTAAAAAAAAAAAAAAAAACAGCAAAAAGAAAGCAATAATGTTGAAGTCAGACCCAGTCTGTATGGGATGGTTATTATTTGGTTTAAAACTGTGCAGGATGCATTTACAACTTTGGTAAAAGAGGAAAACTGACCTTGATGCAGTGAAAATTTGAAATGGGATTGGAGGTCCTTGTTCTGGGACTGCTGCTAAAGACAGGGGAGCCACATTAAAAGAAAGAATGTCCTGGCACTAAGCAGACATATGTGTATGCAATTCCATCCACTCAGGGTTTAGAACCAGCAGACACTCGCATTTTAGGGATATGTTTAAAAAGCTCTAAGAAGCCAGAAGTGGTACTATGAGAGCATATACGCATACGTTCCTGGTCTGGTCTCACTAAGAAAGGTATCCTAGTCCACCAGGGAACATGGCATTACACAGGAAGTTGGCTGTAGAATAAAGTATCAGGGTATCAAAATACCAGATATATATCCAGGTTCTGGCTCTTTCCCTTATTATCTGTGTTATCCTGGGCAAGTTATAGTCCTTCTGTGATTTTCATTTGTGCCATCTATAATATGGATTTTAATTATATTTGGTTTATAACATTAGGGTGTAAATAAAAGAAAGTGAGGTTGCACTATGTATCGAGCACTATATAAATGTTAAAAATTGCTCCCACTAGATCGGACTCATTTAAGAAAGAGAATGTAGGTTTTTCCCCTTCTAAATATAATTGGCTTTTTGTATATAGGCATTTGTCATCTGTTACTATCAGGGACTTGGACAAAATTGCAAAGGAGGCAAAATTTGAATCTCCCCTAATTTCTATGTGAATACTTTGTCTCCTCAGTTCTTCTTTCCCATGTTGTCCAGAGAGCCAGGTGAGAATAGGAGGATTGAGAGGATGGTAAATTGAGTGGGGCAAGGATAATGACATGTAGGCTCAGTATCTTGGGTGTATAAAAACTTAAGAACTATGATAGAATTTGAGATTTGAAAAAATAATTTTGGCTCCAACTGCAGCTCAGCCCAATTTATATAGAGTTACTGTATTAAGCATTTATTGTGATGTGGGCATATTTTAATATGTTTGATATTATGTCTATTAAATGCCTAGAATCTTACAAGATCTTAAAAGGGCCTGATGAAGATGGTAAGGAAAGACTTATTCACTATAATGAAACCAGCATTTGGGAGCTGACTTAGCAGAGAATGAGAGAAAATGTTCAGGTGGATCAGTAATCTCTGATGGTGTGTGTGTGTGTGTGTGTGTGTGTGTGTGTTGAGGGATAAAGTGAGCAGGCATCACTCAGCAGTAACTAGGGGACATTTAAAAAATTCACATAATTCTGTCTTTTATTATAGGACATAAGGTAAGATGTGGTAAGTGACATTTCAGGCTGTGACAATTTTTTCTCTTTAGTGTATCCTCAGTTCCAGCAAAGGTACTAGCACATATTAGGCACTCAATAAATACTGAGTGAATAAATGAATGAATGGTCTAAGTCAGGGAGTGCCCAGTGGTGCCAGAACAGGCAGGGGGAGAATGGGGTCAGAGTGTCTTAAAGCAGGTAGTATGCAATGACTGGCTTGGAAATCACCCTGATTGAGATGAGGCAGCAAGAAAAATCGAGTTTTTGAAGGAGTCCCTAAATAATAATAATATCACCGATGATATAAATTTATTGTTTGCCAGGTGTTACAGTAGAACATTTCACTACATTCTTTAATACATTTCACTATCATAATAGCCATTATCATAATCATAGCCATTTTATGGACAAAAACTTGAAAGAAGTCAAGTTAGTTGCCTAAAGTCATGGCATGCAACGGAACTGACACTTAAGCTCAGGTTGGTATGACTTCAGAACTGGGAGCTCTTAATACCTACAAAGTAGGAATCTTCAAGGGATTCAGCAAGAGGAAAAGAACCTCTGTTGGAGAGAGCTAGGATGGAATCATTGTTATTAAGGCAGGAAACTGATCTGAAGGGCTGGTAACAGAAATCTATTTCCTTGAATAGGAGGTTAAAGTGGATACTGAGTTGTAGGAGCAAGAAAGGAGCTGGTTTCTTGAACTGGGACACAGGACCTAGGTCGTGCTTGATTCCAAAGTTCAGACTGGTGGTGCTAGGTAGAAAACAGAGCCACCAGCTATAGAGGTAGAGGAGCGCTGGATCTCACAGTCAGCACACGCACGCTCATTCACGCTGTGAACATTCTCCACCATACTTGAATCTATTTTTCCCAAGTCTAGACTCCTCTCTCTTCTTACAGAAAAGTCTTTCTCTAAACAGATCTAGATCAGTGGTTCTCTGCTGTAACTGCTCATTAGAAGCACCCGAGGAGCACATGACACTATCCATCCAATAAAATCACTCCCCGGAGATGAAACCCTGACATTACCATTTCTTAAAAGTTCCCCCAGTTGATGTGCAGCCAAGGCTGAGAACGATTGATGTAGATTAACATTTCAGATTAAGTTAACCATTATTAATGTAAATTGGCTTATAGTTCTTAGGTAACATATATGTATGTTATTTGTACATTTATTTATACTTTAAATATTTTTGAATTATAGATAAAGATGTATTCTTTTTTAAATAGATTTTAATTACTTATTTGAGAACAAGAGAAAGTGAGAGAGAGTGAATGCACAGCAGGCAGAGATGTAGAGGGAGAGGAAAAAGCAGGGAGCCCAATGCAGCACTCAGTGCCAGGACCCTGGGATCACAACCTGAACCAAAGGCAGGTGCTTAACTGACTGAGCCACCCAGGTTCCCTGGTAAAGATATATTCCTAATAGGAAATTTTAAAGTGTAAAAATATGAGAAAATTAGAATAATCAATGAAAATATTCATTTTAATAACACATAATGAACTGAATTTTAATTCAATTTAACAGAAGGAAAATAAGTGAAGCCCAAAGATTTGCTGAACTGCATATAAATGTTTCTTCGGAAGAAAAATACTTATCATTTCCTGGCAATCTGATGGAAATCTGAAAGGCTCAGTACTACAGCTAAAAGTGCAAGCTAAAAGCTCTTTGGAATGCATAGAAGAGTGTCCAAGAAAGTGACAGAAATTGCCAGAAATAAAAAATTAAAGGGAGCTGAAAGACATGTTTATAGGCTAGTGTTAATTCTAAGGCTGTAATTGGGCCAGAGTTGGGTGGTAATGGCCCAATTTCTAATGGAGATAAGGTGCTAGATCTGTGCAAGATGAAGTCTTGGAACTAAGACCCCTAATAAAGAAAGGTACATGAAAGCACTTACCCTCAATGAAAAAGGTAAGCCAGGAAGAAAAAAAAAAAAAAAGGTGAGTTGTCTATACTAGCCTGGGCTCAACGTAGAAGAAAGTTCTTTTCTGACAATTTGTACCACAGACCCAGTGCATTGAACACAGTTTATGTGTGTTCTCAAATTTGGTTGGCCTCTTTCATGTCTGGAGCCCTCAGCTGCTTCATCATGGAGACCCCCACCTGTGGCCTCTGTTGGATCAGCTACAACTGCCACCATCTTATCTGTTAGCATCTGTAATGGTTTCTGTGCTTTCCATGAAAGCTGTAGAAGTTCTGCAGACCAGGCCCAACTCAGCTGTACTCAAGAAGACACTCTGGCTCCTCCAACCACTTATGGATTCAAATAAAGTACCGTGCTGCATTGTTAGGGAAATTCTAGTTAAAAAATGACCATAATTTGAGTATTGATTTATAACACTCTGGCAACCCTAGTAGAGGCAAGAACAAATTGCTTAAAAGAAGAGACTATAACCCAAATCTTTTAAGATTCCCACAGAGAAACCATGCAAGACATAAGTCTATAGCTTAAAAAATAGCAAGCAATAAACATATAGCCTTAATAAGAAATTTTTTATATAATTTTTTGCATAATTCTTTTTTTTCTCATGAGTCATAAGAAAAAGAATGGAAAAGAAAACCCAGCAGGTATATCCTTTAAGAGCTCCATCCACATAATGAGAATATCAAGTGGTAAATATAAAATTTTGAGACTCCTCCACCACCCCCCAAAGCAGATTCTACAGGAATAGAATAGTTGGGAAAATTAGATAGAAAAGGGAAAAAAGTCAGTAGATAAAATGTTACTAAACCAGTTTCTATTTGGGCAACTGGATCCCAGTGTCACTAGGAACTTTGCTAGAAAGGATAGAATATACCTTAGTGTTATCCCAAATGGGAGACAAGGAAGCTGATTTAGACATTCACTTCTCATCCATCATTGGATGAAGGATGCTTCTGGGAACATTAACTCTCCCAGCCTTTGGATTTGCCTTGTGCCATGGGGCTGAATATGCTCGTGGGGTCAGGAAAAATTAATCAGGCAGAGAGCTGCAGGCATCCAGTAATAGACTTTGGCTTATAGAGGTGAATGTCAAAAGGTTATGAGCAGGAATATCAGAATTTGACTGCTCAGAATATTTAAAGAAATAAGGGCTGAAATAAAAATATTTTTAAAAAGCATGGTATATTAGGAAAATAGATGACCAACAGAATTTTAAAACAAGCTAAATAGAACTTTGAGGGAAAAAAAATCCAGATATCAAAGTCTGAGTGGATGAACGCAGTTTATGTGTGTTCTCAATTTGGTTGGCCTCTTATATCTCTGGAGCCAGCTAAATTAGAGACAGCTAAAAAGAGATTTAGTGAGATCAAATAAATACAAAAAAATTATACAAAATGCAATGTAAAGGTAGAAAATATGAAAGAGGTTAAGAAATATCAAGTTCAGAGTGAAAAGGTTTAAAATATATTTAAATGGAATCCCAAATAAATGAACAGAGAAAATGGAATAGAGGAAACATTCCAAGAGATAATGGCTGAGAATTTTGCAGAATTATTAAAAGATATCAAACTGCAGAGTTGAGAATCTCCCCCAAATCTCACACAGAAATAGTAAGAAATCCATGGAACACACAATTAGGCATATTCCAGAAAATGCGTAACACTGGAGACAAGCAGGAATTATTAAAAGCAATTGGAGAGAAAAGAAAAACTAGGGCAAACTTTTCAAGAATGAAAAAAGACAGATGTATATTACCTTTAAAATGTTTGGAGAACTTGCTGTTTACCTAAAATTAAATTTCCTGCTAAATTATTATTCAAAAAAAGAATAAAATCAAGATGTTTTCAGACAAATGAAAGTGAGATTTTACCACCAATGGAGTTTGTCATACCTCACCAGAGACTTTTCCAAAAGACTTCAAGAAGATGGAGATAGACACCAGAAAGAAGATTTCTTAGATCAAAGTTCAAGGAATTAGTGCTTACAGTCTGAATTTGGCCTGCAGCCAGAATTTGTAAGGCCTGAGAGCTAAGAGCATTGATTTTTTAAGACTTTATATATATATATACTATTTTTTTTTTAAAGATTTATTTATTTATTTGACAGAGAGAGAGATCACAAGTAGGCAGAGAGGCAGGCAGAGAAAGAGGGGGAAGCAGGTCTCTGCTGAGGAGAGAGAGCCCAATGCAGGTCTTGATCCCAGGACCCTGAGATCATAACCTTTGCCAAAGGCCGAGGCTTTAACCCACTGAGACACCCAGGCACCCCAAGACTTTATATTTTATAACAGTTTTAGGTTTACAGAAAAATTGAGCTATAGTACAAAGAGTTCCCATATACATACATACTCTTTCCCACCTTTACTCTAGTGAAGAAAAATATTGGCAGTGAAAAGAGTAGTGTCATAACCCCAGAAACATACTTTTTTTTTTAAAGAAAATATTATTGGGGCGCCTGGGTGGCTCAGTCGTTGGGCGTCTGCCTTCGGCTCAGGTCATTATCCCAGCGTCCTGGGATCGAGCCCCTTATCAAGCCCCGCACCGAGCCCCGCACCGAGCCCCGCACCGAGCCCCGCATCTGGCTCCCTGCTCGGCGGGAAGCCTGCTTCTCCCGCTACCGTTCCCTCTGCTTCTGTTCCCTCTCTCGCTGTGTTTCTCTCTGTCAAATAAATAAAATCTTAAAAAAAAAAAAAAGAAGAAATTATAAACAATTTTAAGTCATTAAATTTGAAAACTTAAGACAAATGTTCAATTTTTCTAGAGAAATTAACTAGCCAATAGTAATTCAAGAAGAAAGTAAAAACTTCAGTAATCTTTAACTATTACAGAAAATGAATTTATGTTTAACATCTAAGCCTCACCCTTCCAGCCCCATCAAACCTGGCTATGTGAGCCCTTGAAATAAGACAAAATTCCAATCAAAATCTCAACAGAACTTGACAAGATGATTATATAATGTATGTAAGTGCAAAGGGCTTAAATAGCCAAGGTAATTTTGAACAACTACAATATAAGGAGACCTCCTTACCATATACAAATACTTATTATAAACTATTAATAATATAAAGCTATGAACAACAAAAGCACTGTGCATTGTTCTAGGAAAGATAAATAGACCAATGGAACTGAACAGAGAATTGAAATAGATCAGTGCACAGATGGAAACCTGATATATGGCAGAAGCAGCACTGCCTACCAGTGAAGGATGGGCTATTGATTAGTGTTCAAACTTTTGATTATTAATATGGACAAAAAAAAATTGAGAAGTTCTGTCTCTGACCAAACAGCATAAGTAATTCTGTGTGGATTAAAGATCTAATTGTGATAGCAATAGTTTAAAATGTTTTGGACGGAATTTTAAGAGACTATATTTACAACTTCAGAATAAGGAAAGGTGTATATTTTACTCAATCATTTGTTTATTTGGTAATACGAACTCAAAAATTAGGATTGCCTAATAATTTTTACTAATGCAATAATTTTGTTATCAGTTTTTTCCTGAACTGGTTTTTCCATGTTCTGTATACAGAGCCTTGGTAGATCACATTTATTCTTCCCTTGAGTAAAATACTATTGTTCAAAGAATCAATAATATTTCATAGCTCAAGCCAAGTAATTTTAAAACTGAATTTAGGAGGAATTCTTCATACCTCAGGTGTTGTATTTTTTTCCTTTAAAGCATGGGAAAATGATTTTGGAATGCTCGTTCAACTAATAGGGAGAAAAGGGTTGTAGCATTTAGTTTTACCTTTTAAGAGAATAATAAAAACTTGTGTTTTAAATGAGCCTATTTTAAAATAAAACTCATTGAAAAACTCATCATAAATGATGCATTAAAATATACTTACATCAATTCTAGATTTTAAAGAAAATATTATAAAATATTTATGGCAATATATGTTACTCTTAATCCTCTTGATTTAGGACCTCATTTATAAATACAAAATTGAATACCAGCATATAATGTTTTTTATATCATACTTTTGCCAACAAAAACACGACGATTGTATATTTTAATGTAATTGTTAATGACAAACTTGACTGTATATAACTGAAAAGTCAAACTTATTTTTATATAGTCTGTGGCTTTACAAACATGGGATTTTCTGTTCATTTGATTGAATACTGGAGGCAAGTATAAATACTTCGTGTATTTGAAGAGAGAAAATGAAGATAAGGGTGTAATTCATAATTGTATTCCTTTTTCCTTTTAAGTAACAAAGCAATTTCATTAATGTACTTATTTGGAGGTAGCTTTAAATATTCTACTAATTTGAAAATGCAAAACTATCTACCTTTTCATAGACTAATAAGATGCATCACCATATTTTCATTATTATTTTTCTGTG
>CM053606.1:70345004-70416859 GCA_028646535.1 Procyon lotor | reverse complement strand
GTTAGAGAATATTTCCTGGAAACCATTTTTAAGATTATTTTTTATTGTCTTCCTGGCATCTATTTTACCTCTCTTCCACTTGGGTTTTTGTTCGTTGTAACCAAGAATATTTTTATATTTGGGGCAGAAATTTGCTCCCTTCATTTTTTGGCCTTGCAGTTTGGGTGAGACTAAATGCATGCCCTGCTTTGGGGTAGATCTTTCCTGTCTAAAATCCAATCAGAGAGAGTATTGTAACCTTGTCACAGTGATTGGATCAGGGAAGGACATGAGTTCCAATTATCAGTGAAAGGAACTGATTGCTAGGATTTGTACAGCAGCTACTATAAGAGACTCTAAACTTTCCTGAGTATTTTCCTATGAGGATATGACATCTGGAATTGCTGCAAAGATTTTGCTGAAATTACCGGAAGAACCTGGAACTCCCAGAGGGCTACCAGGGCAGTATGGGGGAAATAGAAAATAGAGAAGCAGAACAGAGAGAATATGAGAAAGAAGGTCCTTGGAGATCTCATTTGAGGTACAAGATCAAGCCTCACTCAGACTTTGCTGTTACATAAGTCAATATCCCCTTTAAATATTTCTATCACAAGTCCTACAGGGATACTTTGAGTTTGAGAGAATAAAGATGGACAAATATCTTGATTCTTATTGAAAGATTCTTTGGTTTCAAGGAACAGAAAGATACAAATTAGAGAATGGGAATTATTGGAAAGATTTGTGGAGATGGAACCAAATAGGAAAAGGAAAACTTTTTCAACTTACTTAATGGGACCTCAAGTCTCAGTCTTTATTATATTAATATAATGTATTACATTAATTGATTTTGATGTTAAAACAACCTTTCATTCTTAGGATACATCCTACTTGGTTATGGTATATAATTCTTTTCATTCCTTGCTGTATTTAGTTTGCTAGTATTTTGTTGAGGATTTTGCATCTATATTTATAGGGGATATTGATCTTTGTTTTCTTCTTTCTTCCTTCCCTCCTTTCTGTCTTTTTTTTTTTAAGAAGCCAAAAAGTTTAATTTTATTGAATAAAAAATTTCATTTGGGGCTTACTTCAGATTATTTGAATGCTTTAGATTTTAACAGCTGAAGATCAATAGTTGATCAAAAAGAAAGAAGAAAAAAAAGCAGATTATATTTTTAATGTAGAAAATAATCTAATTGTTAGAGATGTCTTATAAAATTCAACAAACAAGTTCTAGCCAAATTTAGTTTAGTGGACTTTTTTTTCTGTTTTCAGGGGATGAAAAATGAGATTCAATATATATATATATATTATTGGTTACAACTAATATAACAGCTTGAAAAAAATCGTGAGGTAGAAGAATATAAAAAACAGGATTTTAAAATTTTATTATAGGAATGTTACCTATAAGCAGTGTTAAAGGTACATTAAGTGTGTTAAAGATACAGCAGTGTGTTACACTGGCTCAAAAGGAACTCATAAGGCTGACAAAAGCTTAGTTAAGAAAAATGGTTTCTTTCTCTTTTTAGGAAGTATGTCCAGACAGACATTACCTCAAAGAAATGCCAACAGTAACTATGTGGTCCCCTCTTGTTATTCAGTGAAGTGTCAAAGGTGATGTGACTGGGTTAACTGCTTAAGTTTTCTCTAAGGATTTATAGTATTACTTCATCACAGTCCAGGTCTTGGGAGCCATGAAACCTTCAGGAGGTTTCTAGCCTTCTTTGGCAAGTTTGCACATTCAAGTTCTTGAAATAAATTTAAAGTCTTCTTGGTGTTCAGGGTCATAGTAGTCCCTATGCTTCTTTTTCTTGTAAGCTGCAACTCAGAAGGGAACTATTTTCAAGGTGATTAGGCCAGAGGCCACTGTCAGCACTTTGGCGCCATAAGTTGGCTCATAAAGATCCTTCCCTGTTTCTTCCATGCCAGTAGGCTCTTGTCCAACAATGTTAATATTGTCTCCTGCAATCATCCATGCTTTCTAATGCCACTGGACTTCAGTTGGTCCTGCATACATAGCTGGAGATGGGAAGATGGTCACTATTATTGTGTTAGGATATGGAACTCCTTCCTGAAGGATTCTGCTCATACACCACATAAAGGAACACCACTGTTCTTTGTCTAGGAACCAAGAGGGTGAAGAAGAAGGACAGGATGCCTGTAGCCACCCTCCAGAAGTTGCTTATAGGTATCCTGCATTAATAGAGGCTGTCTAGAGCGTGCATGCACTGGGTTGCATAATTGAAATGCAATGACAGTCTCAGCATTCATATTTTTAGACATCAGCTATAGTTCAATAGGAGTAAAACAATGCTCATTAAGACCATCATTCCAATAAATTCAGCTCAAGGCCTAAAGATCTCCAGTCAGCCAATCTCCTCGTGCCATAACCATCTTAATGAAAGGGTGGTTCTTGCATGTTGTTCCCACTGTTTGGCACCACAACCCTCCTTTCTGTGCTAAACAAACTTTGGCTTGCGAAGAATAGCTATATAGTGGCCCTCCTATATCAGCACAAATGCAGACCAGTCATCCAGCCTCTTACCTTCCTAATTGAACCATAGGCAATGCCAAGTTAATGATACCTCCATCCATAAGACAATAAAAATGAAAGCACTGCAAGGACCTCCCCCATTGCAAGGACCCCCCTCTTTCTCATAAAGCTATTCAGTGGGGTTTCCCAGCCTTCTGCTAAAACTTGCACACACTGCATTTACATTTTATTAATTTTCAATACTGGTAATATTTCTGCATCTGTTTTTGCCAAATAAAGGTTTATTTTCTGGCACGTACAGTTCTTTTACTTAGTAAGTGGCATCCACAGGTCCAATATCCCATTCCTGTAGAAGTTCCACAACTTGTTGGACACAGTCATTTACATCACAGGAGTCTGTTTTCAGCACCAATTAAGGGTCCTCTGTTTTTTTTTTTTATTCAGAATCAATTTCAGTGAAACCTTTAATTTCCCCAGCCCTGTGCTTTTTTGTTTCGTCCTTTGATATCTCTGCATAACAAACATGCAGAGGAGCATGAATGAATACTTCAAAAAAAAAAAAAAAGGTAAACCATGAAATTCTACTCCCGAAACCAATACTACACATGTTAACTAGAATTTAAATAAAAAATTAAAAAGAAAGGTGAACCTTTATGAATTTACCTTGCATCGTTTCTCTCCCGGGTATAAGTTTTTTTTTTTTTTTTTTTTATTAATTTTTATTAACATATAATGTATTATTTGCCCCAGGGTACATGTCTGTGAATCTTCGGGCTTACACATTCTCCCGGGTATAAGTTATAGAAAACTTGTGACTCACACTAAGCCAGCATCTGCAACCAGTTTACCAACCTGTGGAACACACAGAGTATTCTCTTCTCTGTCTTTAGGATTAAAGCCATGATTTTTATGGAGACCTTGGTGACTGTTATTACTGTTTATATCCAAAGTATGGCATGGAATACTATGGCAAGCCAAATACACCTCCTAAGCCATATTCATCGCGCTCTTCCCTGCTCCCCATAATCCTGTCAGTCAAACTATACAACCATGAAAGCCCCCTCTGGTCCTTACTACCTGACTTGTCTTATTCCTGCAGACATGGTGAGCTTGATCGGCCTTTGTTGCTCTCTGCAGCTCCCTAACTGCTCAGTTTGACTTTCTCACACAGGCTCCTGCGGCCTACCCGCCCCAGAGAGTGCACTGGTGCTGGAGTTCTCAGCACTACAGGCGATCAGGTGAGAAGGCTGACGGGGAACAGGGTGGGACCAGAAGGGCTGTGGAGCGAGAAGCCTGGGAGGCCTTGCGCCTGGTGAGCGCGAGCACGCACTGACGCACTGATGTAAGCAGGCGCTCCTGCTCAGCACTCCCGATGGAGTATCAGTCCACCCCGTCGCAGTGGGTCTCTGGCAGATAAAAGTATGTGTGCTAGTTTTTTTTTTTTCTTGTGACATCTTTGGTTTTGGTTATCAGGGTCACCGGGCTTATAGAATGAATTCGAAAATGTTGCCTTTTCCTCTTTTTTTTTTGAAGTCTGTGAAGGGTTGGTATTAGTTCATACTTAAATGTCAGAATTTATCAGTGAAGTCATCTGGTTCTGGGCTTGGCTTTGTGGGAAGTTTTAAAATTACAATTCAATATTTGTTATAAATCTCAAAATTTTCTGTTTCCTTTTGAGTCAGTTCAGTAATTTGTTTTTAGGAATTTGTCCATTTCCTGTAAATTATCTAATTTGCATACAATTGATTATATTGTTTCCTCGTGGTACTTTTTATTTCTGTAAGTTCAGTAGTGATACCACTTTTTAAAGGTAATCGTTATCCTTTAAAGGTAATCATTATCATGCCTCATAGGGTAAAATGTCCTTAAAGTTGTATTTCTAAAGACTACAGTTTAATGTTAAATGTTCTCAGAATTTCAAATGGAATCATATAGGATATATATTCTTGTCTGGCTTCTCTTGCTCAGTTTCGTGTTTGTAAAATTTGTCCCTGTACCTGTAGTTTGTTCATTTCATTGATGTATACTTTTCCATTGAAAGACTGTATCACAGTTTATTTAGTGACATTTGGTTATTTGTTTATTTGGGAATATTATAAAAACCATTGCTTTAATGTTCTTAAGCATGTGTCGTTGCACACAAGCATGTAGTTGTATTGATTTATACATAGGAATGACCTGCCAGGATATAGGGTTTGTGTCTGCTCAGCTTTTATTGGTAAAGTTGAAGAGTATTCAGTGAGGTTAAGTCAGCTGAGACTCCCATTAGCAGTATTTTCCATTGCCCTGTCTCCTTGCCAAAACTTTGTATTGTCGTTAAAAAAAAATCTTTAGTCATTCTAGTTTGAGTACAGTGGTATCACATTATGGTTTTAATTTGCATTTATCACAACGACTTGAGCTTCTTTTTATATTATTTGTCATTTAGATCACCTCTTTTGAAAAGTACCTCTTTGGCACTCCTTCCAATTTTTTCATTGGGTTATCTATTTTTTTCTTAGAGTTGTAGGAGTTTTAATATATTCCAGATAAAAGTCCTATACGGGTTATATGTTTTGAAAATGTTTTCTCAATGTAGATATTTAATTAATGAAGCATGATTGAGAAAGCATCTTTCTTCCATTATTTAGCAATACTTCACATGTTTAAAGATTTTATTTATTAATTTGACAGAGAAGGAGAGAGAGAGAGTGAGAGAGAGAGAGATCACATGTAGGCAGAGAGGCAGGCAGAGAGAGAGGGAGAAGCAGGCTCTCCCTGCTTGGAATGAGCCCCATACGGGGCTCCATCCCAGGACCCTGAGATCATGACCTGGTGCTGGAGTTCTCAGCACTACAGGCGATCAGGTGAGAAGGCAGAGGCTTTAACCCACTGAGCCACCCAGGCGCCCCAATACTTGACATGTTTAAATCAATTGTCCACATATGCATAAGATTTTATGTGACCCATAGATGTAAAGGAACAAGGGAGTGAAAGATTAACACAATCTGGAATTGGAAAGAGAGCTGTAGCTATAGGAAAGACCACAGGACAAGAACTATGACAAGCTGTGGTATAATAAGTAATAAACAGAGAAAAGAAAAATCCCAAATTTTGCCTCTTTTTCCCCCTTAAATTCCTGTCCAGTTGGGATTCAAATAGAAATAGAAAGCAAAGGAGTTTGTTGATGCAATTAATACCTGGGACATAGCCCAGGTAGAAAGATGAAGCAAGGATATGAGGGTTATATGGAAGACTCCAGCACAGCCACACACATTTTCCTTTTGGCATCCTCTTGTCATTTGTCCGGGCCAAATATCTGTTTTCTATTGCAGAGGACACCCAAAGTTCCCTGAAGTAATATAATAATCTGATCATGGAATATGTTAATTAGGTCAAAATCTTACCTGGAAAGTTTAGCTGCCACCAATGTTTTTCATATAAGGTAATGGGAGGAGAGACGCCCTGAGGCCCTGACGCAAGGACGCACTGACGCACTGAAGCACTGACGCACTGACGTAAGCAGGCGCTTACGCGGTGTAAGAGAAACAACATAAAACAGAGAAACAACATCTCTTACGCTTAAGACGGTGTAAGAGAAACAACATAAAACACAGCTGCTATAGATTCTATTCTGTAGCTAATCATGGAGTTAAGTTAGGTTGCTGCCTTCTACAATGCATTTTATGTTCTCATTATTATCCATGTTGGCTGGATAGTGTTCTTTATCTGATGGAGTGACCCAAACCTTTATTTCTGTAGGATTTGGGTCCTTGGTGATCCCATTTTTATTGGATTGTCATAGTTTTCCATAGTTCAGAATTATTGAGCTCACGGAATACTAAGATGCCCTAGAGAAATTTCTGCCTCCAGTAAGTTTGTACCTACTGGATAGCAGCAACCCAATTTCCCCTTGTAATCATGATCTGTCACCAGACTATGCAGTGATACCCTTTTTGTCTGTTACATGGCACAAGGATCCAAAAATTTCAAAAGGCAATCTCAGCTTTTAATTTAAGAAGACTATGACCTTTGTATCCTAGTGGATACACAGTTTCATTATTGGATACCAGCATTCCTCTGTTGGGGCACTAACATTCCCAAAA
The DNA here is from genome assembly GCA_028646535.1 of Procyon lotor. Taxonomy (NCBI): domain Eukaryota; kingdom Metazoa; phylum Chordata; class Mammalia; order Carnivora; family Procyonidae; genus Procyon; species Procyon lotor. The sequence continues at coordinate 70,410,304 of CM053606.1, read as the reverse complement.
GCAAATTTGAAGAGAAGAAAATCCTCCTCTGGTAGGTTAATTGGCATAATACTGAGAAGGACCATCCTCACCTGTGTAATTTGATCCCTGGATCTATTACTTCTGGCCATAGGAGAGAAGTGCTAAGTATTGGCCCCTGGTTTAAGAATATACTTAATCTTCTGGGCCAGAACCCTACCCCCTCATGGTGTTTACCAGCTAACTCTGTAACCATGCTAAAAGGCCATCACACTATTTTCTTTAGCAACCTGCTCTGGTTGAGGGGGAGACATGGTAAGGCCAGAGAGTTATGTGGACATAAGTGCATTGCCATACATCTTTTGCTGTAATATGTGCCAACCATTGTAAGGTTATATTGTGTCGAATGTCATAGCTGTGATAAGGTATTTGGAAGGATGGTATTTGCAAAAGTGCTGTGGACAGTAAAGGAATTTCTGTATTTGAAATGTATTTATGTCTGTGAGGACAAATCACTGTCTCTTCTATGATAGAAATGTTTATTGCAATCAACTGCCACCAGGAAGTAGAACAATCTCCTAGGGAATGGGTGTCACATTAACCAGCCTGTGGCAGATTGGCCGCTTGGTGTGGTGGTAGCAAGGCTAGACTTTATGAGGAGAAGTTCATGTTATTGAACACATGAATAGCCCTCAGGATCCTGCCCTTCACAAATACTCTAGACATGGCTCATTTGAGCAAGCACTGGCATGGCTGGATAAAAAGGCTGACTGATCGCCACTGGAAAGGACAACTTAATGAAAGGACACCTGATTATTGAAAGCATTCTCCACAGAGGTTTTATTCTGGTGGGAAAAAAAATTCACATTCTGTACTCTTTCTAAGAAGTTCTGTGTAAACCTCCCTCATAAACCATCACTCATTTAGCTTTATTCTTTCCATGTCCCTGACCATTTAGATAATCTGTTGGCCACTGCTCGTAAATCAGTATAGACCTGCACTTAAGGCTAGCTTTCCTTCCATGCAAAATGGACAGTCAGGTGTACTATCTCTATATCTGCCCACAGGAAATATTTACCCTCTCTACTTACTTTCTTTCAAGGGTACCCCTGAGTTGGACTATATTGAAGTGATGATCAACTCTAGTTTAAATGACCATACTAAGCAGTTCTATCTCTAAACCATAGTCTTGCTTTTTTCTTCCTCCACTGATTGATCATAAGATAGTCCTATGTGAGTCCATGTGTGGGTTATAGCATAGTTAGTAAAGCTGTATCAGCAAGTATCTTGGAAATCTGAACCACCAGCTAATGAAGTTAACCTGTGCCTTACAAATCTGTTTGGGCACAAAGCTGAGTATATCATTTCTTTTTACCATTTAATGCTGTAGTGCACATCTAAATTGATGGTTTAGTGAATTGGATAACTTCTGATTTACGGATTACAAATCACTTGGGTTTCATAGATAAAAGTTCAGACATCAGGGCCCACAAGCTAGTCAAGAACTCTTTTTCAAAAGAAGAACTGTAGATAGCTAAGGGCCTTGCCTTTAGGGGCCAAGGGCCCCCTGAAACTAAACTATAGATAGCTAGGGCTTTGCCTCCTTCCCAACTCTTAGTGGTCTTAGTTGCAATTCATCTATTGGGATTGGTCAAAGCTTCATATGATATCTCTGCCTCAGACACTTACAAAGCCTTTGGGCCCAGAAGATTATACTGCCAATGAAAAGGGCCACTTAGCACAGAAAAAACTGGGAAGTCTAATAGGTTACCAAATATGATTTATGTTCCTTCCCAAACACAAAGAAAATCAGCAAGTTATACTTCTTCATGGTGGTCAATACAATTTACAACAACTTGTTTTTTACTATGGAGAGGATATGCTGACAGTCCCTAGATGATTGGACCCCTAGAATATGGTATATTCCTGAATTGTTGTAGGCCTTATTTCCTAGTCTCTGGCATGCATATGTCTTACCAAGGCATCTGAAAGTGCTTGCTGCTTCCTGTTCATTAGATCCAGTTAGCATAATGTCATAAATGTAATGAACCAGTGTCATGCTCTATGGGATATCAGATCAAGGGGCTCAAAACTATATTATGATAGCACAGGAGTTGACATAACCCTGAGGCAAGACCATAAAAGTATACTGTTGTACCTGTGAAGGCAAACTGCTTCTGATTATCTTTGCTGAAGGATATAAGGAAAAAAAAAAGCCAGGTCAATCAGGTCAGTTGCTGCATGCTAGCTGCCAGGGCCTGGGTTGATTTGCTCCATTAAAGATATCACATCTAGAACTGCACCTGTGATTGGTATCTCCACCTGATTAAGTCTGTGATAATCTACTTTCATTTTCCACGACCCATTTGGTTTGTGAACTACACATACAGCTGTAAGAAATTGGGATATTATAGGAATATTTAAAGTCTTTGATGGTTTTACTAACCTCTGTAATGACTCTGAGAATGCAGAATTGCTTTTGGTTTACTTTTCTTGACTGATGTGGAGGAAGGCGGGGAGTTCCATGGATTTTCATTTGTCATTTTCTACCATAACAGATTTCACTCAGAGTTTCTACTCCTTCCCACTAGTACCCTGACTTTAGCACAGGACAGTTAAGCACTTAATCTGAACTGCCATTCTACAACCTTTATAACCGGGCTTTGGGGTTAGTTTATATCCATTCTCCCATGAGACTATGGAAGATGAAAGATCCTTCAGAGCTATCATTAGAGCTTTATGATTTTCAGCCCTGATTCTGAATTAGAAATTCATGACTGTCAATTTTTTTTCTGGGGTAATCTCTGTGGGGTCGTCTGAAGCATCCAGCTGATCTCATAATCATTATAATCATTATTGATGTCACAGTAATCAACCAAAACAGCCATTTGTTCTCCCAACATCTATTCTCCTGCCATACCACCATATTAAGTAAGTATTTGGAGGCTACTAAAAGTGGAAGGCTATTACTACTGCTAAGCCTGAAAAGGTAACGGGAGGGATGGTTACTAGAACTAGAAAGGATTGCATAGAGAAGGGTAACTGGCAAGAGCTATAGTCTTTGGCAGAGGGACACAGTCATCCACTGTAATACAACAGAGGAAAAAACTAGGAAAATAGATACCTAAACTCATTCTCTCCCATTTTATAATATCCTTTCTCCCATTGCCCAGACCAAACCAGAAGCCAGTGGGTATAGGAGCCCACTAATGCAGTCCAATGGCTCAGTCTTCTGCCCAGAATAGAGGGGAGAAGGGTGAATGGGGCCAGCAAAATATTTCATACCACCTTCAATTGGCTAACTCATCTTTTGTTTCATGACTCCCAATGTTATTTCCTCAAAGAAGTTTTCCTAAAGCTCTACATACAAAATTATAAAGCCTCAACTGTCTTCACTCTTAGCACACTGTTGTATTTTCTTTATTGGCTTTATTGCAGTATGTATTTATATATGAATTAGTGGCTTTGTAGGTTAATCTACATAATGGCTCACTTTTACATATTTCATTTTTTTCACATTTATATTGCAGAGGCTACCTGTTACCTTTCACATAGTAGGTACTTATTAAATATTTGTTGAAAAAAATGAAATAATTAGGCTCATGCAAATTGGTGTGTGGCCTTAACCTCCATACATAATAAATTTTTTAGAAAATGTAGTCTCAAATATAAATCATTGATATTGCCATGTAATTTATGAAACACAAAATGCTTGTAAATCATGACCTGACCAATCTGTGTGCTAGTTTATACCCTATCTCAAGTAATAGCTAAAAATATTTTACATCAATTTTTATGTCTTCTGTTTCTAAGAATTACAATGTGTTTTACTTACTGTTGAATCTAGGCAAGTATTAGTATAGTGGTTTCATCTTTGGAGAACTAATGAACATTTCTGGGGGAATGAATAAATGTTTTTGGAATTTTGAAAGACTTTACGTAGCTAATTGACTTTTTATGGGGAACCCAGAGATAAATGAGGCATAAGAATGAAACTAACAAACACTACAGTATGTTCCAGAAAGGATGCTAGATGCTTTACATATATTACTTGATTAAATTTAGGGCCATACACAGTAAAAAGATACTTTCATTTTACAGATTGGAAAATGAAGGCTCAGAGAGGTTAAATGGTGGAAAAACTTCAGAGGACTGAAAAAGAATTTTTTTTAGGAACCCTTTTTTTTTCTGTCTTGGAGCATGGACTCACAGAGGCGTATGCTAATTATCAGTATACATTTGTATGCCAAGTGTAGATATATTTTCCTCAATAAATATTTTTAAGTTTTTATAATTTATTTAACAGCACTTAGAGAAAATTGCCTCTCTCAGGTGATGCTTTGTTTTATCAATCAGTAAAATATATTTTTAAGAACGAAGGATAATTCACAAGAACTAGCTCATTAGTATCAAACTTCCAAGTCAAATAATTTAGCAGGTATGAAATCCAAAACTTTCCTGGTAGATTTTATTAATTTTTATTATTGTAGCATGTCAGCATTAATTGATACCAGTACTGAATGTTGTTTCTCTGATGGCAGTTGCCCATTGTGTGAGGCTGTATTATGGAATGATGTCAGTATTTTTTGTCTTATCAATTTCATGAGGAACTAACTTGAAGTGACTTTCTTTGGTGGTTCTAACATATTTCAAAAAGATTAATAGTATTTATTGTCCTGCTATGGAATGATGGGAAACTATCTAGTCAGCCTTTGGCAATGTTGAAACATTTTGCATAGGTAATTTAATGGTAACATAGCTCCATATATATGATTAGTATCTGTAGACAACATCCAGTGTATTATACTTCTGTAAGGGAATTAGGTCCAGCAATAAAAGTGCTTTGTACAAAATGCAACAATTAAACATTATCTTAAATATAGTTCGAAACATTGACAAGATGAGTTCTAGCTAAATTTGTTGGGATTGAATGAATTAATGAATTCTGAGTCTTACTTTTTTTTTTTTTTAAAGATTTTATTTATTTATTTGACAGAGAGAGATCACAAGTAGGCAGAGAGGCAGGCAGAGAGAGAGGGGGAAGCAGGCTCCCCGCGGAGCAGAGAGCCAGATGCGGGGCTCAATCTCAGGACCCTGAGATCATGACCTGAGGCGAAGGCAGAGGCTTTAACCCACTGAGCCACCCAGGTGCCCCTGAGTCTTATATTTTTTATGCTAGGGTATTTTTACTTGTAGAACTATTTGTATAAAGCTATGATATCTATGTTCTTACTTAAACTTATAACAGTATTGTGAATTATGTGGGCAACATCTTATTTATTTTTCATGACTGTGGAAGCTGATACTCAAATAAATTGAGTGCTCTGGCCAAGGTCACCAGTTACCTACTAGTAGAGCCCAGAAAGAGCTCTGGTCTCCTCTTGATCATTGTTTATTTTTAATTGTTTCAAATTTTGTGCTGAGCTAGATGGGTACAAACCATAAAGATAAAAAGAGCACAATCTGCATTCAATATTAACAGTAAAATAAATGTCTAATAAAATTAATCTGACATTCTTAAAGATATGCATAATGTTACTGTCTTGCATAGTGATTAGGTATAGATTCTAAGACATTTGGATAAATTACAATAATTAGTATTACTTTCCTAAGATACAATTGCTGATTGGGACACTTGAGTATTCCATCAAATACATAAATGTAGTTAAGTGACCAGACCTGCTGCCCAAGACTCCTCAGGAGACAAAGATTACAGATAGCTTCCCTTTAATAAGACAAGTGACAAGATGAAAATATCTGTAGGTAGGGCTTTTAACTTAGAAGCTACTGGAACATTTAAGATGAGTGAAGACAGGGATGGATTATGGGAGAGATTTGCAATAGAAGGGGCATAAAGAAAGGCAGTGTTTGGGTAGAGAGGTTTGAGTCTATGGTTGAACTGTGTGGATGCTTAGGAATTACTAGCTTTCTCATTTGAACAGGTCATGTCTTTCAGGTGAAGGACAATTTTAAATATTCAATTGCAAGGACAGGCTGTTCCCCACCAAATGAGCCTAATTATATGACCTAAAATTCTTACAGATCTAAGGTTTAGTGAAAACTATGTTCATGGTTGCTTGTTCTTTCCTGTTTAGTATTTAACATGCATTATTTTACAATTTTGATTCACATAATAAACAGTTACAAGATGTATCAGTCATTTTAGCATTTCCTTCTCCCTTTTTTTCTTTTTTACTACAATAAAAATGCAGTTTGATTATTACCTGTCACATAGGTTCCATGTTATGACTTTAGGAGTTTAGAGTGTGAAATAAGAGATGTTGATCTAGTAAAAATAAGTAAAAGGCATATGGTTATTTACTAACAACTAACTCAAGAACTGGAGCTAAGATACACATAATGTATAGATGTGCACACAATGTAGAAAACCCATTTCCATCCTCTGTGTCAAGAAATTTACATACTAAATTTCATATTTTATACTAAAACATCAGCACCTGAATGCCAAGTTTCATTTTTCCGAATATCTCTGTACAACAGATGGGATTGGTGGAATATATGAGGGAAATTACTGCTCCTTTCCTTTTTCTACTTATTGCCCAGTGATCATATGTGGATATGTCAGTGTTCTTTTGCATTTTCAACATTGGATGAAGCTGGAGTCAATGAAAAAATGAACAAATTCAAATATTATTTTTAATATTATTCATATATATGTGTATATATTGTGTATATATACAAAGTTTTAGATTTTTTTACTTAACTTATAAATATTTTAAAAAATTAGTTATTAAAAATTGTTATAAAGTGCTTTAAAATGTCAACAAATAAAATATTAGTGAAGTAAATACAGATAATATCAAAATGAAGTAAAATTCAGCTGTAAATAAATCTTAATCCCAAAGGTTATCTTCATATTGTCTCATGATTCAGTACTTAGTTTTAGTAGTTGTACATTTTATGAGCTCTAAGTGGTAATACTTAGACATTATTATAAAAATAGTAATTTCATTCATAGATGTGAACTGGATCATTCACTTATCCATCATTGAGTTACTCAGCTTTAACACAGGCATGACAACATATTAGGTATTTAATCTTGGAAAGCCAAGAGTTGGATTTACAAAAAAAGATACAAAGTCTTATTTTTGGAGAATATGACAAGTTGGACATTCATTAAACATCACAGACAGCTGAATATAAGAAGTAATAAAACATACACACACATGCACAAACCCATTATCAACAATAACCATTGAATAAGACTTGTTATATCCCAGGAACTTTGCTCAATGCATTACCTGCATCTAATCTTCAGAGATACCCTATGAGGTAAGTGTTAATCCCATTTTAGTTATAGGGAAATTAAGGCACTAAGAGATGAAGTAACTAGCCCAGGGTTATACAGGTTTGCTGATCCTGGATCCAGTCTGAAATCTTCTGGCATTCAAAGACCATATAGATCCTCGTTGGGTTATGCTGTCTCCCCAATGCAATGCAGCCTATCAGAGTAAAACTGACACATACAAGACTTGAGAATGGAGCACCGTCTAGATAACAATTTAGGATTAAACTCCTCCTTGTTTCTAAGATCAGGGTAGCCTTTCTGGGAGAGGTATTATTTGAACTCACTTTGAGGAAAGTTATGGGTGTGGAATAGAGTTGATGGTGAAGAAAGGCATTGCCATAGAGGGCTATGATGTGAGATAAGGCACTAAGCACTGTGAGAAATGGAAGTTAAAGCCAGGACCTAGAGTTAATGTCAGTACCCAGAGGGTTAGTTAGGTCAGGACTGCAGTGGAGTGATGATAGAATGGGGCAAGTGATGACAGAATGGTGTAAGAACCCCAGGAGTGCGTGGTTCTGGAAATGAGCCACCTGATGGTGGGGGCTTGGGGCAATGGATCATGTGTGTACAGGAAGGATGTGAGGCAATGAGGTTAGGCAGGGCCAGGAGTCAGAAACCAAGAATTAGTAACAGAGGACTGTCTTGGGTCAGAATCAGAGAAGAGAACTATTAATGAAAGTTTGAGTTTTCAGGGGAAATCAAGAATTGAGTATAAAAAGGAATCATAAAGGGGGAAAAAAGGTAGAACTAATGTTTATTCAGCACTATGAATCTTAAACATTCTGCCAAAAGATGCTAAGGCATTATATCACAATTGTTATATTATTTACTTCTTATGGCAAACTTTCAGTCTATATATTATTATTTGGAAATGAAGGAAATCGACATCAGAATGCTGAAGGAACTTACTGATACTCACATGTCTAGTGTTTAGTGAGGTCAAAATAGACACTATTCAAGTTTGTATGCTTAAAATGCCCACGTTTTCCCAAATAACAAACATTTATTAAGTACGGAATATTAGCAAGGAACGTTCTGAGCACTTCAGAGAATGCAAGAATGAGTCCATTTCTGCCCTCAGAGGATATACAATTCAAAAGAAAGATGCCAGAAGTTCAGTTTTGTGTTTGTATTCATCTCTGTAATTGCATTCAGCTTTGCATTTGTCTCTTACCAAGTACTTGATTACAACCTTTGTCCTTGAGTAGGAGGCTACTGACAAATATTTGTTTGGTCCAGTCATTCAAATATTCCTACATAAAATGTTTTCTTTTACACACATGTTCTATGAGATGCACTTACATCCATTTTGGTAGTTTCCTTTAATTTATTTGCAACTTCTTCAGTGTGATCTCATTTGGGAAGACAATCAGCTTCTACTCTGTGAAACTGTTTCAGAGGCTTCCCACACTGCTGTCTCTTGGCATGTAGTGATAGGAATGATACCTATATCATTTTCATTACTCTACCTTTAGGTGATACATTTTTCACAGGAGGTCATCCATAGCTGTTCACCTATAAAAAAACTGTGACTGCTTTTTAAATTTATTCAAGAAACACTTAAGTAATTGGGGTCTCTTAACACTGTGATAATAAAGCTTTGTGAGATGATGAGTGAAGCAGTATGTTTGGCTCACAGTTAAAACTCTCCCTTAGAGAAATAGTTCAAATATCAAATCCAGCATCACCACATTTGAATTAAAATGATTCATAGAACTGAAAGGAAATACAGTGATTCTAATATGTCATAAAATATAATGAAACTCTGTTGAGTTCTGTTTCCACAGAGCCGTGTCTCATAGAGATATATTTTTTGAAGATTTATTTATTTATTTGTCAGAGAGAGAGATCACAAGTAGGCAGAGAGGCAGGCAGAGAGAGAGGGGGAAGCAGGCTCCCCGCTGAGCAGAGAGCAGGATGTGGGGCTCAATCCCAGGACCCTGAGATCATGACCTGAGCTGAAGGCAGAGGCTTTAACTCTCCTAGCCACCCAGGCGCCTCAATAGAGATATTTTTAAAAAGATTTTATTTATTTATGACAAAGATAGCGAGAGAGGGAACACAAGCATAGGGGAACTGGAGAGGGAGAAGCAGGCTCCCTGCTAAACAGGGAGCGCAATACAGGGCTGGATTCCAGGATACTGGGATCACGACCCAGGCTGAAGACAGACACTTAATGACTGAGCTACCCAGGTGCCCCAAGATATGTTTTTAAAATTAAAAAGATTATATGTAAAAGGAATTGTTTACATGTGATACTTTGATACTACCTTTAAGAGTGAGGAAGCTGGGATCTTCATGTGTCTTTGAAGTGTAGTATATGATCTTTAACACTTTATATTCTTCAAACGCTAATTCTTTTTTCTTTCATTTCCATACATTCATTTTGGAAAAAAAGAATCATTCATAGTGTATTTAGAAATTTGAATGTTTGGCATATTAATATACATTATCAAATTTTTAAAACTATCTTCAAAAATACCATAATGAAGAAAAGGTACTTGAAGATATTACAAGATGGGGCGCCTGGGTGGCTCAATGGGTTAAGGCCTCTGCCTTCTGCTCAAGTCATAATTTCAGGGTCCTGGGATCGAGCCCCGCATCGGGCTCTCTGCTCAGTAGGGAGCCTACTTCCCACCCCCACTGCCTGCCTCTCTGCCTGCTTGTGATCTCTCTCTTTCTGTCAAATAAAATCTTTAAAAAAAATAAATATAGTAAGATGACAGCAATTTCTTGCCAAAATTTGTTTGATCCTTAGTCTATTGGAAATTAAATAAAAAGAAAAACTTCACTTTTTTCCCATGTACAGTTAACTTTAAAATGAAAATATAAATTTCCTTTGTTTTTACTTGGTAATGTTTGTCATATCTTAAGTATATTCCAACTCTGTTTTGACTTGTATGAATCAATTGACTTGAATAATTTTATGACTCAAAGAGGTTAAGTTTTATAAGTCCATTGAACAAAGTCCTCAAAAGTCCTGACATGTATGGGGATGTACACACACATGTGCATATGGCGTACTTAATCAGAAGTGGTTCATTTCAAAATAAGTGGCCGGAGAAAATTAAGGTCATTTAGGCCCAGATCCATTACCTTTATTTTCCATTGAAAACCCTCTACCTTTATGTTCTTCCTTATATATAATTCTCTTTCTTTCCCTTTATCACCAGTTTTTTTAAGGTGCGTACATACTTGCTATATCCACTTATATATTCTAATGAAACTCTTGTGCCTTAGGTCCCTTTCCCAAGCCATATGACACCTTTTTTCCTTGAACTGTCAGGTTATTTAACACTTTTAACCAACACTTTCTTTCTGAAACTCTTTTCTCTCTGTTAACACTTTCTCAGAGTTTACTATAGCCTCTGGCTTCTTAGTCTTCTTTTAATCTCGATGTGACTACTTGTCCTATAAAATGTTGGCATTCTCAAGGGCTATGCCCTGAACCTTCTGCTATTCTTTATATGTTATTCCTGCCTGGGCTCATTTCTGCTCATGGATGAGATCACGATTTATATATCAAAGATCCCTAATGAATATTCCTCCAACCACTCTGTTGAGACTTAAAGCCATGTTATGGAATTAACTTATTACCAGGTATCTCCACCTAGTTGCTCTATAGCCATGTTATGCAATTAACTTATTACTAGGTATCTCCACCTAGCTGCTCATGGTGATTGAAAATCACCATGACCAAAACTACCCCCAGTAAATTCTTATCATATATTCTTCATCATTGCTAAACACACCATATTTTAGCTTGGTGGCAACTAGATGACCTTGGGAAAGTTACTGTTTTTTTTTTTTTTTTTTTTTAATCTCTAAACCTTAGTTTCCTTATATGTAAAGTGAAAATAATAGTAATTTCAATATTTTAAAAAAAGATTTTATTTATTTATTTATTTATTTATTTATTTATTTATTTGAGACACAGAGAGAGCGTGTGGGTTGGGGAGGGGGAGAGGGGAGAGGAAAAATTCAGTCTCAACTTGGAGTCTTGACATGGGGCTCAATCTCACAACCGTGAGATCATTACCTGAGCTGAAAACAAGAGCTGGACACTTAACTGACTGTGCCATTAGGGCGCTCCTCCATAGGTTTTTATAAGGATTTAAAATCAGTTAGTATGTAATCCACAATAATGGATGCTAACTACATAGAAGGTATAACCAGATGAAGCAAGTACTAACATCGTCCTCATTTTATAGCAGAAGAGCTGGAGGCACAATGAGGTTAAGTAAATTGCCCAAAGTTATCTAGTCAGTTTGTGATTAAGCATGATTTGAATGAAATCTTGGTCTATAGTCTGGCTGCTTAATTGCTGAACTGTGTGATGTTATACATAAAGTATATAGCACAGTCCTTAGTACATACTTACTGGATGTAACAAAATCAAAGGGATGAGGAGGAGGGCTTTAAATGTTCTGGAAATCTGCATTTTAAAAAGCTCCCTGGTGAATCTAATATTCAACCCGAGTTAAGAACCAAAATAGTAGACTCTCAAAAATGTTTGTTTCTTTCATCCAAATTAAAATAATTGAATCAATTTGACCCTGTGAACACTTTCACAAATGCTATAGCCATTAAGCCTAAAGTACCTTTTAGGAGGGCTGTATCAGAAATCCTTTTTTGAAATGACAATAGAAGACTAATAATAAAGACACACATATATATTCAAGAAGCTCTCAGTATTTATATAACCAGAGGCATTTAATACATGCATTGTATTTTCATTTATATTGCATGATTTTATCCTTAGGAACAAGAGTCTTAAAATATTAGACTTGTGTATAACCTAGAAAAATCACTTTCTTGAAATCATTAAGCTGCTGGGTAGATAATTCAATCTGGCCTAAAAATGCTTCATTTTACCTTTCCCCATCCACCAAAGCATGCTTTCTCTTCTAGCTATCAATATTTCCTCCAGTTGTTTCTCATATGATTAGAGTATCTCATCCTTTAGCATTTATGTCCAGAAATAAAAAATAGACCAACAACACATATAAATGAAAGTAATTAGAGTAAACTCTGTCCTTTTTTTCATGAGTCTTATGTGAGAGGTACTCACTTCCAGTACAGACTTTATTGTTCAGATATAACTAGATTTTTGTTGTTGTTTGTTAGTAGCAGGATATAATGCTTTCTAGCACAAGCAGAGAGAAAAATTACTTGGAATGATTTGGGGTGGCTTAATGAAACAAAGGAATTGGCATATAGATGTAGGATCCAAATAGAAAGGAATTGGGGAAGCTATGGGGTTGACAGGTCATCAGAAATTCACAGGAATGAACCAATCCAACCTCTTTTTGTAATTTGGTGTCATTTTAATTGAGTTTCAGTGTCCCAGAAGAGAACCTCATAGACTTAACTGAGTTCCCACATCCATCAGTTGGGCAAAGCACCTCTTGGTGGTTACACCAAGACCATACACAATGGAATAGAAGTGAGTCTTCCAAAGGAAACCGGGCATGCTGCTAACCAGACAAAAAGAGAATGGAGGGGACACTCCAAAGCTACAACTATCCCTTCTCTTCTTAATGCTAAAAATATCACAAATGGTCCTCATGTAAAAATATATGATTTTATTTGCCATTTAGAGTTTTCTAATTAAGTTCCTTAAGTGTTTACTGAATATTTGCAAATAGCTTTTAATAGGATGTTTATTCTTACTGTGTCAGAAGTTCCTCTAGGTTTTCTTCTTTATAGGTAATTCCATCTTTTTTATTATAAAACATTAATTTTTAAAAAGTTTTTTAAATTTTTTTAAAAGATTGTATTTATTTATTTGACAAAGAGAGAGACACAACAAGAGAGGGAACACAAGCAGGGGAGTGGGAGAGGGAGAAGCAGGCTCCCCACAAAGCAGGGAGCCCGATGCGGAGCTCGATCCCAAGACCCTGGGATCATAACCTGAGCCTAAAAACTGAGCAACCCAGTCACCCCAGTTTTTAATTACTTTTAAAGTAAATTAAAATACAGTGTTACAGTAGTTTCAGATGTATAATACAGTGATTCAACAATTCTGTATATTACTGCTTATCATGTGCTAAATGTACCCTTAATCCCCTTCACCCTAAATGGTGTTACATAATTACATTAGTTTTAAATGGTCTTAACACTTTCTGACCACAGTTGGTCTGCTTCTCAATATCTCTTCTTGAGCATGTCATTTTCATGTCTATCCAAACACTGTATTTCTCAGCCCACTCTGTAGCTAGTTTTGGCCTTAATAATTAAGTTTTGGCCTCAGGGATATGGGAGACTATGGTATATGCTGTTTCTGGAATTTCTTCTTCATGAAAAGTATATGGGCTTTCTTCTGTCCTTTGTGAGGTGAAGCCACATCTTGGACCATGAGATTGAGGAACCCATCCAGAGGGTAAAGAGCAGGACAGATATTTCCTAGGTCCTAGGTTTCTATGGAGCTGCCATTATCAGTCTTAGAATTAATTGCATCATGACTTTTATGTGAGAACAAACTAAATGCCTGTCTTGTTTAAAACATTGTTATTTTGGATATCTATTACATGTAACTATGTATCCTCATTAATACAGTCACTTAGTATCCTAATCTAATGTAATATGTCATATATATATATATGTTATATATATATATGACACTAAACAAATGAAATATAATACTATATATAACACTAAACAAATGAAACTGATTCCAAGAACCATAATACAAAATTCAATCTAATTTCTTTATTGTCACAGTATATGAAGGTCTCTCTCTCTCTGTGCATGTGTTTTCTTAGTCTGCCTCCGTGTCTGTGTGTGAGTATATTTTCCAAGCCTGGACTTGGGACCATTTTGGAATGTTAGAACAGGATCTAGAGGTTAGGCATGACATTTAAACCACAGTGCTTTGTTTTTTAAGAATTGTATTTTGGTCACCTTAATGGACTTTTCTATTGCTGAAAAGGAAAGAAAAAATTTAGATTTTGTTAGATTTGAATCAATGGGAGAAAAACCATACTGCATGATAATTTTGAAGGGATCTTTAGTTTGAGTGGAATTGCAATGATGGAGATTATGTTTCACTAGAAAAATGACTTTGAAATAGAAATATATGCATGTTTCTTTGTTTAATCAGTTACCCTCTGAAGACTGAGGCAGAAACCTGATGATGGGAAGAGAAACATACAGGCCAATATTCCCCTCTTGGTGGCTAAGGATCCTAAAGAGGCCAAGTTTAAGAGTGTTAAACTAACCTGGTTATCCTGGTAAAGGCATTCCCCTAGACCAGGAGCTGGCCAACCATGGTCTGCTGGACAAATCCAGCTCAAGGCCTATTTTTGTAAAATTCATGAACTGAAAGTGATTGTTACATTTTTGAAGGGTTGAAGTGGGGGAGGGAGGTAGGGGTTGGGGAAGGCGGTGCTAAAGAAGAAAAAAAAAGGTATTGCAGCACCTGCAGGAGAGATGTGTGTGACCTGCAGCACCCAGGTGTTTACTTCCTGGCCTTTTACAGAAAATGCACTGATCACTACCTTAGATCAGTGTCTTAGATCTAAGCCACTGTCTTAGATCCACTAACTTCAACAACATGGAGTATGCTGAAGTGAAGTGTGTGACTCATGTAGGTTGTCCTTGCATACAGTAGAATTACAATGTTTGTTGATTAAATGAATCAATTATTGAATGGATACTGTGTTTTCAATGACAATTAGAACAATGGATTACATATTTATTCACCACTAGACACCATGATTTGAGTGTGTAGTATGGTGAAAACAATGCAAGTGAAGAATACTTGGGAGTGGAGTTGTGATATAGGTTTGTATAATCTCACCCAATAGCATTGTTTTATGGTTTGGATGTTGATTAGAGCTTGGTATGTGGCTACAGAGACTTGGCATCTTGGCAAATATAAATTCAGTTACCATTTTGTACATAGCATATTTAATTGATATTTGTTGATAGATAAATGGTTAACATTGTTATTATAAACTTATTCAAAAGCTACTGGTTCTCCTTTCTAGTAAAATAATAACATTGGCAATGAATCATTTTATGCTAGGTACTTCCTTTGCCTTGTCTTCATATAAGAAATATCTTTCTCTTATATTTTCTTCATTTAAAAAGCTTGTGAGAAAGAAAACAAAAATCAATTAAAATTGACTTAAAAAATAATTTTTTTGTTGTGTGAGCCACCAAAGCCTATGTGACTTAAAGGAAAAACGTCAAAAGGTGATCAAGAGGTTAAAAAAGACCATTGGTTTGGTATTTCTCAGGGTGATAATGAAGCATGTACTGAATTTTTCTTTTTTCATATAATTGTCTGGTGCATGCTTTTTTTTTTTTTTTACAGATTGATTTAAAGAGATGATGTAACACAAACCCCAGTCTCATGGGCAGGCTTTGTTAACAAACTTCTCATTTGTGATAAACTTTAAATACTCATGATCCCCTTTCCCTTCCCAGTGTACCTTCCACTTTAACCTATAAAATAAAGAGAGGTTGTACCTAGGATGGAGTTTACATAAGTTTTTTTGACTGAAGTATACCCTGAGAGACACTTTAGTTAATTTCAGGAGTTTGTGCCTAGAGGAGTACTATGAAGGTCAAGGCAGAGGAAAAAAAAAGAAACAGTACAGCTGTGTGGTGCTTGGTTGTCCAGATTGACTCTTTGAACATTTTCTTCTCTTCATCAGAGGACATCTGTGAAAGCAACGTATAGAAAATAAAATCCACGAGACTTTGGCTAATGTTATGAAAAATAAAGATTAGGATCAAAAGTTTAAAAGGACAATCTCAGCTTAAAAGAAAAATGTAGAAAATCTTTCATTACCTCCTTAGCATGTGAGGTGTTTAAATTATTTGGTGTGCTAGTTTATGGACTTCTGTACCACACTTATATTTTAAGAGTTCAGCATAGTAGAAACATACCTGTTAGATGTGGATCATTTATAAGCAGCTTTAAAAATAAAGTCAGTGGAAAATACAACTTACTGAAAAAAAGAAATAAAATGGACTGTTAAAAGAAAAATTAGAACTTTTTTTAAGTTTTGGAGAAAATATGATAAACTGAAACTTAAACAAGTATTTGTAAAGACGATTTTAGACAATCAGCAATAATAAATATGACAAAATGATCATTTTTTTGTCATTCAGTAAACATTGATAGTTTCATTAACCAAGATTGAAATTAAGTGCTCAGATGGAGACATGAAATAAAAACAATTTTATTCTTTTAGGGAGCTAAAAAATATTAAAATAGATATGAAAGATCTATAGATCCAGTTCTCATTTGCAGTAACTAAACTTCTTTCTCCTGCCATGGGTCTTTCAAAACAAATTACCATTTCATTTCATTGGATTAGCTAATCTGGGTGTATTCAATTAATTTTACAATCATTCATTAATGCACTGAATAGATATTTCATTTGGTAATATCTCGAGCCTGGGAAATAAATGAACGTAAGGAAGACATTGTCCTCTATCAGAGAATATGCAATCTAGTCAAGTATATATGCACTCAAATGACAAGTATATAAGAAAGATGCCATCATATTACTAATAGTATTACCAACAATATTACTTATGTAATGCTTGCTATGTGTTTTACATATATTATCTTATAATCTTTATATTTATTTACAATATATTTATATTATTTATAATAACACTGTGACATAAATACATATTTTATCTTCATCTTATAAATGAGAAAACTAAGACAAAAAGAAATAGATAACTTGTCCAAAGTCTTGGTGGAGGTTGATTCAAATGGCCCCAAATTCTGTCCTATTAACTACTACATTCATAGGAATTTAGTGGAGGGGAGATTATCTCTGATCAGATGATTAGAAAAAAGTTACATGGAGGAATTACCATTTAACATAGACTTACAAAAATATCTGGAACTTCATACTCCAGCTTGGAAGAATTAGTTCATTGCAGACTACCCTCCCACTGAGAGCAAAAGTTAAAAGCTGGATACAATTTTAAAATTGTTGGAACACACCAGAAAGCAATCAAGGCACCCAAATCTTGGAGACCTTGGGTTCCAGAGAGATGGAAAACTAGTTAAGTGTGTCATTCTTGGCAGCTATTTCCTTTGAGTCATTAGTTAATGCATATGCAAAGTGGGTGGAAAGGCTCTGAAGCTAAATGCAGACAGATGCAAGAAGAAAGAGAATTACAGTGTATTTGGAGATTAAAAAATGGAGTTAAAAGTCAAGCAATGGAGAAGATTACATTAAACCTTCTAGGCATTTATTAAGTCCCCTGACAGAGTGTGTACTCGGAATAATAGCAAATTAGAAGACCAAGCCTAAAAACATGTACAAATAGCTCAATCCCTAATTGCATTAAGGTGTGATCAGCTTCTACACTACCTGGCTATCAAGAGGTGCAAGAGAGAGGTTAGTGATTCTGAAAGATATTTCAGTTAACAATATCCAAAAGGACTGTCATTAACAATATCTTATTATATAGAAAAGATAATAAAAGATACGTAATATACAGAGTCTATATTTGTGACAAATAGACTCTTATGACTGGAAGAAAAGACTGGAGAAAGGCCAAAAATGACCCAATGAGATGAAAGATATTAAACCACAGACTTAAGAAACAGTATGGAGCCTAAACATCAAATGCTCAGTTAAATGTGACTGGCAGTGAGTACACTGAACGATGAAGTTATAGAACATATTCATCTCTGAACAAAGTTTTCTTATACAGTGTTTGTAGAAGATTTTATGAAACTATCTTTATGGCATAGGGCTATGGAAAATAATATACCAACCATAAAGGGAAAATTGACTTAATACATAAAGAACTCTTAAAATGAAGAGTAAAAGCAAAAAGAAAGAAAAAGTAGACAAAATCATGAACAATGTACACAAAATGATATACAAATAACTTTTTAATATATGGAGAAAGTGCTGTATCATTCATACCAAGAGAAAAAATATAATATACACTGAGGTATCAGTTTTTATTTATCAAATTGCTGACCAAAAGATTGACCACAGACCGTTCAATATGAGTAGAGAAAAAGGGCACTCTCATACATTACTACTGGGAGTGCAAGATGGTATAACCATAATGAAGAAGAATTTGGAATTTTTTTAAAAAATTATATATTCATTTACTTTTTGATCCAGCAATCAAATTTCTGGGAATTCAGTCTGAAGATACAATCCTAGGAGTACAAGTAAACACACACATAAGATTATTCATTGTGACATTAGCAAAAAATTGGAAACTTAAATGCTATGTAGAAAGTTAAATATGCTCTGGCACATTCACATTGTAGTATTATGTAACTGTCCAAAAATTAATAAAAATAATGATAAAGATCTCTTTAAAGTGACATAGAGTGATTTCTAGGTTATATTATTTTAAGGAAAAAACAGGGGGCAAATGAATATTATAATATGGTACCTTTTCTTTAAGAACTAAGGAGAATTCTTTTTTAAAGATTTTATTTATTTATTTATTTGACAGAAAGCGAGAGATCACAAGTAGGCAGAGAGAGAGGAGGAAGCAGGCTCCCTGCCAAGCAGAGAGCCCGATGCGGGGCTCGATTCCAGGACCCTGAGATCATGATCTGAGCTGAAGGCAGAGGCTTTAACCCACTGAGCCACCCAGGCGCCCCACTAAGGAGAATTTAGAATTATATATATATATATATATATATATATATATAATATGTATACATATATGCTTAAATGTAAGTAAACATATCTAAATATATTTTATTAATATTTTATATATCAACTATAAATAAATATATAAGTATATTTGCTTATATATACACATACACATATATCCATGTGTATATATACATACATACACATGCATGTATAAAACAATATATACGTGTATATGTGTGTGTGTGTGTGTGTGTATAAGCTTAATTTTGCTTAAACTAATACACAGGAATAATGAACCAGAAAGTAATGAAATTGATTATCACATGAATTAGGTGAAAGGAATAGGGATTTGTGATTTCTCTGAGTATATATTTTTTATAGTTTTTATTTTGAGCCATATGTTTCTGCAAATTAAAAAAAATTAACAAAGTTGGTGAAGAGAAGAAACCTGGTATTGAAGACAAGCAGGACCAAATAAAATTAACTTTGTATCTCATTAACCACAAAGAAGAAAAAATAATCCACTATACTTTAGAATGCTATATTCTGACTATATGTCATCAGAGGGATATATTCTAAGGATAAAGAGAATTGCAGAGAAATTATGAACTTTGCTTACACGGTTTGTTTTTGGTAATGCTCTGGGTATAGCAATTCTGAAATTATTTTTATGTATTATAGGATTGAACACATGAGTAAATATGTTAACATTGCAGGCAAAAAGGGTAGCTGTACAAATGGCATGAGAGTCAAAAACATAGAGATGGAATACAAAACCAAGAAGTAGATGAGGTTTCCCAGTATGTAGTGACAGGATAATATGACATTTAAGAGAGATGTGAGAATCATACTTTAATTCTTGTGTTTACCTTTAGACTGCAAATCTCAAGAACCAACAAGTGTCTGTTGAATCAATATGACTTAGTTTCAAGTGAAATGGATTTTGTTTAAAATTAAAAATGCCCAATAAAAAGTATGGAATAGTATTTTATAAATATGTATATACTTCTTAGAATTATTCTAAAATTTTGGACTATGTGATTAAACTATGGGCAATTTTTACATCTTACAGGCTTTTGGAAAATAATTTTTTCCTATAAACTGGTAAACTGGACACTAAACATTAGATGTAATGCAAGAGTCATAATTGAGATGTTCCAGAACCAAATTTATCTGGTAGACCATAAGAATGTTGAAGTAGTCACATACATAGAGTAGCAACTTGTAATAATAAACCCTCCAATAATGCAAATTTGGATATACAGTAGCATAATCAGAGATTAGCCCCTGTTCTTGGTAGTAGGCTCACCTGTCATTTCATTAGCCTCATGAAAACACGACTGCATTTTATGTAATTAATTTTTTTCTCCTTATAACACTATGGTAAAATTTTATTGTATATGTTTATTGAAGTTATTTATTGTCTAGTGTAACTGTAACTACATCTTTTATGGCTAAAAACATTTATTGAAAAGATTAAATAAGCTGTGTTTATCTGTACTATAATACTCACATCCATTATTTTCTGAATGAGCAAATCATTAGTGAAAATATGTGGATGTTTCTCTGCAGAATGGTAGTTGGTAATGACATGGATTGAGCATGGTGTCTGTGTCTGTCTGATTACATCTCACATTAACAGAAAATTAAGCCTACTTAAAGAATTCTTCATTTGGACTCTTAAAAGCATAGCCTGAGATGGGAATTCTTATGCAAGGGATTATTGAAGCAATGGATCTCAGGGATTTATTGGAGGGAGAGAAAATAGGGAAAGTAGTTAAAGAAGGATATGCTTCTAGGAGGGGTCTAGACTCAAGTCTGAGCTTATGGATGTTCTGGAGAGTATATCACTTTAGGGTTTGGGCCACCTGGAGGCAAGGGGCTAGGCTTTTAAATACCCTGCCAGTCGTTGGCCATGGCCTGGGGTAAATCCTAGGCATCTCCAAACAGGGCAGCTGCTATCAACTAAGGGCAGTCTTCTGGAGGAGGTGCAGATGTGAGCTTCAGCAGCCAATGCATACAGCAGTTAGGGTGTATACTTATTAGGCCACTAAAGGGAGTCTTGGTGAGCATTAACAGCATTAACTGTAGAAAAAAATGGGGAGTTTGTAATCATCAGTTTTCTTGCCTATGTTTTACTATATGGTTAGAACTCAGCTTACCTTCCTCATCCTACCAATTGCATTTTTGAGCTTTGCTCCTGCTCAAGACTTGTCTAGAAATACCTAGACTTCCTTTTCTGCATCATGCTCATTGGGCACAAAATAGCAGCTGTTTCACCCATAAATAAAGAAGAGAGCAGCAATTGTATTTTAAAGGTAGAGACTCCCCTTTTTAGGTAACATAAAGATAACATTGGAAGAGAAAAATTGAGAGTTTTGAATCCACTTGGATTGTTCTTCCACTGATAGAAAACTTGTTTGCTCTGTTTACTCTTATGTTGGAAATCTGGGAGGTGTGTGACTGACAAATGACATCTTAACATAAATGGAAAGCTCATTATTGAGTCATCTGTAAATGAAATGTTAGGGTTGTTTTCATACATCTTTAAGTGTTATCCATTCTGAATAGGGAATATAAATTGAAATTAAATTACAGTGTATAGAGAATATTGATGCTTACTTCCCAGTATCAATTCTTTTCTTTTTCTATCTTACTAGAGTGCTTGAATTTTAGCTGGGTAGATGACCACATAGAATAAAGACTGTATTTTCAAATCTATCTTGGAGTTATGTGTGGCCACATGACTAAATTTGGTCAAAAGGATTTGATTGGATGCATTCAGCCTCTGAATCATGGCTTTCAAAGGAAGATGCATGCCTTTTCCCTCCTTCCTTCTTCTTTTCCCCCCTTCTGCCATTGGAATGTAGATATCATGGTGCCTGCTCTTGGATTATGTGGATGAAAGCAAGATCTTAAGGACGGCAGAGCAACAAGATAGAAGTCTGGTCTGTGACACTGTTGAGCTTTCATACCAGCACTGGAATGCTTTAGTCTAGTTTGTTACATGAGAAGTAAAGTTCTGTTATGTTTAAATAGCTTTTATTTAGGGTTTCTAGTCCAGCAACTGATTCTATACTCTAATTCAGTGGTCCATCTAACCTTTTTCAATATCATTATATACTCTGACATACTTAAAGCAATGGCAACAAGGTAGAGATGGATCTCTTCTTTATATTGGAAAGGAAAAACTTGAATAATTTCAGGCAGCATTTTTGATCTCTTGGTTTTATTGAAATGATTATTTATCATTTTTAATCTGGGGATAAATCTATGATCAACAAAAACATTACTTTACCGACAGAAACTTAATCAGGTAGTTTGAATAAGATCCAGCTATTAATTACAAGGGGTGTAGATTAGTTCATGTTTATGAAAAACTCTAAAAGTTCCACATACATAAAAGCACAAGATATCATAATGCATTTACTTTGTGACAAAGATTGTAAAATTGGAGATGATTATAGTAATTATGCAGAAAAAAATTCATCTGTAAACAAAGTAAAAGCAATATCTTAAAGGAAATAGAAGTGAATGGTAAATATTGCTCTTTCTACAAATTATCTCTACATATCTCAATCACACATTATTGTTAGGAGCATTATGGTCTGAAACTTTATAAAATGGGGTATTTGAATACAGAACATCTTAGTAGACATCAATTCACAATAGCAACAGTATCTTTGAATCAGGGATGTGTATGTTTAATGCCCCAAACCTGGGATATGTTGTACCAACCTAGAGCGCAGAAAACATTAGCTTTCCCAGTTGAAGCTGCAAGTTTTCAAAGTATGGATTTTAAGAAATGCTCATTAGAGGTTACATTGTTAATAAGTTGAATTTAAAATATCTCTCCTTACATAACACAATTTCAACTTCAATACATCTGGTTCCAGTGAAGAAAACAAAGTTCTTTGAAGAACTAAGTCATCATAATGAAACATAGATTAGTAGAAGGCATGAGTAGTTTGAAAACTGAGCTGAATTATTGACTTAAGACTATTTTTTAACTAGATATAATATGAAAAAGACTTTCATTGTGTCAGTAATTCATCCATAGAAATATGATAGAGGAAAGAAAGCAATAGTGATAGTAATTTTTCTACATTAGAATGTGAGCTAAAACAAAATTATTAAGCTCAAAAGTAAATAAAACTGTAATAATGCTCATAGTATGTTCTTATTTTATGAAAAGTGTTAAGTATTAGTCTTAAATATTGGCATTAGTATTAAACATTTAGAAACTTTTTTTTTCATATTTCTATGGACTAGGTTTCTGGTTGAAGTTTGTAAATATATTGTACTAAGACTATATGACAGGTGCTGAGCAAATTGTAAGAGATAGAAAGGTGAATAAGGAAAGATGCTTCCCTCAAATCTTTGAAGGTGTAAAGATACACATTCTGGGAGTGTAGACTCGCACAGACATTTTAAAGAGCAATCTGTTAGTAGTTATTTAAATTGGAAATATAAATAAATGTGACCCAACAGTGTCCCTCCTAAATATATGTTTCAGGGAAATTCTCACATGTGTCCATTAAAAAACATGCACTAGAGTAGTCACTACAATATTGTTTGTGGTAACAGGGAGTTGGAGGCAATCTAGGTAAATGCTACTAATAGTGCTCACTGTAAAATCCTGTTCAGCAATTGGAGGCAAAGGAACAGATGGAAATATACTGACATGATAGACCATAAAAACAGCTTGGGTTGACAGAATAAAAATCAAATCAGTTGAGTGTAATAGCATTAATGTCATTTAAAAGCATATGCATGTAAAATAATGTTGGATGTTTTATAAGTATACCTAAAGATGAAAGATTATACTTTAAACACTTTAAATGAGTGGCCTTTAGGAAAGAAGAAAATTGAAGTGCAGATAGAGAATGAAAAAAGATAAATAACTAAATAAATGAAATAAAAACAAGAACTCAAAAGAGGGTCCTTTGTTGGAAAATGATGGTATTGGATCATTGCAATAGACTGGATGTTTGTGTCCCCTGCAGCCCCCCCTCCCAATTTGTATATTGAAGCCCTAATCCACTGTGGTGGTATTTGGAGGGGAGGCTTTGGGGAGTTATTTGATTTTGAGGGTGGAATCCTCATAAATGGAATTAGTGCACTTACAAATAAAGAAGAGACATGAGATGATCTTTCTCTTCATTGTGTGGGGCCATAGCCAGAATGAGGGCCCTCATCAAGAACCCAACCATATTGACACCCAGATCTCAGACTTCCAGCCTCCAGAATCATGAGAAATAAATATTATTTGTTGTTTGAGCTACCCAGTCTATGATAACTTGTTGTAGTATCCCAAACTGACTAAGACAGTCATGAACTAGTTGAAGAGAACAAGCTCTCTAAACCTAATACAAATATAACTGCAATTAAACAATTCCGAGTTGTGCTTCTAATAATAAGGTGGTTTAGATATTTTGAAAAAGTTTTATTACCAAATGGCTAAAAGTACTAGAATGAAAAGTCAAATATTCTGGCTGAGTTTGCAAAAAAAGGACAGCAGGCAAATTCTGTGGAGAAAAATGGCCACCAGGGTGATGAGCATAAACTAATGCTAGGCCTGCTTTGAGAAACATCTTAAGGTTTAAAAAAATGTAAAGGAGGGGCACCTGGGTGGCTCAGTCTGTTAAGCGTTTGCCTCTGACTCAGGTCATGATTCTCAGGTCCTGAAATAGAGCCTCACATTGAGCTCCATGCTCAGCAAGGAGCCAGCTTCTCCCTCTCCCTCTGCTCCCCCCATCCTGCTCTATCTCAAATAAGTAAAATCTTTAAAAAAAAAAATACAATGGGGGTGCCTGGGTGGCTCAGTCGTTAAGCGTCTGCCTTAGGCTCAGGTCATGATCCCAGAGTCCTGGGATCGAGCCCCGCATCGGGCTCCCTGCTCGGCAGGAAGCCTGCTTCTCCCGTTACCATCCCCTCTGCTTGTGTTCCCTCTTTCGCTGTGTTTCTCTCTGTCAAATAAATAAAATTAAAAAAAAAAAATACAATGAAATAAATGTAAAGGAGGCAATGCCTTCGACCCATGTAAGTATAGTGTAGGAAGTCTTGAAATCCAAATCCTTGAAAGTAAAAAACTTTGGTGAAAATGAGGACTATAAAAATCCATTCACTTGCAAATAGAGAATCTGTAGCCATAGTTCTATATTTATGAAGGTGTGGCATTTGAACTTACACTGCCTGGGTGATATAAGAAATTTCAAGTAAAAAATAATTTTAGTGTTGTTAGGTTTTTCATGCCCAGAATGCCTAGCAAGAAGAGGGTATGTGCTTGAGGTTTTACCTCAGTTCACACTCCTCTGGATACTTGCAGATTAAAGTCACTTATACAAAGCAAAATTAAAATTACGTGGGGAAAACAGGTAAGAGAAGGAGTTCAAGAAAAACATAAAAGATAACTAAATTTCCAAAGTTCAGATTTTTGAATAATTAAATAAAGAATACAAAGTGATTGTATTAAAAATTACTCAAGAGGCAAAATGTAGGTCCAAAATATGAGTAGCAATTAAAAGACCGTAAAAATGATTAGGCAGTACATTTGTAAAAGGTATCAAATGGAACTCCTCAAAATGAAAATGTATATATAATAATTGAAACTGAACATGAAATCAGTGGTTTAGACAGCAATTAGAGATAGTTGAAGAACAAATTAGTTAAATGGCAGATTAACCAGAAAAAATTGTCAAATAAAATAGAGAAATAAAGGAGGTGGAAAATATGAGAATCAGAGGCATGGAGATAAGAGTAGTTATTCAAAGATATATCTATTGGGATTTCCCAAAGAAAAGAGTAAAGAGAATGGAGGCAAAATAGTGATGAAGACACAGGGGCTGATTAAAGATTGAATGATCAGAATCAAGAATCAAAAATGAAACCCAAAAAAGATAAATAAAAGGAGATTCACATTTAGATAAATTAGAGTGATTGTAGAGGACCAACAATATTAGAAAATGTTAGAATTAGCCACAGAGGGAAGAAGAGAAATAATCTAACAAGGAAGAACAATTATAGTAGAAGCTGACTTTCTTATAGTTATCAAAAGTCATAAGAAAGGAATAGAATATCCAAGAGACAAGTACTGTTGATGTAAAATTCTGCATTGTGCAAAATTATCGATACAGAATGTGATTGAGATTAAGATGTTTTTGGACAAGAATTTGCCATATACTGATTAGAAGAAATTCTCAAGGTGGTAGTTAAGGCAAAGAGGAAAATGATCCTGGAAAAATGATTTATAGGTGAAAGAAAGAATGGTGAATAAATATGTAAAAATGAGTAGGTCATTCTAAACAAATAATCACTGTGTAAACAGTAATAGTAATCTCTACTTTTTTGGGCCAAAAATGATAATGACTAACGATAGACAACATGGAATTGGAATTACTGGAGTTTAAGATTTCTGAAATATGTGTATCGTTCAGAAGTGTAGATATGTTAACTCTTTTTTTTTTTTTTAAAGATTTTATTTATTTGACAGTGAGAAACACAGCGAGAGAGGGAACACAAGCAGAGGGAATGGTAGCGGGAGAAGCAGGCTTCCTGCCGAGCAGGGAGCCCGATGCGGGGCTCGATCCCAGGGCCCTGGAATCATGACCTGAGCTGAAGGCAGACGCTTAACAACTGAGCCACCCAGGCGCCCCTAGATATGTTAACTCTTAAAGAAAAGAACTAGTAACTAGATTATAAGTATAAAGTATATATTAAATTTTACTGTTTGAGAGGAACTCGGTAACCAAAAACATTTATATAACTAGAGTATAGGTACAAAATCAAGACATTAATGATGGTACAATATTATTATCAAATCTATAGCTCTTCAACTATTGTGATTGTTCTACTGGTGCTTTTTAAAGCAAAAGCAAAAAACAAAACAAAACAAAACGAAACAAAACATTTTTCTGATCCAGAATCCATTCCATGTCTTTGTTGTGTGTGTGTGTGTGTGTGTGTGTGTGTGTGTGTGTGTGTTTTAAGATTCATTTATTTATTTGAAAGAGAAAGAGTGAAGAGAGAGGTCAGGGTGGGGGGGAAGAGGGAGAGAGAGAATCTCAAGCAGAGTCCTGCTGGGCATGGAGCCTGACATAGGGCTCCATTCCACGAACCTGATATCGTGACCTGAGCCAAAATCAAGAGTCGGACAAACTGACTGAGCCACTCAGGCATCCTGTCATGTTTCTTTAATTTCCCTTTATCTGGAATAGTACCCTATTTTTCCGTGTCTTTCATAACCTATATTTTCAAAGAGGACAAGTCAAGTTTTTGTTAGAATGTTGTTCAATTTAAGATTGCTTGATGTTTCATGATGATTAGACTAATTAATAATTAGATCATTTAGTCTTCACAATGATTCTGTGAGGGGATTTTTTTTATAGATGAAGGAACAGAATCACAGAGAAGGTAAGTCATACGCCTACTTGTAAGTAGTGGAGTTGAGATTCAAATCCATATGAATGTCACTAATCTTGACTGGAATGTATGCAAGAGGCCCTCAAATATTTGCTGAATGAACAGTTCTTTATCTCTTAAGTGTAGAGTTGTTGGAGTGCTTACTGTAGCTGACATGATGATATGTCTTCCAAAGTAATTCTGGAAATACCTGTAGTCCATTTTCTTAATATTTCAAGTGCAAGTCTATCCTGGTAACCTCCTCAAAGCCTCACTGCCTTTCCCATCCTTTTGTCTGATGACTGTACCCCAGTCTAGTTTGGCAGGTGCCATTGCATCTAGCAGTGAAAAGGTGCTGTTTGGAGTGGCTTTAAAGTATGCTCTGGAGCATTTTTGTGTTTCTTGTATGCCTGTCTCCCTTGCTGCCTATTACATCATAATATTTTGCCAAATCCTCTATCTGTGCCCTCTTTGGGTGCTGTGGAGAGGTGCATAATTTTTCCCCCAACCTTCTCTGCTCTTGGTCTAGGTCATTTCACATGTAATCTCTACCTTTTTCCTATGGAAAAGTTGTTCAAGTTTTCTGTCTACTCTTGTCTCCTTGTCCCATTACTGTATGTCCATTAATGGCAGGGCTATTCCTTCATCCAGTTGTTTAGAGAACAGGTTCTTGTTCCCAAGTATGGTATTTGGAATTTAGTTCAAGACTTTCTTGAGCTTACCATTCTTTGCAATACCCATAGAAAAGCATGCTTTTTATTTTGTTTATATTTTCATTGTTACCACAACAATGATGGTGTTTCATATACATTATACTCTAACCTGATGCTTAAATGTCTTTCGTGCCCTAATGGAAAGACTGATGAAGCAAAATCTGTTTAATAATTATAGCCTGATAATTTTTGTTTTATAATGTGTTATAATTCATATTTTGATTATTTCTTATCATCTCTCAAAAGTGTTTTCATTATAAGTTTAGTATAATGTAAAGCAGAGAAAAATGTTTATATTATACCTAAATCAATAAAATAGTCTTACTGACAATAAGACAAATGTTTAGAATTAAATTTTAAAATATCTTACCCATTTTTGTGGAATTTTTGTCATCATTTATTGTAATGATATAGTTAGATATAGATTGTATCTGTGTTCTCCAGTTATGTTGCAAAAATCTGTTGAGATTTTTAATAAAATTGCCAAATCAGTCTAATTTTATTTATTAATTTTGAAGTAAGTCATTGAGAAAGAGGAAATGGTAGGCATATGGTATGTATTTAGGAAATGAAATCAGTAGATGTTATTGACATTATATGTTTTTACAAGAGAGAGAGGTTTCTGGATCTGACAATTAGAGGGCTATAATCCTTTTAAGAATATAAGGGGATATAGAAATCAAAGTAGATTTTAAAGGAGAAATAAGTTATTTCTGAGATATTAAACAAGATGATAAAACCAGTAGGTGGCAGGATATAAAATACAACCCATATTAAACCCCAGACTACTGTGTGTCATTCTTTCCACATACAGATTAAGGAGTCCAACAAGCTATTAGAGCAAATTTTGGACAGAGGATACAGATTTTGTGAGTCATTGGCTTATAGCAGCTAATCGAATTTGTGTTTGTGGATATGCTAATTAAAATAATTTCAATTTTAAATGAGGTATTAAAGACATGGCATAATTGCATTAGCATGATTCTCATATACAAGCCCTAAAATTTTTAATAATTTCCAGATGACATATCAATTTCCTTTGATATAATATATTTAACTCCTGATTCTCATCATTGGATATGAAAGGCCCTCTTTTTCCTCCTCTTTATCCCTTTCTCTCTCCTTACTTCCTTCTCTCTCTCATTCCCTAATATTCTAATAAACACCTAAACAAATTCCCAAACTAAAAACTAGAAAATTGACTATAACTTATATATTTCTCCCTCATTCTGTTCCCTTGTCTTCCCTTATCTATACTAACCACTCTCTTGAATCCCATGTTTTATTCCTTTTGTCCCTTTTCTTCTTGATGGTTATTTCAGTTGTTTCCACTTTTAGCCAAGTGTGAATAGTTTTACTATGAATATTTGTTGTACATGTAAAATACTCATTTGAGAAAAATCTCACAGGAGTGTACATGTGATGGTTAATTTTCTGTGTCAAGTCGTGTGAATGAGTACCCAAATTAAACGTTGTTTCTGGGTGTGTCTGTGAAGTTGTTTTCAGATGAGATTAATATTTGAATCAATGACTCAGCAGATTGCCCTTCCTAACATGGGCAAGAATTGTCCATTCCTCGAAGGGCCTGAATAGAATGAAAAATGGAAGGAGGATTTCATACCTTTTTTGCATATCTCACTGACTGAGCTGGACATCTTATCCCATCTTCTTCTGTCTTGAAACTGGGAATTACACTACTGGCCCTCCTGGCTCTCAGGCCTTTGGACTCTGGCTGAACTATACCATTGGCTTTTCTGGTTCTCCAGTTTGCAGATGGCAGATCATGAGACTTCTCAGCCTCCGTAATCGTATGAGCCAATTCCTCATATAAATCTGTCTCTTTCTCTCTCTCTCCCTTTCTCGCTTTCTCTTTCTCTCTCACTCTCTAAATACCTGTATATTAATACAAGAGTGAAAGTTCTAGATAATAGGGTAAGCTTATGTTTTCCTAAGGTAGTTGTATTGATGTACATTCTTACCAGTAGTATGTGAGAATTGCAGTTGTTTCATTACTTCATAAACATGTAGTGTTATTTGGCTTCTAAATATTCATTTAGCTAAATGTTTAATGATATATTGTGGTTTTGTTTGCATTTTTTGATGATTGATGAAGTTGAACACTTTTTTTTTCTTTCACTTATTGGCTTTCTTTTTTAAAATTTTATTTTATTTTTTTCAGTGTTCCAAGATTCATTGCTTATGCACCACACCCAGTGCTCCATGTAATACGTGCCCTCCTTAATACCCACCACCAGGCTTGTCCATCCCCCCCACCCTCCTCCCCTCCAAAACCCTCAGTTTGTTTCTCATGTTGGCCTTCTTGATACAATTTTTTGGTGAAGTATCTGTTGAAGTCTCTTAATCTTTTACCTATGATGTTTTTTGCCTTCTTGTTTTATAGATTTATAAGAATTCTTTATAATTTCTAGGTGAATCCTTCATTTTTCTCTAAGATTTTAATTTTATAGCTAAAGTACCAATCTTTCCCAGTATAGTTTATGGTTTGTGTTGTATGAGACACACTTTTCTTCTTCCAAGATTGTAAACATATTTCTCATATTTTGTTATAAACTTTGATCCAAGGAAATTTCCTTTTCTTTTTTCCAGTCATGATTTTATGTTAATTAATTGATTTTTTAAAAATTTTTTCTGGGTTTGGTCTGGCTACAGTATGGTTAGTGTGAAAAGGGGTGATACCAAAAGGTTCTCACTGAATCACTTTGAATCCAGAAGTTGCATTTTTCTTCCCTATCTCCCTAATTGATCTCATCGAGTCTCATAGCTCTTAAACCTATTTATATAATGACAATTCCTAAATTCATTATATTCTACCCAGACTTATCAGGTGAGTTTCAAGCTCATGTATTTAGGTGTTTTTGACATCTCTAATTGGCCAAAGTAGGTCTCAAGGTTGTCTGAGACCTACCATGAACAGTTTACATAATTTCCATCAGCATAGATGTGATAATTTGGAAGCTAATCACATTACCTCTATTTATTGAAGAATTAGTTCCCACAATAAAAGATTTCAAATACAAACTTATGTAATATAATCTATTATTAGAGTAAAGATTAAAAGAAAGCAAACCTTTCTATTAATATACAGAAGTATAGTGCCTCTGGGTGGGCATCTGCCCTTTGTTGATGTGGCTATGGGTACTCTTTCCCTCCCTGATGGGTTCCTAATCCATTGTAGATTACGATAGGTATGAGGCTCTCAGCAGACTCAGGTCCAGAGCCTCAAAGAAGAGGCTAGAGGCTTGATCTTCTAATTAGTACAGTGAAGGGACTTCATGTGTTCCTGTGGTACGAGCAGGTGTTACTGAGCTGTGAAAACTCAAGGTTTCAATGAATAGTGAACCCATTTATGTCAGTCTTATATTTGATTAGTAAACATGTTAATTCTGCTATTTCCATCCAACTGCTTGAAGGTTTATATGTATATAAGTTAAACCAATGCTAGTATGCTTATCAGAGAAGAGACTGGTACATTTGGCTCTGTCACTTCCACTCATCTAGCTGTAAGTTTTATGTGTTTTCACAATGAGCAACCTAATATGTTGAACCCTGTATGATATTGTGCCCTTCACTGACATAGAAATCTCTTATGGATTTGTACTGATAAATGCCAGGGCCAGAAGTGCAACTTAGAATCAATTCATATATACAAACACCCTAGTGATTTCTCTGAGTTTCTAAATCTGACATAGCCTCTCATTGCAGAGATTTTTATTCTCCCCCCTCCAATCCTATCTCTCCTCTGGTCTTCCCCATTCCAGTAATTGGCACCAGTGTTCACCCTGCTCACAAGAAACCAGGAGAGATATCCATAAATCCCCTAGATATTTTACATCCACCACTCCTTGTCCAACCTACCAGTAGGTACTGTTGATTCTTTCTTCTCCATATATTTCAAATATACACCCTCCACTGTTACCTTCTTAGTCTAGGCTATTTTCATTTCTCATCTAGACTGTTGCTCTTATCTGTCTCTCTTCACACTTGTCAACCATGTATTAATTCAGTTTCATACAACAGTCAGAATGATAGTTTTCAAGGAAAACTAGATAAAACTAGTCTCATACGTGAAATACTCCCATGGCTTGCCTTTGCATTCAGAGTAAAATCCAAATTCCTCGACACAATCTAGAAATCCCCGCATAGATTGGTCTTTGCCTTTTCACCTCTTGCCAGTCTCTCCTTAACTCACTATGTCTTGGTCACACCGGTCTTTTTTCAGATGCTTAAATGTGCCTAGCGTTTTTTTTTTTTTATTTGATGACTCTGTGCTTACTCTTTCTCTACCTTCAGCTTTCTATATAGATGACTCATTCATATCCTTCAGGTCTAGGGTTAAAAACCTTCTCAGAGAGGCATATTCTGACCACTTACTTTCTATCATAATACCCTATTTATTTTATTTAGAGTATTTAAAGAATTATTCATTTTGTTATAAGAACTTGAACATGCCTGTACTATACAGTTTAATTTTAAGGGGTCATCTTCCTAGGATAGAGGGAATTTTAAACTCATTCAGTCTTGGGGCCTTGTCCCCTCAGGTTCGTGAAAAGATCCAAGGTACTCTGGAGGCAAACCACTCGCTCCATTTCTCATTCCAGATGTAGGAAGATTAAATGGCCTTCTCCTCTCTGAGGACTGGCTTCCTTCCTTCCTGCTGCCAGGGGCAGATTCTTGTCTCTACTCCTTCTGGAGCCTACAGTCTTCTCTGCCTTGAACCTCTAGGTATTGCTTTTATTTTCAAGCAAAATAACCTTCTTTCTAGAACACCTAGTATTATTTTCTCAATTACTTTTGGCGTTTGGAAACAAAAGCTAGAAATTAACCTAGTTTTAGCTTTTCTTTGTCCCACAAACTTCCCCTTAACACTAATGAGGTAGGAAAAGGTTAAAAAAAGACCAATATCTTAAAATACTGTCCTACAAAGTATCATCACAACCAGTGGTGGGCTAATTTGTTTATCACCAATCTTCCTCAATAGGTTGGGAGCATATTGTGGTGGGGGCCATATCTGTCTTGTTCATCATTTATCTTTAGTGCCTGGCACATGTAATATGTAATCAGTAAGCTTTTGTTGAATTCATGAATTAATGTGGTGGATAGTTTGCTTTATTCATTCTGTCAATGGACTGTTAGATCTATGGTGCTCTTTTGGATGTGGCGAGGAAGACCTTGCCAAAATTAAGCCACCTGGAGTCCTATCAGATTATTTTAAGTGTTTTGAATCATGAAAGATTCAGTGGTCTTTTATTAAAATGAAAATATTTCTGGAAGAATTAAAACCTGAATCTTTTGCTAACTTTAACAAATTCATTATATGTCGCCCAAGGCAATGCCTTACAGAAAAGTGACATAGTTTAAGCTCAAGGAGAAGCTTAAGGGGAAGATAAAGGTCCTGCAGAAAGGAGAAGAGCCTGAAGAAAATCAGTTCTTTAGAGGAATGTGTTCTCCCTATGCTTGTAGCCTTGGACAGTCATCTGGGAAACATGTGCATGTGTGCATACACACACCCACACACCCACACACCCCAAAAACAAAAACAAAAAACTGTCATCAGTGAAGGCAGGGGAGCTCATAAAATATACCCTGTTGGTTGGTGAACCATTTTGTAAAGGACAGCATAATCAAAGGTAGTTATAATGTCAGTATAAGATAATAAGAAAATACATGTAATATAATTAAATGGACCCATAGGTGATTGGAAAGCCATCCTTGAAGTTGACTAATGCCTGTTTCATTTTTATTGCTGAGAAGTAGTCTATTTTGGTTCTATCTTGGAGTATATAAGGTGTTGATTATCAAATTTGAGTATCACATAAAGGGAAAGTATATTAAGTGCTTACTATGTTCTAGGCAATATGATTGAAATTTTATATATGCTATGTCATTTAATCCTTTTTACAACCCAGGTCAGAATTTTATTTTCTTTATTTTATGTTTTAGTCTCTCAGCAAAAGCACAAAACAAATGCTAATGTTATGTTGAACTTGTACTTTGGGGAGATTAACAAAGAGTTAAATCTAAGAAGAAATATAAGTGGATTAAAATTAAAATTTGACACATTTGTTAAAAATTACTGACTGTACAAGATCAGAGTGGTAGAGACCTGGGTTAGAGCATTTCATTCACAAGTGGCTGAGGAGTTTTAGTCAACTGTAAACTCGATATAAATCAATAGTGTTAATGGAGCTGCCAAAAAGCTAATGTAAATGTTGCTCCTGTGGAAGAATGGTATCTCATCAAGGAATGAAATAATCCCACTGGAGTTTGTGCTGGTCCATCCACATTTGTTATAATGTGTACTGTCGTGGACACTATTACCAGAAGGACTTTTACGAACAGGAGTGCATCAAGAAGAGGGTGATCAGGATGCTGGAGGAAGTTTTATATGGTTAATGGTTGAAAGAACCAGGAGCTGTTTATCTAGAAAAAGAGAATGGGGATATAATAGGAATATTCAAATAATAACAACAAAATCATAATAACAGAATAGCTGCATTCCATGTTTCATTGCCTCATTTCATTTGATCCTCACTTATAACCCTATAAGGTTGTACTATAATGGTTCTATTGAGAGATATAAAAAAGAAACAAAAAACTTGAATCTCAGGGAATATAGATAACTTCCTCAAATCTCAGACTTCAAATATTTCATGATTGTTTTAGATATGAAATTATGTTAACTTTATTCTTTGTGTCTATCAATGCAAATTCTAACTCTCAAGAGAGAGAGAAGAGCTAGATTAACAGAAAAAAAATTTTGGATTGATATTTAGAACAAACAAACAACCAAAAACTTTCTAACAATTAGAAGCATTCAAGAATGGAATGGCCATCCTCGTGAGACTGTGATTTCTTCCTTTCTGGAAGTCACTTGTCAAGTGTGTTGGAAAAATGAACTCTGGGCAGGATAATTGTATAAATGTTCTCTCTGGTCTCCATGAATCTAGAGGTTGAGGGAACATGCACATATGAAATGTTAATTATAAATTCATTCTGGGGAAATTTTATACTTGTGTGGATTGTCTCCTGTAAAAGACAAATCCCAGAGTATCTTTTCTCCTGCAGTCTTCTGATCTACATTTTCTTTTATAACTCAGTCCCTCAGTCATTTACCATTCATCATATTGCTATTTGGGATCCCTGGGAATTCTGACTGGTTCCTGGTCTTAGGTACCTCAGTCTTTTGTCTACGTGAGTAGATAATTATTCTATGGTGCCATGATTTCTGAGGTGGTGACCAAATTCTGAGAGAATGGAGAATAGAGCTCATTAGTATCTTCCAGTGAATTGAGCCAGAAGGAGGAAAAATATTCAGAAGAGAGTCTGAGTTTATTATGGTAGGGAGTGTAAAAATTTGCCAAGTAGAAAAAGAATAGGGAATTTCAGCTACATTTCAGCCCATAGATATACAAACTACAGAGATGAAAGGAACTGTAAATAATTTGGTGTGATCAGAGAACAGAGACGGATCAAAACATAGGTCACAGATCACAAAGGCCATGCTAGGGATTTTGGATTGCATCTAATAGGTTATAGGAATAATTGAAGAGCTTTTAAGGAGTGAAACTATGTAGAATTATAGAAGTATATGTTCTGGAGAATATCACAGAAAGCATTTCTGTGGTTTAGATTGTTTGTTTCCTTTCTCTCTGTTAGTGTATACAATCAAGAATCAAACCTGACAAATAAATAAATAAAATCTTAAAAAAAAAAGAATCAAACCTGAGTATGTTCCTAGCTTCCTAATAATCAACCTTCTAAGGAACATCCATAATAAGAGATATTTCAGGAATTTCTTGTGAACTTATTTTGTTTCGATGCTAGTTATAAATGCCTGGTGACAGCTAGGAAAGGAAAGAAGCATGTTTAACCAGGCTAAGATTTCACCTTCTGTAAATGTTAGAAACATGATTTCTCCAGTGGAAAAAAATTACGAGCAAACTTTAGAAGTTTTGACATATACCTTTCCTATAATAAGGCTCCTTTTGTCCTTGTTCGTAGCACTCATTTTGCCTACCCTGCAGCTTGCTCAAATTCGTGATTCAACAGAGGTCTGTTTTTCTGTATTTTTGATCCTGTTCCTCAGAGACTGTTCAACCCAGTGGTCAGAGTAGCCCTGTGAGTTCGTTCTGCAACTTAGATAGTGAGTTTCCCCATGACTTGCTAGCCTTCCTTGCATTAAGCAGGGGGAAACTTCTGCAGCTCCTACCTTCCATGTAAAACTCAGAAATGACATTAACCTTCTCATAGGTGAGTAATGATTGGAATAAGAAGAATAATACAGATTTCCCAAAAGAAATTACTATAAATAAACCTCCTAATTTAAAAAAAATACTGTGTCATCTAATGCTACTTTCTTCCTAGTCCCACCCTCCATTAGAAGTATTAGAGAGGTACCTGGGTGGCTTTGTCAGTTAAGCATCTGACTCTTGATTTCAGCTCAGGTCATGATCTCAGAGTCATGAAATTGGGCCTCACATTGGGCTCCACACTGGATGTGGAGCCTGCTTGAGATTCTCTCTTCCTTTCTCTTTGTTCCTCCTCTCCCCTCCACTCCCTCCGCTCATGCTCTCTCTCTAAAAAAAAAAAAGACAAAAGGAAATATTAGAGAAATTGCCCCTCCTTATTTCCTTATTTCTAACTTATTTCCACATTTTGTGCCATCAGCCTGCTTAGGCCTCTGTACTCCTAGCACAAAATTCTGCCGATAATACCACCCATGCTGTCCTGATTAAAATCTTTCCATGGCATTTGAAAACAAGCTGGTCTCAATGTAGGTTTATTATATGTAATATTGTAATAGCAGTGTTTCTTAATATAATTTTTAGCTTAGATGTCCTCCTCTCTTAAATTTACAATGCAATTCGCATAAATATGATGGCAAAAAATTGTGTGGGATTCAGTGTGCATTCTTTTATTTAAATGCTTACTTGATAAACCCAATTTTACATGCTCAGATTTACTTTAGGACTGCCTCTTATTTGCTTTACTTTCCCTCAAATCTCAGAAATATTATTTAGATGCTAAACAACTATAATTAAAGAAGAGCTTTCACTTGCCTCCAAATAAATGGTTTCCTGATTTCGTCCTTGGAAATGTGTGTGACAAGTTTCCAGAATCAGCAATAGTGAAACCAGTCTTAGAGGTGGACTTGTCAGGCCACAGCTAGGTGGGAGAAGGAAGATACTTTGGTTGTATATTTGCACTTAACATGGAGAGCAGTTGTGAACACTAACCAACATCATCTCTAATTACTGCTGTGATTAGTATCAAAGAATTGGATCCCAGGAGGCTTGCTTTCCTAAACAAAATACAGTGCCATATGTTGCAACACTTTTTGGATAGTTCTCATAGGTTATAAAGTATTTGTCTGTCCTGACAATTGTCCTTTCAAAATTCCCTTTATTTGAAAAATATTTTTAAAGAAACAAGTTTCCCCCATTTTCAGAATTGATGTTTCTGAAAAAAGCCAGCCATTTCATTTTGTAAAAAATATCTCCTATTCATATTCTAGAGGTGTATGAATAAAATGTAATTCATTTAAAGACCAAATAGAAGAAAAAAGAGGGTTTGATAGAAGCTTCGGCCTTTTCTCAACATGGAGTCTGCTTGTCAAGCAGCGTTTTAGTAATTAATACAGTTTAATACTGCTGAACAAAATATTTTTTACTGAATAAAATATTTTCCCATAATTCTTACCATTTGAATGTGAGCAACCAAGGGTTCTGAAACACAAGGCAACATAAAATTGTTGAAAGCATACAGTACTAGAAACTAGATCTCCTGAAAATTGTCTTATAGATTTTTTCATATCTTTAAATAATAGACCATATATAAAAGATATAATACATTTCCCAATGCATTTTAATTGTAGGGATTTATCATATTGTTTAAGAAAATTGCTTTTTAAAATATTACCTTATATAGACATTTGGAATCTGCCCCAACATAAAAAGAGCTTGACAGTCACCATTTCCATTCTTAAGAACAAGTTGAACAAACTGAAAATTAACAACTTTTCTTGATCCACCAGAGATTTGAGGTCAAAGGGCAAACTGTACTCTGAAATCTGATTCAGCTAGGTGAAATTAAAGTCAGAGATGAGATTTGCTTATTGGAAGCAGGAGACACAGGAGTCATTTTGATGAATTGTTGGAAGCTAAGTGTGGATAAGTGTGACTGTGAGAAACTCCTGAGACCAAAGTATTAGGGGACCTGCATAGTTTCATGGGTTTTACCTCCAGAAATCACACCAGGTTCTCCCTGTGAATATCTGAAGATCTCCTCCTTATAACTCTGGCAAGTTTGGAGTAATCATTAAAACAACACATGCCCAGCATGTTCTCTATAACAAGGGTCTATTCTCCAAGGGAAAATACTACCAGAACCTCATTTCACTTGAGGGAAGTGCATTTTTCTCATTCTAGTCTCTTCTAGCCCTCATGTCTCACCAAAGCAGTGGGGAAAATAACCTTAGAAAAATTTGTGATAGTAATGGTCCAGGTATGTGAGTCAACTGAGATTTAATTGTAAAATTATAGAATGCTTTCCTTCCCCCACACCTTAGCACCACACCAATGGGACTCTGATTTAATATATACTGGATTACAAATGGAATAGCTATGAAACACAGATGCTCTCTGAATAGTGTTTAGGGAAGACCTCAGTCAAGGGAGGAGACAAAAACAAAACACTGGTTGGATTTAAAGCCTCTGGAACCTATCAGATGATATGTTCATCCAGATGACTGGAACAGTCAGATGAACATAAAATCTCCCATCAAAGGACTATTTACCTCCGTTCCTATTACCCTATACCTCCTGTCTGGCTTTAAAAAAAAATTACAAGGCAAGGGGAGTTAAAGACGGTGGAGTAGTAGAAGGACCCTGTGCTTGCCTCATCCCTGGAACAGAGCTGGATAAATACAAATCATTCTGAATGCCAGGAAATCAATCTGAGGACTGAGAGAACAAACTACATAGCTAGAGGGAAAGAAGAGGCCACATGATAGAGGGTAGGAAGTATGGAGATGTAATTTAGGAGAGAAGAGGATTGTGGGTGCTGTGGAGGGGAGGGAGCCCTTATCATGGAGAGGAGAGAGAGAAAGGGAGAAGAAGAGAGAGAACAGTGCACAGGGGATCACACAAGAAAAACACTTCCCCAAAACCACTGACTAGGAAAGTAAGAGGGGCTGATTATGTGAGTTTTTAAAACCAATGGAGCTCAAAAACTGGACTTTTGAAAGTCTGTGCTGTGGTTGGTGTGGAGCATGGTAGGCAATGCAGTGCTCTTTTGGAGAAGGAGGACAAAGGCTGGGAGGCAAATGCCCTATCTGAGGATCACCTGGGATGCACTGGGAGAGACCTTTCTCTCTTCATGGAGTGCGTCTTGGAGAGATGGCATTGCCTTTCAGGGGACAAAAGAGCACTGGGCACCATTGCATTGCCCCATTCCCTAGCAGAGGGGCAGAGATACCTGTGGAGGGCAGCTAAAGCTTTTTGCTGTGCTTTACTCTAAACTCCAAGCTCCTGCACATTGGTATGACTAACCTGGGACAAACTGGCACCAGCTCCAGCTCAGTGAGATCCTATCCCAGAGGACCAGTGTGGGTCCATGCTCTTCTGGGTCCCTAAAGTTTAGAGTTTTGAAACTCAGCCAGCATGCCCTGAGATAAAACAGGTGCATTGCACTGCTGGTTGGGCAGATGGCCGGAACACAAGATGAAGGCAGGGATCTGAGGGATCTATGGGACACATGGAGGGAAATTATTTACTCTTCTGTGAGGGCTTCCCAGACAGTGGCTGGTGCGAACTCCCCAATCTGGGGCAGAAGGAAAGAGCTCCATTTATTTCCCCTGCCCATCAGCACAGTCTGATTTCACTGAGCACAGTGCCTATAGTGGAGGCCTTAGCCACTTACACAAAGCCCCGCCCCCCTGTGCTTGACAGATGCTTTTTTACTAGGCAAGTGTGCTTGAGAAACAGAGCAGCAGGCCCCTCCCAGAGAAGACCAGCACAGACCTCCCGCATGCACCAAGTCAACTGACCATAGAGTGCTGCAAAGCCTCAGCTCTAGTGGAAATAGGATCTGGCCCCTTTTAACAGGCAGACCAGAGCACATCTAGTTAAGACTTGCCATACTCTATCTGGACAAGATCCAAACACTATAAGCAAGAAGAAGCAAGATCCCCACTGCAAGTCAAGAGAAACTCTGCAGAGGACTGGCCTGAGGGAAAGATCAGCCAAAACACAGCAGCAGAGTGCACACAGCATTTACCAGAAATACTTCCAGAAGCATCAGGCTCTGTACAGTATATAACCTCTTCTTCATAAAGCCATTACCCTCAGGAGCAGGAAACATAACAAGCTCTCCTAACATAGAGAAGACGACAGAAACCTAGATAGAATGTCAAGACAGAGGAATTCATCCCAAAAGAAAGAACAGGAAAAGGTCACAGCCAGGGAACTAATCGAAACAGTTATAAGTAATATGCCTGATCCAGAATTTAAAGCAACAATTTTAAGGACACTTGCTCAGCTTGACCAAAGCATAAAGACACCAGGGAGACCCTTACTGCAGAGATAAATGACTTAAAAACTAGTCAGGCTGAAATAAAAACTGCTATAACCAAGATGCAAAGCCAACTGGATTTAATGATCACAAGGATGGAAGAAACACAGGAACAAATAACTGGTATTTTCTGTAACTTATCTTCTATAAAATTATGAAAAATAATGAAGTTGAAAAGAAGAGGAAAAGAATAATATTGGATCACAAATGTAGACCTAGGGAACTCAGCAACTCCATAAAGCATAATAACATTCGTATCTTAATTGTCCTAGAAGAAGAAGCATGGGGAAAAAGGGATAGGTTTATTTGAGCAAATTATGGCCAAAAAATTCCCTAATCTGGGGAAGGAAACAGATATCTAGATCCAGGCGGCACAGAAACTCCCATCAAAATCAATAAACACAGGCCAACACCAAGACATATCATAGTAAAATCTGCAAAATACAGAGACAAGGAAAAAATCCCAAAAGCATCAAGAGAAAAGAAATCCTTAACTTAGAGGGAAGACAAAGCAACTTGGCAGGCCAGGAGAAAGTGCAGGCTATTGTCAACACACTGAATGGGAAGAATATGCAACCAAGAAAACTTTATCCAACAAGGCTGTCATTTAGAATAGAAGCAGAGATAAAGTGCTTCCTAGACGGAAAAACAACAAAAAACAAAAAACTGAAGGAGTTTGTGAACTCTAAACCAGCCCTGCAAGAAATATTAAAGGCAACTCTTTGAGCGGGAAAGGAAGACCAAAAGTGACAAAAACTAGAAAGGAGCAGAGAAAATCCCAGAAACAATGACTGAACAGGTAATACATTGGCATTAAATTCATATCAACCAATGATCCCTCTAAATGTAAATGGACTAAATGCTCCAATCAAAAGACAAAGGTATCAGAATGGGTAAGAACAAGACCCACTATATGCTGCCTATAAGAGACTCCTTTTAGACTCAAAGACATCTGCAGATTGAATGTATGGGGATGGAAAACCATCTGTCATGCTAATGGTTGTCAAAAGAAAGCCAGGGTAACTGGCTTATACTTATATCAGACAAACTAGATTTTAAATAAAGACTGTAACAAAAGATGCAGAAGGGAAGTATATTGTAACATAGGGATCTATCCATAAAGAAGATCTAACAGTTGTAGGGTTGTAAGTATTTATGTTCCCAACTTGGGAACATATATATTATATATTTGGAATCACCCAAATATATAAATCAATAACAAACATGAAGAAACTCATTGATAATAGTACAATAACAGTAAGGGACTTTAACACCCCACTTACAGTAATGGAAAGATCATCTAAGCAGAAAATCAGCAAAGAAAGGCTTTGAATGACACATTGAACCAGATGGACTTAACAGATATATTCAGAACCTTTCATCCTGAAGCAGAATAAACGTTGTTTTCAAGTGCACATGTGACAGTCTCCAGAAAAAATCACATACTGGATCATAAATCAAGCCTCAACAATTACAAAAAGATTGAGATCATACCATGCATATTTTCCAATCACAGTGCTATGAAACTTGAAGTCAACCACAAGAAAAAAATGTAGAAAGACAGCAAATACATGAAGGTTAAAGAAGATCCTACTAACGAATGAATAGGTTGATTAGGAAATTAAAGAAGAAATTAAAAAGTACATGGAATTAAGTGAAAATGAAACCACAGTGGTCCAAAATCTTTGGGATGCAGCAAAAGTAGTCATTACAAGAGAAGTGTATAGCAGCAGTACAGGCCTACTTCAAGAAGCAAGAAAAATCTCAAATACACAACCTAACCTAACATCTAAAGGGGCTAGAAAAAGAACAACAAATGAGGCTTAAAGCCAGCAGAAGAATAGAACTAATAAAGATTAGAGCAGAAATAAATGATATAGAAACAAAAAGAAAAAAAGAACAAATGCAGCCAATAGAAGACAGTTGTAAATATGGTAGATATCGATCCAGCTATCTCAATAATCACTTTAATGTGAATGGCCTAGATATACTAATTAAAGGTGCAGATTGCCTGAGTGGAC
Organism: Procyon lotor; assembly: GCA_028646535.1. Classification (NCBI taxonomy): domain Eukaryota; kingdom Metazoa; phylum Chordata; class Mammalia; order Carnivora; family Procyonidae; genus Procyon; species Procyon lotor. Next base: position 70,367,700 of record CM053606.1, on the reverse strand, counting down.
AAGAAAGAACCCAACTATGTGTTGTCCACAACTATATGTCATTTACAAGAAGTCCACTTGAAATACAGAGACACAGATAGGTTACAAGGAAATGAATAGAAAAAGATATACTGTGCTAACACTAGTCAAAAGAAAGCTGAAGTAGCTATATTAATTTGAGATAAAGCAGACTTCAAAACAAAGATGATTATCAGGGATAAAGAGGAACATTACATAATGATAAAGGAGTCAATTCTCTGAGAAGATAAAACAATCCTAAATGAAAATGCACCTAATAACAAAATATCAAAATATGTGAGGAAAAAATTGATAGAATTGAAAGGAACAAAAGACAAATCCACCATTAGAGCTAGTGCTTTCAACACTACTTTTTAAGTAATTGATAGGTTATGCATTCAAAAAATGAGTAAGGGTGGATTTTACCTGAATAGCACTATTGATCAATTTGATCTAATTGACATTTATAGGGTATTCCATCTGACAACAGTAGAATACACATTCTTCTCAAGTTCACATGACACATTCATCAAGATGGACAACAATCTGGACCACAAAACACATTTTCACAAATTTAGAAGAATATAGTCATTCCATGTATATTCTCAGATCACAATGGAATTAAACAGAAATTGACAATATTAATCAATGATGAGGATGAAGAGTTACAGGAACCTTCATTAATTGCTGGTAGAAATGGAAAATGATATAGTCACATTGGAAGACAGTCAGGTTTTTGTTTTTTTTTTTTTTTTACAAAGCTCAACATATTCTAATAATTTGATAAAGCAATCACACTCCTAGTTATGTTCATAAGTTGCCAGAAACTGGAAGCAACCATGATGTCCTTCAGTAGGTGAATGAATAAACAAACTGTGGAATGTGTTTATGATAGAATATTATTCATCACTAAAAATAAACGAACTGTTAAGTTGTGAAAATGGGTGAATCCTAAATGCATATTGAAAGTAAAAGAAGCCAACCTGGAATGTCAGCTAGTGTAGGATTCCAATCAAACATAAATACATAAATGATATTCTGGAAAAGGCAAAACAAAAGATCAGTATTACAAGGGATTCACTGGGAAGGAAGGAAGGGTGAATAGTTGAAGCATAGGGGACTTTTGGGCAGTGCAACGATCCTGTATTATGCTGTAACAATGCATACATAACACTATGCCTTTGGCATAGGACTTTGTAACACAAAGAGTGAATCTTTATGCAACTATTTTTTTTAAAGATTTTATTTATTTATTTTAGAGAGACAGCATGAGGAGAGGGGCAGAAGAGGAGGGAGAGGGATAGACTCTGTGCTGTGCAGAGCCCATGGTGGGGCTCGATTTCATGACCCTGAGATCATGACCTGAGCCAAAATCAAGAGTAGGATGTTTAACTGACTGAGCCACCCAGGCACCCCTGTATGCAATGATTAAAAAAATAATTTAGGAGGTTTGGGGATCCCAGGATGGAATGTAGAATGTGGTAATGCAGTCTAACTATTAGGAAAATATGAACAACCTCATTGAAGAGGTTGGAAGGGACAGGTGTTGATCTGAGTAACTTTGGAAATGAGAGGAGCTTGTAAGACTGGCAGTAAAACTAAGCATAAGCACTGTGCCCTAAAGCCGTTGAAGTTATTTCTCATAGGTTAGCAATTCTTATGCCACTATGCATACATACTGCCAGTAAACAATCAGTTAAATGGATGATTAGATAATGGGAGCCAGGTTTTTCAGTTTCGGAGTGAAAGTCTGCAGAGAAGCAAGGGTAGGAGACTGGAATGATAAATATCTCCAGAGTTGGAGACATTGGTATGAACTAGTGTGTACCTTAGTATAATATAGTTACATACAAAATGATTTATAGATATGTACATGTGTATCTGCATGTATTGGTATACACACATGCACTTCTTTGTTCTGTCAGTTGATAGAACCTAGAATCAATGGCACTCCAATATCAACAAGCACACTTAACTCCATGACCTTGGTTTCTAATATTCTCTAATAAAAGGAACTGTATATTTTTTTGAGAAATGGCTGGTTCTAGAATGGAATGAAAAATATACAAGATGATTCTGGAGCATCTTATACTAATAGAAAGTCAGATAATTTTTAAAAAAGATTTTATTTATTTACTCTAGTGAGAGAGAGAGAAAGAGAAAGAGAGAGAGCATGAGCAGGGGGAGGGGCAGTGGGAGAAAGAGAAGCAGACTCCCCACTGAGCAGAGAGCCCAATGTGGGGCTCAATTCCAGGGCTCTGGGATTATAACGTGTGCCAACTGAGATGCCTAACAGACTGAGCCACCCTGGTGCCCCAGAAGTCAGATAGTGTTAGGAAGAAACAAACCAACCCATAATTATGGGAGTATGTCAAAGTGATAGAGCAGGGGCCTACTGAAAAGGCTCCTGTGGACAAACCTGAAAAAATTTGAGCAAGAAAATAAAAAAATAAAAATAAAGTAGCATTGGTCTATAATCTAGGTTGTAAAATAAAGGTATATGGGCCTATAAACTGATATGAATTAATGATTGAAAAAAATAAATGGAGTCAGGAGATAATTCTCTCACCAGAAGAATTCAAAATATGTTATGTAATAATTCGCTTTCAAGGAGATGAAGCATAACTCCCCATTCTTTAGGTTCATCATAACTGAGTTCCCTTCCTTCAAGTATGAGAAATGGGAAGAAAAAAGTAACTCTAAAGTTGAAAAATCCAATAGGTATTACCTTTGCCAAGGTGATCAAGGTGAACATCAACAGTGATAAGTCATGACACTGTAACCATGAAATGATGTAATAAGAAGGGGACTTCATCTCTGGATCATTCTCCAAAAAAACATAATATAGTCTCAGAAAAACCATCAAATAAATCCCAATGGAAGTGCATTTATAATATGCCCCCAAAACACAACAACAACAACAAAAAGAGGTCTGAGAACTTGTGATAGCCAAACGGAGCCTAACTAGCCTAACTAGACTCCTAGTTAGGATGTCTAATTAGATGGCTAAATGTAATGTAGTATCATAGATGGGATCCTGGAATAGAAAAAAAGACATTAGGTAAAAACAAAAGATATTTGAATAAAGTATGCACATTAGTTAATAATAATGTATCAGTGTTGGTTCATGAAGTGTAACAAAGTGTAATGAAGTGTAGGGTTCATGTACCCTATTAACATAAGATGTTAATAATAGGAGAAACTGGGTAGTGGGTTGTGGGAAAACTCTCTCTGTTTTCAGTTTTCCTGTATATATAAAACGAAATGAAATTAAATAATAAACTGAATAAAAATAAACTAAATTATAAACCAATAAATAACTAAAATAAGGTTTATTTAAAAAAATGTATTACCCTATAGGGAGCTCAATGAATGCAAGGAATGGATCCTTATTGTGTAGTTTCAAGCAGCAGTGGGAGAGTTCATGTTTATACAGTGATGGCCATGTCAGAATATATTTATGGGAATGTTGCAGTCCTCAGCATTTGCCACTCAACCGTGCGGGAAGTAATTCATGAAGTCCCTTTAAAAAAATAAGTTATAAATTACAGAGTCTTTGATTTTCTTCCATCAGTGTGAGGGGTGCCATAGTTCAGCAAAATGCTCTGGGTAATGCCTTATGCAATGTCCAAACATATCAGAGTTTATCCCTTTGCCATTAACATTCCAGGGGTGTAATAAAAGGAAGGAAGAGTAAGTGTATTACAATTAATACCCACAATAGTAGATTAAATACTGACACTTTTTTCAAATATATGTATTGCATATATATTAGCACAGTGGTTTTGTTTTTAGTATTTTATACTAAAATATCTTTGTGTTATATATATTAAAAAAACAAAGGTTATAAAAGTGTATATAAAATTTTGGATCCTTTTCCATCTACTGGATTAGAAATTGTGGTTTGTGAGTTGCCCATTTTGAGCTAGCCCCATTGTCTAGTAATCACACTGCTGCTAATTGTTGTAAATTGTGTTTGCACAATTTAAGTAAAACATCTTTTAAAAGGAGCAAAATCAATTTATTACCCTGCAAAGGGCAGTAAATGGCTTTTACATTGTGGATAGAGTGTTGAAATTTCTCACACTACTTTGGTGACTCAAATTAAGCTATTGGCCTTTGCTATACTGGCAGGTGTTGCCCTGAGGTACTCCCATGTATTCTTTAAAAAAAATCCACTAAGATAAAGCCAACAGCTATTCATATTTCCTAAAAATTTTCTTTTGGAAAATAAAAACCTGTGGAATTCAGTAAAATTTGTACTTATAGCACAGAAAAATTTGCTGTAAGTATATGTTTTTTACTTAATCCACCTAGAATTGGATAATAAGCATATGGCACTGGGTTGTTCTATCTCTGTCCCTTCACACGGAATCAGTAACCCACAATTTGCTAGTTCTAACTTCTAACTATCTACCTTTCCCTCATTCTGTTCCTTCTTTTTCCCCTCTGCCCCACAGAGCCAAAAATAGATCAAGTACTGTGTATATAAAGGAAAATTTAAGTCGATCCTTTTTTTTTTTTTTAAGATTTTATTTATTTGAGAGAGAGAAAGAACATGAGCAGGGTGAAGGGTGGAAGGAGAGAGAGAAGCAGGCCTCCCATTGAGCAGGAAGTCCAATGCGATATGAGGCTTGATCCCAGGACCCTGACATCATGACCAAGGCCAGACGCTTAACCTACTGAGCCACCTGGGTGCCCCCTAAGTTGATTCTTCTTCTTTTTTTTTTTTTTAACATATAATGTATTATTTGACCCAGGGTACATGTCTGTGAATTATCAAGCTTACACATTTCACAGCATTCACCATAGCACATACCCTCTCCAATGTCCATAACCCAGCCACGCTATCCCTACCTTCCCTACCCCCCCAGCCACCCTCAGTTTGTTATGGTTTGTCTACTTCTCCCCTTAGGTTGATTCTCAATTGATCTAATTTTAGAGTTATTGTATAACAATGGAAAAATTAAAAACAATAATTTGAATTTTTGTTTTGAAGTCTGTAATATATTGTTGAAAACATTAACTCTACATCAAGATTTTGTGCATAATCTGCAACCATAACCCTGCAGTCTGTTTTCCTTGCCCAAGCTGCCAGGTCAAGTAATCAGTGTAGTCATTTAAACAAAAATGAGCCAAATATAGTGAAATCTGTTATTTAGCATTGTTATTTTACATTTCTGTTGGTTTGCCACCTTTTTTAAGTATGGGGGTGGGGCTTCAGTAAAACCCAAATATCTAAGAGTTAATCATTTCATAGCTTATTATTTAGACCAGGCACAGGTTCATATTGTCCTTAGAAAGTTTCTTTGACTTCATGCCTTAGTTACAATAGGTGAATGATCTAGTATATTTTGGTCCACAAGGCTGAGACCCAAAAGATAGCATTGAAGTGGCCTATGGGGGAAAATTACACTTCTAAATGACCTTAAAGGGTCCTCTCTTTCTAGGCCACACCTTCCACTGGGATTTTAAGGGCCAAGTTATAAATTTGGAATTGTTATTATTGACTTAAGCCCCAAACCAGTATGTCAGGGTTTTCAGTTTCATCAGATTTCCTGAAAGGAAACTGTTATTCTTACTTCTCTGAGTAGTAGAGTGAAGTTTAAGCCATCATACTCAGGACTCAGGAGTAAGTCATACTGAGTGATTAATGCTAGTTTAAGAGGAGAATGGACCTTCTCCCCAAACAGTTCTACTTGCCCAGTTAGTCACTTGGTTTGTTGCTTCCATAGTCTGGGCTCCAGAGTGTCCTCGGCCATTGTGTTTAATGACTGAAAGTGATGGCAGTTCCCATGAACTATGCCTTCTAGATAGCAAATACTTCCATTTGTCTCTCAACTTTTAAGACTCTGTAATCTCATAAAATGGACATTTCTCTCAGGATATCAACATATCTCCTGAGTCCTCTTATATTGGCTCTGATGCTTCTTCAGGATTTAAGAATATTTTTTTTAAACAACTTTTTCAGTTATTTAGAAATCTTTTAGGGGAACAAGCATATGGTACTTTCCACCATGTCATATTCCTGTGTGCATATCAGTTAGCTCTCTTAAGTTCTTACAGGACTTCAGCATTACTTTCATGATTCTGTTCCTGAAATGAGTGATCAAATGGGAGTAGACCACCAATGTAGAAGTCTTGGGTGACCAGGAAGACTTGGTCTAAGGGGGTTTATGGAAATGTAGCTGAGATAAAGATCCAAAATCATTGTCTGGAGATGAGCTACAGTTATAACTAGAAGGATAGACTTCAAACTGAAAATTGAGGAGTTCAACTAAAAATAAAGAAGAAACAAGCATTGAAGTTTGTATTTCAGGAGTGACTAAAGTAGGTTAGAAAAGGGACAACCTAAAAATCTAAATCCTCAAACTGTGGACAGTTGGCATGTATATGAATACACTTTATTGGGTCAACTATGTAGATGGGCACCATGGTTTTAGGAAACCAACAGTGTTAGATACAAATGATTATATTTGATTAATACATTCAAGGATAAAAAGACATATGTTAAATAGGTAGGAGTATACTTTGCATAGGGATGATTTATCCCCCTTTAAAAATAAAGAGCTTTATAATTGGCATACAATACACTGAACATATTTTGACATAGGTATAAACCTATGAAACCATTACCAAAATAAGATAATGAACATATTCTTTACCTATGAAAGTTTTCTCATACCCTTTGTAATTCCTTTCTAGTGCCACTCTCTCTACCCTTCCTCAGCCAAGTAATAATCCACTATTACTATAGATTAGTTTTCATGTTCTATGGATCACTGGATCCATATATAAATTACATGCTTTATGTAAATAGCATTATACAAAATGTATTCTTTTTTAGTTGGACTTCTTTCATTCAGCCTAATTATTACTGAATAGTGTTCCATTTTAAGGATATAGTATGATTTGTTCATTCACTTTTTGATGGGCATTTGGGTGGTTTATTTGTATATAAGACTTTGTAAGGACTTGTACTTTCTTTTCTCTTGGGTTACTACTCGGGAGTAGAATAGCTGGACTGTATAGAAACTGGATGTTTAACTTTTTAAGAAACTGTCGAATTGTTTTCCAAAGTGGTGATGTCATTTAAAATTCCCATCAGCAAAGTGTCTGAGACTCTCATTTTCTCCAAGTTCTTATTAATACTTACTATGGTTTGTCCTTTTAATTTTAGTCATTCTAAGAGGTCTCTTATGGTGTTATTGCAACTCATATATGTTTCAATATGAATTCTAGAATCAGTTTGTCAGATTCCACAAAAATCCTCTTATGATTCAAAAGGATGTTTTAAATATAGAGATCGGGTTGAAGAAAATTGATAAAATGACAATACTGAGTCTTCTGACCCATGCGCATTTATTTCTTTAATTTCTTTTGGCAGTTTTATAGTTTCCACTGTAAAAAATATTGCAATTATTTATTGCATTTATCTCTTAGTACTTTTATAATATTGTAAGTAATATATTTATCTTTAATTTCTTATAGTTCATTGCTAATATTTAGAAATACAGTTGATATTTTATTTTGATTTTGTATCCTCCCAAATTGCCAGATTCACTTATTAGTTCTAGTAGCTTATATATAGATTCCATTATATTTTCCAACTATATGATCATACTGTTCATAAACAAAGAGTTTTCACCCTCCTTTCCAATGCCTTTCTGTTTCTTGCCTTATTCCACTAACTAAAACTTCCAACACAGTGCTGAATAGAAGTCCCAAGAGTATTCAGTCATCAGAAAGGATGAATACCCACCATTTGCATCAACATGGATGGAACTAGAGGGGATTATGCTAAGTGAAATAAATCAGTCAGAAAAATACAGTTTTCATATGGTTTCACTCATATGTGGAACATAAGGAATAGAGTGAGGACTACCGGGGAAAGGAGGGAAAATTGAATGGGAGGAAATCAGAGAGGGAGATAAACAACGAGAGACTTTGGAGTCCAGGAAACAAACTGAGGGTTACAGAAGGGAAGGGGGTCAGGGAATGGGGTAACTGTGTGATGGGTATTAAGGAGGACATACGTGGTGATGAGCACTGGGTGTTATGTGCAACTAGAATCATTGAAATATATATATATATATATGAAGTCCTAAGAGTGGATAACCTTAGCTCTTTCCTAATTTTAAGGGGAAAACATTCCATCTTTCACCATTAAAAATTAAATTAACTGGGGTATCTGGGTGGCACTGTCGGTTAAGCATCTGACTCTTGGGTTCAGCTCAGGTCGTGATCTCAGAGTTGTAAGACTGAGCCCCATGTTGGGCTCCACACTCGGTGTAGAGTCTGTTTGAGATTCTCTCTCCTTTTTGCCTCCCCCCAACTTGTACTGTCTCTTTCTCTCTGAGGATAAATAAATAAATCTTTAAAAAAATAAGTTACCTTAGGTTTTTGCCTTTTATAAGTTAAGAACATGTTCTTTTTTCCTTAGTTTGCTGAAAGTATTTATTAGCTGGGTTTTGTCAAATGCTTTTTCTGCATCTATTGAATTATCACACGGTTTTCCTTTTTAAATTGATTAATATGGAAAATTACATTGACTGACGGATGGTAAATGAACTTTGCTTTCTTGGCATAAACCCTATAATTCATTTTTTATATATATATTAGGATTTGATTTATGAAAATTTTGTTTATAAGAAATACTGGTTTGTAATTGTTTTTTCCTAATGTCTGTGTCTGGGTTTGTGATCAGGACGATGTTGTCCTCATAGAATGAGGTGGGTAGTAGTCCCTTCTCTTCAGTTTTTCCAATCTGACAATCTCTACCTTTTAAGACCATTTAACTTTTTAAATTAAGACCATGTAAATTTAATGTGATTATGTATATGGTTGGTTTAAATCTATCATCTTGCTGTTTGATTTCTATTTATTCCATCTGTTCTTTATTCATTCATTTTCAGCCTCCTTTTACATTAATTGAATGTTTTCATTTCATGTTATCTCCTTTGTTAGATTATTTACTATAGCCCTTTTTAGTTTATCACAGTGTACCTTCAAATGAGATTATACCACTTTATATATAATAATTTTATAATAGTGTACTTCTGTTCCCCCTATGCTGCTGTTGTGGTACGTTTTATTAACATTTTATAAAGTGTAACTTATTATTATAAACTTTTAATACAATGTTATTATTTTTGTTTATGTAGTCAGTTATATCTTTTAAAGAGATTTAAATATTAAGAAAAGATCTTTTGACAATTATGTGGTCAATTAATCTTTGACATAGCAGAAAAGAATATCCAATGGGAAAAAGACAATCTTTTCCACAAATGGTGTTGAGAGGAAAACTGGTAAGCTACATGCAAAAGAATGAAACTGGACCACTTTCTAACACCATTCACAAATAAATTCAAAGTGGATTAAAGACCTAAATGTGAGACCTGAAACCATAAAACCTCTGGGAGAGCACAGGCAGTAATTTCTCTGACACCAGCCATGGCATCGTTTTTTCTAGAAATGTCTCCTGAGACAAGGGGAGTAAAAGCAAAAATAAACTGATGAGACTACATCAAAATAAAAAGCTTCTGCACAGTGAAGGAAATAACCAACACTAAAAAGCAACCTACTGAGTAGGAAAAGATATTTGCAAATGACATATCTAATAAAGGGTTAATATCCAAAATATACAAAGAACTTATACAACTCAACACCAAAAAAAAAAAACCCATTAAAAAATGGACAGAAGACATGAACAGACATTTATTCAAAGAAGTCATCCAGATGGCCAGCAGACACATGAAAAGATGTTCTACATTTATTATCATCAAGGAAATGCATATCAGAAGTCAATGAGATATCATATCACACCCGTCAGAATGGCTAAAATAAAAAAACACAAGAAGCAACAGGCGTTGGCAAGGATGTGCACTGTTGGTAGGAATGCAAACTGGTGCAGCCACTGTGGAAAACAGTATGGAGGGTTCTCAAAAACTTAAAAATAGAACTACCCTGTGATCCACTAATTATATTACTGGGTATTTACTCAGAAAATACAAAAACAAAAATTCAAAAGGATATGTGCAACACTGTGTTTATAGCAGCATTATTTACAATAGCCAAATCATGAAAACAGCCTGAATGTCCATGGATAGATGAATGGAGAAGGAAGATGTGGTATATATTTTTATACACAATGGAGTATTATTTGATAAAAAGAATGAAATCTTGCCATTTGCAACAACATGGATGGAGCTAAAGAGTATAATTCTAAGTGAAATAAGTCAAAGTCAAATACCATATTATTTCACTCATATGTGAAATTTAAGAAACCTAGCAACTGCGGAGAGAGAGAGAGAGAGGGAGAGAAAAGCCAAAAAACAGATTCTTAACTATAGAGAACAAATTTATGGTTACCAGAAGGGAAGACGGCAGGGGGATGGATTAAATAGGTAATGGGGATTAAAGAGTGCATTTGTCATGATGAGCGCTGAGTATGTATGGAATTATTGAATCACTGTATTGTACACCTGAAACTAATATACCACTGCATGTTAATGATACTGGAATTAAAGTAAAATAAAAAATAAAAATGAAAATTTTCATTTTTCATTTCATTTAAAAGAAAAAACTTTTGTATTTACCTACGTCATCACTATTTCTGGTTCTCTTCATTTTTTTATGTAAATAAATATTTTAAATTGATGTTATTTTCTTTCTGCCTAGAGTACTTTCTTTAACATATCATTTGATGTGAATCCACTAGTAATGAATTCTTTCAGCTTTTGTATGCCTTAAAACAAATTATTTCGTATTTGGGTTTTTTTCATATTTGTTTTGGAAGATATTTTTTCTAGGTATAGAGTTCTTGAGTAAACAGGTTGTTTTTTTTTTTCCCATTGTGACTACTTTAATGATGTTGCTCTACTCCTCTCTTACCTTGTGTTTTTGTTTTTTTTTTAAGATTTTTAAAAATTTATTTGTCAGAGAGAGAGAGAGCGCATAGCAGGGGAGCAGCAGGCAGAGGGAGAAGCAGGCTCCCTGTTGAAGTAGGAGCCTGATACGAGACTTGATCCCAGGACCCCAGGATCCCAGGATCATGACATGAGCTGAATGCAGATGCTTAACCAACTGAGCCACCCAGGCATCCCACTTGCCTTGTTTTTTATGAGAAATCTGCCATTATTCTTATTTAATGTGTTTTTTTTCTCTAGTTGCTTTCAAGGTATTTATTATTATCTTTTTTTTTTTTTTTTTACAATTTGATTGTGAAGTACTTTGATACTGTTTTCTTCATGTGTCTTATGCTTAGGATATATTGAGCTTCTTGGATTTAAGAGTATATATATGTAAATTTATATGTAATATTTGTGATTTATATATAATATATGTTTTTAAGTCAATTTGAAATACTTTTAGCCATTATTTCTTCAAATACTTTTACTGTGTTCTAGAAACTCCAATAACATTATTATTAGGCTGTTGGAAGTTGTTACTTAGATCACTGATGCTCTTTCATATATTACTCTCTTAGTTTCATTTTGGATAATCTCTCTTGCTATGTCTTCAGGTTCACTAATATTTTCTCCTGTAATATTTAATCTGCTATTAATCCCATCCAGAATATTATTTATATCAGGTCTTAAAGTTTTCATCTTTAGATATTCAATTTGTGTCTTTTTAACATCTGCAATATGGTTATAATTACTGTTTTAATGTCATTGTTGGCTAATTCTGATATCTGTTAGTTCTGAATTGGTTTCAATAGATTGATTTTCCTCCTCATTATGAATTATATTTTCCTGCCTCTGCATGCCTGATATGACTAGTCCTTTGTTTAGTGCTAGGTATTTTTATATTCCTACAGCTATTCATGAGCTTAATTCTGAAACGGTTTGGTTACTAAGATGTAGTTTGATCCAATTTGGGCTTTCTTTTAAGATTTTTTTTTTTAAGATTTTATTTATTTATTTGACAGAGAGATTACAAGTAGGCAGAGAGGCAGGCAGGGGGTGGAGGGTGGGGGTGTTCAGATTCCCTGCTGAACAGAGAGCCCAATGCCGGGCTTGATCTCAGGACCCTGAGATCATGACCTGAGCCAAAGGCAAAGGCCCAACCCACTGAGCCACCCGGGCGCCCCTCTTTTAAGATTTTTAAAAGATTTGTATCTTAAATGTAGGAACAGAAAAGCATTTAGTCTAGGGCTAATTATTCCCCACTGCTGAGGCAAGACACTTTTGAACATTTTACCCAATGTGCCATGAATTGTTAGGTTTCCTGGTTTGGGTGATAGAAAGAGGCACTATTCCTATTCACTGAGCATAGTTCCTTATATTCCTTTGAGATAATTCTGTCCAGCCTTGCGGAGTTCCCCACACATCAGTAGCACTGATAATAGCTGAGGAGGATGCTCTAAGTCTCTGGGATTTTCTCTCCGTGTAAGCTGTCTCTTCTCCAGGATTCTGTCTGGCAAAACTAGTTACTCTGTTCCCCCCAAATTTCCACCTCTGTCTACTCTACTCAGAGAAATTTTAGGCTTTACTTGAGAGTGCTTCCTGTGAACTGTGATCTCAGGATCCTTCAGGGGCTAAGCTGGGAAAATCACAGTGTACTCCTTTCTTGTTTTACATCTCTCAGATCTTATTGCCTTTCATTGCCTAATATCATGAAAACTGCCTTATTATATATTTTGTTTTATTTTCTTTATTTAAGTCAAGAATAGAGTACAGCTGTTCCCTGCTGTATTTTGTTTGATAGCAAAGCAGTTATCCCTTCTTAAGCATGCAAATTGATAACCTTATACCACTTTGTACCAATGTATCAGGAGTGGCACGTCAAGGCCGAGTTTTATGATTTGTACACCTTGGATAAACTCTGCAGATTTGGAGCTCCCTACATGTTTTCCTGTTATTGGTTGAGTGTATATTTCACAAAAGAAAGGCTAGCCCTTAACTTGCATGACGCCAAGAATTCTTATTTTAATACATATCAAGTGTTCACAATGGGAACTTAATGAAGGTTAAAAGTTACATTGGATTGCAGTAAGTTTTCTAATTTTCTGATGGGGAAATTATGTCCATTAATTTCCTTTAACAAATTCTATCAAATAAATCAGGCCACAAAATTTAAAGAAAAAAGTCAAACTGGGAAAGAAAAATTAGGTCATGCCACAGTGGCTGTAAATTGTGGGAGAAAAATATCCTGATTGCTCAGCTCAGGTTTGAGCTTTAAATCTTTTACCAGCTTCTTAGCTTGCCTGTGATGTGCTGAGTCCTGGCAGGTGGCTCACCACAGGGACTAATCTGGGAACATTCAATTGCACAGAGAGCTACTAATCCCTGTAGGTTAATGGTGCAGACTGAACTGATTGTCTGGCATTACCCACAGCCCTAGCGAACAGTGTTTGGGACCCAGGACCATCTAAACAGGATGGAGATAGGGTTGGAGGTATTGTCACCAGCCTCCAGCTCTAGAGGTCATGTAAAAAGAACTAAAAGACCTTGCTAATAGTAGCCTGAGCTACTATACTTGTCCTTAAAACCTAGAAAGCAACTCACTTGCCCAGCATCTTTCTACTCCTCTAATAATAAGTAAAAAGTAGGATACATATATACAGGAGGAATAAGGAATCTATTAGAGCAATGATAGTGTAAAAATTTCTCCCAAAGTACTTCTAAAGAGACTGTGCCCTAAACCCCTCTAAGTAGCTTCTCTGTTCCTCCTCCCATTTGGGGAAATAGCTTATGCAACCAAACATGAAGGAAATTTATTTGATGCCTCATATTTTTTTTTTCCATGAAGTTTCAGGAGCATTTTGCATTCTGCACTATAATCTTTCTCTATGTGCTTTAATGTAAAAACTATGTTTTGAGTTACTTACTATTAAATTACTTTGCCCACCCTACCTCTAAATCATCAGATAAAATTGTTACTCTAGGAAGATGCACTGCATTTATCTCATGGCATTTTGCACCCAGCACACAACCACATACCCTGAGTTGTGCACATAATCCAATCTGAGAAGACCTCAATGAGAATAAAGTACATCAGCCCAGGTAATAGACTTCTATATGCTCTATAACAACAGTCTCATGCCTATCATTAATGAAGATGCACAAGAAATATTTTTCAACTTTCTTACTTATTAAATTTTGCTTCTTGATTTTTAAACTCTAAAGTTCTATTCACAGATCTCAGTCTTAGGCTTATAAAGAAGCAAATAAGATATGAGCAATATGATCTTTATTTGTATTTAACTTTGGCATATATGCATGTGTGTACATCTGTATGTGTTTTTTCAAAGAAATGTATGAATATTATCTTGAACAAATTATATCCACAGATATACTATGGAGAAATTTGCTTTATTTTGATTTTTTTGTTAAGTGCCTTTCCTATTAAATGATCTCTTGGCTTAGAAATGTCTGTGAACATAGAAGTGACTGAAATATTTGTTGGAAGTCATTAAGATTGCTTTAGTTAGATACCTGTTTCATTCTCTGAGTAAAACAATCAAGTTAGAGCACTTGTATCTCTGTAACTAGTTCACTTGTTGAAAAGATTTTTTTCTCCTTTATTGAGGTCAGATAGGTTTCTTTCTTTCTATTGAAAACTCTTTTGTCTCAACACATTGCTCAGTTCTTTTATTTTTCCTCCCCTAAAAAGGCTAGGAATGATTTTGCTTTTGTCATCATTCATATTATCCATCCTGTATCTATGTACCTATAATGCAGTTAAGTTTTTACTTCTCTGATATCTACAAATTCTTCCAAAGTAAGCTTAGCCTCCATCTTGTGTGGAACCTCCCATGCCATCCTTGTCAATGAATATTTCCTTTATCTGGATCTAAGAATTTTGTTCATAATTTTCAAATGTTTACATTTATCAGTTTAATTTAGATTTGAAATTAAAAATTTAAAGATTTTAAATAATCTTTTTGTGTATGTACGTTGTCTTTTCAACTGGGCTAGTGAATCCTTTGAGAGAAGTTGCCCATGTCTTATATGGATGTCTTCCCTACAATGCCCATAATAGGTATTGATAAAAATTTGATTAAATAACAAATTTCATATATTCAGTATGCATTTCAGCTTGATGGAGGCTGTGATGCCTGAGATTCATCACCTGCTTTTACATGTTCATACTAAAATGGGAACTATCACCTAGACAACATGCTATTAATTGCTATGTATTACTATTATTATGTATTACTATATTATTATGCTATCAATTGTTATGTATTAGTATTATTACATATTACTAATATGTAATAATTTTTTAAAAATTGAAGTAATTTTTATATGATTTAGGAAGCATTTTTTCATATTTATTGAGCTATAATTGACAAATAAAATTATGTCATATTTAAAGTGTGCAGTGTGATGATTTGCTCTACATATACATTGTTAAAGGATTTCTCCCGCCCTCAGGCTAATTAACATATCCATCTCTTCATATCTCTACTTTCTCCCCTGCTCCCTTTTTTGGTGAGAACTTTAAGTTATGGTCTCTGAGCGAATTCAATTATACAATACGGTGTTATCAACTAGTTGCCATGTTATGCATTAGATCCTAAGACCATAGAGTTATTTTATAACTGAAAGTTTATACCCTTCTACCAACCTCTTCCTCTTTCCCCAACCTCTTATACTGTACAACCACTTTTCTACTCTCTGTTTCTATGAGTTTGAATTTCTTTTTATTCTACATATAAAAATGAAATCATGCAATACTTGTTGGCCTATTTCATTTAGGATAATGCCCTCCAGGTTCATCCACGTTGTAGCAAATGACAGGATATTCTTCTTTTTTAGGACAGTATCTCATTGTATCCATATATCTATATCTATGTATACCATATTTTCTTTATCCATTCCCTTACTGATGGACACTTAGGTTGTTTCCATATTTTGGCCATTATGAATAATGATGAATTAACATGGGAGTACAGATATCTCATTTCTTTAAGATAATGGCTTTGTTTCCTTTGGATGCCTGTACCTAAGTGGGATTGCTAGATCATATGACAATTCATTTCTTTAATTTCTTGTGGAACCTCCATACTGTTTTCCATAGTGGTTACATCAGTTTAAATTCCACCAGCAGTGCACAAGAGTTCCCTTTTCTCCATATCTTCGCCAGTATTTATCTCTTGTCTTTTTGATAGATGTGAGATGATATCTCTTTGTGGTTTTGATTTGCATTTCCCTGATTATAGTGATGTTGAACATCTTTTCATGTACTTGTTGCACATTTGTATGTCTTCAATGGAAAGATCTCTATATAGGTCCTTTGCCCATTAGGATGTTTGTTTTTGTGCTCCTGAGTTATAAGTTCCTTATATATTTTGGATATTAGCAGCTTATTGGATATGTGGTTTGCAAAAATTCCATAGGTTGCCTTTTCTTCTTGCTGATTATTTCTTTTGCTGAAGTTTACTTTGATGTAGTCCCATTTGTTTATTTTTGCTTTTGTTTAGGCAGCTGTGTTTTAAATCTACACAAGATGATTTTTTTTTTTCTCCTGGCCTTCAGAGAGCATGAATATATATGAAATTATAACTAACTAAGACATTTTATTGTTGAATTAATCTTTCTAAGGCCAAAAGTTGATTTAACTTTAGTAATTCTTCAGTGGTTGTTTTAGAGAAAAGTCATTTAAAAGAAGTTATTCAATTCTGTGTTGCGTTTTTAACATTGATTTAATATAAGAAATTTAATCAGACAAGGGTTCCAACTTGAGGAAAATTTGCAAGAGTCCAGTTCTCCTAGATGTCTGGCTGCTCAGCTATTAAGCATGTATGGATTTCTTCAGGAGACTTTTGGTATGATTTTCAAAGGTCTTTATAATTTCTCAATACAAAACTCTAAACATGCCATAAATTTAGGTTGCTGCATTTCAGCATTCTCTCTCATTCAGAGAGAGAATACCAGCATGAGCACTTAGAAACATTAAAAAATATGTCTCTTCCCCTCTCTCTTTGTCGTATATGCTTTCTTTAGCACTGTCTCTTAGAAATCAAGTCTTAAAAGGAAGCTATCGAGACAATGTGGAAAAAAAGAAAAAAAAAAAAAAGCTAAAGAAAATACAAGCTACAAGCCCAAAATATGATGAGAAAGAGAAGCTGGTCATCTGAGAAAATAAGAGGCGTGGTGGAAAAGCAAGAGGCAGAAACACCAAGAATTTTGTGGGGGTGGGGTGTCAAGGTGTGAATACTGAAATTACTTTGGAGAAAATGGATAGAAGACTGTGCCAAATACATACAGAAATTAATTTTCTCTTGAAGAGGAAAATTCACTGCCATTTTGGGGAAAAGATCACTCAGCATTTTTCAGACTCCATGAAATTTCCAAGCTAACACAGTTATAAAAATCATTAAGACAAGAGTGAGAATCTATGTTGGGATTTGTTTTGTTTTTGTTTCAGCTATTTCTGTGAGATGTGGGATGAGAGCAGCTCTTCTGTTTGGACACGGTGGACACTAATAGTATGTTTTACCTTAACTTTTATAGCAGTAATTACAAAACTGATTAAGTTAAGGGATTAACAAAAATTGAGGCATACAATGACTATTTGGGAGGACTGTTTTAAACTTGCAGAAGTGATAGCATTATCTGTTTTTCCCTTGATTTTTTTTTTTTTTTGTGAAGTTCATGAAGGACAAACTATTCACAGAAAATTCCATCCCTGTTGGATTGTTCTGGCTTTTCACACAGTGAAAAATTAAAATAAAAACACACAACAAAAACTAATAATAAAATTTCAAATTTCATTGACCTACCTTTTTAGGTTTCATCTAGAAACTTTTCTTTCATTTTTCAGTTGTTTACTAAAGGTCTGGAAGTTCACTGGTGTTTTGACTTACACTGAGTTTTTAGTACCTTTGTTAATACTGAAATTTTCTCATATTTCTTATTTACAGAATAAAGGAACATATGTTATGATTTGAACTTGGCTTTATTTAATTAATTTAATTATCTTACCCATATATTACTTAAGAATCTTTGGTTGTAAATAACAGAAAGTAGCCTGAGTTTTTGCAAGTGAAAAAAGGAGAATTTATTATAAAAGGATAGAGGTGACTCATATAACCCAAGAACAGAAATTCAGGTGGATCTCAATAGATAAGAGAACCAGGAATAGGAAAGGTATGCGAAACCTCTGTTTATTGTCTCTTATTTTCTCTGCCTTTTTTTAAACTTCTCTCATTTTAAAGCTGGGTTTCTATTTGTATACCACATTCATAGCAGCAGATTTACAATAGAAATAAGGTAGAGAAACAAATCAAGTGTCCATCAACGGGGTGAGAGTATAAAGAAAATGTGTTACGTACAATATACAGTGGTATATTATTCAGCCTTAAAAGGAAATTCAGATGTATAATACAATAAGGCTTAACTTTGAGAACATTATGCTAAGTGAGATAAGTCAGTCACGAAAGAGAAATACTTTATGATTTCACTTACATGAGGTACCTGGAGTAGTTAAATTCATAATGTACACAAAGTAAATGATTTCGCCAGGGCTAGAAGGAGAAGGAAAATGAGGAATTGTTATTTAATGGGTATAGAGTTTTAGTTTTGTAACACGAAGAATTCTGAAGATTGGTCACACAACGTGAAGGTACTTAATACTACTGAAGTGTACACCTAAAAATGGTTAAGATGATAAATTTTATATTATGTGTATTTTACCACAATTCTTAAAAAGTAAATGATCACAGGTAATTTAATTTGTCTGGCAATAGTGCACATGGATTTACTAAGCAGGGAAATGATGCTAAGTGGTAGACACATACCACAAACAATTGAATGAGAGCCAGCCTCTTGTGGATAGAAATAAATGTTAAATTGTCCAACATTGATTTTTGGTGAAGGAATATTGCTTAATGAAGAATGAAATACCTTCCTGAGATTAAAAAAAACAAAACAAAAACAAAAGACCCTGCTTTCTCTGATTTGCTTGTTGACATAATGCTAAATGTTCTCCCATCCTCAGCATCTGACTTTATATATTTTAATCCCCTAAAAAGACTATAATAATCTTCCAAATTCTAGAAATCAGATGCAGTTTTTTTAAGGGCTCATTTCTGGTCCAGTGAGGTATGGTCAAAAAGGGTGGTTCATCTAATATAAATGTGGCTGCTGGTTGGCTCACCCTTGTGTCTCTGGAGGAAGAGGTAAGAATGTCAGGCCCACTGGAAGCTGGCAGAAAGATCTTAGAGACCAGTGTGCTGTGGCCCAGGTTTGATTACAGAAGCCAGAGGGAATCGAGGGAACTCTTGGGACAGTAACCTTATTATAGACAGAGTGACAACTAGAAATAATCCAGAGGAGAAATCTTGGTGAGCATTTTGGCCCATTTTAGTTCCCCCCAAAACAAAAGGAGTCAATAAACAAAACTAGGGATAAAAGCAGAGAGCTGAGAATATGAACTAGTTCTCATTAGATGTAAATTAAGGAGCAGGCCAGGGACTACAATCCCAAAATCAGACACGTGTGGGGAAGTCAGAACTGAAAACTCGAACCAGAAGACAGGAAGTTGAGGAATTAGAAACTGTCAACAAATTCAGACCAAATTGTTCCTTGTTGGAAGAAGCACCATAAACTAGCCCAAGCCATGTTTGAAGGGTCTTGGCTTTGACCACTAATTCTATTTGTTATCAGCCATCTTGGTGAAAACAATTTGCTTAAAACCATACTGGTAAAAATCATTAAACATGACTCTTTTTGTAATTGGTTATTTATATATTATTAATGTTGAAACATTGGAACAAGTGTTTAGGATTTGAATGTAATAAGACATTTTTCAGAATTTTGGGGATTTTTCTCCAATCTTTAAACTTTTATTTTTAATTCATGATGCATTTTCATCCAGTCATGTTTACTTTTCCTAGCAAACCTTTAATGATTTTGTACCAAATTGCTCAAAGCAAGCCATTCTAAAATATGTTTTAATTAGTCATTTGTTCTTTTATTATATACCCCAGGAAGTCTGCAGAATTAAAGACATGATATAGTAAAGGTTGGTTGTAGAAAATAAAATTATTGGATGTCATTGAAGTTTCTATTCACTATATTCACCTAGAACATTCTGAATTTTTTATTTCAATCTTGAAGTCTTTCTGCTATCAGAATAATGTAAGGATTAACTAACTTGGTTAGAAAAGCTAGCGTGTACTTCTCTTCTCCCCTTTCTGTAGTGAAGATGTCAATGGCTTAGAGTCATCTGCTATCAAGAGTTTTATTCATATATCATTTTATACATTGTTAGGTTGATAAATTTAAACCTAACCTTAAAGCTGTCTGAGAAGCCACATTGAGACTGTGCATATTTTTTATTATAGCTTCAATTCTGACAACAACATTGAGTAGTAAAAATACTTTTCTGTAAAATTTGCTTAAATATGGAAGAGGTACAACCAAAATGGAACACAACATAAGATTAAGTAAATTAAGTTAACATCAATGGCTAAAAAATGAACCTAAACATTTTAAAAAGCAAAATTACATAGAAAAAAGTAAGATTTTTAATAAAAAATAAGAAAGTTACAAAAATTATACCAAGGTTCAAAAAGTTATAAAATAATGTTAACTGGTAGTTGGAAACATTGATTTTTGAACAATTACGTTTCAGACAAATAAGCAAAACAGACATAATTGACTGTATGTGAATTAGGAGCGAGGAATAAAAGGAACTTTTGTTGCCCCCAAAAATTCTGGGGAAAAAAATGACAAAAAGGCTTAATGACTCATGAAAACTCACAAGCTTCTTCAAGTGCATCAAAATTACTAAGATGAAAAATCCGTATCAGATAATACCTTTTGACCAATTTATCCTTTCCAACAATTTGAATTCAAGAAAATTGTTTTAGGTCAATTTGTTTTTGACAATTCACTTTGAGCTCTTGGTTACTCTCAGCAGCCCATTTCCCTCTGGCATTCTCTCTTGTTAAAAGCCATTGATGCAGTAGGAAGACTCATCCTTTCCTGTTAGTTTTTGGAATAAAATTGGGAGAATATCCTTAGAAGAATTCATCAGCAATTAACAGAGATACTTAAGGTTATCAGTCCAAGCCCCTCACTTTTCAACTGAAAGATGTGAAAACGTGGGCATTTGTGGTATCCTGCCCAAAGTCACAGTAAAACAATGGCAAAAATGGAAGTGGAGATTAGACCTCTTACCTCCTACAGTTTTAAACACTAGGAGAAAATTACTCTGTTCAATAATGGATACATACTTTGACTTGAATTTAAAAATCTGATGTAAAAACCTCCATGATCATAGCATTGTTGCCCCATACTAAGAAGGTGGCATATGTGTTGTTTTGCCTGGTTCCTTTCAGGTATTAAGATAATAATAAAAGCACTGATCATTGGCCAAGGACTGTGCTAAACTCATTTAATCCTTACAGTAACACTGTCTAGTAGCTATTATTATCCCCATTGTGTTAGACTGAATGCAAAATACCCTCTAACTTAAATAATCCTTCTTTATAAACACCCTTTATAATATGGCATTGCAGATTTTTCTGTCAAGTGATAGTCTGTATTTTTACCCTCTGAATTTTGTGTTGATCCTGTGATTTGCTTCTGTCAGTAGAATCCCTTGGGAGTGATATTATGGCATTTTGGAGTGCAGGTGACTCAGTGGCCTGCTTTCTCTCTCTCAGAACCCTGCCAGCATTATGTGTACAAGCCTGAGCTAGCCCACTTAAGGGTGAGAAACTACAGACAGGAGATCTGTGCCAGCCAATGCCATCCTAGATTAGCTTTCATCTAAAATACGTGAGAGAACCAAGCCAAGATCAGCAGATTATGTGGTTTATGGTTTATGATTGTGAAGCCACATAGCATATAGTTTAAGAACATGGACAGGGGAGTCAGATTCATAAATAGTCCAGCTGAGATCAGAAAAGGACTGAGTTTGAGACCATAAAAGATCCAACTGAACCATATAACTGGGCAAAAATGAATGCTGTTTATGTTAGGCCAGTGAGCTTATTATATTACATAGCCATGACTAAATTACACACTCATTTTATAAATGAGGAACTGAGGTACTGAGTGGTTTAATAACTAGCCAGTGGTTCCAAAGCTAAAAGTAACACACCTGAGATTTAACCTAGGTAGTGGGATTCTGGTCTCCATGCTCTTAACCATTATGACATATGGTTTCAAAATTGTGAACTACACAACACAGTGATGAACACATTTCAGAACCACATTTTCTGATAATTCTACCTGCTCAACTCCCAACCTGCCATTATCCATCCATGCTGTTAGCCCTGAACTATTTATAGTAACAAACTGCATAAGGAGTTCTCATCTCTTCCCACTTACATATTTCAATCTGTGATCTTTTTATTTATTGCCTCGCTTCATCTCCATTACACTTAATGAAATAACTTTCTCAACCATAGTTTAAATTCTGTCTACACTGTAGGAAAAGAGAAAAAATCCTTTCCTTTAGCCATTTTAGGTTCTCTGCTTGGGGTGCTATAAATTAGACTGACAAAAGATTGACAAGAGAAAAACAAACAAGTTTATTAACATATGTGTTGCTCATAAACGTGGGAGCACTTGGTGATGAGTAACTCAAAGAGGTAGTTGGAACTTGGACTTTTATATTATCTTAACATTTTTATATTATCAATACATTTTTAGACAAATGATAAAACACAATAGAAAAGGACTTTGAATTTCTAGGATGGCAAATTATGAGAAGGTAGACACATGTGGGGGGG
>CM053606.1:70330735-70344504 GCA_028646535.1 Procyon lotor | reverse complement strand
TATAAACATTCGGGTGCACGTGCCCCTTCGGATCACATTTGTATCTTTAGGGTAAATACCCAGTAGTGCGCTTGCTGGATCATAGGGTAGCTCTATTTTCAACTTTTTGAGGAACCTCCATACTGTTCTCCAGGGTGGCTGTATCTGGTGATTAACTTTTGTCCTTTGTGGTGGAGAGGAGAGTGGGGGGAAACTGTACAAAATTATGTGCTGCTTCTAGGGACAATTAGGGAGAGGACAGAGAGCTTTGCTTATATGTACTTTTTTCATTTACCTTCAGTTCATAATAATTCTTACGCTAAAGTTGAATATTTTGCAATGGCATATTCTGCTATCCTTTATCATTTATGTTGTCACTGGCTGTCACAGAAAACATCTTACCCATTCCAACTCCTTCTCAACCCAGGGGAGACCCCAGTGAACACATAACAATCTGCTATTGATCAGTTCAGAACCACATTTTCTGATAATTCTACCTGCTCAAGAAATCTGTTACCATATCAGGTGTAATATAAAAGGACCCTTACTCCATGTTTGGACCATAACTTCCTAAGCCAAATTACTTTTTCAGTATCTCCCCTTTTGTCCTATTCTCTAAACCCCTCTGCTTTTCAGCCAATTTTCCTGACATGGCATCTTTAGATCACCACCAAGATCCACCCGAGGTCTTGAGTCAGATTATTTTTATTGCAAGTGACTTAAATCCACCAGGTTGGCTTAAGCAGAATGGGGGAATTCATAATTATCATAAGATGTCTAATGGAGTGGGTGTCTTATGGAGTCCAGGGTAGGGGCACAGCTGGGCCTGCCAAGTGCACTCAGTCTGCTCCTTTCTAGTATATATTTTCGCTCTGCAGATAGACTTTGATTGAATAATTGGTGCATATTACAAAACATGTAGAGCTGATAGTTTCCAGCTACATAGTAAAGGACTGCCCGTTTGCCTGACTTTCTTTTTCTTACTCAGTTTGGTTAAGGAGCTAATCATATCTGAAAAAATCAAGTAGTGTCAAAGAATAAGAAAGATCACTGATATATTCAGTAACCCATTTCTAGCCCAGGAACCTCGGCCAGAGGGGAGGGTCACCTGGGGAAGAATGGATATCAGGGGCAAACTGCTATTACTCTGCAGATGTGAGAATCCTTTGAGCTGTTTTTGAAGACATGAAGGTTCAGGTAAGACAACTTGGTAGATACCTACTACCCTGTCTTTCCCAACTGCCATTTTAGCCATTTCCTGTCTGTGGCAGGGAAAGCTGAGTACTATGGAAAAAAGCAGAACCAAGAAAGTTTTAGGGTTCTGATGGTTTATATTTTAATTTCAGTGTATTTAACTGTATAGCAAGTGACAAATTAGTTTACATCCTAGGGACTCAGTTTTATATAAAATGGGTTTTGTGAACTTCTTTGGATAAGGCATACCCAGGCTTATCTTCTCACCCTCTAGTGGGAATAGAGAATTCCTTTCTGTATTCATTCCCAAGCCTGTGCACTTCTCTCACATCTTCTCACATTCAAAGCCCTGGACATCGAGGGAGAGTCAGTACTCTAATATGTATGGCTCTTGGTTTAGTTGTTTGTTTGTTTGTTTGAATTGTACAAATTGAAGTTTCTCTGTCCATATTGGCAATACTTTGTTTACAATTTTGAATTTGCTTTTGTAGTCTGTTTTTCAGGGTATGTCCCCTTTGTCTTTTATAATTTCTCTCTTTATTGCTTTCTTTTTCTGCAGCCCAGATTTTATTTTTGTGTTGATCCATGCTAAATCTACCTAATTATAGGGTTGACTATCCTAAATTGTAAAAAAGAAATACAAGCTCCTGCCAGTAGAGCAGGTATAATTGTAAGTATCTTTCTTCATCTGAGGCCAAGATCTAGATCTACATTTAGATGTAGCAACCAAACTGACAGTTGCTTATCAGCTGTGTGAACTTGGTCAGGTTGCTTAACCTCTCTCAGCCTCAACTTTCTTGTCTATAAAATGGAGATAACAATACGTACCACATAAGCAGATGTGAAAAATAAAATAATTCTATAAATGTGTTGTTATAGTTTCTTTTTAAGTGCTAAAAATGTTTATTGTTGTTATTGTTATTATTGATAATTGTATCATGACTTAGCTCTTAGTATAATTCTAGTCAGCAAACATTCATTGAGTTTAATATGAATGTTAAATCCTGTGCTAAGTCCTATAGGAAATATTAAGATCTCTTAAGTTTCCAGCTTTAGAGGAGATTCCAATCTGATGGGGATGAGATACATATACAACCTAACCATATTATTAGGAAGAGGATAGTAAATACTAGAAATGAGGTACAATCCAAAATGAATGAGAGTGAGCAGTTCTTCAAAATGTTGAATCTGGTAAAGTCTTATTGAGAAGTACCATCTGAATTAAACTATGAAGAATAAGATGAGGTGAAGGAAACTATGAAGGAGGAAAAGCATTGCAGTTTGAGTAAACAGTAGAAGGCATAAAAGTTAGCCTATGAAAAAGATATTGGATAATCATTTTCCATCCATATAATATTTCAGTCCAACTTTATTTATTTATTTATTTAGGCAATAATTCACATGCAAAGAGAAAGGAAAGGATTGCCCTGAACCCTTCTGTGGTCATATACATTTTGATATTGCAAAAATCTCTGCTGTCCTTTCAGATTCTGCTAACAGTTTTCTTAATATTTGCAACCTGCCTACTAACACATGCCATGTATTTTAGGGTTTTCTTACAGCAACACGTAACTCCCCCCCCCCCAAATCCTGTTTGACATGAGATCAGCCAACTTACACTGCAGTAACAAACAACCTCAAAATTTGACTTAGGGCAACAAAAAATTGATTTCTCAGTCATGTGTACCATGTCCAAAGCAGATCAGCAGAGAGGGGTGCACTGCTCATTGTCATCACTCAGCAACAGACTGAAGTTCCATCTAACTTATGCTTCTGCAGTGTCCATGGAAAAAGGGAAGTGGCTCTGATCGGTCCAACCAGAAATGTTACTTGTCTCTCCCTTGACACTTTTTGTCCAAAGCAAATCATATAACCACATCTGATTTCAAAGAGTGTGGAAGTAAAACTTACCGTGCTTCTAGGAAAGTAGAGGGAAACTTGGATATTTGTAAACATGCCTAATGACTACTGTAATTACATTACACAAAGTTAAATGAGACTGCAGAATTTTTCAGTCTTTAATATCCTAAAAAATACCTTCACAGTAATATGTAGATTAACATTTGACCAAACATCTGGACATTATAGCCTAGCCAAGTTAACACATAAAATTAGCCATGTCAACTGAAATAAATTAAGATTAAGATTATAAGATTAACATTATAATCTTATAAATTAAATGCTTCTGCTAAGGAAAAAAAATAGATGAAATAGATAATCTAAATTCTTAGCTTGTTATATCTAGGATTAAAAGTTCCATTCAGAAGATATTTTGTTTTGTTATTATTATTTTTTTTTCCTATTCCTGCTCTTCATCATTCAAATTGATTCCGTCCTTGAGCCCAGCAAAGCTGTTAGGACATTCTGACCTGGCTTCTCCACCCCACCTTCATCCACTTTTCAGGAAAGATGAGAAGAACTCAAGAACCCAATGTGAAATATGCCTCTTGTTTTGACTTAATTTCATTCTCCCTTCAACTCCCTTTCTGTTTGCCCAGCATTAACCCTTTCTATAAATCTGTTAAGAAAACAAAACAACAATTTGACAAATAACCATTATCCTTTTAAACATAGTATTGCTCAGAAGTCCAGTATGTAAAACAGATGTTCAAATCTGCTATTCTGAAGTTTGGGTAGAGATCCTAGACCTTCACTTCAGCCCCCCAGTTTTACCACCCCATTCATTACCTCTCCAAACTGCCATTCCATGTAGAGTGAACACCATGTCACTATGGCCCCATGTCAGTTCCCTGGGTTGATGTGGGGGCCCCAGTACCTCTCTGGGAGATCCCTCAGTACAGCTTCACATTGGTCCCATGGTGTCCCTGTGGATGGGACTCCTATATAATAATGATTCTCCTTTTGCCCTGTGAATGTTGCCAGGTTGTAACCAGTGACCGCTTCAGAGCTTGTCATAAACTAACCAATATGACTCTGTTATGGAAGAATTTACAATAGCTGCCCTGAAAATACTGTGCTTTGGATCAATGACTTTTCAAGTGGCTTAGTGCTGCCACAACTCCATAACCATGTGTCTGACAAATACAACAAAAACTAGTAGTTATTGTTTGTTTACAATAGTCATAATTTTCCTGTACTAATAACACATTTACTTCAAAAGTGCCTCACAAAAAGAGAATGTCAAAAGGGCTTGCAGCCTGTAGCATGAAATCTGACAGTTTGAAAATTTTTGTTTTAGAAAACAAAAGCCCCCTTCTCCCTTGAATGAGTAGAAAATTAGCACTTCGAAGATAACAAAACTGACTTAATTGCTATATCATTAAAACATATTATTCACGTTTAAGTTCTAAGCTAGCCCCCTCCCCATAAGATTCTACCAGTATTTGAGAAATCCTCATTTTGCATTATAAATATACTTATTGTCACCAACTGCATTCTGAGAATAAATCAGTAAAACAGGATTCATGTCAAGTGGCCTATGACATGGCATGAATACTCTTGATTCCTCTTCTGAAAGAGAGCCAAGGTCCTCTGAACTAGATGCAAACTCTAAGAGCAAAACTATTTCATTCTTTACCTCCCCTATGTTAATACTTGCTTTATCTAAACTGAAAGATCCCTGGTCAGGCACCTCGCCTATATTATGCACTCTCTTGAATGCAAATTATTGGCACTGCTAGGAATGCCACAGTTAAAACAAATAACAATGCTCTTTTAATAAAAAGGCACCTTGAAACCCTGTAGCTTGTCAGAGCTTGATTCTGCCAATTGGTTCCTTGCCCAGTATCCTCTGCATACTTATTAATGACAATAAAGGATGCCATGTAATGCTCCACCAGTTAGTGTGTAGTAGTTATTCTAAACTGATCTGGGCAAGCTGACACATCGGACCCTGTAGAATGGTCATCACCTAGGACGTCCTGTGGTGGTATTGGGTCCGAGAGGTCTGATGTTCCTAAAAGCACTAAATACAGCAACTGTATTTTATAAGAGTAGCCAGGTCTCAATACCCATTAAGTGAGCCAGGCGACTAGGGCTAGAAGAGAGAGCTGCACTGTGGTGTGATCAGAGAACCAAGTCCCTAATCCTTGGGACTTGTGTATTCTTTCATGGTCCTTCTCCTACACTACACTACCACTGCCAAGTTTGATTCAGCACAGTTTTCACCATCAGGTCAACAAGCTAGTTTATAAAGCTGTTAGTAAATATTGCTTCCTCACCTTATCCCACCTATACGTATATTTCTGATGTATCTGTAGAATAAACTAGACATAGTAAGACTACAAGGAGAAAACCATAGGGGAGATCACAATGGTGGTGATGACGATGACAGCAAACATTTTTATTTTTTAAATTATTTTACTAGAGATTGAGAGAGCACAAGCTGAGGGAGAGGGAAAGAATCTCCAGCAGACTCCTTGATGAGCACAGAGCCTGACATTGGGCTCAATCCCACGACCCTGACATTATGACCTGAGCCAAAACCAAGGGTCAGATGCTTAACCAACTGAACCACCAAAGTGCTCCAAAAGCAAACATTTTTAGAGTTTATGTTACTTGGGCCAACCCATGTATTAAGTGCTTTACATACAGAACCCAGACATGACAGTTGTATAAGGTGTTTCCCGAGCAAAAGTGGCCAGGTAAGGGGGTGAGTAGGCTGAAATCTAGCAGGAGCTTTTCTGCTGGGCTGTGCACTTTAGAGAGGGGATGTGTTCACCCTGAAGGGCACCTTTATCTAATTTCCACTATGTGCTTCTCGCTAGTGGCTCTGTTTATATGAATTCATCCATTTCATCCCCACAGCAGTGCTTTGGAGTACCATTTTCAAATATTTTCAAATATGAGGCAATTGTTGCACAGAGAGTTTAATGAAATCCTCCAAAATACAAGTGAATGTGCCAGGATTTGAAAACACCAGTTGGAACAGAACTCGTGCCCTGGTGAGCAGTAGCAGCAGGATACATGGCCGTGACTGCATCCAGGTGCTGCCCTTTTTTCCTCCTGTGATGGTGCTTAAGACATTTTCTCTAATATCTGCATCCTTGTTCATGCTTACCCTCTATCTAGGGTAAACTGCAGTTTGCAGATTTCTGATATGCTCTAAATATATTCTAACGGCCTTCTATTCTTAATTTTTAAATTACCTTTTTCAAGGGACACTAACTATATCATATGAAATCGACTACATCCAGAAAGAAAATGGTCATCAAATGTGGGGAAAGCACAGGTTCTCTTTTTATTCAGCAGCTTCAACCTTACCTATATTTATACTGTTGAGTATACACAGATAGCTGTCTGGATGCACTGAAATGCTTTGTAAATCTTAGTGGTAAGTGGTTTTTATTTAAATGTAAAAATGATACCTTTGTCCTCAGATAGTTGACATTAAAAGGTTTCTGTGGGGAAATCAGAGCCGTAAGAAGGACATCAATGTGATTACGCCACCTTGTGGGTGCTGGTTGATTTTCAGTCTCTTTGACTCGGTGGAGAATTTCAAGGGCTTTCTTGCTGTCGATTATCCCCAAACCTTTCCTGAGGCAAGGACTCCTGTGTGAATTTAGCCCTGAGAATCATCTCTTTCTGTGTCTAGGGGTATTCTCCATTCACAAGTTTAAGAGAGCACATTAAGTACATTATAGCTGGTGGCCAGTTTATCCCGTTCTTCAGCTCTGTTTTTCCAACCTTGGTAGCCACAAGCACAGTGTAAAGTATTGAAGCAAGAAGGAATGCTGTATAAACCTCAGCTCAACGCAACTTAAAACCTATTTTAGGACACAGCACGATTGTCACTTACTCAAATGTTACTTGCTGAGAAAATGTGTTACTACTAGAAAGAGAGTCTTGCTCAAAATTGCCCACGTCCTACCTGGGCATCACACTGAACTCAGTGCCTTGTGGGCTCCAGTCATGTCAAAGCATGGTAGACTCTTAGGAAGAATTAGAAAATATGTTAGTAATATATGCAGCTATAAATCCACAATAGTCTCTGAAGGAATGAGATGGGGGAGGAAAATGTATATGAAGATAGCCATACTTCTTCTATACAGGTCTTTGTCAAACACAGTCAATCTCAAAAAAAGAAAGGGGATTGGAGTTTAAACATATAATAATAAAAAGAACTGAAAAGCAATAAAACTTCAGGATCTGCAGTATCCTGTGTTAATGCCACAAATATTTTTAAGATATTTCAAAATAGAATGAATACTTACAGTAATTTATTGGAGTCAAGGAGATAAGAGCTTTAAACATACTCATTCTTAGCAAGAACAGCCTGTGGAAGGTGTTGATTTTTCTGATCAAGAAGGAATATATTTAAATAAAGAGAGTACATTTTTGAAGCCTCACAGATTTATAATTGTGAAGCTTTTAATATAATGTGGGGATATACCTCTAAATTTACTGAAAAGAGAAGATCTCCAAGAAAGGAAAAAAGAAATATTGAGGAAAAGGGTCTGAAAAGGAAAGCAGGTTATCTGAGGTGATTGTTAGGTGTTCTCAAAAGTGAGAGGAGAATACATCTGACCAACATCTGAAGACACATGCAAACCACTCCAAGCCATGGGGCAAAAGGACAGAGACCTGGATGTTTGACAGTTCAAACCAGGCTTTCTGGACTGAGGCATCTGTGAATAACTTATCTGAGGAGGAAAGAGTTTGCTCTGACTTAGTGATAAGCATGTCACAACAAGGGGCTTCCAGAATACAACTTTCCCAAGGCATTACTTGCACAATTTGCAGGCCTAGGAGGGGTTTCCACAGGAGGCACACGACTTCTTGGGAATGAGAAAAAACTAGAGGGGGAAAGAATAGAAGTTATCATATGAGGTGAATAGAAATTTGGCCTCACAGGCAGACACTGAAGACCATAGAAAAAAAAGCCCTAAGGATGTGAAAACCTATTACTGTATAATAAAATAATAAAAGGCTTCTGGCCAGTAAGTCTTAGAATAGATAAAAATGGAGCAATAATTAGCTGGATTTTGAATATCTCTCTAAAATATTGTAAAAGATTTTCTTCCCCCAGGAGGTCTATAACTAAATATGGACGTAAAACTGGAGGAAAACTCTAAGTTTTTAGTGTCTGAGTGGCAGTCTGAGTAATTTACCAGGTATCTGGAAAGAAAAAGAAGAACTGTCCAAATTTTCAGTCAATATTTATCTCTTGGGTTAATAAATCTTGTTCCTGACCTCGGCAGAAGTCAATACTTCCTGATTATTATGTGCAGGTGTTTCCTTGGCCTTTCTATTTGCCAAAACTCGTCATGGAATGAGTCACCAGTTTCCCATGAGCCCTTCTCTTAGGTGATGGGTGTAGACTGAATAATTGCTCACATATCAAAGGTGTGGGCAGGTTGCCAATAATCAGGGTTATAGCTCAATGTTTATTAGAACCACTAATTCTGATGTGTTGGCTTTTCCATTTTAGGCTTTAGGGGTAGTGTTTAGAAGCAACGTAGGGCTGAGGTATTCTTGTGAAGCTTTCAAAGCCTGCAACAGAGGCCATAGCATGGAAGACAGACAAGAAAAAGTATATAGCATTTAGAAAGTGAGAGAGGACCTAATTTTGAGTCCTGTCAATGGTATGGAATGCCTATGAAATTAATCGCTCAATTTCTTTGCACTTGATCTGCTGCCTCTGTTAAAGAGGGCTGATAACTGATTTTAAAATGTTATTGTGAGAATTAGATCACAAATTTGGAAGTGATTTGTCATCTAAACCATTAAAGACTTTTCATTTGAAGCCTAAAAAGAACATGAGTTTGGATCAGTCTCAGCAATGAACCCATAAAAAAGAAAAAAATAAAGCACATTTTTTTTATCTTTAGAAAAAAAGATTATAAAATTTCATTAAAGGTATATTTATTTGTTAGGGACATGATATTTCAAGAACATTTTTACAGTGAGATTGGGATATATATGTATTTCCTTCTTATTCATATCTTTCCCCTAACTTTAATGGCTGCTGCTGTGAATTAAAATTCTTGGCTCAGAAGAAATAATCAAGGTTGATGATTCTATCCTCTCACTATCTTCAAAACAAAGTTTTCATTTAAAAAATGCAAGTATATGGGGCTTCTGGGTGGCTCAGTTGGTTAAGCGTCTGCCTTTAGCTCAGGTAATGATCCCAGGGCCCACGGTTTGAGTCCCATGTCGGGCTCCCTGCCTAGCAGGGCATCTGCGTCTCTCTCTACCCTTTCCCCGCTCATGCTCTCTCTCTCTCTCTCTATCTCTCAAATAAATATATTTTAAAAGTATTTTTAAAAAAGCAAGTATACTTGTATCTTTAAAGTTCAGTTTGGCACATAAAGTTGACTAGAAGAAATCTAATTTTGCCAACACAGAAAATAGAAACATGAGACAACTAAGTCCCGTCATGTGGTTTGCTAGGTAAATGCTGTGGTTTGCCATGGAATAAGTAGAATTCTGACTTATCAGCCTGTTATCAAAGTGATGGCTCCTGGACCTTATGCATGTTGTCTGCCAAACTACAAAAAATTTACTGGTGGTAAAGTGACCAATTGTACCAATTTGTGTTGGTAGGAATAAGATGTCAACTGATGGCACAGACATGGAGCCCTATTCTGTTTATTGAAGAGCTCTGGGTGATCCTTTTCACTTTTCTGTCACTGCATTTCCCAGGGATATTACTTGACTGTCTTCCCCATCAAGCCCACTTCAGAAATAAAAAAATGCTTTAAATATTAATCATTTCATAGACTAGAAACATTCTGCACTCTCCTGATGAAAAACATCTGATGAGTTTCCCATTTTAAACGCAACTGTGAGCAAACTTTACAATGAGGTTGGCAAGTGAACTGAAAGCAATGGTTTCTTGTTTACATTTCAAAGTTAATTTTATAGTGGACTATCGATTTTTAAAATTTATTGAAAACATTTAAAAACTGAATTTATCTAATTTATTTATGGTCTTTGCAAAAGTTAGACACAAAAGGAAAGACAAAGTAATTAAAAAAAATTCAAAATCCTAGTACCCAGATACATCTACTAATATTTTCCCCCACTTTTATTTATTATATTTTTAAAAATTCTAAAAGTAACACATCATCTTCATATGATGCAAATAGTACTAACATATATTAAGAAAAAGCTTATAATCTCTTTCACACATTACTGAGATAACCAATATTAGTTTGGTATGAGTCATTTGGTACTTTCCTTTGTACTCAAATATAGACAAAAAAGTAGATAACTTGAGATTTTCTTAAACAAATATTGAATCATACTATATGCATTATTATATAATCATGTTTTTTATATTATGTTAAATTTATATATATTAATATAAATACATATGCATATACTTAAATCATTGTTTTTCAATTAACAGTATAATCTTTATATATAAATCATTCTTTTTCAATTACAAACTATAATGTTTGTATGACCATGCACAGATTTTATAGAGGCTTAAAATAACAATTATTATCTCACGGTTTCTGAGTGTCAGGAATCTAGGAGTAGCTTAGCTGGGTCATTCTGGTTCAGGGTTTCTCAAGAGGCTACAGTCAAGATGTTGGTGGGGGCTGCAGTCATCTGAAGGCTTGACTAGCATGGGAGGAACTATTTCCAAAGCAGCTGGCTGTTGGCTAGAGACCTCAACTCCTTGCTGGGTGTTGGAAGGAGGCCTCTATTTCTTTACACGTTGACTTCTGCTTATGGTTTTTTTGAGCATCTTTATAACTTGGCAATTGGCTTTCCCATGGGTAAGTAATCCAACAGAGAACAAGCAGAGGATTCAGTGTCTTTTATGACATAGCCATGGATGTTTTACAGTATCTTTTCTATGGTATCACTAATGAGAATCTAAATTGTTTCCCCTTTTAGTTAACAGATAAAGAGGCTAAAAATATATCTCTCTGTATATGCTAGCACTTTTTTGTATTTAGAGTCTCAAGAATAGAATTCCTCATTTAACATTTCAGTGGAAACTGTTCTATTATTTTTCTGTATGGTTGTAATGATTCTTTTATTAGCAAAGAATATAGGGGAGACATTTTTCACAACCACAGACATGGATATTAAAATCTTTGCCAAAAATGCATGTAACCGTATAGAACTAGATTATTTCTACGTATGTATATATTTTACAGATATTTATAGCATATATAGGTAAAACAGGGATAGCTCTCCCTCTTTTTTTTTTAACAAAAAATGAACTATTTTATATATATATTGCTTTGCAACTTGCTTATAACATTCATTCATCAGTATATTCTAAATGCATTTCCCTGATGACATAAATACATTTCCATAATTAATCTTAAAAGCTGAGTAGCATACCCATTTATAGAGGTATTATCATTTATTTAGTAAATTAATTATTGTTATACAGGTGAGTTGGTTCTCATTCTTTCCTATAATTATAAATGGTACAGCATTAAATATCTTAAAATGTACAATTTTTAGTACTGATATGATTCTTCTCTCAGTCCATTTTGTAATTGTACACTAGGGCAGGGGTTAAACTAAACAGGTCATAAACTTTTGGGTGCACTTATAAAGTTATAAGAAAATTTAAGTTTTTATCAGAAGACAAATAAGAGTTGCATATTATTGATAAAAAATATCCTTTTTAATTTTTGATTATTATGGTTTCTCTTCAACATAAAAATAAATAAAAGTTGTTCTTTCCTCTCTTTATTCACTACCAGGTGCATAACTTTCTAGAAAGGATTTCACTGAATTTGTAATTATCATGAATTGTTTCTAAGGGCATCTGTTTAAAACCAGAGTGAGAGTAGTTCCTATAGGTACTCTTCCTAGTACTAATTAACATTTATTTAGTCTTTATTTTGATGCCAGGTACCCTGCTGAATACTTGTAAGCATTACCTCATTCGAGTCTCTCAATAACCTATAACTATTCACTATTGATATTTTCAGTTTTCAAATAAGGAAAGTGAATCTTAGCACTCACCCAGAATTTTATGGCTAGTACACAGAGCAGCTTGAGTACAAACCACACAGATCTGAGTCTAGGGCCTGAGTTTGTGACCACTGCTCTGTTCTGCTTCTCAGTACTAATACCATCAAACTTCCCAGAAGTTGAGAGTATTTGAAGACATTTGTGGTAGGCAGTAGTTGTAGGTGATCTTTACTAGTGCAAAAATTTAATGCTTCTGTCTTCTTACATGCTACCTTTGTCAGTTTCAATTTTTTGCTTCTTACATGCCTATTTTGCTTTGTCAGTGTCAGTATTTTCAAGGGCAGATTTCGTGCACAGGGAAGATTATTCAAGGGTTGACTTTTGTTAAAAATATATTTGAATTATTAGTTGTAAAAATTTGAAAACTTAGCTCTTCCATGATCTTATATTTGTAAGTCTAGCAAATTTAGCAATCACTTTTATGAAGCCTTTGATTAATGTTAAAACCCATGTATAAACTAAGTTAATTAAACTTCAAACATTTTGAACTAAATTTATAAATTAAATATATGTGACTTCTTGTTTAGATACTTCAAATGTATGATTAAAACAAACTTCTCAAAATAAATACCTCTAACGGCTCTAATAAATTAGACCTAGAAATACTGTGAACCTCAAGTTCCCTTAAATGTTTTAATACTTTATATACTTACTGTAATTACTATATTACTATATAAACTAAATTAAATGAAATTTCTACTTAAATTCACAGGCCTAAATCAATTGCTTAATTATGCATTTTAAGTTGAATCACAATTTTCACTTGTTCTCTAATAAACTAATATATCTTAAACATTATAAATACTCAAAAATTAATCATGTTTCCTTAACATATAAATATTAACACTGTGTCTTTGGTTTTCTTAAGTATTTCTGCAATTAATTCTAAACCTCCAAATTAAGAAAAAATGCTTATCTACCAATGAACAATTTTATCATCTTAAGCAGTCATGGGGGGATAATTTCTTAGTCAAAATTGAGCATCAGGGCACCTGGGTGGCTCAGTGGGTTAGGGCCTCTGCCTTCAGCTCAGGTCATGATCTCAGGGTCCTGGGATTGAGCCCCACATAGGACTGTCTGCTCAGCAGGGAGCCTGCTTCCCCCTCTCTTTCTGCCTGTCTCTCTGCCTACTTGTGATCTCTCTCTCTGTCCAAAAGAAAAAAAAAATTGAATATCAACAGATATGGGCTAGCCAATTGAATGAATCATTTCTAGAGAACAAATGGTATATGTAGAGTCCTAGTCATAATCATTTTGTTATAGGCATCAAAACTTTTAAAAAAAGTTGGTCTCATAACCTGAATATCCTTGACCTTCATCTACTCAAGGACGTATGTTACCCCACCTAAGTTACTAAAGAGTAGAACAAATGAGAAAGTTCAAGTGGCTCCTGTAAACCTATCACTACAAAAAGACAAAGGGCTTAGGTTATGTCATTTTCTCATCTTTATGTACAGACTATATTGTGTGAGGCATAGAACAAGATTGTACATTATCATAATAATTATAACTAGTAAGGAGTCAAATGAAATTTCTTAGTTTTTGTAGAAAATTCACATACATATGGAGATACATAGAAAGAAGTTGTATAACACGGTTTGTTAGATTAAAAAAAAAATTAAGAGGCGCCTGGGTGGCTCAGTCGTTAAGCCTCTGCCTTCGGCTCAGGTCATGATCCCAGGTCC
>CM053606.1:70275640-70330635 GCA_028646535.1 Procyon lotor | reverse complement strand
TTGTACATTATCATAATAATTATAACTAGTAAGGAGTCAAATGAAATTTCTTAGTTTTTGTAGAAAATTCACATACATATGGAGATACATAGAAAGAAGTTGTATAACACGGTTTGTTAGATTAAAAAAAAAATTAAGAGGCGCCTGGGTGGCTCAGTCGTTAAGCCTCTGCCTTCGGCTCAGGTCATGATCCCAGGTCTTGGGATAGAGCCCCGCATCGGGCTCCTTGCTCGGCGGGAAGGAGCATTCCTGCTTCTCCCGCTACCATTCCCTCTGCTTGTGTTCCCTCTCTCACTGTGTTTCTCTCTGTCAAATAAATAATAAAAATCTTTTAAAAAAAAATAATTAAAAAAATTTTTTGAGAGAGAGAAAGAGAGAGCACATGTGGGTTAGAGTGGGGCATGAGGCAGAGGGAGAGAATATTCAAGTGAACTCCCCACTGAGCCAGGAGCCTGACATGGGGCTCCATCCCACAACCCATGAGATCATGACCTGAGCTGAAACCAAGAGTTGGATGCTTGACTGACTAAATCACCCAGGTGCCCTTAAAAACAAAATTTTTTGTGGGGTGGTAACTCAGAGCCATTCCCTAACTACATGCTTGCCTCATGCTGTGCTCTCATATTTATGGTGAAATGCAGACATTTTGTGTATGAACATGGGTGTATTTCTATAGTATTATCAATATACTATTATATATTAGATGACTCTTCAGTACCATTTGGGTGTGTTCTAATTATAAAACTATTTCCTTCTCACTAAAGACCACGAGTTCTAAGACTTAATTTAATTGATCAGTACTTCTGGCTAACCAACATTTTGCCACATTTCCAGTGGCTCTGGAATCATTTCAGTATAATTACTGATTTGTCTTGAACTATGATTCATTGTAAAATACTTAAAAACCAATAGATAGCTAAGAAGATCTGCCATTTAGTACAGAGAGGTGTCACAGAGCTTCTTACGGGTTAAGAACTCATGTGAATTTATATAGATAAACTAAATGAGGCTGTTTATGAGAAACTTGTTCTGAAAGTTAGTAAAGGCTTTAGGCAGGAACTTGGCTGCTGATGGCAAATGCACAAGTAGATGTAAATGTAATTCAACCATTAAAATCTAAACCCATAGAAGTGAAGAAATTCAGTTAAAGGAGGAAATGGGTTGTGCAGAGCTTTCTCCAGCCGTGAGGCACAATGGGGTGTATTGAGGAATTGGAGACATCCCGTAGTGTGAGAGATTGAAGGCATCTCTCATGTTTCATTCCTAACTTTCAGATTACAGAGCATTTATGGATTTGAATATTCCTTATGAAGTACCATCTTCTGGTAGCTGGTTAGAAAGGAAAGAAACTTTATGGGTTTTTACTTTGTTTTTACCTTGAGGCTGGGGGCAGAGGTATGAGGGTGGATTCATTCGCATGAGAGAATTTTGGGTTAGTAGTCTGAAATATCAATGTCCTGGCCGAATATTCCTCCAGGATTTCATGCATTCATGATCCATGTGTACAGACCTCAGTTCAGGCAAAGCTACTAGACAAACAGAGACTTAGTGTAACCCAGCACGCTCTGTTCAGCTTGGATGTGCAGAGTTTGATTTCTTATCAACATGAGAGCTGTTTGGAACAATGGAAAATTGTTTTTCATTTCCACTTCTCTCAACTATGGTAAAATAAAATCTCTATTTGGCTTATGTGTGAGTCGGTGGTTGGTGTGAATAAAAAACTCAAAAATGACCTGGTAATACCCTGCTTGCATATATTTTTGGTTTCAGAAAACTTAATTTTAAATACACTTTTTAAAAACTGTCTTTATCTTGACATGCTTTTAAGATTATCTAGAAATTATAATATCTCATTTGAAGAGCAGAGTCATCTTAGCAACAGGCAACCTGGAAGGAGGTCTTTCTGTTACCTGAAAATGTAAGAATGTTAAGTGGGCACACACAACATGTGCATGTGTCCACAAAAACACGTGGGCACACACACACGCACACACACACACTGGAAGCAGTAATCAGAGATCTGGAGAGCACCTGAACTACACTCTAGAGAAAAAAAATTAAGTGTTTTTTCTGCTTTTTTCCCTTCACACAAAGTTTCATCATACAAGTTTGGGCATTCCACATTTCAATTTGAAGTTAATCAGGATAAAAGTACCTGAAGTACAGGGAGAACAATGGTTGACACCACAAACAATGATTTAAGAATGTTATTGAT
The DNA here is from genome assembly GCA_028646535.1 of Procyon lotor. Classification (NCBI taxonomy): domain Eukaryota; kingdom Metazoa; phylum Chordata; class Mammalia; order Carnivora; family Procyonidae; genus Procyon; species Procyon lotor. Next base: position 70,328,420 of record CM053606.1, on the reverse strand, counting down.
GTCATCTGAGTAAACACAATTTTTGGAAGCCAAGGAGACTATATTGGCCACCACTATCGTATAAACAACCTGTGGCTATATGCATTTGAAGTCTTAAAAATGACTCCACCCCTATCATCTATGGTAAAAGAAAAATGTTTATAATGATACATATATTGACTTCTGCTTTCTAGTCAATAACAAGATTTATTGTCCCACTCTTCAGTCAATTTTAACCTCTTTGGGTCAACAAATCTTGATATTGATCTCAACAGAAGTCAATACCTGCTTATTACTCACATCCATGTTTAGATGCCTACGAACAATTCGTATGGGCATTTCCTTGACAGGCAAAAGTGAATACTTGCTGTCTATTTTCTATACAAGATACATTTCTGTGGGCTTCATATATATTGTCACTTTTATAAGCTGAAGTTCAGATTTAGTTATAAACTAAATGAGGAAAGAAGATAGATGAGTTCAAATATCTATAATTTTAAGCCAGAGAGCTTTAGTATTCCCTTATCATTTCCTAAATAATAAAAATCATGATTTTTATATTAATTATTCTCTAGTCATTTCCTATATCAAAGATAATTAGGCAACATGATATTTTTTATTCACCAAAGAAAGAAACACAAAAATATTTTTAAGAGTGAAAACCGTTGTATGATGGTATTCTATAAAGGTTAAAATTCTAGACTACTTTAAATGCTTTCCAAAACAAGAAAAGCTGACTAGTCACGCATTCCAGCAAATGTCTGCCAAGATCCAACATCTAAACGTGGAGATACTTGAGATGTGTAACTTCTACCCTCGTCAAAGATATTCTAGATTAGATAACTAAACAGGTTTCAGGAAAGAATTTTTGTTTGCTTGGCAACTGAAAAGAAATGAAGATCAAGGAAGCAGGCTGACCTAGACTTTTTAATGAATGTGAGACAAGTCCTACCAAGGGCAATTATTAAACCATCCCCCAAAGTTGTTTGTTCCGCTTATGGATGCAGCCTTGGTTCCATAAGACCTCTAGGTGTAAAATAGCATCATCAGCCGTCTTACTAACCTCACCTGTTGAAATATTAAAAAGGAAAAAAGAAAACACCAATATGTACAAACCCAGGGGCAGACAAAGCAAAACATACTCAAGGCTGTAAGGAATTAATTTTTCTAATTCAATAAATAAACCTCCATTGCACATGTATGCTAAAATGCTTAAATTAAAATTCAGAAATACTTATCTTTTGTGTTGCCCTTGAAATACTTTGCCTTCTTTAGATTGACTCACAACATTATGAAGTCCACATTTAAAACCTATGTCTTGCCACAGGCAAAATGCCAATAAATAATAACAAAAAGGAAAAAGTGGAGCCATGTAACACAGATTGCTTTAATATCAACCAAGTTTGCTGTTGCACACTTTTTCTGTTTTCCAGATAATATAATTATGAATTAAATGTGAAGAAACTGAAAGTGGAACATTAGGAGAAAAAAGAACACTGAAATACATAAATGTATGTTAATGCAGAATATGTATAAGCTTTCATAGTAATTTAAAGCAGTTTTCTTAAAGATGTGAAAGCATGTTCTTTCAATAGTCACTACTAGCTTGTTAATCAATTTTTATAAGCTTCGTCTAAGAGAGTTAATTTTTTAAAACTCTGCCACTTAATTTACATTGTGCTTCCTGAATAAATTCATCAACTTCCCCTACAAGTCTGGTTTCTGTTTGCCAAAATAACCTGATCAAAAGTGAAAAACGCAGTAGGGAATAAAAAATGAAGCCTGTTGTGTTACTGACACCAAACTTCTTTCGCAAATATAATTTAATCGTCTTGCAGGTCCATTTCTTAATTCCTTCCCTTCTCACCTCCCAGAAATTAGGAAAAACAGTGTGCCTTCAACTTGGTAAGGCTGGAAATGTAAGAAGACTTTGTGAGCAAGATATCCATGAAATAGCTGTATTGTATGAGGCTTCTGCTAATTTAATGGACTTAAAAAAGATGAAAAAGAGAAATGATTTCTTAAGCTCAGCACTACTGCCATTTTGGTTGGATAATTCTTTGTCGAGGTGGGGAGGAGTTGTTCTTCTGTGTATGGTAGGATATTTAGCAGAATCCCTGGCCTCTGTCCTGCAAGATGCTAGTGGCACCCCTTCCCAGTTGTGATGACCAAAACTATCTCCAGACATTGCCAAATGTCTCATGGGAGATAGAATTGTCATACCAGGATAGACTATTGTAGGTAAAATGTCAAGATATATTGCGAAATCACCTATTTCTCTGCTCATGACAGGCTGGGTCTGATCAGTAGCCATTTTGGATTACTGTAGGCAAAAAGATAATTACTAAACTATCCCTGCCAAAGTTGTTTATTCTGCTTATGAATTGAGTCCTAGTTCTATAATACCTTTAAGTGTCAGACTGAATCACAACCTTCTATTAAGTGAAAACAGAATGGCAGACCTTAGAAACAAGAAGGGATGGGGAAGGAGACAAACCATAAGAGACTCCTAAACTCACGCAACAAACTAAGGGTGGCTGGGAGACGGGCGGGTAGGGATAGGGTGGCTGGGTTGTGAACATTGGGGAGGGTATGTGCTGTGGTAAGTGCTGTGAAATGTGTAAGCCTGACGATTCACAGACACGTACCCTGGGGCAAATAATACATTATATGTTAATTAAAAAAAAAAAAAGCCACATTCACAAGTCCAGATAGAGAGTAGACTCTTAGAATTTTAGGACTGGAAGGAAATCTGAAGAGCATCTATGCAAACATCCTCTTTTTTTTTTTTTTTTTGATAGACAATGATTCTAGCAAGGATGTATGACTTGACCAATATCACATAGCTATTTAGTGGCAGAGATAAGAATCCAAACCTTGAACTCCAATTCCAGACTTTTTCCCCTAGACCCACTGTAGGCCTATTTACTATGGTAGATTATGAGTTACAAGTGGAAGTTTTTTCAATACCATTTGTATGTGTAAATTTAAAGGATGGTGACAGTGTAGATAAAATTTGCATCAGACTTTATAAATGTAAGACTTTATGTTTTTGCTTATCATCTCAGAGGATAATTTGCCTATATTTGATCCTATATTCAGGACAAAGCATGTTCAACGCGTTGCTTTCTTTTGGAAGATGTTATGACCATAAGCAATAAAATATTATTAGATATTTTCATTTAAATATTTCTTTATTTCCTAAAACTTATCCTTCCCCAAATTCCCCCAGATTCAACTAACTTGATGTATTTCCTGGTTTAAGAACTTACATTGGCCTTTACTTCTTTTTATTTCTTATGTTTTCCAATTTCTAAATGCAATCAATTCCTTTTCTTCATAATATTTTTGAAAAAAATTATTTCTTTTCATATTCATTGCCATTACACTATAGAGTGAGTAATAAGCCATGCCAAATTTATTTTGCCCTATCTCTTTTTTCCCATCTACTACCCAACCCATCTTGCATATAGCCATCTGAGGATTCTACAGTGTTTTATGTCATGAATCTACCAATAAATATTAATTGAACAATTCTTGGGAGAAGGCAATTTTCTAGGCATAATTGCTACATAGAAGTGGTGAGGTGGGGCATGAGGAGAAGGGGGTTTGTAGCTAAAGAAGTTTTAGATAAGGCCCTTACTTTTAGAGTTTATATTACGGTTGAAATGCACATTGCACTAAACTAAAAAGTTTAGTGCAAGAGTACATATACATGCAAATTGGTACACATAGAACTTGACATTTTGCACTTCAAATTCCTGAGATGATACATCCTCTCAAAATTCTAGTTTAATGATAAATCTTATTGATAGTTTGAAAAGATCTTAAAATTCCATTTGTGGTAATCTCAACACTGTTCTTTCCCATGTGTGTTTATTACAGCAACCGATTTTGCAATGGCAGCAAACCTTGTGTAGTAGTAGCTGGTGTTACCGTCTGCTCTTTGCAGATTAGAAGGGTGTTTATAGTACATGCTCAGACTGACCAGTGAACATGTGGCTAGGGCCATTTTGAGGGGACCTTTCTAGTTTTTCAGAAACTATTGGCCATACCAATATTTATCCACAAGTTATTTATTTATTTATTATTTAAAATAAATTCACAAGTCAATTTATAATAAATTCACAAATATTTATTCACAAATGACCTCTCTGTCAGTGTCCTATTTTCAGAGTTTCCTTTTTTGTCTCCATATTAGAGATGGTGCCGAGACCCTTAAATGTAGTAGTGTAGCAAGACTGAGACTCTGGTGGTCTATAGAATTATCTGCCTCAGTTTGGTTTAATTTTTGGGTAGTGATTTAGCATTTACATTTTCTCTATGTAAAAAGATGGTTGTAATTGTCACTTCTGTGATAAGACACTTCGTGTGTGTGTGTGTGTGTGTGGCCTGTCTCCAACCTTTCTAGGGACATCTCATCTCTTGGCATCCACATTTTTTATGAGAATGACCATTTTTTACAATATGACTTTGCCTTTGGATGCCACAGTTGATTGATTCAATAGTTAGAATCCTGTCCAAACTGGGCCACTGAACCTGTTCCCTGAAGATTAGAATTTTTGAATTTTTAATTAATTTTTTAATTGAGATATAGGTGACATATAATGTTACATTAGTTTCAGGAGTACAATATATTCATCAAGTGTCTTTGTTATGCCGTGCTACATCGTAAGTGTAGCTACTATCTTTCACCATAGAATGCTATTACTACATTACTATATTACTAGTAGTAATATAGTACTACTGATTATATTCCCTGTGCTGTAACTGTTATCCCCATGATTTATCCATTCCATAACTGCTCCATATCCATATCCACACCTACCACTTCCCTTCACTCATTTTGCCCATCCCTCCACCCACTTCCTCTCTGGCAACTATCGATTTGCTGTCTGTATTTATAAATCTGTTTTTGCTTTTTGTTTGTTAATTCATTTTGTTTTTTAGATTCTACATATAAATGAAATCATGTGGTATTTGTCTTTCTCTGACTATTTTTACTTAGTGAAATTTTGAATTTTAGGGTGAGAGTTTTGTCAATCTCTCTTATAGTTAAAGATGTTAAATGTAAATTAACCTGGGAGCTGCTTTAGTGGCCAGTTTTAGGCCGTGCCATGGAACCAGCTGGTTTACACAGAGAAAGAGAAATGGAAAGATGAATAAACAGATATAGTGACTGGAGATAGTCTTCTGTTCCCTAGTAATTCTGGTAGTTCCTGAGCCCTGCTACATTATTGACCTTTCCATGTGAGATTTTTATTGATTTCCATGGGATATCTCACTATTCTCCCATTAAATCCTCCTGTTTCTGTAAGCCTTTCAAGTTTTATTTTTTTTGTCACTTGCAATTAAAATATGTATCATGAATACCTTCTGCCTTTGCAGATCTTTGGGAGGAAAATGTAGTTTTGAATAGAAACCAGTCTGAGGGCCATGAATGGTTAAACAGTCACATAGCTTTGTGCACACCCCCCCACATGCCCACACAGATGCTAAAATATGTGGTCTAGACTCTATTTTGTATAAAAAAAATAAAGGCCAAAAATATAATTGTTAAGAAGAAGCAAATTAGAATTTGTTATATCATTATTTGGTTCAAAATGTTTATTTGTATCCTATTGTCATTAGAATGTAAACTCTTGAGTCTGGTGTTCTAGATCTGGTCCTAAGTTCTTTTGCCATGTTCCCTGCCTACAAGGTCCTGCTCTTCGTCTCTGCCCGTGAAACTCTTACTTATCCTTCATGGCCACATTTAATTCCCATCTCTCAAGTTCTTATTCTCTGAAATCTTACAGTTGTTATTATTTTAATCATTTCTTAATGTTTCCTATTTGTGCCATATATAGTTAATTAACTATTTTAGAGGTATTAGTTTTAATTCTTTCTGGGAGTGTAAGCTCTTTGAAGGTAGCGACTGTGTTTTCTGCTTTTTTTTTTTTTCTTACTGCACCCACCTCCTGCCCTGTATCCACTGAAAGTGAGCATTTGGTAGAATGCTTTTTTTTTTTTTAAAAGATTTTATTTATTTGACAGAGAAACACAGCAAGAGAGGGAACACAAGCAGAGGGAGTGGTAGCGCGGGAGAAGCAGGCTTCCTGCCGAGCAGGAAGCCCGATGCGGGGCTCTATCCCAGGACCCTGGGATCATGACCTGAGCTGAAGGCAGACACTTAACAACTGAGCCACCCAGGCGCCCCGCTTTTTTTGAATTAATACACACAAGAGTAAAATTTGGTATGTTCCCTAGGGGAAACCATTATAAATTTTACTGAAAGGGGAATTAAAATTAAATTTAAAAGCTCATATTAGCAGAAGGCAAAAAAGTTTAACCAGTAGCTACTACAGATATAGGGACATTTGAGATTTCAGATATAAATCTGACAATATGAGATCATGTGAATAAATTGGGAGGCATGATGGTTAAAGAGGAGAAAATAGGCAAACCTTACTTAAAATATTTATTTATTTTTCCTAAGTCAAGGAAAGTCTGTGCATTCTCTAACCCTTTAGACTGTAAACTCCATGAGGCCAATTATCATATCTGCTCTGTTCATCACAGCAAAGCCAGTCCCTGGCTCTCTGTCTAGTGGAATTCAACCACTAGTGGGAACCACCAATGCATAACCAGGATACATTTTGTAGTAATGTAACTTCTGCAGAGACTGCATGCACTTCTAGCATTTCCAGAATTTGTACCTAGTTTCTGTAGTTGCAACTAGGGACCAATCGACATTAGTGAAGTATTAGAAATACCATTGGTGAAATGCATATATCCAGGGGAGTAAAACATCTGTGTCATGGAGACTAAATTCACCAGTAGTTGCAGTTAGGAAAACTGAGAACTTCCATTTACAAGGGGCTCTGATAACAAGAAGTGAGCAAACCAAGAAGGAAGAGCGTTGGGCTGGACCAGTGCAGATAAACAGTGGACATAGAAGCTGATGTGAAGAGTAGCATAGAAGTAGTTCAAACTAGAGCCAGAGCGATACTCCCTAGCTTCTCCTAGTTAGGGGCTTCATTACTATCCTAGTGAGGAATGTATGTGATTTTGTCAGTCCTATTTCTCTAGGTTGTACTTCAGAAACAGTGACCTCCAGCTCTAAGTAGCTTGAGACCACAATGCTTGACTGCATTTCTGGTTGGCTGCAAGTCCACTGAGGTCTTATTGCACCTCCTCTTCATTCTGGAACACAGACCCATAGCGCACCTGCCAACTGGGATCCTCCAGAATAAGTATTGCTAAATATAGCAAATGATAATATAAAATACCCAGTTGAATTCAAATTTCAGATAAACAATATATATATATTTTTTTTTTAGTACAAGTGTATTCTGTGCAGTATTTGGGGTATACATATATAAAAAATCTATTTGGTGTTTATGTAACTGAAATTTATCTGCATGTCCAATGTTTTGTTTTTGTTTTTATTTTTGTTTTTCTGGCAACACTTTGCTGGGCCCATAAATGGGGAAAAAGATAAATGATGTGACTTCATGAAGCCTTTTAAATCTTCCTCTCAGAAATGGCACTTGACACTTCCACTTCTCACTTATTGGCCAAAGAAGATATGACTAAGTCTGACATTACTGGCATAAGAGGTATAATCCTCCTTTAGAGGTAGGCCTAGCAAGGAAGGGGCAGCATCATCATGATGATATTACAGTATCATCTACTGCAGTACTTAGTAAAGAATGGGAAGTTTATTTCATAATAGGTGTGGGTTTGTACTTTTCAGTCATCTTTTTTTCCATCTCTGAAAAGGAGCTAAAACAACTTCTTCGGTTAGTGTGAAGGAGAAGTAACTGAGGCAGGAAGGCTTACCTGACATTTGCTATCTCTCATTCTCTGAGCTTCCAGAGGAAAGCAGTTCTTTGCACCTCTGCTCCTATTTAAGGAGAATACTTGAGTTTGACAATCACGGGTCATTTCTGTTGGGTTGACTGTCTTAGGGTCCATTATTTTAGGGCAAGGCTTCTGATGCTAGTGAGTGAGCAGTGAACTGAGAATGGAAATCTGAGAGGGCGAAGGAAGTGGTTTTGTCCACGGAGGCTAACGTATGTCTGAAGAGTTTATGTTTGCCTGTGGCCCGTGACCTCTCCCATACCTCCTTCTTGGGGATCACCTTTTTTCTTTAGACACACAGTGCAGGCTCTGCTTTGTAACTATTTTTCCTGTTAAAGGTACTCCTTGTTCGTATTTCCTTACATTTCAAAGGATATTTTGCTGGGAAGAGGGCAGTGATGGATGGAGATATGGGCTGGTGATACACAGAATTTTCCTGGTCCCCAAAGCCCTTCTAGTTTGGTCTAAGATCTTAAATATATTCAAAATTTTTACTGAAAATTAATTTCTAACTTTCCTTACTTTTGCCTGTCCCAGAATTCATTGTTAACTTAGTAAAACATGTGGAAATTTCTCCCAGTTTATTTTCAAGGTCAATCATAATAGAGTATCTGAAATAGCCTGGAATGTAATGAATACATATCATCTGCACTGACTTCTGTTTTGCTGGGTTTTCTTTTCAGTTAAAGGCCATTTCTAAATATTATTTTCCTACTACATTATAATGTGCTTTATATTCAGAGTTTGCCTAAACAGGACATTTGGCTAATGAAGTGAGATAATAGGGAATTAAATGGTTTTCAGTGTGAAGGGAACGACATTATTTACAGGGTATATTGCCAATTAAGGAAAAGAGAAGACTTTTTTTTTCTTTAAAAAAAAAAAGACAAGATGATAATTAAGTTCCCTTAAACATAAAGTTATTCCCAACTTGTGATATGGTGTGATCACATGGGATTTTCTAATTTAATATCAGCCACAAGATGATAATCTTTTCATATTGAATTTGCTGGTATAAAATGAGACTTATACATTGCCTGTCACAATTCCTAAAATTATCATGTACTTTCAGGTGAAAAGTACATAGTTCATCTGAAAACACATGAGTCTATCTAAAATCCCACAAATATATTTTTTTCTGGTGGAATTACTTCACCACAGTGCCATCAGCACTAAGAAAGAGAAATGAACTCCATAACTTTTTTATTTTAAGCACTGGGGATTGACAAAATAGTTTAAAATAATGGGGCAGAATTTGCAGATAGTAAAACAAATTTTTATATAAATACCCCAGGCTATGATAAAGCTTACCTGATCCTATTAAAACTTGTTTTGCTTTTAAATATGTAATTTATTGATAATTTTTAGCTTTCTTTAAAATATAACTTGATAATTTTCAGTTTTATACCTGTGTAAAGTTTTTTTTTTTTTTTAAGATTTTTTTTTTTTTTTTTATTTGACAGAGAGAAACACAGCGAGAGAGGGAACACAAGCAGAGGGAATGGTAGCGGGAGAAGCAGGCCTCCTGCTGAGCAGAGAGCCCGATGCGGGGCTCGATCCCAGGACCCTGGGATCTGACCTGGGCCGAAGGCAGACGCTTAACGACTGAGCCACCCAGGTGCCCCAAGTTTTTTTTTTTTTAACAACAAAAGGAAATATTCTGTAGTTGAGAACAGAGATTCCACAAGTAATAGTAGCATTTTAAGATAGTCTAGTTCCAGAGTGGTAGAATCTGGGCCAAACCTGGCTACCCTCTACTACTTTGCTTCTGGCAGATGTTGCCGACCAATGGAAGAGCTAGGGCTGGGAATCATAGTCCTTCTTAACACAGCAGTTTAGATGGTCAACTAGCAAATTGGTCTGATTTGACAGAAGAGATAGAACAATTCTGTGGGTGCTAAAGGGTCCAGCCCCTTTTCTTACGAAGAGGACACTGGGTCCTAGATAGGCTGTGAGACTTGCCAAGAGAGGGCAGAACTGGAACTGGGTCCACTTTGATTTATAGATCTAGTGCTCATCCTCAGACTGTTCAGGCAATTTAATTTAATGCAGATACTTTGAAATGGGATTTTATTTTTTGTGTGGCATTATTGATATAAAATATTACATAATCATTATCTCAATGTCAGAAGAGAAACAAAGGAAAAAATAGTCCTCTTATTTTCATGCACAATTAGTAAAAAAAATGGAGTTGCAAAAAAACATTAAAACGGTATAGAGAAATAATGTTTTGTGAATAATTCAAATTACTTGCAGCATTGTTCTAAGAACTTTATGTTCTGAGTTGTTTAAAATGATTGGGGGAAGGGGGAGAGAGAATGAGACCCATAGCCCTTCAAATGCCAGACTCTGTCTCTAGAGGACTCAGACTTAAACTGATTCTAAGACTGGTTTAATCAGTAATCTGCCATCTGATGATAAATTGATCTGCTGTAGAAAGTAGGAGGGGACTAAGAATGAGGAGACAGAGGGAGCCCAGCATTCCTCGTAAACACCACAAGATGGGAAATCTGCGTTTTTACCCTGTGCTCCAAACCTCTAGGCATAACATCTCATGCTGGGAAAATAGTAATTAGTGCCTGTTTTCAGTTTTGAGTCAAATGGAGAATACACACAGAGAACTGTTTATTCTAGTAATACTTGTTTATTGTTTTAGAAATACCTGTTCTGTAGTTGTAGCTTCAGGTAGAGACAGCTCAGGGCATAATGATGAGCAAAGAATTGAGTTTTCAGTGTTACCAACTTTCTGTTGTTACAACTTTCTCACTATCCTCAGCTGCCTGTAACTTCCTTCCCCAGTTTGGTGACACATTCTTCATTTCCCTGAGATATTCTCTGTCGTGGGCTTCTAAGACTTGTGTATTGTCTTGTGTATTGTCTATTTGTTATTAGGTAAAGATCTGATAATATCATTAATAATGAAATATAAATGATTAACAAAATGTTATCTTCCATAGGGATATTTGCATTTTAACAGAAAAACAAAGCCTTAAGCCAAAGAAGTCAGGATTTTTCTGTTTGGTTTGGTGACAGATATTTTAGTGGGATCTTCCTTCTGAAACTTCTGTCACATGTAGGATCCAATCTTATTAGCTGGGCAAGATCATGAAGTGTAAGCTTCAAGGTTGTTACTATGTAAGTCAAACAGCTTTGATGGGCTCGGGGAAGAAATAGCCACAATGAGAGATTGAGTTAAAATGTAGAAATGAACCTTGTCTCCTGAAAAATAACTTTAGTTATGATCGATCTTGATATGAAGAACTCTTATGTTTTTGTTTTCTGCTTAAAATGGTTACTACCCCTTCATTGACGCCACTCTGAGGGGCAGTGTCTTGTCTCTTTTTTGGGATCTCTTCCTTCTAATTAATATGATGCTCAACACCTCTCAAAGACCTTTCATCCTTCATCTTCAGGCTGATATCCTAAGCATTGACTCATGAGAAAGATCATGCACAAATGCTGTTTAATAATCATTCCTATTTCTCCTTTTCATCCCCAACTGGGACTACTACTTTTCATGTTCCCAAATGCACTTTGTAAACTACAAAATATTAGACAAAAGTGAATACACTTTATCTCTGTGATCATATCACCATCTCAAATTTCTTTGGAGCCAGGAGAAATTGACATTGGGTAATCATATTATGGTGGAGTGGATTATAAAAAGTGAGTCAAATTGTTAGTATTTGCAGTGACGTAGTCTTAAACATATATTTTGGTGATAGCTATCATAAAATGTTTAAATGTCAAACTAGGGAATTGAAGTGGCCCTGATACTAAGACAGAAAAAGATAGCAAAAGGAACATGATGGTTTAAGTTTTGATTTTTGTATGACTAGGAATTCAAATTCAGTAGTATTTTGAACTATAGGCAGAATGACAAAGAAAAAAGGACAAGAACTCATGTACTTTTCACTTGACAGAAAGATTGCTAAAGTTAAAAAGAAAATAGTGGGATAAAATAAGAGCTATAAAAGAAATATTGGGATGGAATTTTCTAGTTTTCCTCAAGATAAAAGGGAGAGCGACTCTATCCTGTGACTTGAGTGAATATTACTGTCTAAGGTGTTCTCATTGAAGCTCTCTCTGGCAATTTTCTGCACTGTGGAACATTGAGTGACCACTGGATATGTGTAAATGGGGGAAGAACCAAGGAATATGGAAAACTATGGACTGATCTCTGCTCTTGCTGAATTTTCTAACCTTTCTTACAAAATGTGTGTCCAGTATTAGTAATGTAGATAAAAGGGCTTTCCACCAAGAGGGAAGTAGGTCAAGGGCTTAGGAAATAAAACAAATTTATTATGTTCTGTGTGTATTCTTATTCCTCCTTTAAAAATAATTTTTGGAAGAAGGAGAAAAATATCTAGAAAGACAAATTTAAAAATTAATGTAATAAGGGGATGAATCACTAAAGTTGCAAGAAGAGACTTCTGCAAATGAGATGCTATAATGTACTCTGCCTCCGTTCAGCAGGGACAGTCTGAGATGAAAAAAATTCTTTTTCTAAGTCTAGGCCTTCATGTAACCAAATTGTACAGGTGCTGGAAGCATTATGCCTGAGGTATTTTGCCAAGGAAGTGGCATTTCACTCTTTACTAAAGAAAACCACATTCTTCCTCACACTCAAAAAAAAAAAAAAAAGAAAGAAAGAAAGAAAGAAAAAATCATACCTCTATTCAGAGCCCAAGTTGTCATCAGAAAGGAAAAGGTTGGAGTTCATTTATCATGTGCATTTCTATGGCTACAGAGATAATTGGGTTGATTCCATCTAGCCTTCACTTCTCTTGCATTTTAATTGAAAAGCCAGCTCCTGAGCTGGCCTGAGACTTGAAGGGACTTTGCTTAGGCAGCAGTGGACCAAAATGACAATCAGACGACAGACTAAGCAGTGTGTGGGACCAGGGGCCTGTCGTGTTACTGCTTGAAACTTATGGCCAAGGGGGCTGGGGCCAGTCTGTGCATTCTGTACTTGTATTTGGCTTGGAAATACAGTGTTCATTTCTGGCTATATTTGATTTAACATTTTTATCACAGCATTTCTGTCAAGGTGAGAGTGTGACATCGGGTCCGTCATCAGCCTGCAGAACTTAAACTGAGTCTAGTTGATTAAAATATAGGACTCAACTCATGAAACAAACTAAGGGTTGCTGGGGGGGAGAGTTCGGGGGCTCAGGATAGGGTGGCTGGATTATGGACATTGGGGACAGTATATGCTATGGTGAGTGCTATGAATTGTGTAAGACTGATGATTCACAGACCCTTACCCCTGAAGCAAATAATACATTATATGTTAATTTTAAAAAAATTTAAAAATTAAACAATAAATAAAGTGCTTTTAAAAATTCAACAACAACAAAAAATACAGGACTCGAGAGCAAATGGCATTGAAGGCAGCAGGGAGTATAACCAGCCTGTAACTTTCGGGAAGTGTTACAATGGGTATACATTTAATATTTCCACTTTTCATCATCAAACCCATCCCTATTAAAACTTTGCAGGTTCAGTTGGTCTAGTTTTATGATTGAGTGGACTCTGAGCATGCTCAAGGTATGTGTAGGAGATTAATTTATAAGCTCTTCTAACTCTGAATCTCTAAGGTTTATTCTGTCTAGTGTTGTTTGCATAATGCACTTTTCTACAGCTAAAGCAGTACCTAAAAGGGATTATTTTCATATTCAGCACATTAAAAATCTAGCTCAATTCACAGATCCCATTCTGTGTTTATGCCTGAGATAACAGGTGAAAAGTATCTCATTACAAGTGTCCATGAAGCAAACATAAGAATGAGAATGTTTGGGGAGAGAATGTACCCCTACTGAAATTAATTCCCCAGTGGTTTTATTAAAGTCTGCAAATTGCATTATTTTCCCATCATATTTGAAATATTGCCCTCCCGTAATGCCTGCTCTAACCCATGCCATGCCATCTTCCCTGGAGTGTCTAGACATGGTGTCTTAGATTTATGTGTATGATCTCAGTGTGTTACAACATCACTCCTGACTAATGCATTATTACAATACTTACAGATATTCCCAAGTGCCACTGTATTGATTAGAAAATCACCAATCTGCATATGCACACCATCTGTGCCATGGAGAAGCAAAAAATGCAAGATGACATTTGCCTTATTGGAGGGAAAATTCAGAAACCACTAATAGAATGAAGAGGGAATTCTCTTTTGCAAGGAAGGAATTTGGCTTTTTAGAATAAAAAAAAAGTACATGAGAATTTTTATAGAACTATACAGTGTAAACCCAGAGTGTTTAAAACTACCCATTTCTCTCCCCTTTCACCAGTAGATGGAAAGGCCAGGTCTCAGCATGCAAACAGCATGCTTAACCATTTAGATCCTGAAAATGATACCATATCAGGACCACTGGTGCCATGAAATTGATAAATCTCAGCTCAACTGCAGCAGCCCTTTGGTAGAAAAGCTGCCTGTAGTGAGCAGTCGGTTGTGTCTCAGTGGAAAGGCCAAAAGCGTGCCTGCAAAAGATGAATGAGGCACTCACCTACTGGGCTGAAATGCTTTTAAAGGACAGGAATCTGTTTATCTTTGATTGATTGTTCAGTCTGATACTTTCCTTTATAAAGTTTATTGACTACAAGAACATAAATCAAAGAAAAACAAATCACAGGTTCAATTTTGGGGGCATTGACATCCTGCCATCTCTGCAGCAACTGCTCATACAAGTCAAGGGGCAGGAAGAAGGATGCAAGTAACTAGGGGGAAAAAAAAATCACATGATGGAAACGGCCACTAGGAAAGCTCTACTCTTAGGATTCTCCTAACAGCTCTTTAGGTGGTGAATGTCTTGATACATACTACAATGCCCGGAGTTTAGGCTGCTGCTAGAATGTGAATGGCCAAAAACAAAAATAAAAACAGAACAAAAAAAAGAAAAATGAGAAAAAAGGTGTTTTTTTTTTTTAAATAACCAGTTATACATATGAGTGCATTTATTTCACTACCTCCTGTTCTTAAGAAAAAATTTGAAAATATTAAAACAAGAACTCTAAAGACATTTTAGTGAACTGAGGAGATAGCAACAACAGGCTCTAATCACATGCCCCCCCAGTCCTGCCCCATCCCCATGCAGGGAATTATTCTTGCCATCCTTACCTTTAAGGAGATCTTGTCTGCAAGGATTGTGGGGTAAACTCTAGCAATGGTTATGACCCAGATGGATTTATGCCAGTGACCCTCATGAAGAATCACACTGTGTCTCCTTTTAAACTAAATTTGCAAGGACTAAAATGTCTACAGTCCTCTGTTAGTGTGGACATGTACCTTTCTCTACAGTTTGGTTAGACCATCAACCAGTTTCCCATTGTGGAGAGTTAACAGCATCATTCTCAAAATTTGTCCTTTTGAAGTATCTCTGACTTAAAAAAAAATGTATTTGTCATTCCCTATGCATTTTTCAAGATGGTTGTCTTCTGGTTTTTGCCTTTTAGACAGCTGAAAATTATTTATGGGCTACTTTGGGATTCAGGGAGGTGTTGTCTGGGTTTCAGAAGCCTGTCTCTGAACAAATTTTCTGTATTTCATGGAAAATCAGTGGGGGTGGGGGCAAAAGAGGATGCATAAACTAGTCTTCTCCAAGTGGGGATCTGTCAGAATTTCCACCTGTCACCCCAGGCAGCAGTAGTCATGGGTGTATAACTGAACCATGGAAAGTAATGCTCGCCAAATTGGCAGGGGCTGTAGAAGATCGAGGGAAGGAGCTTGCTGCTGGAAAGAATGTAAAACATGTCCTTACTGCTTCTCTGCAGGAACCCGGGGCACCTCACAAAGCCTTCCCAAGAGCAAATATCACTTTGCAATGGTCACCACTGGCACAGCCACTAATGAGGCCTAATTGGAGCGACAGGGTCTGCCTGTGCACATTAGCATCTCTAAGTTATCCCAATTAAGGAGCAACATACAGTAGGGTGGGCATTGTTTGGATACTGGTGCCTCAAGAACAAGGCCAAAGGCTGAGTGCCTCTAACCACCCAATGTGTGACCTGATTGCTAATTGATGCACAACCTTGGGTGGCCTACTGCTTCTTAATGATGTTTGAGACAGTTTGGGGTCCTAAAACAACAAGTCTTGTTTTAGAACAAAGCCAACAATTTATCTTCATTTATTGGTGTTTTACCCTTTTAGGAAAAAAAAATACACACTGCAAGATGGGAATAAGAAACACTAGATACTAAACTATAAGGAAAACAGGCCCATTGTAGTTAATAAGTAGAAAGTCTGATAGGTAGAAAGCAAGGTGTAGTGTTAGAAAAGATATTTCTGGAGCATCAAAGGGTAAAAGGAAGGTAGAAAAATGTGTCACACTTTATAATTTAAAGATGAGATCACAACAGAAACTTTTAAAATTTAAAGAATTTCAGATCCCGCTGCCTATGAAAATGGCTTCCTTATCACATTCTCCACAGTTTACTTCTGGTCTTCACATTTTCAGGGAACTGTAGAATGTAGAACTGTAGATTGAGTAGACTTTCAGATGAGTTACAAAGATTGAGAAAGGTGGGCTATTTTTGACAAGATGGAAATGGAGATGAGTGGAAATTTTTCATTCATTAATTTATTCATTCATTTAACATTGTTTAACCCCCCCCTTCTGTGCTCCAGATACTCAGCTAGGTGCTAAGCCTTATAGGGTGTACAGAAATGACTTCACAGAATTTATACATTAGCAGAAAAAAGTCATTAAATGAGAAAAAAATAATAGCTGAATTTTATTAAGTTTCTCAGTACATGCTAGGCAGGGTAAGGGTTTAACTTAATCTAGAGGTCAAGGATTTTTCTGAAGAAGTGGAGTTGGCCTTGACACTGAGGAGGCCATTCCTCTGGTTCTTGGGATACAACTAATTTATAGTTGCCCTTAAAATTGTATACATTAATATTCAGCTTTTAAAATCAAGAAGTAACATAAACCTTACTTAAATATAACATGATTTTTTTAAAGATTTTTTTTATTTATTTGACAGAGAGAGAGAGAGATCACTAGTAGGCAGAGAGAGAGAGAGAGAGAAGCAGGCTCCCCGCCGAGCAGAGAGCCCGATGTGGGGCTTGATCCCAGGACCCCGAGATAATGACCTGAGCCATCCAGGTGCCCCTGTAGCATGATTTTTAAAAATCCTCTTGATTTCTACACAGTGACTGATGTAAGTGGGAAAAGGTGTAGATTGTGAAAAAAAGATAAAGTAGAAAGAGACAGTAGAAAGAAAAGAGAGGAAGAGAGATAAATAGGAAAAGAGGACAAACAGCAAGGGAAGATATATACCTGCAGTAACAGGAGTACTCATCAACAGACATAAAAAAAAGAAAGTACATGGCACATATAGATTGGAAAGAAGAAGAAGTAGAAGTAAAAGAAGAGATATGGACATGGAAAAAGGGAGTGGGAAGTGAAAAATGTATTGTGGCTCATGGGGCAATTTCTAGTCTGATACAAACTGGTCAAATCTTTCTTTGTTTTGCATTGTGGTTTTTGGAAGTAGTTATAGCTCCTTATTAACTCTAAATGCTAAAGAGCTAAACATTCTCTTATCATATGATCCAGCAATCATGCTTTTTCATAATTACCTAAAGAAGTTGAAAACTTATGTCCACAAAAAAAACCTATGCATGGATGTTTATAGTAGCTTTTCGTAATTACCAAAACTTTGAAGCAACCCACATATCCTTTAATAGATGAATGGATAAAGAAACTGTGGTATATCCCGACAATGGGAGACCATTCAGCAGTAAGTAGAAAAGATCTCTCAAGTCATGAAAAGATATGGAAGAACCTTAAAAATTCATGTTACTAATAAGTGAAAAGTCATTTTGAAAAGGCTACATACTATATGATTCTAATTAATTCTAGAGAAGGCCAAACTATGGTGACAATACAAAGATCAGTGTTTGCCAGAGATGAGGGATAAGGAAGTATAAATAGATGGAGCACAAATTTTTAGGCAGTGAAATATTGTGTATGATATCTTAATGATGGATATATGTCCTTACACATTTTTCGAAACCCATAGAATGTACAACCTCAAGAGTGAGTCCTAATACAAGTCTGCTTCTTCCTTTACCTCTGACCCTCCTCCCAACTCATGCTCTCTCTCTCTTTCTCAAATAAAAAAAAAAAGTTTTATTTCTTTATTTGATAGAAAGAGAGAGAGAGAGTATGAGCAGGGGTGAGGGTGTGTAGGGGAGGAGCAGAGGGACAAGCAGACTCCCCACTGACCTGCTGAGCGGGGTGCCTGATGCGGGACAGGGCTAGATCCCAGGACCCTGAGATCATGACCTGAGCCAAAGTTAAACACTTAACCAACTGAGCCACCCTGGTACCCCTCCTCTGGCTTTTCTTACCAGACTTCTTTCCTAGTGAATTTTATCCTTAGGGTTCTCTTACTGATTCTTAAAAAATTTGTTTAAAATTTTTATTTTTATTTATTAAAGTTTTAACTTAAAAGTAGAACCTAGTTTATCTTCAGGCATTTTCTCCCCAGTTTCCTCAAGTACATGTTTGCGTGTTTTGTATTGTTTTGTTTCTTACAATTATACTGAAATGTTACATACCTATGGAAAGTGCAGAGATCACAAATGTATAGTTGTAAGTTTACACACCAAGATAACAAGCAACCAGATTCAGGAACAGACGATAATCAGGACCTCAGAAGTTTCCTTGAGGCCTCTGTAGTCACTGTTTTTTTTCCTAAGAGTAACCATTATCTCATTTCTAATACCATAGGTTAGATTTGTCTAGTTTTGAATTTTATATAAATGGAATTATAGCATATGTACTTCTGTGTGTAGTTTTTGAATCAACATTATGTTGGTGAGATTTACATACTACATTTGGCTACAGTTTATTATTCTCATTGGAATATAGTGTTCCATTTTATGAATATATCATAATTCATTCTACTGGTGACAGATTTCAGGATTATTTTCAGTTTATGAGGTATTATAAATGAATATTATAAATATGAGGTATTATAAATGAATATTATAAATATTCATTTATTTGAGAGAGAGAATGTGTGTGTGTGAGTTGGGAGAGGGGCAGAGGGAGAGAATCTTCAAGCAGACTTCCTGTTGAACATGGAGCTCACTTTTGGGCTGGATCCCAGGACCCACGAGATCATGACCCATGAAATCATGACCTGAGGCAAAACCAAGAGTCAGCCACTCAGCCAACTGAATCACCCACGCTCCCCCAGTCTATGACTGTTATGAATGGTGCTCCTATGGAAATTATGCAAATTGCTAGGTCATTAAGTACACTTATTTTGTTTAAATTGATGCTGCTAAACAGTTTTCTAAAGAGTTTTACCAATTTACATTTATACCCGCATTGTATGAGAGTTTTAGTTTATCCAAATTCTGCCAGTACTTGGTTTTGACAGTGTTTTTTATTTTAGCCTTTCTGGTGTTATACAGTTGTGTTAATTGTGGTTTTAATTTTCATTTCCCTGATAACTAATCCAAGTTGAGCACATTTTCGTTTGTTATTTTATTCTGAGACATATCTATTCAATTTTTCCCACTTTTAAAAACTAGTTGTCTACCTTTATTTTACTGATTTGTTGGGAGATCTTTATATATTGTGAATTAGAGTTCATGATATTAAAATTATTATATTACTTTTGTCTTTTATTGTTCTTAATGGTGTCTTCTGATAATTTGAAGTTCTCAATCCTAATGTCCATTTTACCCATTTTTTTCTTTTAATCCTGTATATGAAAATTATTCTTATCCCAACTCATTAAGATATTCTGCTTTCTTCTAAAATGTACTATACATTTCTTCATTCATTCATTTAAAATTTATTTTATCTTTCATTCCGGATTGTAATCATTTTGGATTTTTTGTGTGTGTGAGGAAGGGGTCAAGATTTCTTTTTGTCAAATGAATCTCCAATTGACCCAAGACTATTTATTAAAAAGATAAATTCCTGACCCCACTGCACTGTAGCATCATTGATTTTCACTTTTGTTGTACTTAAATGTAAATATTTTTCTGGAATTGTTATTTTATTCTTTTGCCCTTTTTTTCTTTTTTTATACCAATACTTAATAGTTTTGACATCTGATGATGTAAGTTCGCCACCTTGATTCCTTTTCTTCAAGATGCCATGGTAATTTTTAGACCTTTGTATATCCATATAATATTAGAATTATCTTGTCAGTTTCCACAAAATGACACCTTGGAATTTTAATTGGATTGCTGTCTTTAAGACATTTAGCTACTCAAGTCAGAAATATGATTTAGCTTTCATTTATTTAGGTCTTTTTTACTCTTTTCCAGTAGTATTTTATAGTTCATAGAGGTCTGGTACATCAGTTATTATATTGGTTCATAATTTCTGACTTTTATGTTTGGGGAAATTATTATTTAAAATTTTTATCTTCTGATAGTTTGTTGCTAGTATGTAGTTATATAGATTTTGTGTATTAGCCTGTGTACAGTGACTTTGCCAAATTCACTTCTATAGTTTGTAGATTCTTTTTGATCTTTCTTATATACAGGCATGTCCTCCTGGAACAATGAAAGTTTTTTTCTAAATCTAATACCTTTTATTTCATTTTCTTGCCTTATTTCACTGGTTATACCCCCAGTGTGATAGACATGGTGATATTCATCATCTCATCTTATGACTGTTCCCAGGGGAAAAGTTTTCAACAATTCATCATTATAATGTTTTCTGTGTTTTTTGTAGAGACTCTTAGTAGATTAAGAGAGGACCATTCTATTTCTAATTTGTTATTTTTTTAACAATAGATATTCACTTCTATTAAATGCTTTTTCTATGTCTATTGAGATGTTCACAATCATTCTACCCTTTTATCCTCTTAAAAAAGTGAATTATGTTCATTTTTTTAAATATTAAGTCCACATTCACATTCCTGGTTGAGATGAACAATCCTTTTTATCTATTGCTGGATTCAATTGATAATTTGCTTAAGAATCTTTTGTAAAGGGGCCCTGGGTGGCTCAATGGGTTAAAGCCTCTGCCTTTGGCTCAGGTCATGGTCTCAGGGTCCTAGGATCGAGACCCGCATCGGGCTCTCTGCTCAGCGGGGAGCCTGCTTCCTCCTCTCTCTCTGCCTGACTCTCTGCCTACTTGTGATCTCTCTCTCTGTGTCAAATAAATAAATAAAATCCTTAAAAAAATAAAAGAATCTTTTGTAAGTATGAGAGAGATTGGTCTGTATTTTTCTTTCTTGTTAAAATTGTCAGATTTTATCAGCAAAATCTGGTTTCCTAATGATCTGCTAAGTATTAGCAGATTTATGCTAAGTATATAGCAAACTGTGGAAGAGTTTGTAAATGACTGTGTTGTTTTCTCTATTTTAAAATGTGACTTCTGTTGCCCCCCCAGCCCTGAGCTCACATAGATATACATTGTCAACCTGATATGATTATGAACTTCATTGTTGATGTGGTTGAGATGGCACTTCCACAATCTCACTCTCACCCCAGGTTTGTTTCTCTAGCCTAGTATAAAAGAAGGAATGAAATAAGTCTTGGCTGTAAGAAGGATTTTGTGCAACATTACACACTAGACTTATTCAAGTCATAGTGCTATTTTCTTTGGATTTGTTGATGTTTTTAATCAATACCTATAATTCAGCTCATTTTCTGTCTTATATTAATCTTTACTTTCTAATATATGCTGATCTTTTTTTATGGCTGGATTGAAAATTTCTTGAGAGCAGAAGCAATGTTACATCTTCTGTTTAAATTATAATATACATATAGTTGAAGCCCCCTGACTACTCAATGATTATTACAATTATGAGTTTGGTTATCATGCCATGCAAATTATTCTATTAAGACAAGTTGATTTTTCCTTCCAACTTTATTACTAATTATAACCCCTATCTGACTACATTGGACCACTGCCTTTGCCACCACATTAGACCAAACCTCAATCATATTTCATCTGGATTATTGCAATATCTCTTAATTTGGTCACTTTTTCTTTTGCTCCTTACCTCAATAGTTTGTTGTTGTTTTTTAACTTAGAAGCTTTTGTGACGCTTTTGTAAGTAGAATTAGATAATTTCTCAAACCTCCAAAGACTCCTTCCTATCTTTCACAATCTAGAAGCTCTTACTGTATGCTTCCCTTGATTACTGTCCTCCTTACTTACTCTGTGTGAGCAACATGTCCTATTTAATGTTTCTCAACCCTTCCACATTTGGCATTCCCACTTCCTATACCTTTTGCCTGTGACTTGTTTTCTCCAGCTGAACACATGGCTCACTAGTAGCTCAAGTATTCCAGGTCTGTCCTTCTCAGTGAAGCTGTCTTTTTATGATTGTAATTCCCTTAGAGCCTGTTTATGATTGTAACTTCCCTGGTACCTCACCCACTCTGCCTGTGCTAGCCCTCCCTGTCCTGCTATCCCATCCTTTCCATTATTTGACATATAATTTTAGAATCACATTTATTTGTTGATATTTTGTTTGTTGACTGGCTGTTTTCCTTCTCCAAGGATATGTGAGTCTTGTAAGAGCAGAGGTTTTTGTTTTGTTGATACTATATCCCAAGCCCCTAAATGATGCCTGCAATATAATAACTTCTCAATAAATACTAATTGACAGGATATTCACAGAATGTATTCTGTAGCTTGCTTTATTTCTTCAACCTCACATTTTTGATGTACCTGAAGGTACATGTAAATCTGTTCATTCATTTTAAATGGTGATATGTGTTATTACTTTGTATGAATAAACCAGAATTCATTACTCTGTTTTCCTTTTGATAGACATTTACTTTATTTGAAAACTATGCACCCCTCTTTACATTTTTAAGTTAACTCTTTTTTTTAATCGAAGGTAAGAATTACAAAAGATACATGTTTTAACATATTCTATATTGTATTTATGCTTTAAATACATTTAAATTATTTAAAGTCAACACTTTGGAGCATATTTGGCTAATCTGATTTATAGGAAATGTTTATCATTTTAACTAAAAGGGCAAACCAGTCTTCACCGTCAAAACAAACACTTATCAGACTTAGTTTCTATCAGAAATATATGACTTTATTTTTCAATTCAAATACAAGTGCTTTATACTCATTTCTATGACAACCAATTCACTTTTGAATTCTAAGATAGATGGAAAGAAAGGATAGATAAAAAGATAAAGACATGGACTTTGCCTTCTTTTTGTCACTTGTATTAAATAAGGCCCTGCTCCCTTCAGTGTTTTTTAACCAAGCTCACTGCTTATAGTCCTGGGACTCTCCCTCATGAGCTGTATGCTTTCTTGAAATATCCCTTTGGCACCCAGAGATTTTTTAGACCTTGAGCAATCCAGCATTGTAAGATCTCAAAGAGGAGATCTCGCTCTCATTTTAAAGGATGTTTATGAAGGAGGGTAGTGGTGGTTAAAGAGAATAGGCAGACCTCTTTTCCAAGGACTCTTAGTTCTAAAAAGGGTACCATGGAAGTTGAGGGTCTTTCATTTTTTTTAAGATTTTATTTATTTATTTGAGAGAGAAAGAAAGGAAGAGAGAGAATGAGCAGTGGGGAGGGTCAGAGGGAGAGAGAGAGAGTGAGAGAGAAGTAGATTCCCCATCGAGCAGGAAGCCTGACACAGAGCTTGATCCCAGGACCCAGAGACTATGACCTAAGCAGAAGGTAGATGCCTAACTGACTGAGCCACCCAGGCACCCCGAAGTTGAGGGTCTTAATGAGTCTCCCATAAAACTATCTCTGCATATTCCTTAAAACCTCACTGTATTTCCCCAGCTGTATGAATATGCCATTAGGAAGAAAACTGCTCTACTGCATATACTTTGAAGTGAATACTTGGGTTGAAAGGTGCATCTTCAACTCTATTAAATATTTTTAAGTAGCTTTCCAGCATGTTTGATCTAATTTCACTCTATAATTAGAGCATGAGAATTGCCATTGTTCCACTTCCTCTTCTATGAAACCAGATTTAAAAATTTTAAATCACAGGCTAATTTAAATATGTATTTCCCTCAAGAATTGTGAGTTGAGTTTCTCTGCATATGTTTATAGCTATTAAGATTACCTAATCTCTGAATTGACAATTCATATACTTTGTTGATTTTTCTTTTAGATTACATGTTTTTACTTATTTTATAATTTATAATTTACTTAATCTTCATCTGTTACAAATATTTCAAAAACTTTTTCCTAGACTTCTTTTTTTTAAGGAAAACTTTTAAATTAAAAGTTTTAGATTTACAAAAAAGTTGCAAAGGTAGTGCAGAAAATTTCTGTATACCCCACACCCAGTTTCCCCTATTATCAATATCTTACATTAGTGTGGTGTAGTTGTCACAATTAATGAACTGATATCATATAGTATTATGAAGTAAAGTCCATACTTTATTCAGATTTCCTTACCTAATGCCCCCCCCCCCCACTGCCCCGTTCCAGGATCCCAACCAGGATATCACATTAATTTAGTCATCATGTCTCTTTAGGCTTCTCTTGGCTGTGATAGTTTCTCAGTTTTCCCTTGTTTTTGATGACCTTAATAATTTGAGGAATATTGATGAAGTGTTCCTCCTTTGGAATTCATGTGATATTTTTCTCATGGTTATACAGATGTTAAGGGTTCTGGGGAGGAAAATCACAGATGAGAAATCCCATTCTTTTTTTTTTTTTAAGATTTTATTTATTTAACAGAGAGAGATCACAAGTAGGCAGAGAGAGAGGGGGAAGCAGGCTCCCCACCGAGCAGGGAGCCCGATGCATGGCTCGATTCCAGGAACCTGAGACCATGACCTGAGCCGAAGGCTCAGGCCACTGAGCCACTCAGGAGCCCTGAGAAATGCCATTCTCATCACATCAAAGGAAGGGTACATACTATCAATATGATTACTACTGTCGATATTAACATCAATCACCTGACTGAGGTAGTGTCTGTCAGGTTTATTCTTTATAAAGCAATTCATTTTTTTCCCCTTTCCATACTGTATCATTTGGAAGAGAGTCACTATAGGCAGTCCACACTTAAGTTGGGGGAAGCTATATTCCACCTCCTTGGAGATGATATGTATACATAAATTATTTGGAATTATTTTGCATGGGGGATTTGTCTGTTCTCTCCCATTTTTAATTTAATCATTTATTTATAGCAGTATGGAGATATAGGTATTTATTCTATACTTTATAATCCACTGCTACTCTATTTATTTTGTTTTGTCAAGTTGTTCCAACTTTGACTTTGGCTATTTTTTTTTTTTACTTGAAGATTTTTATTCTAAACATTTGGAAAAAATATTAATATTATTCTTTATGGTTTGTATTATTTTGTTTCATGTTTAAAAAATTCTACTCAGTTCTGTATTCTTCTACAAATGTAATATTTTGCAAATTCAATTTAGGAAATTATCAATTTCAGCATGAATTTTTGTATATAATGTGAAACAGAGAACCAATTTCTACTTTTGGCATATTTGACAATTTTTCCCTATTCCATTTATTTAACAGATTGTCCTTTTTTTACTTATTTTTAATATCACTACAGATATATATTAATTTTTGTATGGACATGGGTCTATTTCTGGGCTTTCTTTCCCTTTTAGTTTGTCCATTTGGCTATCACTACATTCATATTATATTGTCTTAATTATTACAGAGGTGTAATAAGTTTGTTCACAATAAGCAACTACCCATACTTTGTTCTTCTTTGGAATTGTCTTAGATATTCTTGGTCCTTTAATTAGATGTATAAATTTTAGTATTAGTTTGTCAAATTCTACAGGATGTTTTTTAGGAAATTGGTTTGAAAAGTATTCATTTCTTTTTTTTTTTAGTGAAATTCTTTATTTCCATTAAATATTTTCATTTATCATGACTATGTATAGGAATGCTTTTGAATTTTATATATTGACCTTATATGCAGGAATCTTGAACCTCCATAATAGTCTAATGATTAATTTAATTTATCCAGAGTTATCTGTGTATACAAACATATTATTTATAAATAATGGCAATTTGGTCTCTTCCATTCTAATGTATATGTAGTATTTCTTTTTTTTTAGCTTTTAAAAGAGTAATAGTTTTACCTTCTTTGTTTATTCATTTATTTATTTATGTTTTTCTTTTCTTTTTTTCTTTTTTTTATTAACATATAATGTATTATTTGCCCCACGGTACGTGTCTGTGAATCGTCAGGCTTACACATTTCACAGGACTTACCATAGCACATACCCTCCCCAATGTCCATAAAGTATTTATTTTTCTTATTTTGTTGCATTAACTAGGATTTCCAGTACAATATTCAGCTGTGGAATTTAACTTCCATTTGGTGATTTTACAAATAACTTTCTATTATTAATCTCTAAATTAATTCTATCATGATAAGAGAACATAATCTGTATTATTTTACTCCTTTAATAATTGAGGCTTGTTTTATGGCCCAGCATATACGCTATCTTTGGGAATATTCCATGTGCACTTGAATCTGTACTTTGCTTAACAGCTATTAGTGTAGTGTTCTATGAATGTTAGGTTAGTCGGTTGATAATGTTTTAAAATCATGTGTGTGTTTCTATTGATTTTCTGTCTGTTTTATTAATTACTGAGTGAGAATGTTGAAATGGTCAGTTACAATTGTGGATTTATTTATTTCTTCCTTAAGTTTTGTTAGGCTTTCTTACAGGCATTTGAAGCGTTGTGTCTGAATGTATGCATACTTAGGATTGTTATGTCTTTTATATCATTATGAAATGTCTCTATCCCTGATAACATTTCTTATTCTGAAGTCCACATTGAATTAATATAACCACTCTATGTTTCTTTTCATGAGTGTTTCATAGTGTATCTTTTTATATCTATGTTTATATCTACTTATAATTGTACTTAAAGTTGGGTTTTATTACAGACAGCATATAGATGGGTCTTGCTTTCTTCTTAGTCTGTCTAATAATCTCTTCCTTTTAATTGCAATGTTTTTTTCCTTTTACATTTATTTCCTTTTATATTGGTGTGGCTAGGTTTAAATCTGTGTACTTATTTTTTTCTATTTGTTCTATCTATATTTTTTATTTTTCTGTCTTTTTTTTATTTAACTTTTTCTTCCTTTTGTTTTTGTTTAAGTATTTTTATGAATCTCTTATTTCCACTGTTGGGTTGTCACCTATACTTCTTTGTTTTATCCTTTTAGTGGTTTCTCTAGGATATAAAAGTTGAGTGTTTTAATTTGTTATAGTCTACCTTCAAATATGATAACTTCATTATGTGGAATGTAGAAACCTAACAGCAGTTTACTTTAATTTCCCCCTCATATTGTTTATGCCTATTGATATCTTATTTTTTCTACATGTGTTACAAATTCCACAAAAACATTGATTATAATTTCTGATTTAATTAGTCAATTATGCTTTGAAGAAATTTTTTATTTATTTATTTATTTATTTATTTTTTATTTTTGAAGAAATTTTTTAAATAAATTTTTTAAATGAGGAAATAAAACTCTTTTACCTTTACCCAAATGTTTACCATTTCTGTCTCTTCATTCCACTATATAACTTCAAGTTTCCCACTGTTAATATTTTCTGTTTCAAGAACCTCCTATAATATTTCTTGAAGACCTGCTGACAATAAATTCTCTCAGTTTTTGTTAGTCTGAAAAGTTCTTTATTTCATCTTCATTTTTCACATATTTAAGAATTATTGTTCAATATTACATCCATAGGTTATTTATTAATTTTTCTTTAGAAATTTAAAAACTGCATTGTATTGTCTCCTAGATCGTTGAGATTCCGATAAGAAATCTGTTGCCATTCTTATTTTTTTTCTTCAGTATATAATGTATCTTTCTTATTTGCCTTTTTAAAGAGTTTCTCCTTATCAGTGGTTTTCGGGAATTTGATTATGTGTGCCTCAGTGTGTTTTTGTTTTTGTTCTTGTTCATCCTTCTTAGACCTTAAATGTTTGGTGGGTCTGTAAATTTATCTTGTTACTAAAGTTGAAAAAAAATTTAACCACTACTCCTTCAAGTGTTCTTTTTGTCCTCATATCTTTCTTTCCTTTGGCAACTTCAATTATACATATTTTAGAGCACTTGATGTTGTCCCATAGGTTACTGAGGTTCAGGGTTTGTTGTTCTTGTTTAGATTTTTTTTTTTTTTCATTTTGAGTTTCATTTGAAAAGTTCCTATTGCTATTTTGTGAAGCTCACTGTTGTTGTTGTTGTTGTTGTTGTTTTTCTGCAGTATTTATTGTACTATTAACGCTATTTAGTGAGATTTTAATTTCAGTTATTTTATATGTCATTTAGGTCTTTGTAAAATCTTCTATTCTTCACATAATGGTGTTATTTTGTCTTTAATTCTTTGAGCATACTGGTCAACACCTTTTTGGCTACTTCCATTATCTCTGTCATTTCTGATTATGCTTTTATCAATTGATGTCTTTCCTGATTATGTGTCAGTTTTCCTGTTACGTCTTATATCCAATAATGTTTGATTACAAATCAGATATTGTGAATTCTCATTTTTAAGCACTGGACATTGTATTTTTTTAAAGAATAGTCAAGTTACTTGAGAATCACTTTGATTCTTCTGAATCTCGTTTTTAGGATTTTAGGGTAGGTATAGAGTAGGATTTATTTTAGACCAAATTTAGCCTTGCTAATAAGTTGTCAACCTTCTGAGTTCTCTAATAAATGCCCCATATAGTCAGTGGGGTTTTCTCAATCTGGCTTCTTGAGATTTGAATGATTTCTTGCTTTGTGTCAACTCTGGGAACCATTTGTTTTGTAGCTATCCCATAATTGTTCTTTTTCTAAAAGTTGCTTTTCCTTGGCTTCATAGACTTTCTACTTAGGTGTGTGCAGATTAATATCTATTAACATTAGTACCCTCGAGAGGACTCTATGCAGATTTCTGAAGTACTTTCTGTGCTCCCTCCTTTATTATACTCTCCCTTGAAAATTCTAGTCTCCTTGGCCTTACCAAAAGCTGACCCCTGTCTTCTCATTTTGGTAATACTTCTGTTATTTCTTTGGGTTCTCCCTCTCTGCACCATGGTCTGAAAATTGTCTCCAAGTAGAAAACTGGGGTGATTATAAAGCTTATTTTATTTATCTTTTCTTTCTCTGAAAGAATCATAGTCCTATGATATTCAGTGTTCATTTTCTAAAAACTCTTGTTTTATATATTTTGTTCAGTTTTCTAGTTGTTTATAATGAGAGGGTAAGTTTGTATCCACTTCCTCTTTCACGCCAGAAGTGGACCACCTTGTATAGTTTTAACTTAATTTTTGTTTTTATTGATATTGCTCTCATTTACCATTTAGATACAGTTTCCTCATCTCAGCCATAGGTTGGATTTGATAACTCTTAATAAAAGAGGTTAGTTGGAAGAAGGCAGAAGGCTAATTCAACTATCTTAGCAGCCCCTCCCCCCGCTTAAAGATATCTATCTATCTATGTATCTATCTATCTATCTATTTTAGAGAGAGTGAGTGAATAGGGGGAAGCAAAGGGAAAGGGAGAGAGAGAATCCCAAGCAGGCTACATGTGCAGCATGGAGACCCACACGGAGCTCAATCCCACAGCCAAGTTTCTTTTCAGTGAATTCTGTTTCTTTAAGTGCTTTATTGAGGTTTAATTGACAAACAATATGCCACATTTAAGGTGTGTGATTTGATAAGCATTGACATATGTTTAACCAGTAAAACCAAAATCATAACCAGGACAGTAAACATATCCACTATTCCAAAAGTTTTCTTGTGCCACTTTTCATTTCCTCCCTCCTACCCCTTGACTGTCTCCAGGAAACCAATGATGTATTTTCTATCAATGTAGATCAGCTTACCTTTTCTACAGTTTACACAAATGGGTCATATAGCATGTACTCTTTTATCTGGCTTCTTTCACTCTGCAGAATTTAGAGATTCATTTTTGTTTTCGTGTGTATCAATCATTCATTTCTTTTTGTTGATGAGTGTATTTCATTATATGGATATACCATGCATCCACTGTTCACTAATTGATGGACATTTGCATTTTTGGCTATTACAATTAAAACTGCTACAAACATTTATATGCAAAAAAAAGAAGTTAGTTTTAGCTAAAAATCTGAATGTGTTTTTGTTAGATTTTTTTTCTATTACGGAATTGTGAGTAAGCCTACCAAGGCTCTTGTCTAAGGAGGCTAAATAATATCTGTTTTGGGTATATATTAGTTAATCCCCAAACTTCTCTTTTAATTGAATGTCTACATATTGTCAAATAAATAGTTTTTGCTCTAATTCTTACTTCCAGGATGAGAAAATTCAGAATTAAGTGAGAGATACTATTTTACGTCTGGCTTTTATTACATTCTGCCAGAGATCTAAAAGCAAATGCGTTTAAACACCATAGCTGATACTAGAATTTAAGCACCAAATGGTGCCTCAGTGTCTAAGAAGACGCTCCTTATCCTATCCCCTCAAATGTGTAAGTTTCCTTTTGCCTTGTAGAATGTTGAATTAAAAAAAAATTCTGCCTTTCAATTGTTCCTCAGTAGAAACTCTAGTTTCGTTTAACTATTTCAAATAAATATCTCAAGAGGCTAAAAACTATTTTAAATAGATGACAATACCTTGTGGTATCATCTCATGCTAGTACAATTTAAATGAATACAATCTTTCATAGACAAAAATCTATTTTAAAATTCTATTTGTAAAACAGCTGAGGAAGAATTATAAACATAGGATCATTCTGTTATTTTTCTTACCATTTAAAAAGTATTGTTCTTGAAATCTTTATTTAGGTCCTGAAATATTTTTAGAAAGTATACATAGGTTTTCTTTCCAAGGTCATGAACAAGTATAAATATACTCTTTAGGGACAAGAGAAAGCTTTCAATCATGCATAGTTACAATCTCTCACACCAGGCCATCTTCCTCTGGGGTGGAAAAACTAAAGTGTACCTAAAAATTTCAAGTAGCCGCCCATTTCCTGGAGTAGAACAAAATAGAAAATGTCCAAGTTAGATTGTGTTCAAAAATGAGGAGATGAAACCTTATTTGTGTTGGAGGATGGGAGCAAATGCTGTTGGATGCTTTTTGGACTTGACAGCATGAGTCAGTTCTTAGTAAGAGGGCTCATTTGACTTCCTCTCTTAGATCCCTTTAGTAACAAAAGCTGTGGTCCAGCCAGATCTCAGTTAAAGCATAATAATAATAATTATAGTAATGGTAAGATGAAACAAAAATTCCACACACAAAAGTAGTTACAAAAACAGATAAACAAAAAAACTAACAGAAAATACACAGAGAAGCAAGGTCTGATTACTAATGAGTTTTTGGCTTGGTCCATAATTTTGGATAATGGTAGCAGTGAGAGAAGTGCTCAGAAACAGTATAGGTTTATTTATGTGAATATATAAAAGTGCATTGTGATAGAGAATCCTTAATTTAGAGTAGCATAAAGAATTTAAATATTACTTCAAAGGGCATTCAAAAACCATGTATTTGAAATCCATGATAAGAAAGTATGTACTTTCTAAAGGGACAGAGTTTTCAGGTAAAGTTTCTACTACTCAGATTTTCATTGAGAAGTATTTGCAAATTTGATGGCAGAAAATTTACAAAGTAGAGATATGTTCATTCACTTGGGTCTTCTACTTTTAGACTAAA
The DNA here is from genome assembly GCA_028646535.1 of Procyon lotor. Lineage (NCBI taxonomy): Eukaryota > Metazoa > Chordata > Mammalia > Carnivora > Procyonidae > Procyon > Procyon lotor. The sequence continues at coordinate 70,296,973 of CM053606.1, read as the reverse complement.
GGTAGTATGAGCTGCTCTCATACTTGGTTGAAATGCCTCGAGAAAGCACATATTTCTGAGAGAGCTGTTTATCTGCTGCTTATTTCAACTAGTCTGACACAGTTGGGCTTTGTGATAGTTGGGCTTTTAATTTCTTCTGAAGGATACTCCATTCCCATACTCTTACCAGTCCTTATGAATCCTCCCAGTCCCAGGCCATTAGCTCAAAAAAACCAACTCTGTGTGAGACCCCTCTCACTATGTAATAAAATGATGGTGGTCACTGTCATTATACTCTATTTGTAGGAAGATCAGGAAGACTTAGTTGTTTGTATTATGATATACAATAGAGTTCTAAAATTATACTACAGTCAGCCTAAAGCCAAGGTCAACTATTTTTAAAACTATGCATTATTTTATCTAAGAAAACTAATATATAAACATTGTAGAAAATGAAGAAAATACGGAAATTGAGAGTTAACTCTTTCTTTTCCATCTAACCTTTTTCCAAGTAAGGCATGATGGTGTACAGATTATCCAGTTATTCTTTCTTATGGGGTCTTTTAGATTTTATAGAATCTCTGCAATGACTGTTGGGAAGTAGATGTGACAAACTTTAGACTGGGATACTCTGGAACTTCATCAGCAGCCCTCAATAAAAACAAGACCTTTTCTCTGCAAATAGTTCATTGAGCGTTAAATGCAACTTGAGAGAAAAACATGTTTAACTAGAGTAGATGAGACTAGACAAACCATAGGATATACATTTTTGCAAGGTTCCATGATTAAAATTTTCCAAGGTATGTTGGACCCTGTTTTGTTATTATCATTTGACTTTGGAATCTGTAGTCCATTTTGAATAACAATTTCAATTCATTGGCAAAGAGAAAATATTTAGATAACAGATCCATGTTTCTAATACCATAGTTTTAATACTATTTTGAATACTATTATATGGAAACTTAATCTGATCCTTAAGGCATTATATTTTGTGTCCTTTTAACTTATTATACACAAACAGAAGTCAAATGCCCCAAAGCAAAAAAAAAAAAAAAAAATTACATGGTAAGATATGTAGAGCAGCCCATGGTGCTTCTGTTCTAAAGGCAATTTGGAATTTCCTTTGTTTAAGAAATTATTCATTTAGTTACTTGGTCTGTTTGCTGAAGGACAGTTGACTATAAATTATAAAATAAATATTTCATATTCCTTGTGAAGTTTACCCACTTTGAATGTGGTTACAAAGGTAAGAGGATGCTAAAGAGAAGAAAAAGTTCCAACACTTTCCAGTAAACATATAATTTGACTTTAATGGGAATTATTGATGTGAAGGAAATTAAAATTGATTACCAAATTCCCAAGGATTAAGAACAATCTGAGAAAAAGACATTCTATTCCTAAGGATCTGGGATGAAAATGTCCCTCCTTTAGGATCCCTCAATTTATCCAGACCATTTCTAGGGCCCAGTTCACTTGTCAGCTCCAGTAAGGGAGATGGTAATACTTTATAAAAGCATCTGGGGTATTTCACTGCATTGGGAAGCTCCTTTTAAACTGCTATCCATAAACCCTCACCAAAACTTGTTACTGGAAGATTTTACCTAAATGACTGCATTTCCCAACTGAGATTGGCTGTGATGACAGTTGGTGGTGATGACATGGTCAAAGATGTGGACTAAGAATTCAAGGTCCAGCTTTACAAGGGGGTAACGACAGAGTGTGTTCCCTTTGCTTCTGCTCCATGCAGTAAAAATGAAAGTTCATCAGGCAAAGCCCTGGAAGGTAGGCTGGCAGGTCTGATGTATCATATTGTTGTGGTTCCTTTCTGTATTTGTATTTGTTATGGACTATAAACCATGATGATGCGATAAAGGGCTGGGGCCATGAATTCCTGTTGGCTGTGCAGTGCTATTTCATGGAGGGGCAAGTCCAACTGTAATGAATTCAGACAACATAATGATTTCAGTTTCACTGCATTGCTCAGCTCCCTGGGAACCTGCAAAAGATAAGTGAGTGGGCACCTATCATAAATCCAGACATACATACAACGTGAAAAAAGTTGGTGAAGCTTGAAATCAATGCAGAACATTAGACCAATAAAAATGTTCATCACACTATTTGGTAAAAATATTAACTAGGAAAAGTTGATAAAATGTATTTCTAGAAAAGATGAAACCACTCAAATATCTTTTCTGTGTTTTTTTGTATCTGCATGAATATAAAATGCCATTGGTCCCTCATCTTTAATACCTAGGGGATTTATACAGCATATTGCTTCAATAAAACTTGTTTCATCTGTACAGTACATGGATCAGATATGCATATTTAATTACTCTGAAAGTAGTTTACTTGTACAGATGGTGGTATTAGAGGGTCTTACTTCAATTTAAATTACTTTCATTGGAAAAAAAATATTCCTTGGCTATGATTTCCAAGGAAAAATTTAACTTTTATAACATATGGAATATACCTGCTTATAGTAATTATACATGAATAATTCCACACATGCAGAATAAATATTATTGTAAAATTTGAAACAACTCACAGGGAGTAGTATCATAACAAGATAATTCAAGACTCTTTCAGATGCAAAGCTTAGGGTGTTGTAAACTGTAAACATGCAGCCAAAATGCATAAGTGAGCTTTGAAAAAAGCACAAGGATCTAATTTGTAGCCAAAAGCAGCTTCCTCAGCAGACCATTGCAGCCTATCTCCTCTGTTCATTAAAACCCCTCAGGCTCCTCCTTCCTGTGTGAAACTGGAAGGAAATTAGGAGGTAGTATGAGAGCCATATCCCCAGACAGACCCATACAGAATCACAAAAACCAGTGTATCACCTCACAGGAACTTCAGTCATTTTGTACTCTTTTCTCTAGAAAAAGAAACACTAAGTTCCCATTGCAACTTGGTGCCTTCTTGAAATGCAACATTCATCCTGTTGAAACAAGCACACAAAAAATCATCACTTTCAAAGGCAAGCTAGTCAAAAAGAAAGACAAATGGCTTATAGCATATTGTATTGATTATCACACAGTAGCTGGGTATTAAAAATCGGGAAAATATAAATGCTTTTGCAAAAGATATTGTTTTCTATTATGAGATTATAAAAATGTACCTAGGTGTTTGTTCATTCTTCACTGCAAGTATTTCTTTATTAAAGCACTGTATCTCAGAGGCAGCACATGTACCATCCACTATCTGGTTGCTATGGTAAGTAGTCATGTTTTATTGAAAAGTAAATGGCCACCACCCACATGAATGGCTCCCAAGTGGCCTTAGTAAATGCTCCCTCCCCCCCCCAACCTTTTTTTTTTTGAGCCATTGTGATTTTTTTTTTTTTTTAGATAAACATGACTTTCTCCTTATTTAGAGTATGACAAAATCTTATTGTTGCTTTCTCTCAAATCTGTCTTTTAAAATGACTCCATTATGGTCTATGAAAAACAAAAAGAGTTCAATTTGATAAATAGATGTTAGGGGAAACAAATACCGCAAGTGTATGTGCCATTGCAAACTTAAAAAAAAATTATTAACACCTTATATTTTATATAATTATAGTTTATAATGCTTTTTCGTATATATGATTTTACTTAATCTTTGCTTTACTAGTCAAATCATATCTTAAAATCTTTGTGATTTTAAATCTGTGTGATTATACAATTATATAATCACAAAAAACATGATATAATACTTTTGGGATTATATTATAGGATTCGTTTTAGATACTGAAATGAGAAGGCAGAAATATATTTTGGTTGTGTGTGCGTACTTGGGGATTCCATTATAAAATATCTACAACATGAAGCCATATCCCTGAAGCAAATTTTCAAACCTACCATACTATGTACCTATAACTTTGCTACACACACACACGCACACGCACACACACACACACACACACACACACACACTCACACACACACAAGGAAGTAAATATTTGTCATAGATTGATAATCTAACTGATTGGCAGCTTGGAGACCTTGAAACCAAGTGGGATTAAGTGAGGTCTCATTTCACTTCAAGTCATAGTTTGCTGTGGGTATTATCCCCCAAAAAAGCTGTACCAGAAATGCTTTACCAAAAATGCTTAGTTTAGGAATCCCTGGCTGGCTCAGTCAATAGAGCATGTGACTCTTGAACTCAGGGTTGTAAATTCGAGCCCCATGTTGGGTGTAGAGATTAAACAAAATGCTTGGTTATTGAAGAGAAAAATCTTTGAAGACAGTGAGGGTAAGAAAAAAAAAAGAACCATCTTGAAATAAAAAGCCTCTAATTAATCAAACGTATCCAATTTCTCTAGTGAATTCAGCTAACAATTTTTGGCCTCAGACATTCTTCTAGTTTTGCTTTTATCTGCCTCAAATTTGGCCTGAAAATGACTAGGCAAGATCTCTCTCTTGGGCCACATACCTGGAACCTGGTGCACAAATCATTTGGGGTTAGCTGAATTGTTATTTTCTCACCGAGACTGAAAAACTATACCATTTCATAAAGAAGAAAAACACAGGGCAAAGTGAGAAGAAGAGATAATAGAGAGCAGTGAGATTAGAAAAGTGTTTCTTAATTATGCTGTAGACTCCCCCTGGTGGGTCCTTTTCCTAACCTGCACTGTGCAGAATTAACTAGTACACAGTGACTACCACAGATGACTCAGCAGTGGTGTACCACTAACACAGCTGTGCCTCTGAGACATAAAGGAGGTAACTTTTTATTTTTTAGAATAAAGGTAAAAAAAGAAAAAAAAAGTTTGACCAAATATGTCCAATATTTTTCCTCATTCCTGTTTATTACATATTCTCAGTTGTAAGGAGATTCCCCCTCATATAATTCTTTTTATTGATTTTTATACTAAAGCAATTGAAAGCAATGCAGTATCATTTTCTGGTATAATAGAGCCATAGAAGCATGACAGCAGACACCTCACTGGGGAAAATAGCATGTAAACACTATACAAATTAGCTTGTTTGAATACAGTTAATAAAAGAAAATAAACACTTGCAGATGGAATAAGAATTAAATAATACATTAAAGCTCAGTGCAAGAGTTTACTGTAGTCTCTTCTTTTTATTATAAGTGACCATCACTAAAATGATCCTAAATACCCCATTAAGGAAAACTTGCTTGCTAATAGGTAAAGACTAATGAGGCAATAGAAAGTATAATTGGAGAACTTGCGGTAGCAAGTTGTGGTTGAGGTGTCAACCACAGAGAATAATACTAGTATGCACAACCAAATACCAGTGTTTGTCAAAAATTTTAGTTAACCCTTAAAAGCGAAAAATGTATGTACAATTCATTCATTCACACGTATCACTTTATATGTGTAAGTCTTAAGTGCTATGGAGATTTAAAAAAAAATAGGAATAACCAGTGGAGTTAGAGAGTACAGGAAATAGGATTCTCTGCTTGTTATATGAAGCAGACTACTTCATTAAGACTGACTAAAGTTGGGGCGCCTGGGTGGCTCAGTCGTTAAGCGTCTGCCTTCAGCTCAGGTCATGATCCCAGAGTCCTGGGATGGAGCCCCATGCCACGCATCGGGCTCTTTGCGCAGCGGGGAGCCTGCTTCTCCCGCTACCATTCCCTCTGCTTGTGTTCCCTCTCTCGCTGTTTCTCTCTGTCAAATAAATAAAATCTTTAAAAAAAAAAAAAAGACTGACTAAAGTATGAGGAGCCCTGGAACTTAGAAAGAAAACTCAAAATGGTAATGAGAGTCCATCTATGACAATAAATCTGAATAGAACAAGTGAATACCACCATTACTTTCCACATGTGCCTTTTTATTAGCTTCCTTCTACTGTGACCTCATGTTTCCCCATGGACTTTGAGTCTTGCACATGCCCTATATAGATTTAATGTGTCTTGTTCCATTAGCCACATCTTCAACTCTGCCTCCATGAAAGGAACATGAATGAGTTTTGCATTTTAATAATAATTCTTCAGTATCCAATTCCTGACCCTCCCCTGATTTTCAGCTTCATTACCCTCACATTTTGCTGACAGGTGGTAGTGGTTTGCCCTGAAATGCCATCAAGATAAAATAAATGAAAACAAATGTAATTCAAGATACAACATAAGTACCCTTAGACATAAACAGAATTCTATGGGGTTTTGGGCTAGAAAATGACACTCTTAGGGAAATCCAGGAAAACTTAGTTCAAGACATACAGTGACATCAGAACTTAAATCTGTGAATCTCAAAATATGTTAGCAAAAAGCTTCCTCAGGTTATTTAGGGAAGAAGTTTTTATAAACCTAACAGAATATTCTGACCCACAAAGCACTTTGACAGCTTAGGAATGATTTATATACATACTATACCCAAGAATACACATACAGAGAATTCTCACATTTTGTTCCGAGGAATTCACAAATGTGGAGATGGGCTTTACAAAATAAGCCAGTTATTTCAGCTTGAGTGCTTTCTTACACACAAGTTGAAATTATTAAATTGAAATTAACCCTAATAGTATGGGATCTAAAGAAGATTGTTGGTATTATTATATTGACATCAATCAGGATAGAGCACAATTTAAAGAGAAAGGGTACATTCTCGTGCGTTTAGATGTAATCTTCAATTTTATCAGTTACATAATTCTTGGTAACAGGAGGGTGAGAATCTTCACTCTTAAATCATGGTGGGTAATTCTGAATTAGCAGATTCCTAGATCTCCTGTTGAGAGAGAGTACTACATAGCAGCCATCTGTCTGCCTCTGAGACTATGCTGGCCTGGTGGGGGCAACTGATAGGGAGAAGGAGTCTCAGACTTACCTGATTTGTATAGGTATGTCTGAGGAAATTGCACATCAAAAGGAGAGAATTTGTACTAGGAATTCAAAAGAACAGAGTTCGAGGTTAAGGCCCAGAGTATTAAATGGTCATGAGAACTGGACAGGTAAAGCAGAGGAGGAAGAGGAGAGTCAGACCAGTGATAGTAAAGGAAAAGAGAACAAATGGGAGCAAAGGAGAAGATGTGGTAGCATATCATGGAAAGAAATCAGTGAACTGACTCTTCCTTATAAACAGTTCCTAGAGAATGGTGCACCCCAGAATGGAGGCCGGTCTCTACATATTACATGTAAATAAGAGTACATGCTAGGGAAATCCTTTTGTAGACTTTATTTAGGTTAACAGAAATCTGAATAAATCATGGGGTTAGGTGAAGCCTAAATTAACAAGATCATAGAGTATCCTAGGAAGACTTGATTGGTTGAGGCATTCATTCATTTACTCAATCATCCAGCGTGTTTAGCACATGTTCCAGGTGCCCTGCAAAAGTATGGGGATTTATCAGAGCAAAGGATTGGCAAATGAACACATTTTTTAACTGAAGTCTGCTTTGTCGTGATTTAGTTTTAGGCATGAAAATAATAAAGCTAATTGTGAGTTATGCAGTTCCATTTTGGAAACATATTAACTAGTCAAAATGAAGTACTGTTAGATAGCAAACAAGTAATATAATTCAGATTTAACTGCTAAGTGAGTCAATTATCCATTAGCTTTTAAAATGGAAGATACGAGTAGCATGGATTATTGATACCCATAAGACATTTCTCAAATAATCATTTTCCTCTTTCTCAACATAATCTCTCTTGGAATTAAATAAGTGGTGAAATTACTGCATTGGAAAATTATCTATATAATTAGCAAGAAGTAGAAAATGTAAAATTGTGAGGTGGTCAAAACCTAAAATAGTGAAGTGGTCAAAAGACAGGAAATGAGAAGACAAACACCTCAATTCTCTTGTGGGATGGTGCTCCTAGTTTATGCCTAAACAGTGTCTGCTGCTGGGAGCAAGACCCTTGTGAGGCATGTCTCCTGACCTGTCTGAGTTAGACAAAGCAGGGGTCTATTGATTTCAAGGGCTGCTGAGACTGGTAGAACCAGCTTCTCCTTAGGAGAAGGGGGGGAGTAAGGCAGCCTAGATTCGCCCACTTCCCGCCATATCCATTGTTGGAGGGATTCTAACCGCAGAAGAGTCTGTCATTCCTTTAGTTTCATATCTGAAATCTAGGGAGGAGGAGGGTTGTGAATAAGAACCGAGAGATCTGCATTCACTAGAAACTGCCATAAGTAAGGAACAAGTAGCACAGCTTGGGTGCCTGTTGCAAGGTATTGCATTAAAGGGAGGTGAGTGGAGGGGATGGAAGGGGAGAAGAGGAAACATAGAGTGGGACAAAGGAAGGAAGGGAGGAAGCATTTTTCTCTATTTTGCCACAGAATTCATTGGCACTTCAGCTTCATAAACACTGCAGTACTTGAGCAGCCCCAGCAAACAGGTGGCAACAGTACCAGAGGTTGAAGCTGGAGAGTGTGGCATAGGCAGCCCTGTTGTGCAGACTTACTAGATCATGCAGGTGGGACTTAGGGGATGGCAGCAGTGCCTGTCAGAAGCTGTACTGTACTTGATGAATCTTACTTCCTAGCAGCTGCTAGAAACCCTTGGGGAGTTCCAAAAGTTCCTAAGTGGTGAGGAAAATGTTTACAGTGCTTGAGGACTCTAATAGCAGGTAGGAACTGGATCAGACAAGCCAAATATGGGCAACTAATGTCAAAATGACCCATTTATTATCAGTCAGCCCCCTGGATCTCAACAGCAACTGAGAAACAAGGGTTGTACCACATGTTTAATCATCCCTACATCAATGAAATGTGAATATTATGGCTCTGTTGAGTAGTGTGGAGAAACTATTGTCTAAATGTTTTAAAAATAATTCAGGAGAGAGCTGTAGAAGCTTTAAAATATCAAGACCTTAAAAAGATATCAAGACCTTTAGCAGTGAAAATTTTCAGTGGATGCCTCATATATTAAATAGATATTTAATATAAAGAAAGGGTAAGTGAGAACTAAAAACAGTATTAGGCAATAGATGCTAGAGTAAGTAAAAAAATAATTTTGGAAACAAACAAATATCTAGATACAATTTTTGTAACAGCTAATGCCAAACAGGAACGTAGCTTACAGAAGTCAACGATAGACTTAAACCCAGGGCATTGTCAGTGACCAGAAACTGTAAATATTAGAATATTCTTGGAAACAAGCAGAAGTCAAAAGTTAATTATTGAGCACTTGATAATATTACATCCTGGTATGTTATTTCTTTTAGATTTTGCCACAATTCTATCATCATCCTTCCTTCTCTTTCTACTTCTGACGTTTTCTTTCCTTCTTTAACCCTCCCTCTTTTTCTATTCTTCTCTTTCCCCTCTCCACTGATCCCTCTTTTTGTTTTTTTTCCTGCTTTCTCTCTCTTTTCCTGTTTCAGAAATGCCTAATCGAAGGCCTGGATCATCTTCCTCAGGAATCTATAATTTACCCAAGAACTCTTTAAGTGACAGGTTCACTCCAAAAGTCAGGTTGCTTCTATACACCTATTATGTAGTATGTATTATGTAGTATTAGTCATTGACAGGAATAGGTTCGGGATTTAAAGGGAAGGAAGGAATGGTCATAGTGGAAAAATCGTCCATGTGAAACTAATGTATTTCAGTGATGTTTAATCCCAATAGCATTGTAAAATAGGCCCCATATTATTGGACTCAAATATTTATTCCTAAAATGTTTAATATTGTTCTGTCAAAAAGAGAACTAATATAAAACAATTATTATCTGACTTTTACGTGGTTGACTCCAGTAAGTTACATGAATTTACCTCTTCACAAGTATGTGAGGTGTTCCTCGTTATGTCTCTAAGCTCTTCAAATGGTCTTGGTCATACTAAAGCATAAAATTCTGTGCTTTCCATTCAATTTAGGCTCCATCGTGTTTTGTCTTACAACTTAACAAATGTAGAGATTCTAGAATGACATAAGGAACAGGAAACAGAATAAACAAAGAATTGTAAAAGAAGACATACAGTAAAGTCTAAGTCATTTGGATTTATTTTGCCATCAAATTCTGATATCCTTTCATTGTTTTACTTTTCTTCGTAATATCAATCACAGTAATATATACCTAGTATACATTTTACTTCTTTTTCTTATTGTCTGATTCTCTCTACTAGGAAGTAAGCTCCATGAAGACAAGGGTGTGTGTATTTGGGCAGGGTGACAGAGCTAGCTGCTATTAACACCTTGTATCTCACAGATAGCAGGTGATCAGCAAATCTATGTTGAATGAGTCAATCTCACTTTTTTGAATTTATGATTACTCTAAGTGCTAAACATTTGTTAAATAAATTATTAATACAAATAAGGCTAAAAGAAGAAGAATAGCAAAAATTTGCTTTCAAATGCTTCATAGATGATAATTTTCCATGGGAATGAAAAATTACTTAGAAGTCATTAAACTCATCATTATATGTTATTCAAAAAAAAAGTACGTTTTCTTTGTGTGTGGTTGAATAGACTCAAAGGTAGCTGCAGTATTATAGGTCTTTTAAAATGTTCTAGAATTCAGATATCCATCGTCATTTCAAAGAACTTTTTCATATCTGAGAGGATGATTAAACCCAACAGCATGTTTAGGGCTAGATTACTAGGCCAAATTAGTTCACTAAATGTTTTTTGAGTGTCTACTGAGTAAAAGGCCCTTAGTTATATGTTAGACCTATTCTTCAGAGAAAGCAAAAGAGAGAACATGAATTCACCCTGAAACAAAGCAATATGGAAAAAGGAAAAGGCAATAATAGAATAAGAAAACTGCTCCTTAGACACTTAGGATGAGTTGAATTTTAACAGAAGGATATAAAGGGCAAGGACGTACCAGACTGAGGAACAAGCATGAACAAAGGCATGGGTTGGTGAAAATGCATGGGGTTGCTTGGGAACTGGAATACTCTGATATGATTGGAATGCAGAGTTTGTGTAGGCATGAAGGTTTATTACAAATGGAATTGTTTTCTTGAATGTGCAGGATATTTGAGCAGAAATTAAGTAACCTGCCTCATAGACCCTATAAAGGAAGAGTTCCCTTCTACTGTGCCTTCTTACTCCAAGATTTTATGAGACTCTTTTGTAAACACATACACAGGACAAATGCATTCTGGAATCACAAGAGAGTGCAAGTTGAGATTTGGAATTCCCATAAGCAGAAGCAATAGATATAGATTTACCAAGGCACTTTATAGTTAGTCAGCTTAGCACTTATTAAGTCAAAGACATAAGTGGTTGTAGAGGCATCTGCTAGATGAATCACGTGTTAGAACATGGAGAATAAGGATTCCCAGTGGGATCAAGAAGCCTGAGAACCCCCGAGCTCTTCTACTCTGTAAGTCTTCACACTTGTGCAGACTTAATGAATACATGAGTCCTTATATTTCTAGTCACCCTTCTAGGATCAACAGTATTATTTTTCTTTAGTTAAATTAAGGTGCTCTCTTTATAAGGATTCATAGTTTGCAATAGTAGTCTCTGAATTCTCATCTTAGAGTTATCATTCTTATCAAATCCACTAGGAAAAATGGTTTACCTTTCTCTGGCTTCTTAAAATAACTTTTATTGTTTGCTTCTAATACAGATTATGATAAAAATACATAATGATTATATAAATTAAAAAAAATAAGTACGGTAAGTTAGAAAAAAATACCTGAAATACCGTAACTCTTATTATTCTGGCATATTAACTCCCCAGTGGGTTTTTTTTTCATGCTCTGTGAGTAGACAGCATGCAACAGTAGTTAGCATAAACAAAGGTGGAGACACATGCACTTAAACACAGGCATCTCAGACTAAAACCACTGTATCTATTACTTTTATTTTTAAAAAGTATATATTCACATCAATTATGTTTTCTTTAAAACATAAATTTTTAATTAATGTATAGGATTTTAATATATATGTACACCATAATTTATTTAACCAACCTCCAGTCCTTGGTCATAGATTTTTTCCTTAATTTTTCATATTAAAAATGTAGTGATAATGTACATAACTGTTTAACATATCCAGTATCATTTCCTTATGATAAAATTGCAGGGTAAAGAGTTTGCTAAATTTTAAGGGTGTGGATGCACATTGCCAAATTACATTTCAGCTGAGCATGAGTGATTATTTCCTTTCATTCTTTTCAACACTGGATATTGTAACTAAAAACAGAGAAAAAAAATCTTTGAAAATGTGGTATATTCTCTTAATGTTATTTTGACTACCTTCTTTATTACTACTGAGATTGAACATTTAAATGTTTATTAATCATTTATATTTCTTTATTTGTAAAGCAGGTGTTTTTTTGGGGAACCTGAGTTTTATTGATTTCTAAGAGCTTTTTAAATGTTAGTAGCAAGCCTTTATTTATTTTATGAGTTCTTATTTAGAATCACAAAAATGCAGTTCTACCCATTGTTGATGTAGTATAATATGGACACATTTTGACATTTACATCAAGTTAGTTATTTTTAAAATGATTCATAAAAATAGGAAAACTCCACTTTGAAAATAAGATATATTCCACAATTCTCATGACAAAACAAGTTTTAATTGTTCCACTAGAAATTTTCATACTAGTCTTTCAAGTTATAAATAGCAATAAAAAGGATAATTAACTCCATAAACCTGCTAGCAATCAGAATGAAAATCAAAGGATGAGATATTACTTAATCAGGAGAGCAATGACTAGGATTTATAGTTGCCAAACCAAATTTCATACAAAACTATAGGGAAATATGACTGAAAATAAGCACAACAAAGAAAGCCAAGTGTGCAGATGTAATTAATTTTATTTTTCTTTCACATTTTTTATCAAGATTATATTGTTAGAAAGTTCACAGATTAAAAACAAATTGTTCTGATAGCTTTATTAGAATTTATATATTTAGTGCTGAACTACAAAGATTTTTAAGATAGGTTTGGTTTTAGGTCTGTGACTTGGTTCTTGCTTTGCTTTTTGACTTGATTGGTTTAATTATGGTCCTTTGCACACTGGTACTTGGGTAAAATTTGACTTCTAAGAACAAAATATTCAAACAGAAAATTAGGACATAAGCCATCTTCCAGAAATCTCTTTACTATAGCATTTTAAGTTCAATTTGAAAACTGCATTAATCACACTTAACTTTTTCCTTCTTCCCTCTTGAGTTACTTCCTTTAATGAGAAAAACCCCTGAGTAGGAGAAGGATGCCTTGTAGGTTAAGATTCTTCCTCATGCTTCCATTTCTGAGTCCAGTTCAGACCCTTAGTTAAAAACATCCCCCCAGATGGTTAAATAAATTGTGGTACGTTCACACCATAAAATACTATTTCATGATAAAAATGATATACAACTCGAATGCATCACAAAGCCATTTTGCTCAGTGAAAAAAACTTATGTAAAAGGTCACAATATGATTCCATTATTGATATAACATTCTTAAAATGAAAAATTGTAGAGATGGAGAACAAATCAGCTAGAAGTTAGGGATGGTGAAGGGAGGAGTGGTTATGACTCTAAGGTTATGGTTATGGTGGTTATGACTCTATATCTTGGTTGCAGTGATGGTTGCTTGAATCTACATATACGATTAAGTGGCATGGGACTATATACATACATTGTACAAATGTCATTTTCCGAGTTCTGACATTATACACAGTTACATAAGTGGTAATTATTGGGGTAACTTGGTATACAAGATCTCTCTGTACTATCTTTATAACTCCTTGTAAATCTATAATTATTTCAAAATTAAAAAGTTTTTTAAAATCCACCCAAATCAGGAAAGAAGTTGAAGAGAGCCTTTCTGAAGGTTCCAGGGTAAAAGAATAAGTTTAACCAGTCTGCAAGCCAAATCTGTTCTTAGAAATAAAGACAAAACAAAAAACTGCAGGCAGAAAAGTCTACATTCATAATTCTCATTTTTGAGGTTTAGAAATCATGTATGTATATATTTTGACTAGCAATTTTATAATACATAATTTTAAATGTAATATCATTTTATGTATATCTTGTATTTTTATATATCATAGATTTTCTTAGTAAATATATATTATATATTTTTTACTATACATAATATTTAATTTTCCTTAGCAAGTTTTTCTTTCTAAATTTAAGAAAGGTTATCATGGTAACCATAGAAGTCTTTCAGAATTCAAAAAGGTAATGTCTACAGATCTCTGAGTGGAATCATCAATTCTAACATGTAACTAAAACTGTATAAATCTAAAATTTTGATTTGAAGATATAGTTCAGCATGTTCATTAGCTTTCAGATAAACTGAAGTTAAATAAACTTGAAATCCTGATTTAAAGATATAAATTAGGATGTTCACTTTTGTGTAAACTGAATTTATGTAAATATCAAATCTTGATTTAGAAATGCAGTTAAGGATGTCAGTTGGTTTTGCATATGTGTATTTGTGTATAATTTGCATGATGTGGCTAATTATGTAATTTGCATATTCTATCACTTAATAGTTGGATAACCTGGGGGCAGGTAACCATAGGCTCTCTACATTTCTGGAATATGCAGATGACAACAATACCTGTTTTACCTTCTTCACTAGGTAGAACACTAGAGAAAGTTTATAATTGTTCCTAATAAAAATAATTGCAACAGGCTTTTCTGTCAGCCTGTGGAATGTGATCTGCTGAAAAGCATATCTTACTCACCTCTAAAGAAGAATTTGAATGAGGCACAAACCAAAGATTCACCCAATTGGATCCAAGTAAATAAGCATTGAATGAAACCCTCAAGCAGATTAGGTAGAAATGAAGTTGTCCTCTAACAATGGCACAGGACATGTTTGTTTCTTCTGTTGTGATAGCTGTAATTTTATGTTCCCATTTGTGAAATTATTTTCTTCTTTATAATATCCAAACTTTCAAGTTACACTTACTCATTTGAAATTGTTTATTGACTTTAATCTTAGAAAATAATAGTAGCATTTTTTATAATAGCAAAAAAACTGTAAACAGACTAAATGTTCCACAAGTGGAATTTGGATAAACAATGTTATGTTTATTATAATCATATGTATAGCATTTTCAGAAATATAATTGAAAAGAACCAAAATATGCATGCTATCCTCCCAATGGTATAAAATTGTGTATAAAAATTAGAGTGTCAACATCCATTCAAGATACAAATTCTTGACAAAGTGGATATAGAGGATGTAACATATGTAACTATAATAAAGGCCTTATATGACAAGCCTACAGCTAACATTGTATTCAGTAGAGAAAAGCTGAAAGCTTAGTTTCTCAGATCAGAAAGAAGACAAGAATGCCCATTCTTGCCACTTTTACTCAACGTAGTATTGGAAGACCCCCAACTAGAGGAATTATTCAAGAAAAAGAAATAAATGGCATCCAAATCAAAAAGGAAGAAGTAAACTAATTCTATTTGCAGATGAGATAATATAATATATAAGAAACCCTAAAGACTCCACCAAAACACGCTTAGAACTAATAAATTCAATAAAGTTGCAGGATACAAAATCAATTTACAAAAGTTGTGTCTCTATATACTAATAATGAACTATCAGAAAGAGAACATAATAAAGGCTATATATGATAAGCCCACAGCTAATATCCTGATTTCAAACTGTATTGCAAAGCTATACAGTTACTGTAGTAATAAAAACAGTATGGTATTGGCATAAAAACAGACACATAGATCAAAGAATTCTAAAATTTGTATGAAACCACAAAAGACCCTGAATAGCTAAAGCAATATTGAGAAAGAACAGAACTGGAGGCATCATACTTTCTGATTTCAGACTATATGGTATCCTAAACAGTATGGTATTAGCATAAAAATGGACTCATAGATCAGTGGAATAGAAAAGATATTTCAGAAATAAACTCACACTTGTTTGGTCAATTAATTTATCACAAAGGAGCCAAGAATATATGATGGGGAAAGGATAGTCTCTTCAATAAATAGTGCAGGAAAACTGGAGAATCACATGCCAAAAAATAAAACTGGACCACTATATTATAACATACATAAAAAATCAACTCAAAATGGATTAAAGACTTGGATGTAAGACCTGAAACCTTAAGAGTCCTACAAGAAAATATAGGTGAGAAGCTCCTCGACAGTGGTCTTGGCAGTGATGTTTTTGGATTTGAAACCAAAAGCAAAACAAGAAAAGCAAAAATAAACAAGTGGAACTACATCAAACTAGAGCTTCTGCACAGCAAAGAAAACCATCCCCCCCAAAAAGAAAGGGCAATCAGTGGAATGGGAGAAAATATTTGCAAACCACATATCTAATCGAGTGTTAATATCAAGGAACCCTCAAAACTTAATAGCATAAAAACAAAGAACCCACTTAAAAAATGGTGAAAGTACCTAAATAGTTGCTTTTCCAAAGAAAACATGTAAATGTCCAACACAAAAGATATATGTGTGAAATGATGGCTGTATTAATTAACTTGAAGGAGTAATCCTTTGCAACACATACACATACCAAATGATTATGTTGTATACTTTGACTATTTTACAATTTTTATTTTTTAATTATACCTCAATAGAGCTAGAAAAAAATATCAGCATGGGCATACATGTAGTTAATATGTAGGTTATGACTATAACTAAAACCAGAAGTTTTAAAAAGAGTTGCTTCTAAATAATAAAGATGTGAAAGTATGGGATATGGGGATAATAGTTTCTCAAAATTAGCTATCTGCTATTGAATTTTCTGGTAATATTTATGGACTAATTTGATTAAAAACATTTAAATTAAATGTATTTAAGAAAATAAGACAGTTTAAAAATTCAGTAACCCCTAAAACAGTCTTTTTAAAAAATTAGTCTTAAAAAAGTGTTATTTTGGTAAACAAACCTATTGCCAGATACTTTTTCTTATTTGCTTGACTCTTATACCCTACTTATCCACACCTTTGCTATGATGTTTTTGCCTGACTGGTCTTCAGTGATTCTGCTTTTTGTTCAATATCCGAACCTTAGTCCTTAAATTTGCCCTTCCATAGACTCAGGTTTGGTTTTACACTGATCCTTATACCTTGAACACCCCTAGTGGGATGAAGCTGAGAGTTTTCAGCAACTGTCTTGAGGGCTTGTTCTGGCTTGGCTCATCACTGTCAGCCTGCACCATCCATACAGACTTTACTGACCATGTCTAATTTCACATGTTAAAATTTATTTCTGACCTCATCAACAGAGAAGGTAGCCAAACAGGAAGCATTACCTCAAGACCATTTATCTCTCTGATCAAACAGAGAAACAATCACCAATTGTAATGCCTACAGCTTGCCTTACATGTCCCATTCTCAGGAAACGTCTTTTAAACCAACAATGTTGTTTTACTTATGATGGAAAGGGTTAGTAACACAATCTTCTTAATTTCTGCTCTCAAGCAGGCCAAAATAAAGGGCACAGGCCTCTGACTGATGCTATTTTGATCATACAAATTTGAACATGCCCACTTATAACAGTGTGGTAAATCTTCCATGTCCATTAAGATTGTAGATGATGCTACAAAGTTATATTGAAGTGTAGGACACTCAGCACAAATATTTACAGCAGGCTAAACTATTCATTTCTAAATGAATTACCTTGTGGGTAATAGTAGAGCTGAAAACTAAGAAATAAGGGTCAGATTCCTTCTGTGAGATCTCCCTTGTAAAATTATCTCAAATGTAATAATACCACATTATTGACTTAAGCACACTCCTAGTGACATGCCATAGCTGACCTGTAATTTTTATCCTACATGATGCCAGCCCTAATAAAATGACACTTGTGAATGTAAATTAAGCTCACAAAGGGGACAGATTGCATGATTCTGGTTTCTCTCAGATGCCTGTAGGCTATCACAGGTTCCATATGTGAAGTAATTATGTTCACTGAAGGAAAGAATAAATGCTGTCAAATTGTGTACTGAGAGAGAAAGCAGCTATTATATTTCAGTAGTCGCTAGAGCATTGCCCCCAGACAGTAGCAAGATGTATAAGAAAATAAAAACTGTGCCAGCCATATATTACACATCTGCCTTTACATTTGTAGCTCCCCTTAAATGTATATTATACAAAGCCAATAACTTACCAATGAATGTTTCAGCTGTCTTCTTTGGCATGTTTTCTTTGGAGCCATTTTGGAATATGTGGCATGGTGGTTATAGGGGGATAATGAATATAGATGTTTCTTAGTTCTATATAATAGTTTTTCCTTATGTTGTGCCGCAAAGCAGCAACCCTGTTGGATCCCTGACATTTGGACTTTGCTTCTTTTCCTTAAACAATATCTCAAATTCAACCCCAGACCTACCCACAGCTGTTCTCTTTATAGCTTATGGAAATGGATGGAAGATGTTCTCCATTCTAAAACTTCCTTACCTATTGAGGGCACTTTTTAAAAAATGAATTAAGATAGGGTAATAGCTAGCAATGATTTGGTACTTGTATATCATGTAACTTATTAGATGAATTCTCACACTTTATCTTGCTTAGTATCTCAAGTAAAGAAGTGAATGATGAAAATCTTTTTTTAAAAAAAAAAAAGTATGTGGTTTCCAGCAAAGAGCAAATGGGACCTCTCCAAATCATCCTTTCTTGCCTAGGCAAGTTGCATTGAGACTTCCACGACACAGCCAGCATGCATTAAAGGCTGGGCAATTACTGGTAGAGGAAAGTTCTTTTTGGATCTTGTCCCTATCCTTTGAGAATGGTGACTTCCCACCCTTCTGTGCCCCCCTACTTCCAAAGTCTGTTGACTTTATGCTGGTTTCTGATTGCCCCAAGAGGCTCCCTGTTCAGCTTCTAAACGTACTCTACTTTATGCTCCAATATTTCTCTCCATCTTCTGAAACAAAAGACAACAAAATCTATCATAACTCTTCAGAACAGTTTATTTTATTTGGATATGAAAATTTAAAAAAAGTAAATCCTAATGAATATTATGGTTTAATGAGTAGGAGGTAGTTATTATTTTTTACACTTTACAAAGGAATATAAATTAACCTAAATGAGTGATATCATCGGGTGATAAAATGAGTTATGGAATCTCTCGTGGAATAGATTTTTAATACCCCTCTACATTATTTAAGAAACAGAGTTTATCAGTTTCAGGGTGAACATTTCCAGTGCCTGGGAATAGGAGGCTTCGAGGTTCTGTTCCATCTGTTGACTGCTAAGAGTTCTTCATAATGAGGTGAAACGGTGAAACAAAAACTGGCATTGATAATATTTACTTTTTTTTTTTTTTTTTGAGCATCTGAAATCTTTTATTGGAAGATCATTGCTGTTTACCATATAGAAGACTCAACGGCAGATGGACAGTGAAAACAGAGCCCATAGTGACTGGAGCAGGCCTCTGGGCTGGAGACCCTCCCCCCACCCCAGGAGCCAGCCTAGCGACTTCCGCCCCTCCCTGGACCCCCAGGCCTTTGGCATAATGCTGATTGGGGGTTGGGGGTAGCTTCCTGCAGGCAGTGAAACATACTTGTTTTCCTATGGCTGCAAATAAAACTCAGCTTACTCTCCAGTACCCTATAAAATTGGAAGGCTGTGGCCATATTCCCGTTCCCCACAGCTCTTCATTAAGATGTTTTCCCCATTTCATCTATGCTTCCTCTTATAATATTGTTCATAAGCCTTTCCAGGACTTAAATATATTCAGTAAATTGAAGGGACAAAGTGTTGGGAGAAATGTGTATCTTTTAAGTGCCCCATCCCTCTGCCCCACTATGGGTGTACTAGCATTTTGTGCTTTTAACATTCTTGGTTTGGTACTAATGAATACTAAGTTCTGTGAGGGTAAGATGAAGAAATCTAAACTATTTAAACTATTTATTTCCACATTTTGGCTGTTTCAGTAATACTGCTATGAATATTTGTGTACAAGCTTTTGTGTGGGTATATGTTTTCACTTCTCTTCTTTCAGGATTTCTGGGTCATATGGTAACTTATGTTTAACATTTTTGAGGAACTGCCAAACTGTTTCCAACATGGCTACAACATTTTCATCCAGTTTCTCTACATTCATGCCAATATTTTGCCTTTTGATTTTAGCATCCCATAGTGGGTATTAAGTGGCATCTCACTGTGGTTTGATTTATATTTTCCTAGTGACCAGTGATGTTCAGCATCTTTTTCGTGTGTTTACTGACCATTCATTTAGCTTCTTTGTGGAAGTGTCTATTCATATCATTTGCCAATTTTTAAATTGTGTCATTTACATTTTTATTCTTGAGTTGTAAAAGTTCTTTGTATATTCTAGATCCTAGTCCCTTATTAAATATGATTTGCAAATATTTTCTCCCATTTTACAAGTTGTGTTTTTACTTTCCTGATAGTTTCCTTTGAAGCACAAACATTTCTAATGTGATGAAGTCTATTTTATCTATTCTTTTTTTTTTTTTTTAAGATTTTATTTATCTGACAGAGAGAAACACAGCGAGAGAAGGAACACAAGCAGAGGGAATGGTAGCAGGAGAAGCAGGCTTCCTGCAGAGCAGGGAGCCCAATGTGGAGCTCGATCCCAGGCCCCTGGGATCTGACCTGGGCCGAAGGCAGACGCTTAAGGACTGAGCCACCCAGGTGCCCCTATTTTATCTATTCTTTTGTCACTTTTGTTTTTGGTGTCAAATCTAAGAGGGCTCTACTTAACTAGAGGTTATAAAATTTGCTCCTGTGTCTTCATCTAAGCGTTTTGTTGTTCTTCTGGCTCTTAATTTAGGCCTGTGATCCATTTTGAGTTACTTTTCACATATGTGTAAAGAAGATATCCAACTTCCAGTATTATTTGTTGAAAAGACTGTTCTTTCTCCATTGAAAATTCTTGGCATCCTTGTTGACAAACAGTTGACCGTAAATGTCTGGTATGGACTTTTGACCCCAAACTATGAGCGACTAAAAGGAATGAGAAAATATTTTTTAGGACTTAGCCAGAACATTAAAAAATAGATCTAATGAAGGGCCAGGACTAGGGTGAGGCAAGTGAGGCACTTGCTTTAGGCACAAAATTTAGAAAAATGTGAAAGGCAATATTTAAAAAAAATAAAATATTTTAAAAATCTATGATGAACAAAATATCAAAATTAAATAAAGACTGATTTGTATTGCTGATTTTTCCTTTGGCTTTAGCCTCTGATATGGCTTGGCACAGCATTATTAATTATCTTTATTAACCATTTGATATATTTTTTTTTTTTAGAGCAACAAGAGAGCATAATCAAACACTAGCACGCCCCATTCCCCTTTTTATTGCTTGTGTTGCTTAGTACTTCTGAAAACAAAAATTAATCTTGAATTCAACGTTCAACTGCCAAAGAAAGATAACAGCAGAGCACATAACTTAGGGCTCGAATGAAATTGTAAGCACTAGCTGGCGCAAAACAGTAGACATTGGTGTTTATTTATATGACCTTATCTGAAACTCTTCTCAACCAAGGTCTTCCAAACCGAACTGTTAACTCATACCAACATGATTCAGGTTCAAGCATACACATGGAATTACAGTGTGTTCTTTTGGATT
>CM053606.1:70223005-70275140 GCA_028646535.1 Procyon lotor | reverse complement strand
TTTGAGACCGGACTCGCCTCTTCCAACTCGAGTTCAATATGGGACCGAGAGGAAGAGGCCAACCATTTGATATTTTATCATGACTTTTTGCATTGGACTTTTAAAAAATGCTGTGCTGGAATAGGTTTATTTTGATTATTGGCACCCTCTGCCCTTAAATTTCCACTGAGGCAAGTGCCTCATTCATCTCACTCACCTCACCCTGTGCCAGTCCTGCTGACAAGTACGGATAATGGCTTCACACCCTAAACTTGCTACAGAAGTTATTTGCAAGCTTCATTAGCTAACCCCAAACAAATATCCATTCATCTAGCTAACCAGACAAATCCCTCTTTCCCTCCTTAATCAGAGAAAATTATTTATGTTGCACAACACGTGTATCTATTAGGTTAAAGTGGTGTTTGATGTTATGACACTTGATGCAATTTGTCTGCCTGAATAACACTGTATATTACACAGATCTAAAGTAGAGAGCCAGCCTGATTTCAAAGTGCCATCCCTTCACTAACTGTCCTCTGTAGGGCTTCAGTAGTTCCATCCTTTCCTTGCTAATTATCAGTATTAGGTAGTCATCTACCGTTCTGCTGACAAGACCATAGCAGTGACACAAATGCACATGACAAGTGTATGATGCTTCCAGGCAACTACAGTACCTAATCTCATAGTATTTTGGGTTCAGTAAGCATGGAGGGATTCTGCTGTTTAGTTAAGCACGTATCACGGAGCGTGGTTGATGTAATTGTTCTGATGGGCAAAAAAAAAGTCTGTAAGTATTGAAAAAGGATCGATGAAACAGAATAGAAAGATTCTTGGCCTGTGAGCATTAATTTTTCTTTTCATAGTGAGAGTTAGGTTTTTTCTATTAAAAATACTTTGGTTTTATATTTGACCCTAATCCATAATTCTCTTCACTTATTGCTTTGTGGCTAGGCAGCCATGACTGGAGTTAAGGAAGCCAACAGTGCTTTTTAATAGGTATTAACAAAGATATCTGAATTTTCAAACAAGAATAATGATTGGCTGAGAGCTAGGACTGCATAATAGGTCAGTTCAGACAGGAAGAGGTTAGAGAGAGAAATCTGAAGGAAAAGACTTACCAAGGAAAAGATGTTTCTGAGACTAGGAATGGAGTAGGAGGATGTGGCATCTAAGGATAAGATAAAAATACCCTCCATGAGGGTATCTCATGGAGCCCCAGTGGAGAAATATGTCTGAGGACACTGTACGTCCAAAATCTCACTGTTCTCTTCAGGGGTGGGCTTGCTAGTCCTGGGTCAAAATAAAATGGTAAGAAACAAGATCCAACCTCATCATCCCCACTAGTCTGGTTTCCTTTTTGTTACCAACTCACATTTAGCAGCTCATCTAGTCCCACACTGAGTTGAAATTAAAAAAAAGAAAAAAAGATAGTTAAATGTAAATAGTTGCCTTCTTATGAAGGAGCTATAAATGGCAATGTCCTGAAACCCTCTGCTATGTAAAATAACTTCTTTTTTCTACTGCTGGTCTCCATTTGAGCCATTGTCCATCCCAGACACTCTCTTTGCCAAAATACTCATTACTTTCCAGAGTAATGGTGATCCTTGCTCATGTCAGCCCAGCTCCCAGTTAGCACAGCCTCTGCTCACTGGAATTCCCTGTCACACTGCTTTCTAAAGTGTGTTCTACTGAAATCTGTTTGATGGTCACATAGTTTTTGAAAAAGATGAGTTTTTTTTAATAACTATAAGCTGAGAAACTTTTGCATTGCAAACTTGCAAGGATAGGGTACCAGTGGTGGTGCTGGTGGAGAAAGTGGTGGTGGTTAAGTGGGATCTATACAATGTCTGCCAAAAATATTTGACCATCGACTCTTCCTTCCTGAATCATTTTTTAAAAAGATTTTATTTATTTAATTATTTGACAGAAAGAGAGAGAGAGATCACAAGTAGGCAGTGAGGCAGGCAGAAAGATTCCCTGCTGAGTAGAGAGCCTGATGAGAGGCTCCATCCCAGTACCTGGAGATCATGACCTGAGCTGAAGGCAGACGCTTAATTGACTGAGCCACCTAGGCGCCCCAGGACACATTACTTTTCTGATATCAGTGTATGACAGTATGCATGGAGTATTACTAATCTAGGAAGTTCCCCTGAACTCCAGAGTCCAGAGTTTTGTTCTTCTGTTTTTCTTCAGAGTGCAGAGTTTTTATTGGTGCTCATCACCTAAATATGATTGATTGATTGATTGCCAATATGATAGAACTCCCAAGTGACCCAAAGGTCCTACATTAAACCATATTTTTTGTTGGTTTTCCTGGCATAGTCAGCTTCTACCTGAGCGGAGAGCCCAATGCAGGGCTCAATCCCAGGACCCTGAGATCATGACCTGAGCTAAAGGCAGAGGCTTAACCCACTGAGCCACCCAGGCACCCCCCTTCCTGAATGATTTTGATATGGATAGGGCTAAGGTGGATGTGGTTGTAAGATATCATAGTGTTCCTTAAGCATCAGTTTGGGAAATGTGTTCTATCTGTATCTTACTTCCTCAATTTTAAGCGAGGCTAAACATTCAGAAGTTTGAGGAGGAACTCCCCAAATTCACTTCAACTCCCAAATAAAAATTACTAAATCCATTCCCATTCCCAGAGTCATTTATAAGTATAATACAAATTGTTCTCCCATATTTGGTCCATATGAAAATATTTTTTAAGACTTTTTTTAAAGATTTTATTTATTTGAGAGTGAGCAAGATTGAGCACACAAGCAAGGGCAGGGGGAGTGAAAGAGGAAGAAGCAGGCTCCCCACTGAGCAAGGAGCCCAACGTGGGGTTGGTCCCAGAACCCTGGGATCGTGACCTGAGCTGAGGACAGATGCTTACCCACTTGAGCCACCCAGGCACCCCACACGTGAAAGTATTCTATTGCTCAGCTGTACGGGT
Organism: Procyon lotor; assembly: GCA_028646535.1. NCBI lineage: Eukaryota > Metazoa > Chordata > Mammalia > Carnivora > Procyonidae > Procyon > Procyon lotor. The sequence continues at coordinate 70,272,223 of CM053606.1, read as the reverse complement.
TTTCTTTTTTTGCTGTGTAACAAATTACCACAAACTCGGTGGCTCAAAATATTTTTATTATTATTTTTTTATTTATTTGAGAGAGAGTCAGAGAGCGCATGAGAGGAGAGACGATCAGAGAGAGAAGCAGACTCCTCACAAAGCTGGGAGCCTGATGCAGGACTCGGTCCTAGGACTCCGGGATCATGACCTGAGCTGAAGGCAGTCGCTTAACCAGCTGAGCCACCTAGGCGCCCTCAGTGGCTCAAAATAATGCACATATATTATCTTACAGAGTCTGTACGTTACATATCCAGGCATGATTTAGTTGTGTCCTTTGCTTCAGGGTCTTAACCAGTCTACACTCAAGATGTCAGTTGGGTGTGTGTTGTCACCTGAGGCCTGGGGTCTTCTTCCAAGTTCACATGGTTGCTGGCAGAATGTATTTCTTTGCAGCTGTACAACTCATGGTGGCTTGCTTCTTCAAAGCAGGAGAGTCTCTGAAGTCAGGGAGGCTCAGTCCCTCTCTTTAAGGACTTTCACCTGATTAAGTTGGGATCACACAGGATAATCTTCCTTTTGATTAACTCTCAGTCAACTCATTTGGGACCTTGAGGATATTTGAAAAATCCTTTCACCTTTGCTAGGTGCTATATAATTGGCTAGAAGCAAGTCCCAGGTTCTGCCTATACTTAAGGGGAGGAGATTAGTGAAACTTGTGTCTCCTTGGGGTCACCTCACGCTATGTCTGCCTCCTCTTCCCAAAGCCAGATTTTCTTTTTAGAGCAATTCTTACTTTTCTTGAAAAAAAGTTTTTACTATTTAATTTACCTATGAATACTATCAGTTATGGTAGCTTTTTAAAACTGTGTCCACTAGTGAAACAAAGCCTTTTATCAATCCTGTTCTCAATGCTTGTTTGAGAAACTGTACTACAACTTGAATTAGATTATTCAAAGGCTGCAAATTTAAAATATATTCCTGTACTTGAGTGTCAATTTTGAAAGAATAGTCATGGAAGAGACTATCACATTAAGATATATAAGTATGATGAATTTTATTGTTTTTAAATATTTCTGTTGACTTTATGGGGTGCCTGGGTGGCTCAGTGGGTTAAAGCCTCTGCCTTTGGCTCAGGTCACGATCTCAGGATCCTGGGATTGAGCCCCACATCCCTGCTTTGCAGGGAGCCAGCTTCCCCCACCCCTCTCTCTGCCTGCCTCTCTGCCTACTTGTGATCTCTCTCTCTCTCTGTCAAATAAATAAAATTAAAAAAAAATATTTCTGTTCACTTTTGATGGAAGATTAAAAAAAAAAAATTGTGACCCCCTAGCCTGCAGGTTTCTTCTCGTTCTGGTAGCACCTGTGAATTGGGACAGTCAGGCTGAGATGTCTAATCATTAATGTAGATATTTAAAAACAGAAAAACTAGGCCTAAAAGTTCTTGAGCAACTGACCACTATACTCAAATTTTTTACTATACTGTCATGGTGTTTGTTGTTAATCTCATAGAGATGTTTACATCAGGGAGAGACCTAAATAAATTCTTAGTAACTATTTCTTCATGGCTTTAGTTATAAAATAGTTACAAAATAACTGTCTTTTTAATATCCAATTCAAAAACTAGAATTACTGAAATATTTTTTTTCCCAAAAGAGACCAATTATGTAACTCTATGGAGTTGTTTTGTGGCTAATTCAGAGTAACAATTAGTTAGCGTTATGTATGCTTATTTGGATATGTGGTTATGTACTGAATAAGGGTAGAATGTGGTAAGGAAGCAAATTTCTTTTTACTGCAATGGAATCTTGTTTTGTAAGGAAGGTTTGTTCATTTTAAATGGTTGTTATGGTGCCTTCACACAAGTAAAGTCTTGAGAAAAGAAACATGGTCCTAAGACTGGAAGCATGTCTGAATTGTCAAATTTTCTGTTTTTTTTTTTTTTCAAGAAGGCTTAGTTCCCTGATTCTAAGAGAATCTTATCTTTCTGAAAAGAGAATTCAGTTCTGGAATGCAGTTCTTTTGAATTACAAAAAAGGTTGCCATTGAAATATATGTGGTGGTAGACTTCCCTTAACCAAAAAAAGACAATTAGATCATTGTCACTAGATTGTTAGACACACTAGACAAAAATGGTTGGAGCTAAAAAAAGAAATACTAGAATATCAACATGGTAGGAAAACATGAGAACAAAGGAAATAAGTAGCCCAAGCTATTGGGGATAGCTTTAGTCAAAATAGTGGGCACTCTTGTTTAAAGATAATATAGTGAGATTTGAACACTAGTGACTACATCTACCTCACTATATTAACTGACCTTTAAATATGATTGTCCCTTTCATTTGACCAAAGGACATTTACCTCATAAAAGAAGCTATTCATTCACTCTAGAAAGCTAATATAGGAAAATATGCTAAATTGACATTTAGCATTATCTCAAAACACCTTTATGATAACTTATGTTATTATTTCCATATGATTTGAATTTGAGATTTTAAAATGTGTTTTAAATCCATTTAAAATAATAGCTAGATATCCAGGTAGCTATTAGGGTTATCTGGTAATGATATTAGGATTTTTCTTAACAGCTAAGTAATTGCTTCTTTTCCATGCTAAAGGCAAATTGAACTCTATGCCCTCTTCAAGATTTACACCTGTAATATATGAAGTAATGGGACAGCAGACTGACATTTTATGTACCACAACATTGATTTATAATGAGGAGAAATGCCTTTCTACATTGTCTTGATAATTTGGGAAGTAGTGGGAGCAAAGAAATGGGGAGTTATCAAGGTTGCAAATGCTGGTTGACCCATGATCCAGAGCTATGGGTCTGCCAGCTAGGGTTTTTCTTTAAGATATCTTTTTACTGCACATGAACACATCTGGTCTCCCCATTCGCTCCCATTGGGTCCCAGAATCTTACAAGTCATATGGAACACATTAAACAAAACCATTTCAGCAAGCACAGTGCTTTGGATATCCGCCTTAATTTGACACAAATAAAAAGACTTTGGATACCTTATGGCTATAATTACATCAAAAAGAACACAGGCAATTTCACTTTCTAGTCTCATGAAGTTGAAAAGTATAGGTCTTGTAATAAGACAGAATTCAATTGGAGGTATCCTGAATCCTTTATCTCTTGCAGGAATATTTATATGATTTTAGAATACTTGACACTAGTGACTGAATGTTTCCCTCCCAAACACTCTCAGGAAGTAAACAAATGGATACATTTAGGATTAAAAGTATATGAAAAAAGATAAGATATCCAGTCCCTAGAATCTAAATGGATTTGAGTATACCAATCACTGCTCTATTTTAGTGCTAAGTATGAAATCTAAGCTAACAAGTACAGCCAAGAAAGCCTAGTGAGCACTTTCAGTGCACTTTGTTAACCTAACAAAGCCTAGGGGGACATCATATATATATACCTGTGCTACAGGAAGAACTCCTGTTGCTCCTTATGAAAAGAATGCCTAATTTTAAACAACTAATGAGCTTGGTGGGGTGAACCAAGCTTCTAAAGATTTCCATAGATTTAGAGCTAATGAGAGCCAAGTTGTGAGCTGATTTGTATCAGTGGGAAGTTCTGCTTTTTGCTTGTCTAAAGGATGGAATAGAAGTGTATAATGGCTTTTGCCTAGAGGCAATTCTCAGGCTAGCTTTTCACTTTAGCAAAGGTCTTCTCTTTGCCCCCAGGGCTTCCTACAGAACAACTATATGTGGAGGTCTTCTTAAAGGGAAGATTATTTTTAGATACACAAGTGCTTGAAAAGAGATACTTCCATCAAATCTATTTATTCAGAGACAGACGCCTAGAAATTTGTACAATTTCATTCCCATCCCCTCATCTCCACTGTGTTTTATTGTTGTTGCTGTTGTTGTCTTAACTGAATTTAATCAAACTAGTTGAATTTCGGGACACAGCTTTCTTTCATAAACATTAAACATACTTAGTTGTTTTTAGCTTTCATCTTATCGTATTATCCAATTTATGTTATATAAATTATTTCTTCCTGCCCTTTGTTATGAGTTATTTTTGTGAGTTATTTAATATCCAATTGGTACAAATTGGAACCATGGAGTTTCCATGAAAAGTAACCATTGTCTCTCTGTGGGTATTGATATTAAATTTAGTAATATTAACAGCATAATAACAACAGGCACAATCAGAATTACTTTAAGCAGAGCATTATCCTACAAGACACTGTGGGATTAAGCCATTTTAGTGGCATTAAATACCTGTCATTTTATTTCTATCACTTTGCAGTGGGTGGTTGATTGGGATTAGTGGGTAGATTAGTCTTTTTATGGAAATGTTTATATGCATTCAAGAAGCACACCCTAAATGGCTGTGTCCTACACTCATTAATGGTTGTGTAGGCCGTGGTGCCTGCTCTTTAAGGGGGGAACATTCTGAGGAGAGACACCTAGGATTAGGATGCACTTCAGATAGCTTTCAGTTCAAAAATATGGATTGATCAGGTGAATTTTTCTTCCTCAGTCTGTCTCATCCCGCCCTCAAATCCCCATACGAGAAGGAAATTCTAAAAAAAAAAAAAATTGGGGATTAAAAAAAAAAGCAGCTGAGAAGGATTGGTAACAGAAGAGAGAATTGGCCCAAAGAGAGACTACTTGCTCTATAGACCCCAAGGAACTCAAGTCTCCGAAATACTAGGTGTGAAGGGAAGTAAACCAGAAAGCAGAGGTGTTAATTAGAGTCTATCTACAGAGCATTTGAACTCCATCACCAGCACCCTGTCCATGCATTGAATGGAATGCCTGGTAGATAGATGTTTTTTCCCAGGAGGAAGATTGGAAATTTCTTCTCAAAAGAAATTAAATGAGCTATTTGATGAGAACTGGGGTGTCTAAGGTGAACATTGGAACACCAGAAAAGCCATGGCATTTAGGAGTCTCAGTGTTACAGTGGATCCAAACAGTCATCAAATTCTGCCCATAAATACAGTGCTCATAAGCAGTGTTTTTAAACATAATTGTTCAGAATGCAGTCATGGGTAATCATTTTAGGAAAGCTGGTCACATGAAAGTGAAAATAAACATCCCCCACCACCGCATAAGCCCCTTAAAAAGAGTAGTACAACCTCCACAAAATAATACTTTTAATTAGAACTCAAAGAAATTTGAAAAGCAATTGCAAACCAGACAAACAAAAAAAATAGGTATGAGACATTAGTCAAATGGTCAGAGAATGAGAGATTTCTTAGAGAATAAAAATGTGACCTTAATATACAGAATTCAATGGAAGTGTTAGGATTTAAATACATGTCACTATCCTGGGACATAGAATGAGAAAGGAGGTTTAAAAAACTGTTTGAAATTACAAAGATAACCAATGGAGAAGAATGTTTTAAATATTTTGCATGATTGAGGAGAGAGAAAGTGGGGAATGGTATAAATGCATTAAATTCTCATCTATCACAGCCGAAGGTAAGAGACAATGTTTAAAGTAGTTAAGTAAAGTATGTCAGTATGAGTGTTCTATTGAAAAGAGTAGGGGAGAGGTATAATGCCAGGAGGACAAAACCGGAAATGGTCATATGGGGAGTCCGTGGAAAGCAATACTGGGGGTGAGGAGGGGGTAGGCAAGGGAAATGTTTTCCATTATTATTTGCCTCTGTTTGTGTTTTAAACACTATGATGATATTAATTTAATGAACACTGAAACTTTATTTTAAAGATCTCTATAAGGGGAGAATGATGTGATGGAAAATATACAAGTGGGCCACTGAGTATGATAATGTTTGAGTGAATCTGCTGCTAACTTTGGTCATATTATTTACAATAGGAAGCCAGTTTCCTCAACCGGAAAAGATCCAGAACTTTTCCACTTCTCTGATTTTCTGTGATTTCTATGAATGTTTTTCTTCCTTGACTTTGGGAAGCTACATAGTGCATGAGCATCATTTGGAAACACACACACATTCACACACGCACACCAATTGAAAATGCAGCCCTTTGGTAATTGCAAAGAAAGACATGCTCATTTTTTGATGCTTCCTTTGTAGCTGTGGGAAGTATATGAGGACAAAATTTTTGGCAAAAAAATGTGTTTTTTGAATAAAACCACCCAAGGTCTTTCATTATTTTTTTACCTTGCAGAAATGGTATTCTTCATTATTTGGAGGTGAAAATATGAACCCCATAGTTCAGGGTAATCTAAGGCTAAAACTTTGATAAGTATATTTGCTTATTTTTTAAAAGGAAAAATCTCTTTGGTTTTATACTACCATCCACATAATATTCTGCCTTTGGCCTCAAAGAAAGAGACAAGCCTATTTTATTAGAGATCTTAGCCCCAAAAGATAATACTTACCTATGCACACCTGATAACAATTAAGAATTGAATTAAGGATTATATGATGTAAGAGGATCAAAATTTAATGTATATCTAAGTATTTCCAATTGCTTGCTGGCTTCTGTATTTAAATGCTTGTTTTTCTATTAGCCCAATAAGGTGGAGATAAGTATTTTTTCTTGTGAAATATTTTCATTGGGAAAGAGGTTTTCTTTCAAATGGCTTTGTAGTTGAGACCCTTTTTACATCCAACAACAGTTTTCATACCATGGTGCACTCTTTCTCTGTGTGCTGGATATTTAAAATTACACACAAAGTCTTTCTTACCTTTCACACTCCACATCTACTCCACATGAAAATGAATGTAGTGTATTGGTGTTCAATCCAAGTAACCAGTTATGGCTAAGTAGTATGATACAACACTATCCCCTGAAAAGAAGAAAATTGTTTGAAATAATTAAGCAAAATGTATAATTTCATTAGTGCCAAAAAATGCTGATGTCTAGGTGACGCTCAGTTGTCAGCAGATTCCCTTTAATATGACCTTGCAATCCACAAGCTAAGTGTCCTGTTAATTTTGAAGAAAATTTGTTGTTATGACTACCATCTGAATGGCCTGAACGGACTCCATAATGCTGAGACCATGAGCCACCTTCAGAAACATATCACAGTAACATACTTAAGAGGAAGAAGATTTTGGTAATTACTTTTGAGAGATAAATGTAGAACCTGTCAAAAGAAAAGCAGATGAATCTCTCCTATAGTTTTTCAAAACTACTAGCATCTTCATTATCAGTACTAGGCAATGATCATATTTGAGACATTTGATTAGTAAGTGAAAGATTTTGAATTTATAAGGATATTACAGAACTTTCCATGTTCCAAATGGCTGTATTGTGATATTTATTATTTGACTGCTAGTTTAATAACACTTTGTAGATAGTATAATACATCATATGGGTAGAAGTACCTGGAACATTTAAATGCTTTGTAAATGAAGAATCACTATTTTTTTTTAAATTTATTTATTTGACAGAGAGAGAGATCACAAGTAGGCAGAGAGGCAGGCGGGCGGGGGGTGGAGGGGTGGGGAAGCAGGCTCCCTGCTAAGCAGAGAGCCCCATGCGGGGCTTGATCCCAGGACCCTGAGATCATGATCTGAGCTGAAGGCAGAGGCTTTAACCCACTGAGCCACCCAGGTGCCCCAAGAATCACTATTATTATACTATTACAGTGTTAAGAATTGTGTTCACATGGAAAAATAAAATACTCATAAATATGACCCAGTGATGGGTATCATTTTAAAAAAGTGATGATAAGCCTGGTAGCAAATTCTCCATTCCCCAAATTAAAACCAGAAGTAGTGATTTAAGAATGCCTTCAGTTTACTTGAACTGAGTTATTGTTTGAAAAGGCAATGTGGGATTTCACACAAAGACGTACTAAGATAGTCCTTTCATTAATTTTTGCTGCTACTTTGGAAAGAGCTTGTCACTCTTGGAGTATTGTCTTTTATACCACTCACATTAGACATTGGCTATGGCAGGAAAAGTGAATGAGAAGCCCTACAAACCTCATATCCAAAGAAGTAGCCCTTTTAAGTTGTCAAAAGTTGGTAAATACTCCCTGGTGGTATTATTGAGTGCCCAAAGAGAATACCTCCTTTATGGCTTTGCCTCATTTTCCATTCTCTTTGCTTATCTCTTTTCAGCAAAATAGTAATGTTATTAGGGGTGACATAATAATGAAAAATCACATTGGCCCTTAAAACTGTTTTTTTTTTCTTTTTATGGGAATTTATACCATGACAGTAAGAACATGTGATGATCTCATCTTCCTCCCCATTCTACTGGGGAGGAATATTAGCGTAATATAATGTGGGCTGGATGGCAACAGCATGTCAAGGCTCATGGCTGTTGGAGACCCATGAGTATGGCCTGAAGTATCAAGTCTGGAAAATGATGGAATCTGCTGTGGAAATGAGCAAGAGCAGTTACTGTTCACTGAGAGAGTAGACAGGAGGGGTGGGGTTAGTGTTGGTCACTTGATTGTCACCCACATAAGTTCTCCAACATCCGATAAAGATTTTCCCACAGGGCTTGCTTAAAATGTGAAAATATTGTTTACTTAAAATTTTTTATTTCTGGAATATGATGTCTCTTTGATTCATAATTAGATGAGAATTGTTTGTCATTTTGGATTTTTGGGGGGGCAGGAGATGTGACATGGAGTCAGGAAGGGCTTAAGTTTTCTTTGTTGCGTATCGCAAATATGAGAATTTATTTGTCCCTATTTACTTGTAAATCCACTGTTAAGTCCGGGTAGAATTTGAAAACTACCCCCCCCCAATGCCTTTATAGAGTCTCAGAAAACAGGAAAAAATGTCAAGAATACCTTTAGGACTAATATATGAAAGTAATTTGAATTGCATTTAGTGACTATAGAAATTTAATCTTTTTTAAAAAAGATTATTTATTTGAGAGAGAGTGGGAGGGGGAGGGGGCAGAGGGAGAGAGAGAAAGTTCTAAGCATACTCTGTGCTCAGCACGGAGCCTATTTCAGGGCTTGATCTCATGACCCTGAGATATGAAGCCGAAACCAAGAGTTGGACACTCATCTGACTACACCACCCAGGTGCTCCTAGAAATTTAGTGTTTGAGGTTATTTCCTTAGTCAAAACTAATACTGGTGAAAACTATACACAGCTAGATAAAATACACTTTCTGAAAAAATCCAAAGATTGAGTATTCATTAGATTAAATGTCTATCAGTTTTTAAATGAAGAGGCAATACCCTTGGTCATTATTTTTAACACTTAAAATTAAAATAGGTGGGGCACCCTGCATGGCTCAGTGAGTTAGACTTTTGATTCCAGCTCAGGTCACGATGTCAGGGTTGTGAGATCAAGCCCCATGGCTGGCTCAACTCTCAGCAGGGCATCTGCTTGAGATTCTCTCCCTCTCCCTCTGCCCCTTCCCACCATGCTCTCTGTCTCCAAAATAAGATAAACGAATCTTTAAAAAAAAAAAAAAGTGAAATAGACATAACAATAGGAATGTACTTAACCCTATGTATCCTTAAATATGGCTAAGATGATAAACTTTGTTTTGTGTATTTTACCACAACTTAAAAAAAAGTAAACCAAATACTTTCTCTATTACAGAAAAAGTATCCTGGCTCTCACTTGGGGCAGGCATTTGGAAGGGTTCTAGGTGGAGACTAAATTCAAAGACACAGACTCCTGCTTTAGAGTCACAGAAGGCAACAGCTAAAAGGCATTTTTGGAAATCAGGGAGACTACCTTCTCTTTTCCTAGATTTGTAAAATATAGTCCAGACAGGTAGAGTGACTGGTGCAAGATCACGTAGATCACAGAATAGGAGTGTCTCTATACTCCCAGTCTTGGCTCTAAATGCTGCACTGTTCTATCCTGGTGAGTAAATTAGCATTGACCCTTCTCCTTAAACACCATATACTTTGTATATGGGTGCACTCATTACTGTCAGTTTGACCATTTGTATTTTTTTTCCTACTTTTTCTCCATTTCCGTCTTTTTTCCACAATAACCTCATGTACATTCCACTTTTGCCAATATTTCTATTTTCCTTTTCACCAACTTTAGGAAATGAACTAGGCCTTATACTATGGCAAGCTGATTTTTTTCTGGCATAGACAAAACAAAAGCAAAAACAGTTGTTTTCTTATTATCATTGGCATAAAATACATTAGAGATGTATGTTACAGTTAATAACAAACATTCACATATATTTTCTTTTTTTTTCATTATTTTCAATTAGCCAACCTACAGTACTTCATTACTTTTTAATGTAGTGATGAATACTGGGTGTTATTTGCAACTAATGAATCACTGAACACTACATCACATATATTTTCTATTTGATCTTTAAGGGCAGATAACTTTAGAATGTAAGGCCCATGAGGGAGGGGCCTTGGCTGGTTTTGTTTTCATTGTTATGTCCTGGTACCTGAAAATAGTGTCTGCCACATAGTCATTGTTCAATAAATATTTGCTGAATGAATAAATTATATCACATTTTAGAAATGAGTTTTTGCTCAATTAACATATATATTAGGAACAAAGGCTGGACTCAAGTCCACTGCTCCTAATTCCAAAGCCAGTGCACCTTGCAAATCAAGACAGATTTATAAAATATGAAGAGATTATGTGAAAGCAAAATAGGTGTGAAGGAAAGACCTAACAACTTTGCATCTGAGGTCATAACTGCCTCGGGGCCAAAGAAGAGGGTTGACATTGATAGACAAAAAGAAATTATGGGCTGGGGACATGGGATATGGAGAACTCAGGATAGAGGGAATCAGGATTGAGATTATATGAATGTGCCATTGAAATGGATTCAGTAAATTGAAGGAGAGGATTCTGATTCCTCCCCTCACTTTACCCCTCCCTATATGCTTCCCTCTGCAGTAAGAGCGAAGACACCCAGGCCTAATTTCAGCCATAAATGATGCTAAACAAACACATAAAACAAGAAGCAAACAAAAGCCCTCTATATGGCTACAAAATATTTATTTATGAGGCTGCTACATCAATAACACTAATTATACTGTAATTGCCAAGAACTGAAATTAATGTGATTTTGTGGAAATCCACAATCAATCTCAGGCCTAATTTCTGTGAATGAATGCACTCGGAACAAAATTTCAGTTTAGAGAGCATATTTCATTCTTAGAGTACTTGGCAAAATGACATTGGGGAGGAGAATTGTAAGATGTAATAGTATACTTCCATCCTAAACTATAAAGCCAATAAAGTCAGTTCATTCAGTACTGCCTGATTATAAGGCAGCTCCTTAATGGTTGCACAGTGAAACTGGTTCTCTGAATTATCAGACCTTACCTCTAGCCATGAGAAAATTCTCAGGATAGTAGCCTGAAAAGTTCGGTGATCGCAGCAGCATAATAATATTTCCCCAGCCATACATAGAGGTACAGTAAAATTGAGTTATTTTCTGTTTAGATAGCAAGTGTAAATGAGAGAGACAAAAGGCCTTTCTCCTGAGCTGCTTCAGCATATGGAAACGAAAATGTATTTTACACAGTTCCCAATGTGAATATTATGTTCTCTACTTTGTGGTTAATTTTGAGCAACACTGTGGTCTTGCTCAAGATTTTAAAAATCCATCTTACTTTCATTTTGTGAATGCTTCTTATCTAGAGTGTTGTTCTAATACTGTAGAACTGGAATGGAGCTAGACCTCTTGTTTGTATTTCAGAGACTAAACAAGAGCTGCTGAAAATAAGGGACCGTATTCTAAACATTCAATTTTAGCGTGGAAAACACTGTTTACATGGTCCACAGTAACGGCAGCTGTTTCAGCTATTTAAATAGTATAATTACACATTGCATTCCAGAGTATAACAGTAACAGTTAGTTTACTAGCAAATCTCAAATTGAATGTCCTCATTCCTATATAAACATGTACAGGTAACCTATCAATAGTTACTGCCAATTATATCTGAACTATAATTTGGTCTTTATTGGAGCTGCAGGGCTTGAAAAGAGTACTTTCCTTGGGAATGTTGAACCTTCCTCCATCCCCCAAACGATAAAAAAAAAAAAAAAAATACAGTTGTCAGCATAATGTCTTGACATTCATGATGCCAGCCTGTCTTTACTGGTGTCAGATGTGAAAATAAATAGATATTAAACTGTCAGTCAATGAAATTGCAAAGTCAAGAACAGCTCTAGCTGTGATCCTGTGTGTTCTATTTGATGGACACAGGTGTTTAAGTGTTATGAATTCAACAGGGCCAGGGAACAAGAGAAACATTTTCTAGCAGTTTTCTATTTGCTAAAACATCTGAGATGAACTTTCCTACATCTGAGGACTTCAGTAGAATCTCAGAGGCTTAAAAAAGTGCCAAGAATTCCTCCACTATTATCAGTGCTAAAATGTGAAAAGTTGGCCCCAATTCCTGAAGGTATATTCTGTTATCATCTTTGGATGCAGGGTCTCCAAAGCCAAATAAGGGGCAGCTCCATTGGCCTTGAATGCACATTTGTGACAGACACCACACACCCACCCTGTTTATTTATTATTCATAAGACATTTAAAGCCAGTCATCTGTCACTGATAAACATTAACAGTATTAAAAATTAACAATCACCTTACAGCATGATGAAACCACCTCTTCCTTCTGCTTGATGAGTCCTGGAGCAAAGCACATAATATTCACTTCTAACACTTATAACTTTAGCCATTGTTATTACCTTTGCTGTTATCATTAGCAATATTATGGTGTTGGTCTATGTGAGAGATCTCACCCTCTTGATGATACAAATTTGTCATTCTTCAATAAGTAGCATTAAATTTGTATCACAACAAATACTGTTAAATTCTCTTACCAGGAAATGACACTTTGTAATGACAACCTAAACAAAACTCTGTGCTTGAATACTAACTAGCTGCATGAAGAAAGAACTGGATCCTTGTTGCTCTCAGACTCTTACACTGCACCACTGATCAGTTCACAGACTAGTGTTCTCAAATCTCAAGACTTATAACTGGTGATTTTTGTGCCAGCAGCAAGTTTAGATGTCTGCAGTGATCAAACTGAAATGTTGCAAGGCTGATAAAATACAATTTATATTCCTATGATAATTTATTAAATTTTGTGTAGAAATCGTAGGTTGAGCCTTTCCCTGATAATTCTCTTACAATTATAATTTTCTTTTGGTGTCTGCCTCTGTAAGGACCTGAGCCAATGCAGTTAGAAAAGGCAGTTTAGAAAGATTACTCCGGTAGCTAATTGGAAAATGACATTTGACAGAAACAAATCTTATCAGATCAGATTAAATGCCTCACTCTGATTTATATCTTCAAATCAATATCCACGTTCAAACATTTCCAAACTTGGGGACGGGTGGTGTTGGCAGTGACTTTCAACTAAAATCAAGATGGATGCAGATAATGAGCAATAGCACCACAAGAGTTGGAGATGCAACTAGCATCTCCTAGTAAGAAAGCCTAGCTTTATTTTCCTGCTTATGGAATAAAAAACCTGTTATGCCTCTTTATCCATTAAGATGTTTTGTATTATTTTCTCATCATTACTTTATCGATCAGGATAGCTACTATTTTCTGTTTGCTCTTCCTCATCTTGTTCTTTGTGGTAGATTGCAAAAATGGCCACAATTCTTTATTTCTACATCCTTTTGAAGTGTGTTGGCTATTCCTCCCATCAGGAGGTAAAGTCCATTATTTCCCCTGTTAAGTTTGCCTGCCCTTATGATTGGCTTTGAGCAATAGAGGGGGAAAGTGGTGATAGTTTGTCAGTCCATGCCTCGATCTCAAGAGTCCTTTCATGCTTTTCACTCTCTTGAATTCCTTCAGAGCTGCGATGTGAGTAAATCTGGGCCAGCCTGCTGGGTGATGAGAGACACATGGCCCAAGTGCCATTATCACCCCAGCTAACAGCCAGACAACCACCAGAAGCTGACTGAAAGCTGACTAAAAATATCAAGAGTAGGTCCAACTGAGTCCTGAAAAATCACACACCTGAGCCTAGCCTAAATCACTGTCCCACAGAATTGTGAGTTAACCAAATAGTCATTGGCTTATTTTTTTAAAATATTTATTTATTTTAGAGAGAAAAGGAGAGAGAGAGAGAGAGAGTGATCAGGGGAAGGGCAGAGGGAGAGAGAGAGAATCTTCAAGCTGACTCCACGCTGAGCAAGGAGCTGGACATGGAGCTCGACCCCAGGACTCAGAGATCATGCCCTGAGCGTGATGGCTCAATCGTTGATTGAGCTCAACGCTCAATCGCGTTGGCTGCTTAATGGCCTGAGCCACCCAGGTGCCCCAAATGGTTGTTGTTTTAAAACACAGTGAAAACTAACTAACATTCCCTTTTTAACTCATTACAATGTAGTTTTGGTTTTCATCAACCAACTTGCCTTGTCCTGGTCATTAAATACTGACTATGGTTGCCAATTTTAATGACCTAATTATAATTCTTGTCCTACATCCTTTCTTTGCTGCAATGTCGTTAACTTCTCTTTTCTTACCAGACAGCAGAATAGCCTTCATTCTGCTTCTTTATTGACAGATCTAGTTGTTTCTTCTGGTTGCCCCTTATATGTTGGGGCACTTTAAGGATCTGGCCTTAATCGTTTTCTCTATCTATATATGATGTCCTTGAGTGTTTACATTCATTTGGATATTTTAAACTTGTATATATTTGGACATTTAAATGTGCATCAGCTGGCCCAGTCAGATATATGTGGAAGCTCAACTGAGATATTTAGCAAGTGCCTGTAACTTAAAATAAGTTTGAGTTTTAAGTCATAATTCACTTTCCCTCTTAATATTTTGTGACTCTAGTAGTCATAAAAATTTCCAATCTGGATACCTCAGTCATCCTTGTTGCTTCCCTGAATGTTCCTTTTGACATTGAAACTTTATCTTTCCTTAGCCTGTGATCACAAAACAGCAGCTCAGACTTTGTGGCCCGTCTTTCCCCAATATTACCGGAGTTACATTCCCAAAGAAAATGTCATTATCCTCCTTATGGCCCTTGGTACAAGTAAAATATAAGCACTTTACTATATATTTTAGAATCAGAAACACTAGCTTTAAAGTCAGTCTTCCAACATAAGAAGCCTATGACCTTGGTTAACTTTGTAGCTTCTCTGAACTTCCATTTATATGTATAATATACTTTAAGTCATTCTGACCATTGAAAGACATACTCTATGTAAGGCTCTTATCAGAAGGAATGGCATATAGTGAATATGAATGTTTCACCTAAATTTCACAGTCTGCCTCTGAGTTACTTCCCTAACAAAATTTCTTGCTACCCACCCCTCATCTATATTTTCCCATTTACTCCTGTGCAAATGGAAGGAACATGATCCACACAAGACCACAATGAATTCTGACACTACCTGCACTTTCTGGGTGTTCCCTAAAACACCAGGAATTTCAATAATTCTCCAGAAGTGCTCACAGAACTCATTGAAAGCTATTACACTTGTGATTATGGTTTATTACAGAGAAAGGATACAAATTAGAATCAGCCAAAGGAAGAGGCACAGAGGAGAGAATCCAGGAAAATATCAGAAACAGAGCTTCATTTGTCCTCTCCCTTTGGAGTCAGGACACATTGCTTTTCTTTTCTTTTCTTTTTTAAAGATTTTATTTATTTGACAGCGAGAGAGAGATCACAAGTAAGCAGTGAGGCAGGCAGAAAGACTCCCTGCTAAGTAGAGAACCTGATGAGGGGCTCCATCCCAGGACCTGGAGATCATGACCTGAGCTGAAGGCAGACGCTTAATTGACTGAGCCACCCAGGTGCCCCAGGACACATTACTTTTCTGATATCAGTGTATGACAGTATGCATGGAGTATTACTAATCTAGGAAGTTCCCCTGAACTCCAGAGTCCAGAGTTTTGTTCTTCTGTTTTTCTTCAGAGTGCAGAGTTTTTATTGGTGCTCATCACCTAAATATGATTGATTGATTGATTGCCAATATGATAGAACTCCAAGTGACCCAAAGGTCCTACATTAAACCATATTTTTTGTTGGTTTTCCTGGCATAGTCAGCTTCTACCTGAAATCATATTGCTAGACTATGCCCCATGACCTCAAACAAAGACACTCCTACCAAGTATGACATCCCAGAGGCTTAGAGATTACTTCCCAGAAGCCAAGAACAAAAGTCAGACCTCATTTTAGACAAGGTTAAGTTCTTTATTACAAACACTATTATATACTTACTAGAAATTATTATTTATATGTCTTTTCTCTGTAGGCTACATGCTCCCACAGGAGGAAGAGCACATATTTTTAAGTCAGATAGACTTGTATTCAAATCTTAGATCCATTGCTTATCTCAGGATGACCTTGGGCAAGTTACAAAGCTTTAGTTTTCTAATCTAAAAAATAGGTGAAATTATATGAATATTATAAGATTGTTCTAAGAATGGGGCACCTGGGTGGCTCAGTGGGTTAAAGCCTCTGCCTTCAGCCCAGGTCATGATCTCAGGGTCCTGGGATCGAGTCCTGCATAGGACTCTCTGCTTACCAGGAGCCTGATTCCCCCTCTCTCTCTGCCTGCCTCTCTGCCTACTTGTGATCTCTCTCAGTCAAATAAATAAATGAAATCTTAAAAAAAAAATCATTCTAAGAATGAATTAGATAATATATGTGAAATATATATAGGAATATCTGACCACAGTAATCATTTAATATTAACAGTGGCAAATTATATGATTATTATTATTTTTCCTTTAATATCCTCACAGGTTATAATTAACATCCCAATTCTTTTATTAGGAAAAGAGAGCAAAAAGTAACAAAGGAAAAAAATAAGCTTAAATAGCTCAGAGACTGATTCGAATTTCATTAAGTATCATATTTCAATCATAGATAATTTGTATTAATTCCACAAGCTAACAACTTTATGCTTTAGATTATTATTTCTAAAATAGGAGATCTATGGTTATCAGGATATTGACAATACTGTGTGAAGAAAACTATAGCTAATAGCCATCTTCATTAAAGAAAATCAGACTTTAAGTTAAATCAAGAGCATCTACAAAAGAAAACTGAACTTTCAAGATTAGTGACTGAGTGTGAAAAACTAAATCCCAGACATAGGGCGAGCTTATAAATGATCTCCAACTTTCCTCAAAGGAAAAGCTTTTTGAACATCTACATAAATGATATATCCAACTCTGCTTGACTACTTCCAATGTAAACTAGAAAAAAGCGGCTTTGTCTCAAGATGGATTTGATTTAAAATATTACCTTAAAAAATCTCTCCTGGACTTTCAATTCCAGCAAAATTATAAATAAAGCAATATGAAATTCTTTCTTACTACAAAACTGCACAAATGCATGATAAAATATAACAATCATCCTTGTAAAAGCTAAGTTCTTCAGAAATCTGGGGAAATCTCTAGCGATAAGAAATGAAAAAAAAACCCAAAAAAGAGCTGAAAGCAAATGAACTGATGCTGAAGCTTTGCTAAGAGAGCCTTTCTATTGGGTGTACAAATTTAGACTAACTTCTGGATGGAGATGAGGCCAGACTATGGACCTATTTAAGGAACAAAATGTGAACTGAGACTCACCAAAAAATTCAGGTCTTAGAGGGGCACTTAAGGGGAAAAAAAAGATGAAGAAAGTTGGTGGAGGGGAGTGGGAAATCTACTAATGACACAGCATGTGTAAAGAAACTTGAAACTTGCCCATTTTTACCTGGGATCTGGATAATAAGCTTCTCTGAGATCTTTACCTATGGACATACTCTTCTGAAGATTTGGAATTTAGATTTAATCTATGCCTGGGAGTTTAGGATTCCCCAAATTAAAATAAGAAAAAGTAATGCAAAATTATTTCTGACTTTGATGATACCTCTGTGGCATCTGTAATATATACATTCAAATTCACTTGGGGGACATGTGTTCCAATCAGGCTACATAGGACTCTCACAGATAAAGTCTGGTTGAACATAACCTCATAATTCAACATTATAAGCAAATAAGGAAACAAACAATGAGGGAGAACTAGCAGGCATATTAAACACTAGTATTAAATCCTTATGAGCCTTAGATGTGGGACTAAGAAATTATGTTTAAAATTTAATAAAATGTGGAAGAAATACATATAAAATAAAAAATACAATAAAATGCTATTAGAAAGGAACAGGAAGCAACTATGAAGATTCATCTATAAAAGAACAATATAGTAAGTGAAATTAAAAAGTCAGAGAGTTAAAGAGCATTTTACACAGCATTTTACAAACTGCTAAAGAGAAGGAGAGCAAGCACAGAAACAGA
Source organism: Procyon lotor (assembly GCA_028646535.1). Taxonomy (NCBI): domain Eukaryota; kingdom Metazoa; phylum Chordata; class Mammalia; order Carnivora; family Procyonidae; genus Procyon; species Procyon lotor. The sequence continues at coordinate 70,254,092 of CM053606.1, read as the reverse complement.
AAATAGATGTGATGAAAGTTCTTTTTGACATATAAAGTAACATCCACAGGTTCTGAGGATCAGGACATGGATCCCTTTGGGGGCCATTAATCAACCTACCACAAGAGGTTGTGCCTAAGAATTTTTCAGATTTAATAAAATATATTGAACATCTTATAATAGTTTTTTCCATAGAACCAACTTTATTTTGTTTGTAATATAATATGTGATATATAATTAGTATCAAACATTATTACCAGAGTAGAATTAAATAAATAAACTAATGAGGGAATAAGTAAATCCACATACAGATATATCAAAGTAAAATTGAGCATACTAAATAAAAAGCAACAATAGTCAAAAGGTGTTAGAATAATAATTTTAAGGCTCTGAGAGAAAAATAACTGTAAATATAAACTTAAGACTTAGTGTAACTTAAAACTTTCTTAACAAAGATTTTTAGATATTATCTCATTCATAGATCCTCACAGAAAGAGATTCTAAAAGAAGCACTTGGGGAAGAACAAACTGAAAAGGAAGGAGTGAGCTGCAAGAAACAGTAGTTAGCAAATTGGTAAAACACAAGTATAGCTAAGTAATTATTGATGGTATAAAATTAGTAATTGTAATTACTGTTCATTGTGGAAATGAAATATCAAGCAACAATACATGTAATACTGAAGGAATTTTAAGTTGATGTATCAAGTCCTTTGTGTTGTTTGAGAGTGGATAAGGAGTGCAATTAGATTTAGAAAAGTTGCTCGTTAAGGTGTATTAAAATTTGAAGGCTAACTACTAAAGGAATAGACTGAAATATGTAATTTTTAAATCAGTAAAGGAGGGAGGTAAAGGCATAAATCTACAATAGTTAGAATCCAGAAAAGAAGAAAATAACCTCTTACCCCTGACCCCCACAAAAGACATGATAAATAAGAAGCAAAATATAAGATGATGGAAGCATGTCTAGATAATGTCAGTAAACAAACAATATAAGTAAAATAAATCTAGCAGTTATTCAGATTAAAAATAAATATCTTGTTATTTTGCATAAGGCACACCTAAAACATATAGGCTTTATTTTTTTATTTTTTATTTTATTTTATTTTTTTAAAGATGTTATTTATTTATTTGACAGAGAGAGATCACAAGTATGCAGAGAGGCAGGCAGAGAGAGAGGGGGAAGCAGGCTCCCTGCTGAGCAGAGAGCCTGCCCTGGGGCTTGATCCCAGGACCCTGAGATCATGACCTGGGCTGAAGGTAGAGGCTTTAACCCACTAAGCCATCCAGGTGCCCCAACATATGGGCTTTAAAAGTTAAGAGTAAAGACAGAGAAAAAATGCAACAAGCACATTCCAATGAGAATAAAAACTGTGGCAGATCTTTTAATATCAAATAGAATTGAAGATATTATTGAGTAGAATTGAATTCTATTGAATTCTATTCAATAGAATTGAAGATATATCTAGCCCTATATTAGGGCTAGAAAGGGTCAGAACATAATGAAAATTGAATAATTCACCAAGAAAAATATAGAAATTCTACATTTTTCAGCACCTAATAAGATAGAATATATTAGGAAACAAACTGATAGAATTACAAGGAGTAGTTGATTAATTTATAGTCATATTGGTTTAATTAAACAAAACACTGAATGATTAGTAGAGTATACAGAAAATACATTTGTAAGTCTGTAGAGGCCTGACAGCCTAGTTATCCAAGCTTATTCTAATAGATTTATATATAACCCTGGGCATTATTCTGATGCATAAATAGAACATTTGTAAAAATTAGCAAAAAAGTTCAAAGCATATCTCACTGGTAGCAAACAATCAATAAGACATAGACCATGTTTTTTTTTAGAACATATTTTCTAATGAAAATGCAATTGAATCATTGCATTGTCATTAAAATCAATAACAAATCCATTGCATCATTATTTAAATCAATAACAATATAAAAAATCCTGTGGACATTCAAATACAAATGTTTAAGTAATCCATGGGTCAAAAAATTACAATAAATTTTTATCCATTTTAAAATTGATTGAAAATGAAAAAAAATAAAATTGAAAATGAAAAGATTACATATCAAACTTGTGGTGTAATGCCAACATGATTTAGAGGGAGATTTTTATCTCTAAAAATTTTTAGAAAAGAAGAAGACTTAAAATCAGTGTCACCAGAGTCACTAATTTAAAGAATTAAAAAAAAAATAAGTTAAACCATGTAAGTATAATAAAGGAAATATTAAGCATAAGAGTAGAAAATAGAGAAGTAGAGAAAACCAAAAATAATAAAGGGAATAAGCAAAGACAAAATTGGCTCTGTAGCAGAAAAAACATTAAAATATGCTACCCTCTTATGGTTCTAAGAAAAGACTAATACAATTGACTAAACTTAAAGACAAAGAAATAAAAGTACCATTAGGAATGACAAAGAAAACTACTGTAGTTAGAGATTTAAAAAAAAGCATAAGGACGCCTGGGTAGTTAAGCATCCAACTCTTGGTTTCGGCTCAGGTCATGATCTCAGGGTGGTGACATCTGAGCCCTGACTTGGGCTCCGTGTTCAGCCACTTTCTCTCTCTACCCCTCTAAAATTAATAAATAAATCTTAAAAAAATAGAAATTGTAGTATAATGCAATGTAAACTTTAAATTTATAATATACACTTGCTTATAAATTTATAAATTTGAAAGTTAATGTAGACAGTTTCCAAAAAAATATAATTTGCTAAAACTGGTTTGCAAATAAATTATGAACAAACCTGTAATTATTAAGCAAATTTATTCACTATTTAAAAATATAGCCTGTCTATATATCCACAAATTACAGACCTAGCAATTTAAAATAATTCTGTCAATGCTTTAAATATAATGCCAATTTTTAATAAATTTTTAATAAAATGCTCCAAAAAAATGGAAAAAGAAGAAAAATTAACTATTTTTAAAGGCTAAAGTAAAGGTAAATTACTGACTGCCATCAAGTTTGGTATACTCAAGTTTTTTTGTTTTGTTTTTTAAGATTTTATTTATTTATTTGATAGAGAGAGACAGTGAGAGAGGGAACACAAGCAGGGGGAGTGGGAGAGGGAGAAGCAGGCTTCCGGCCAAGCAGGGAGCCCAATGTGGGGCTTGATCCCAGGATCCCGGGATCACAATCTGAGTTGAAGGCAGACGTTTAACAACTGAGCCACCCAGGCACCCCTCAAGTTTTAATACTATCCAATATACATTAATGTAATTTCTAATGAGCAAACAATGATGAAAGAAATAAAATCATACCCATAGATACAGACAACTCTAGTGTACATTAATGACAAAATAAAACCATAATCAAAATAGGAAGAAAAGGAAAATTCCTTAACCTACCAAAGTAGATCAGGGAGGAAGACCTTCCTCTGCCCTATGGTCCTTCTAGCTGGACTTAGAATCAAATTGATATGAGACAGATTAACAGGAGAGAGTCAAATTCAAGGCATATATACAGGGAAACCACGCAGACATGAGATTCCAAAGACAATGAGGCAACATGAAGTGTATATGAGCTAAGTAGAAGAGGTAGGGTTTGAGGATGCAAAGGACAGAAAACTCTTTAGCAAGAAGGTGAAAGGAGATGTTTGGGAAACCAAGGTTGTCCTACTATGTAGATAAGTTCCTTAGGTAAAGAAGGTCTATTAATATTTATCTTCCTGTTGCAGGTTCTCCTTTCCAATGTAAATTAGGCAGTAATGAGGGGGGAGGCAGAGAACTTTTTTTGCATCTGCTGGGGTTTTATTACTTTTATCTTGAAGTAGTCTTTATGCCTAAGTGCCATATTTTAGGGTATCTCATTCTACACCCCTTCAGCAGTATTTAGTAAAGCTATAGCAAACATTATACATAATTAGAAGCTTTCTTAAAAAAGATTTTATTTATTTATTTATTTGAGAGAGAGAGAGCGCAAGGGGTTGGGGGAGGGTGTTCAGAAGGAGAAGCACACTATCCACTGAGCAGGCTACCCAATGCAGGGCTCAATCCCGGGACCCCAAGATCATGACCTGAGCTGAAGGCAGACGCTTAACTGACTGAGCCACCCAGGTGTCCCATAATTAGAAGATTTTTATTTACAAAGTCAGGATCAAGACAGGTACGTACTATGACTGCTTCTAATTCATAGTGTCCTTAAGGGCCTAGCTAACGCAAGGAAATAACAAAAAGAAAAATACATATATATATATATGTATATAAATACATATATATATATATATATAGACAGAAAAAGAAAAAAATCAAAATCTCATTTTTCAGAGACAATGTGATTGTCTGCGTAGGGAGCCCAAGATAATTTACAAACTATTAAAATCAATAAGAGCATTAAGCAAGTATTCTGAACACAAATTCAGTATACAAAAGTGAATTAGAAAATGCAATACCAAAATCACCATATAAAGGGGCACAAAAGCTGGAATGAACATCATAAAAAATTTTACAAAAGATATTTAACTTTTTGTAGATAATAAAAAACTGTATTGGAAGACATAACGGACCAAACAAATAATGCAATTTATGTGTTAATGGCTGAAAAGCTTCAATAATATTAAAACATTTAATTTCCTTAAGTTAATATGTTAATTAAATACAAACCTAATTTTTAAAACAGAATTTTTCATACAATTTGGCAAACTTTTTCTAAAATTCATATGGAAGTGCAAAGGTCAATACTACTAGCCAAGAAAATCTTGAGGAGGTACAAGGTGAGAAGATTTGCTCAAGCTATCTTGAGCTTGAGCTATCAAGCTATCAAGCTTCCAGAATTATTTCCATAAAACTATAATTATAAAATATTATGGTACTGGTATAGAAAGATATTTTGGGAACAGTATAGATTGCCTAAAAACATGTCCGTTAAACTTACTATGAAGTCTTTTACTATGAAGTCTTTTGACTTTTAAAGCTATACACCCCCCATGTGCGGGGACAAATGTAAACATGTTTATGTATATGTTTGTATGACTGTTCTCACTTACCATACATATACATAAACAGCCTTGAAAGAAAACCAATAGATTCTGTTCCTGCTCTCTTCACACCATAAACTTTCCAATATAATCTTGTTTCCCCCAATAGACCTGGTCCTAATTTGTCTTTTCTTTATCTCAAAATTCCTGGGCTGTCAAGCCAAGTTACTCTTAAAAGGACTCTGGGAATTGCAGTCAAGAGAAAGATATATTAAAGTATCATTATTCAAACATAAAAATTTAATAAAAATGTTAACAAGGTTTCCCCAAAGTGGGGTGTTTATTACTTACTTTTTTTTTAACAGCACAATTACGTTTCTACAGATAGAGGTCAGGTATAACTTATAGCACTTGCTATTTAAAGAAAATGTGGGAGAAAGAGAATGCTACTCTTCAAACATTAACATGCAACTTTCTTTCCTATGTAATTTTAAACTCCTTTAATTTAATTTTTCCTCAGTTTCAAAGAGGAGTTCCATCATGAATGATGGCAGTGGTTTTTTCTTTAATTTGTGACATCTAATCTTTACTTTAGGCTTCGCCAGTCACATCTCACTATGTCTCATTGCGTGTGCCCTGACACAATAAATCAGGCCAAGGTGATCCAATATTGTGTGACATTTTTTTTTTTTTAAAAAAAAGGATATTAAATGGTAGCAGAAGATATGGCTGAAACACGTCAACGTGGACCCAAGGGGCATTGTTCTTCTCTAACAGTTTGCTTTCTTAGAGTCTGGCTAGAAGAGTTATTATTGCCCTTTATAAATAAACATCCTTATCCAAACAGTCTTCCTCTTCTGCCTAATACATGCATTCCTGTCATATGAAAGCCACTTGCTTAAGCTGCTTTTCTGTCTGTTTGTAGTCTGTTCAGGCACACAGTCCTCAGCAGGAGTCCAGCTCCATGATTCATTGCCTCAGATTTCCTACGGAGCTTACATGATGCTCGCTCAGCCCCATACGGTTTTGTATCCATTATAACCAGGGACAAGTAAGCAGGGCTCAGGAGTCTGAGCATCTATCTAAGAATAGCTCCCTGACGCCTTGCTTTACTCACAATAAATGAACAATGAACTCTTTACATGCTAACCTCGTATGGTGAGGAGAAATTATAGGAGCTTACTTGAGTTAAATAAGGGAAGAAGCATTGAGAGTGAAGCTCCTTAAATGAGCAGGTCAATAACTAGTTTACAGAGACCAGGGCACCTGGCTAATGGGAGAATAAAGAATTATGCTTGTCACAGAAAAAGAAAGATGCTGTCCTGGTTTAGTGCTAAATAATTACATTCATTATACTGAGAATAGCTCTGCAAGTGGTCGGTTGCACTAGTTAATTCATTAGCAAAACTAATCGGCAAACAACAAACAACAATTGGGGGTAAATTTAACCAATTTCAGTAGAATGTTTGGCAAAACAAGATTTTCTTTATACTAGAAAAGGAAAATTACACTGGAAAACTGCACACATAATTGTATTTATCTTATTTTGTCTTGCATTTCAATATGAAAGAAATCATAGCTAAGGCAGAGAGTGGGCATAGGTACAAATGATGATTCTGCTGAATGATTTCAGGTGACCTAAAATACCGAGGAGTTTCAGTGTTAATCCTAGCAATGAGTAGAAAACAGACTCTAATAGTAAGGGATTTTCCACTCTCTTTGCTTTATGAGATTTGTGATTGTATAATTAAATACAATAATATATGTTGTATGTAATATGAAATAACTATAGCGTAATTCTTGAGTGTTAATAATATAACTTAGATCCATATAACCCAGAGAAGCTTGGAGTAGTTTTACCTTTGACCAGACTACTTGAGGATTAAGTGGCTCAACTGTGGCTGATACAAAACTCCAGTGTAATTAATTGCTCATTTATGCATTCAACATGCATCATAACTTTAGACAAAAATACTATAAGAGAAACAGTAATTTGTCTTGGTGGAAGGGTGAGGAATGATTACATAATATGGGGTACTAAGACTCTCCTTAAAATGGATGGTTTTTTTTTTTTCTTTAGTTCTGGAATGAAGTTTTTTTTCTACTTTCTTTTAAGAGAAGAAGAAAGAATTCAAACATGCAGTGCTAAGAAAGAATGTAAGACTGAGGGATAAAATCTAAGGGGTCTATTGAGCCTGGTAGCTTTTTCTGTGTCATCACCACCCACTTTTAATTTAGAATTCCAAAAAAAAGCAGTTAACTCATCTGTTGAATTCAAGACAAAATCACTGATTTGATCCATTATAGATGTTATATTCATCATGGAATTTTACCCAAATAAATAACAAGTTTATTTATTTGGGTAAAATAATCTTTGTAGAGTCCAGAAATTCCTCATTAGGCCCTAGAATCAATAAAATGGGATAACTGCATTTATCGTGTACTTATCTCTTCAAGGAATACCATCTCTGCCAAGCAAATGGTGAGAACATTGGTATTAAAGTGTTTTTCCTTTAGGCTCTGTATTCTAAAAAACTTAAGAGGAGTATGTAGAAGGATCATGACTTCTAATATTCCCTAGCCCAGAATTTCTCAACCTTGGTACTACTGACATTGTGGCCCAAATAATTCTTCACTGGGGTAAGGGGGCTGTCCTGTGCATTATAGGATGGTTAGCAGCATTTCTGGCTTCTACTCACTAGATGCCAGTAGCAACCCTCTCAGGTTTGACAACCAGAAATGTCTCCAGCTTTGCAGAATGTTCCTTGGATGGTATCCTTCCTCCCCTTCTCCCCTCCCCCCACTCCTCCTTGAGAACCGCTGTTGTCCTCCCTCCTCCAGTATTCTACAGTGCACATCCTATATACTTCAGGTGCCCTGTGGTGGACTCCCACAGATGTCTTTAACTCTGAATACCTTGTTCCATCTAAGTGTTAAAGCTTCTCATTTCTTAGCCCACCTATTCATCCTTCACATTTGAGTTCCCATGAGCTCCATACTGAGTTGATGTTCCTCTGCTCTACTCCTACATACATGTCCTTATAAAAGCACTTAGAATCTTCTTAATTGTCGATTTATTTACTTGTTTGTGCTACCAGACTATAAACCTCTTATAGGCAGGGAACATATCTTATATATTCTTAGCTCCTAGTATACTTCTGGGGTACTAGGGACAAATTCAAGGGAAAAGGGAAAAGGAAAAATAATAAGGGAGAAAGTAAAAATGAAAAATGGTATATTAAGTAATACTGTTAGTGAATAAATTTATGGAAGGACATTTATAGCCACTGTGGATCTGAAGCATTCAGGTCAAATTAATAGTAAGTATTTTGTTCTTTTTTTTTTTTTTTAAGTATTTTGTTATTCTATACAACATCAAAATCAACTGAGCATGACTAAACTGTTCAGGTAAATTTGATATCTGTGTTTTGGCTGCATGTGTTTGCCCTTACCCTCAATAGCTCAGCTAATTCTTGAAGCCCCTGGGAGACCTGTTTACTACTTGGTTAGAAACTATGCCAAGTATTCTCTTTTGATATTCAAAATTACTTTAATTTTGAGTTATGATCCTGAGCTTTCATGGAAGTTGATAGTTTTTGCTTTTGTCACATAGAGGTATTTTTTTCCAATTAAATTTTGTGGTATGTTTGGTTTAAGGTTTCTTAAGCCTCATAGAATGGTTACATGTATAACCAATTCTCATTTTGAAGATTACATTGAGAATTCAGTTAGTGTCTAAAGTAGGCAGTATTATCTTCAAAAAATTACTACCTGTGACTGGAATATCTTATAAGAACAAGAAAGAAAGAGCACATGGGAATGCATAGTTAGAATAACTCAAATTTACTTCTAATTTGATCTCTTTTAGAGCAATTATTCTCACTTAGTTACCCCCAAACTATAGATTAGATCCCATTATTACTTTTTTTTTTCACTGTATTCTTTCAAGAGAGCATATATATACCGTGGAGATTTTTCTCTGCTTTCAGGTGATACTTCTCATACATGATGTAGGAAAGGAAAATGAGAAGGATTCTAGTATGGTAGTCCATATCATTGTCTCAAATATCCATTGCCTGTCCCTATGGGATGATTATATATTCTCTACCCCATTGATATACTGTCTGGCCAAATTGATTGTCTTGGCCAAAAGAATGTTAGTGGAAGTGAGCTGTACTTCCAGCTGAGGGTCCAAGAGCTGTCCTGAGTTCTATCATCAATTTTTCCATCTCCAGTGAGGCCAGTGTTTCCAAAAGTATGGCTGTTTTGTCACTTGTGTCTCAGAATGAGAAGGCCATAGATGCCTCCAATCCTTGAAAGATATGTTACACAAGTAGGGAAATTTTGTTGTTGTTGTAAGTCATTGAAATTTTTTCCCATTCATATAACAGTTATTTTTTGTCCTAGTATGTTCCAGGCACTATTCTAGACACTGGGGATGCATGAGTGAACAAAGCAGACAAAAATCTTGCCCTCATGGAATTTATTAACAACTTTTTTTTTAACAACTTTTTTTTTTGTTAACATATGCCCTCATGGAATTATTTTTTAAAAAGTATATAATATAGTATGCCAGAAATAAATAATGTGATGGAGAAAAATTAATCAGCAAAGAACATAGGTAAAGGGGAGGTAATGGTTTCATTTTTTAAACAAGGTAGTCAGGGTAGGGATTTTTGTTTGTTTTAGGGGTTTTTTTGGTTTTTTTGAGAGAGAGAAAGAGAGTGTGTGCAAGCAGGGGGAGCAGAGGAAAAAGAAGTGAGAGAGAGTCTCAAGCAAGCTCCATACTCAGCACAGAGCCCGATGTGGGGCTTGATCTCATGACCCTGAGATCATGACCTGAGCTAAAATCAAGAGTCATACGTTTAACTAACTGAACCATCCAGGTGCCCCCAGAGTGAGTTTTATTGATTTTTTCATTCTTAAATTATCTATTTTTAACTTTCTTTCTAATTTTCAACAGAACTATTTGTTTCAGAGAATTTGAAAAACCACTCTGATTTAGGGTTGTTTGTTATCACAATATAATTTAGCAAAAGCTGATTGATACCTTTAGAATTAAAATGTCTTTTTAAAAATACAATTATAGGGGGACCTGAGTGGCTCAGTCAGTTAAGCGGCTGCCCTCTGCTCAGGTCATGATCCCAGGGTCCTGAGATCAAGCCCCGCATTGGGCTCCCTGCTCAGCGGAGAACCTGCTTCTGCCTCTCCCTCTGCCAGCTGCTTTGCCTACTTGTCCTCTCTCTCTATCTGTTTGTCAAATAAATAAATAAAATCTTCAAAAAAAATTAAAAAATAAAAAATGCAATTATATTGTTTTGACAAGTAGAATTCTCATGTGCTTTCATTCTTAAATAATGACTGTGAACTTAAAATATACTAAGATACATATTATATATTCTTATATGTATTAAGATATATATACTTAATACATATTGTGATATTACACATTGTGTAATACATATTGTGTATTATTACACATTGTGTAATACATATTGTATATTATTACACAATGTGTAATGCATATTGTGATATTGGGATATTATGAAGAGAATGAATAAGACAACTAAACATGTGAAGAAAACAAAACAGTGTTCTCTCACCACTCTGCACCTTCCTCTTTCAAATTTCTCTCAACAGTAAAGTGAATAAGGATGGACCAACATTATCTAAGATTACATACTTGAGGTTATGCTCTGAAGAAAAATAAAAAAGCAGGAGACATCTTTTCCCAGAACTCCATACCACTTCCTTAAACCATGACCCAGTCACACTAAAGAGACTGGGATTGTATAATATATAGTCACTCAGGTTTGTGCTGAGTTGTATGCCTGAAAGCTCTAGGGACAAGCAGTAGAAGGGGTGACTGCTGAATATCACTGACCAGAGAAGCTAGAAGGGGTTTTTTTGTTTGTTTGTTTGTTTTGACCTGAGCTGAAATCAGACACTTAACCAACTGAGCCACCCAGGCATCCACAGAGGCCAAAAGTTTTAATGAGGGTTATTACTGGAACATAATTGTATAGTATCAGTATACCAATTTTTAAGATTTTCTGATAACAGTATTTAGAAGTACTTAGGAGGAACAGGTACTGGTAACAAATATGACAAAAGTTAATCCTTCATGTATAAAAATGTATTCAATTCAATGCAAATACTCCTAAGAAGTAAATGAAAAAAATGCAATTAACTAAAAAATTGGGGGAAGAAAACCACACTTAAATAACAAAGAAATGCACATTAAAAATAATAAGATAGTGTTTTTCTCCATCATATTAACAAGGAATAACAAGTTTCACATTCATTTCCAGCAAGAGTATGAAAGAAATTCAGTGGTAAATGAAACATGTCTATAATATTTTTGGAAGACTATAACAAATAACAAAATTTTTCAAGTATTGTCAGTAATTATATTTCTAGGAATTTATCTTAAGGAATAATCTAAAAAAATAACCACAAACTATTAATGGGTTTTTTTGTGTATAATAATAAAAAGTTAGATACAGACTATATGCCCCAGGAGAATGGTTAATCTTGGCTTGTGAAGAAAGTTTTATGACAATTTACCATAAATATTTCCTATATCAAATTAAAATAAGGTACAGAATTATGCAGAGGCCACTAGAAATCCATCAAAATTTTCTTTCCTCTCTTTCCAAAGTAATAGAATTAAAGCTGACCACAGGGTTGTGCAGCCACACACTTCTCTGCCTCCCTTAGTGTCTAAAATCTCTCCAATAAAATGAGCAGGCTGGTGTCTCATCTTCTTGCCAGCTGACACCTGGATGTAATGGTGACCCAGTTTGACTACAGTGATGATGCCATAGGAGCAGATACCTGGAAGGAATATCCCTTAATGTATCCAGGAATTATTGTGCTCACCACTCAGGCACATTGGGCTATTATAAGAGAAAAACGTGATTTAAATTTCTTGTTGCAGAGAGGAGAGTGGTTGCTATTGGACCTTATTCTAATACATATAGATATATGGTATTATCATGTTACTCATGTATTCAGTTATTTGCCCTCACCAGAACCAAAGCTTTATGAGACCAGGGACTTAATTTTGTTCTCTGTTGTTTCCCAATGTCTGGATTAGTGCCTAGAACACAGTGGGTATTCTATGAATAAATAAAGGGATGACATCATCTATTTTTATAATATGGCAGATATATATGTCCCAAGATAAAAACATCTTGAAAGGGATATAAATAATGATTATCTGTAGGATTATGGTTAATTAATAAAACAATTTTAAAACTTAAAAAGGACTCATGCTTGCTCTCTGGTATGGAGTTAGAATTTGCCTCATGTTTATGATGTTTTGTATCTTTTATATATCTTAGTTTTATTGATTTTTAAAGGAAATAGTTTATTTTCTCTGAATATGGTCAACTATGACTTTTCTAAATCTCCATTATGTGCTTGTGGAGAAGCAATCATGATTTTTAACTTTAAGTACTATATAGTTAAAAAACAACAACCCAAACTCGCGAAGAACAGATAACACAAACCATTCTAAAGATAGGATAGTTCTAATAGGCCTTATCTCATAAATTTAATTATATTGCACGAAAATAAGAACAAAATAATCAAATGCCTCAAGTGCCATAGTATCAAATTAGTCTTCTATGTATTACGCCATTAAAATGCACCCTCTGAACTATATTCATCATCATTCATCATCTTGCAGCCCTAACCTGATGCTTTCCCTTCATTCACTATCTCTAGGCCCTTAGTCTGACACCTGCATTATCAGTCTATGTTTGTGGGGTAGTGGGCCACAGTGAAACAATGCAGGCCCTAGAATTAGGGGAAGGTTCATGCCGTCTCTCTCTAGCAGCTTGACTTTGGCAAATCATTACTCTGAATTTCAGCCTACTTGTTTGGAAGATGAAAATGACACAGTAAATGAAAGGAATTCATAGATCTAACATTCATGATTTCTACTGTGAGGGAGAAATCTCGAAGGCCTCAGGCTTGTTTTAAGATTTTTATTTATTTTTTTGACAGAGAGAGAGAGAGAGAGCACAAGTAGGCAGAGAGAGAAGGGAAGCTGGCTTCCTGCTGAGCAGAAAGCCCGATGCGGGGATCGATCCCAGGACCCTGAGACCTTGACCTGAGCCGAAGTCAGAGGCTTTAACCCACTGAGCCACCCAGGCGCCCCGCTTGTTTTAGCATGAGTACATTAATTGGTGAATGTGTCTAGCTAACCCATAAGTAAACACACTCTTCCAACATGCTCAAACCCAAGGCTCTTCCCATTCCAATTTTCCCTCCTTACAAAATTGTACTTTTGGGGACTGAAATTTCAGAAAACAATGCTTCATGATCGAAACCTAGGAATCATTCTTCTACAGCAAATCAACTAAATGATGTATATTTTACCTCCTTACATCTTGTTTCTCTTCAATCGGTTCTCACTGCCTCAATAATAGCTACCAGCTCTACAACACTTACTATGTACTAGCCACTTCTTTTTATATTAATTCATTTAATATTCATTACCTTAGGAGCCAGGAACTATTATTATTATTTACTCATTTTTCAAGTGAGAGGACAAAGTCATGAAGGAGTTAAGTAACTTGCCCAAGTCTCATAAAGAACGGCAAAGCTGGGAATCAGAGCTTGGCAGTCTAACTCTAAAATCTGGTTCTTAATCCTTACTGTTTATTGGAACTACCCTGGTGCAAGCTAGGACCGTTTCTTCATCTGCATTACTGCAGTAATTGGTCTCTCTGTGTCCACTTTTGCCTCCCTACAATTCATTCTCCATCCTGCAACCAATATTCTTTTAAAAATTCATCTTCAATCTCATCACTACCTTATTAAACATCTTTAAATGGCATCTAAATTTTTCTCCCTTTTCAAGGAGTGTTCATGAAAGTATGAACACCCAGCTCTGTTGACTTAAGTCTGATATAGTCGTGCAGAGTAGATGATAATATCACAGTGTGTAGAAAACAGACATAAGTGGGACTTATAATCTATGTGGTCACCAAAGTCAAGGACCAAGAGCAGATGTCCAAAGCCAGAGATTAGGGAACAGTGGGGATGAAATGAGCTTCAAATGGCAGCTGAGCGGACATGGAGAGCATTTTTAGCTAATATCCTCAGACAAAATCTGTTATCCTTGCTACTTTCTCATATTCTAAGAGGGTCGGTAATATGAGAAGAACTAGAAGGGACTGGGGTTGAATTCTGACTCCAACTCATAGAGCAGCATAACCCCGAGCAATGTTCCTGAGGTTCATCTTTCCTTTTAATAAATTCATTGGGTAATTATCAAGAATAAATCAGAAAATGTACATCGCCTAGCATGAGAGAGATTCTTATTGTAGCTTTTTTTTTTATTTTTTTATTTTTTTATTTTAAAAGATTTTATTTATTTGACAGAGAGAAACACGGTGAGAGAGGGAGCACAAGCAGTGGGAATGGTAGCGGGAGAAGCAGGCTTCCTGCCGAGCAAGGAGCCCGATGCGGGGCTCGATCCCAGGACCCTGGGATCATGACCTGAGCCGAAGGCAGACGCTTAATGACTGAGCCACCCAGGTGCCTCCTTTTTTTTTTTTTTTAAAAAAAGATTTTATTTATTTGACAGAGAGAAACACAGCGAGAGAGGGAACACAAGCAGAGGGAACTTATTGTAGCTTTTAATGACTAGTTGGGGAAAGCTATGGATAAAAGGCCATGAATGATGTGAACAAAAGACATCCCTATATTTCCAGGTAAAGTTCTAGCTCTTCAACACTGCGTCTTTACAGTCAGATTTATAATAGTTGGCAGATTTATAAACGATCTCTAGATTCCAGAGTCAAGCAGTGAGCATTTGGGTGTCTTTTGTTTCATTAGCCTTTCAAAAGTTAGGGATTTGCAGTTGTCTGAAAGCTAGGTCTAAGCTTTTTTTGTGGGGATATACTGCTGGCTATTTAGATTTGGTTGGTTTAAGTCTTAATTTAGTATCTATAAATTTCGGCTATTTTCCAGGCTGCCTTGAGCAGAAATTCAAAGTTCTGACCTTCCCTAGTGCTCAGACCCTCCCAGGTGAGGTCTAACCTTCCATGACTTATATAATTGAAATGTAGAGGGTGGTGGTGAACTTATGTCCTGAGAATCCCAAGTAGGTAGCCCACATGTTACAACATACCTTATGAGTCCCTGAAAATTTTGGTGTTGCAGAAAGCATATTTGGGCTTTGATTTTGATTGACTTTTGTCTTTGTTTTACACCCATCCCTTACTAGCTATATTGGAGCAAGCTAATGACCTTCTCTACATTTCAATTTTATTCATCTACTGGACAATAACAACTGCCTCAAAATATTACTTGAGGGTTAAATAATATTTCATGTACGGCTGTGTTTAAGTCAACTTACTGGAGCAAGGATTTAGGGTACCTCAGAACACTAACATTTAAGGGATACACAGCAAATACATCCTCTGTACTTACTTATACTCCAGCCCTTCTTCCCTTAGAGCTTCTGTTACTCTGTGGTACAGTCTTTGTGTGCCTTTCTGCCTGACCTAGACCATACCAGTTCTATGGCTTTGGAGCAACACCTTATCTTACTTCCTCTTTGCTATCCCTACTGCTTTAAAAAACAGGGGAGCCATGGAGAGAATATTAAATATTGGTTTAGTTAATAAATCAACTTGGTGCCAAATATTATAGATTCCCCACTTTACTATCCTTCAGACCTATGTATTTTTCCTGGCTTAATTCCTTCATTGGCCCATCATTGCTTTCTAAGTGAAGCCAAACCTCTGAAAATGAATTACAGAAAAGCTTCTGTTAGGACTGTGAGCATAGTGATGACAGAGGCTGTGTCTTTTTTCTTTTTCCCATTTATTGAGGTATAAGTGTCAAATAAAATTGTAAGATATTGAAAATGCATACATGATGATTTGATTTACATATACATTGTGAAAGGATTCCAGGGTCCATGTCTTATCATTTTGTACCCTCATTGTCAGGTGACTAACCACTCAGTACAAGTTTGCAGAAGTGTTTTACATAAAACTTTGGAAAAATCGCCATGTGAGATAATAAGCCTCTGAGAATACTTGATAGGCTTGGGTTTGACTCGCATGAAGCCTTCTTAACCTGTCACTTGGTGACACAGTGAGCTTGGGTTTCTCCCGTAAAGACTTCTTTTTTTTTTTTTTTAAGATTTTATTTATTTATTTGACAGAGAGAGAGAGAGAGAGAGAGATCACAAGTAGGCAGAGAGGCAGGCGGAGGGGGGTGGTGCGGGAAGCAAGCTCCCTGACAAGCAGAGAGCGATGCTTGATCCCAGGACCCTGAGATCATGACCCAAGCCAAAAGCAGAGACCTTAACCCACTGAGCCACCCAAGTGCCCCTCCCATGAAGGCTTCTTGACTGGTCATATTTATTACCAGACATGGCACTCCAGCCTCTCAGCTACTATCTTAAAAGTGGGGAAACTAGGGAAAAGCTACATGAGGACTAAAGCAAAAATCATCTCGTGGAGGGAGATGATTGAAATACTTCCACATCCACTAGAACTTAACAACAAAAAAATATCTAAAAACCTGTCAGAGAATGAAATTCCAAGTCCAGGAGGAAAAAAAAAAAGAAAAACTTGACATGACCAAATGTATTTTTATCTCTAAGCATCTGTGTACCAAGCAGCAAACAAATGTCTGGGACAGGGATGGACTGAAACACAGAGGGGCTTAAAACAGAATCTTCATGAAGGACCTGATTCTACCCGCATTTCATTTTGGCTTCCAAATGTTTCTTGTGATCATATAATGATGATTTACTTAAAGTTGTCTTTTTACTGGCAGAAAGCGTGTCAGGCCTTCTTAGAGTTGCCGGCTCAGATCAGAGTTTCCATGAAGCAGGGGTCCCATCTGGATAAACTTTTCCACTCAGCACTCATTGCCACTCACATTTAAATGCAATTAGCACCTTTTGTTAACAATGGGGGAGTCCTCAGAGAAAAAGCCCATTGATTGTCTATAGATGGATCAGATTTTCATGTTGCTCTATATTTAAGAGCTTCTCCTGCCCCTCTGCAGAAAATCCATATAGCAAGAGAAAACATTAAGGCCAAAAATAATTGTCAGAATGGATAATAAGGAAGATATTAGATTCATATATTTAAGCTTCTTCCCAAGGCTAAGCTTGTAAATTAATTATAGTTCCAAATAGAGTTCTTCTTGTACAAATCTGTAAAAGAAATAGGCTTTTATGGTGTTTTGTCTTCCATTTAAGGTCTAGCTCTCTGCTTCTTTTAGTGAATCTTAAACCCAAGGATATGCAACCAAGTCCCCATTTGTCTGGCTTTTGCTCTCAGCCAACTTCCAGTTAATTAAAACTAAGCATGTTAGTATATGCTTTATATTTTACTGACAGAATTCTATAGTAGAGATAGTTAGATGCATATATACATGCATGTGTTTACATATGCACAGGCTGGCCAAGAAAAAAAGATTGTCATGTAATCTTCTTTCTCTTCTATTGCTTCACCCCTACAAACAAACCTCGATGAATTTCCAAGAATATGAAGCTTAATATAGCTGTTCAGAAAGGAATCAACGGCCTGTTTACTGCACTTATCGACAATTTGTGAAAGAAGAGACCAGAAATCAGTCTAATTACCAGAGTGCCAGTTGTGCTTGTTAACACCAGCTTTGTGACCAAATGTTATTCCACAGTTGTCACATCACACGAGGGTTTCATTACTAACATAATAGTGAACAAGATCACATGAAAAGCTATTGATTGATCTGCCACACAAAGGAAAGACACACTTGTCTCTATTATAACATGTTACATCTTCAACTATAAGCAGCAGATGTTGCCCCACCATTCCTCTTGCTAGAGAAGTGTAATTTCGCTACTGTCCTGCTTCTTTAAGCTTTTGCCAATTAGGGTCCCCTTCCTATTTGCATATGTCGTCAGTGGGCTGGAGAGACAAGAAATTATCCTGCTCCAGCCCTTCCTGATCTTTAAGCCAGATTCAATCGATTCTCTTGAATTGAATCCAGGAGATGCTTGGGGTGTGCACAGTGTTTACTTTATCAATTGTCATTTCTGGCAATAAAAACAAATGGCTGCTTTATGTTAGGTTGGTTTCATGTGTTTTGCAGGAGACTCACTTATAATTAGGCAATCCAGAGGGGATAAAGGAGAGGAAGCCTATCCCTCTTGCTGTCTCTCTCCCCTGAATTTTCAGAGTTAGATGGCAGAGAGGGGCCCATGATCCCAAGTGAACTGAAGCTGT
Organism: Procyon lotor; assembly: GCA_028646535.1. Taxonomy (NCBI): domain Eukaryota; kingdom Metazoa; phylum Chordata; class Mammalia; order Carnivora; family Procyonidae; genus Procyon; species Procyon lotor. Next base: position 70,235,923 of record CM053606.1, on the reverse strand, counting down.
TCTCACCGTAGTTCTTCAGGTCATGCATTTTGGTTGTCTGTCTTACAAAAGCTCAATAAACCCATGTTTTTTAAAAGGCACACTCACCATTATTTTTAAACAAGAGCAGTGAATTATAACCTGGAAGTGGATTTGTTTACCATGGGAGGAACCTCCTAAGTAAGCACACCACTGCATGATCTTATCTGATGATGAGTGATTTATCAGGCACAACGTGAGTCTGGTCCTCACTGATTCCATTTTCCTATTTATGCTTGTTGAACAGATACAGTTTCATGAAGAATATATAGTACTTAAGATCTGCACCATTAATAGTTTAATTAAACTGGTGCATACTTCAAAAACAGAGTGACAGAAAACATTAATTTTGGTTATAAAGGGCATGGCATTATTAAAGTGCAATTAAAAACAACATTCACTTACAGTTAACAACTAAAACAATTTAATTATTTAACACTGGATTGTCACTTGTGACTAACTTTACCTCTTTGATGTGGGTATGTCCTGTGTCTCTGTTGATTGTTATGATTCATTCCCTCGAATTCCAAATGGGGTGGCATTTTCAGAGCATCAGCATTTTTATTTGGTCCCTGTTGGCTAGTATGCATTGTAAAGTAGGAAAATTCAACCAACTGTTTTGTAGTGCTAACAGCTACCCTGCAAGTAACTTGTGATCATACAGCATATGTGGAAACTTTCACCTACTCTGAAAACATTAGCTGAGGTCGTGCTTTCTCCTCAAGTACTTTGAAGGAGAAGAGGCAAAACATTATAACCATTGAAGAACATAGATTCTGGACTTGTGCTGCCTCTTTCCAACTGAAAATCTCTTACATTCTCTCTATGTAATCTCCAGCAATGTTTTTAGCTGTACGTATCTTTGTATCCTTGTCTGGAGATAGAGATATAACAGCACTCATGTTCTCAGGGTTAAAGAATAAATAGATATAAAGCACTTAGAATGCTGTCTGACACATAAGTGCTCCAGAATGTTGACTTAATATTATTGTCATTAAGTTACGAGAATAAAAATTAAGACCTATTAAGCATAACCTCAGACAGTCAAGGATTAAATAGGAATGAATGCTCTATAACAAGGACTAATCCAGCCATCAGGAGACCACTAAACTAGATGAGAAAATTTTCCTACTCAGTATCAAAACTGCCAGCGAGTTACAGAGACATATCAAGTACCTTTGTATACATTCTGTCTACACTTTAATTTGTCCTCATGAAGCCATGTATTTCAATAAAATTTTAGGGGCACCTGGGTGGCTCAGTCAGTTAAGTGTTTGCCTTTGGCTCAGGTCACCATGCCAGGGTCCTGGGATCAGCCCTGTGTCGAGTCCCTGCTTAGTGGAAAGCCTGCTTCTTCCTCTACCTCTGTCCACCCCCTGCTGTGCTCTCTCTCTCTTGCTCATTCACTTACTCTTGCTGTATCTCAAATAAATAAATAAAATAGTTTTAAATAAATAAATAAATAAATTTTACAGTGCCTAAAATTTTGTATTCTCTTCAGGGAAGGAAACAAAATTAAATACATGGAGCCTTAGTCAATAGAGGTTGATTATTTTCTGTTACAGGTGAAAGAACTGAGGCCCAGAGATGCAGAGGTTATCAAAGAAGGAAAGTGAGACCAAAGGGAGAGTTGGCAGTAGAGGCAAAAGTATAAGAACCAAAAACTGAGCAACCAAGCTAATATTCTTTCCTGTACTTACATCTACCATTATTCTTCTGGGTGAGAAACGGAGATAAAAATGAGTGCCAGAACTTGTCTTTATGTCAGAGACAGAGGTCGTAGAATCTAACATTGACTGAAAGTTCTCCAGTGTAGGCAATGTGTGTGAGGTGTTTGCAATATTGCCATACAGATAACAGGAAGACCACTCAATATTTGAAAGGGAGACACAGAAGGGCCAGTAACACATTTATCGGACCTTAGCTTATTCAGATAATTAAAAGACACTTCTCTCTCATGACTATAAATTGACTGTGGCTACCAGAATATTCTTAAGAATCCTCAACAGAAGATAATGAGAGCTGTTTGTTGAGAAGAGAAACTTGGCAATTAAAATATCTGGGATAATCTGCTGAAAGAAGCTGCATATAAGATTTTTATTCCTGTCCCTGAAGATAGTTGGTCAGTGGTCCTTAGTATATAATATGTGAAAACTTGGCAAATAGGAAAAAACTTTAGATTGGTAGACTTCAGGGAAATACATGTTAGTAGATTTTAATTTGAATATTATTGGGATGCTTGAGTGACTCAATCCTTAAGTGTCTGCCTTCAGCTTGGGTCATGAACCCAGGGTCCTGGGATCGAGCCCCATATTGAGCCCCGCATCGAGCCCTGCATTGGGGTCCCTGCTCAGCGGGAAGCCTGCTTCTCCCTCTCCCACTCTATCCCTACTTGTGTTCCCTTTCTTGCTGTGTCTCTCTCTGTTAAATAAATAAATAAGATCTTTAAAAATAATAATAATTTGAATATTATCTACTTGTCATAGCTTGAACTAGCATCTAGAGGCAGAGGAGCTACATTAATGCTCTTTTGAATGGATTTTAATTAATGAACCAGCATTTATTAAGCACTATTTATGTGCCTGTTAAAAACTGTTAACGTTCTTGCTCCCTCATTCCCCTCTGTACTGCAGATGTTTCCACCTGATTCCAAGTAGCTGTATAGATCTGCCCATGCCCTAAGATCAGGCAGGAGGCTGATCCCTCTGTACTTGCAATCATAGAGGGTGCAGATACTTCTTACTATATACCCATTTTTGATGCTGGAATATCACCTACGTGACTCTGTTCAGATCCTGACTTTCTTCATGCTGTACTTTTAGGCTGAGTCCTTGACCCCGTACCCTGTGCTGGAACCCCTTTCTTGTTAAGATCTGGTCCTCTCTAATTTACTTGCCTGCCTTCTACCTGAGATCACAGGCCACACTTCAGTTCCCCACATACCTGTGTGATAAGATCTATTTCTAGGCAAAGTGGGGGAGAAGGTGACCCAAAAAAAGAATCAAAAAATGAAGATCTACTGGGGCACCTGGATGGCTCAGTGGGTTAATGCCTCTGCCTTCGGCCAGGTCATGATCTCAGGGTCCTGGGATCGAGCCCCGCATTGGGCTGTCTGCTTGGCAGGGAGCCTGCTTCTCTCTCTCTCTCTGCCTGCCTCTCTGCCTACTTGTGATCTCTCTCTCTCTCTCTCTCTGTCAAATAAATAAAATCTTTAAAAAAAAATGAAGATCTACTGACATGGAGCTATTCACCAATCTACTGCATATCAGACAGGTGTATATTAAACAGTGAGATTATTGGGCTTTGTAAGATGTTCATATTCACAAGATGACATATAAGCAACAGAAGAGTTATAGAAGGAAGTGTCACATATAGGGTAGCAACATCGGGATGGACTTTCCAGAGGCTACAGGACTTGTGCTAATATTCAAATGTGCTTAAACTCTTTAGACAGGCAGAAGAAAAAGCAGATGTTTCTGCCTTAGCTGAATGAAATACAAAGAGAAACAACAGGATTGAGTGAGTATACGAATGGGCTAAAATTGAAAGCAATAGAGGGGCAGAAAGGAGAGAGTTGAGAATAAACCAAAAATTGATATTGAAAAGTATGGATTAAAGTTGGACAAGACATATGGAACAGTTTCATGACTGGCCTTTCTATTTTGTTATTTTCGTACCATAATCTAAGAATAAATAAAAGAAATAGAAGCTCATGACAGTTGAGCCACAGTTGGGCTTTGGGAGTGGCCTAAAGCTATTCCCATGTGGGTTTCTCTTGCAAGGCCCTCTACCTGAGGGGTATGGCAGACGCATGGTACTGAATAAAATAGGAGGCATATTATGGGGCTTCCTGGTTGGACTGTCCTTTCTCACTTCACCTTATTGAGTGCATAGAACTGTTACAATTGCACAACCCAATTTCCAGCAAAAGAGCCTGGGTCAACTGATTTAATTTCACCCAGACAATCTTGCCAACTCACTCAGTGAATCAAACAATAATCCTTTAGTTAGTGGATCAATAAGAAATTAAGAAGCAATTAAAGAGAAATGAAAAAAACTTAAAAATTTACATTGATCTAACAGTAGGTTTTTTTCCTCTTAGAAAACCAAAAACAATGGAACTCATTTATGGTTCTTGTGGTCTTTCTGTTAATCTGAAAATTTTTAAAATAAAAAGTGAAAAAAAAAGTAAAAATATAAAAAACTTTAAGGTTTTAAAAAAACAACAAAACCATAATTACATTTATAGTATATAAATGTATTTTGTATAGAATATATATTTTATATGGAATATATATTTTATATAGAATAAAGTATTTTATATAGAATATAAAATGTCTTCTCCTCCCACTGCTTTAAACAAATAGCTAAAGTGGACACCAACATAGTTTGTGACTATGTAAAAATAGTTATGACTCTGTAGAGCTGCTATAGAGTAAGAATCCATTTCCCGAGTCATTTCATTTGTGGCATAGAGGCAACATTTCAAAATTAAAACTGTCACTTTCAATTAAGATCATTTCAGTTCTGACCCCTGTCCAAATAACCAAAGCTTAGAAGCAGTATTCATCCACAAAAATAAAATAAAATATGATTTTTTAAAAATAAGAACGCTTCATACGATGTCCAGTTATTATCTTTCTCATGTCTGGTGATTACAGCTGCAAGCTAGGAAATAGAAACACACACTTTGGTATATTTCTCCAACTAAAATGTTGCCTAACCTTTGATAAATTGTTTCACCCCACTGTGTCTTTGGATCCGCCTCTGTTTGAAAGGTGAGGGCACATTGTTGCCTACCTGTGGAAAGTGTGTGGTGCAGGTGAGTGGGCACAAGTCTTTTAAGCACTCAGAAGAGAGACATGATGAAATGATGAAAGAGCATGATTTTTAAAGCAAATCTTTAATTCAAGGATCAAACATACTAGAAGGATCAATCTTTAATTCAAGGATCAAACCTTCTAGAAAATTCTCTCAGCAAAAGAAGATGTTCCTTTCCTTAAATGGATCACATATAGAAACAACAAATACAAGAGTAAAATAAAACTGACAAGAAAGTTAAATGAAGGGGCGCCTGGGTGGCTCAGTGGGTTAAAGCTTCTGCCTTTGGCTCAGGTCATGATCTCAGGGTCCTGGGACTAAGCCCTGCATTGGGCTCTCTGTTCAGCAGGGAACCTGCTTCCTCCTCTCTCTCCCCCTGCCTCTCTGCCTACTTGTGATCTCCCTCTCTGTGTGAAATAAATAAATAAAATCTTTAAAATAAAAAAAAAGTTAAATGAAAAAAAAAAAGAAGAAAGAGAGAAAAACAATGCAGGTGTCTTCTAAAGGAGTGCCTTGAAAGAAATCAGTGGGCCTTGAGGTATGTTCTCAGGCAGGCACACCCATCGTGCACTGCCGCTCTTATTTCCCTGTTATGGAATTAAACAGCAGACAATTACTAAGCATTACCTGTTTTACTGGCATTGATTGCTGTTGGGGCATAGACTTAGGAAGGTGCTGATGTCACAAGAAAATGTTGTGTACCATAAATGGCTGTATTTCCTCTTCTGATTTAGAAGTGTTTATTAGACAATATTTGCCATCTTTTCTCAATGTTTTACACTTAATCCTTCAAATAGAGGGGTATTATGTGAGAAGCTGCATGGGGTGCTTAAAGACCTGCAAACCATCAGTAATGCAATTAAAATTGGCATTTATAAAAGTATATTTTGATTCCTAATCCTGTTTTTACAAGTGCAAAATCACATTAGAAAACAATGTGATACTAATTAAAGCTTTGTCACCCATAAGACCTTAGTGGATTGCATTTGTAATAGGCTCTGATGCAGAAGCCGATTTCTGCTGGGGAAACTTAAGCAGAATATGTGACTACATTTCTTGTTACTCTATTAAAATCAGTGCTGCAGTTGTGTATGTTACTGTCATGTTTTTATCTATAAACTGAGCTTGAAATGTCATGTCATCCAAAGTTAAACTCAAAAGCTGAAAAAAAAAAAAAAGCTGAAAAAAAAAGTATTGTGTTACATTTGCATATTTAAAAAGCAGTCAAAAGGCCAGGGAAGTATTGATTTTCCTAATAAAGATTAAGAGGCTGATTGAAACATCAGCATACACTTCAGATCACATGTGAATCTCAGCTTGCAAAAACAAAAGTGGTTAATTGGGGAAAAAACCCAAGAAACTAATTGGTTCTTGTTCTTATATATATATAAAAGTTACTTATAAGGTTATGAAGTCTGAATGAAGTTACTTGTTACTTTTTAGTCACACATGGTTTAAAGATAGGAGTTTTTATAAGATTTTCAGGTTAGCTCTAACACACTCACACCATGGTGTTTAGTAAAATCTGGATATAATAGCCACTCAAACATAAATGCAGGCTCAGTTCCTTTTGATTCAGGAGCCATCACTAGGGCTCTGATTAAGGACGGAGAAGGAAATCGCATAAATTGGAATATGAAAACAGCCCAGAGCTTGCCTTGACCTTTACAAATGGCCACTATATTAATGTAAGGGTGTGTGTATGTGTGTGTGTTTCAAGTTAAATAGTCCTTGTACGATGCCATTTTTATATTGAAACTCCCATTGCAGTAACAAGTAACAAAACCCACAGCACTTTAATGACTTACCCAAACAGCACAGTTTCAGCTATCAAGAATGGAACCTATGTTGCCTAGAGGAAGCAAAATGGACATGGATAATTGATATTTATGAGAATAATTAAATTATAGGGAAGTTTTAAGCTTAAAGATTCTCAGAAAGTAATAGTTCAGAAAATTATTTTAAATATTCAGATATGAATCCTTGAAGTTTTATTTCAACATGTAGTTATAGATAGATATCTAAGCATTAAAAGTCTCCAATCCAGCATGCCTTCCATCCCTGCTCCCCGTATCTATCTATCAATGTATCTAACTACCTGGATTTTGGTGAGTCAGAGAAACGGGTAAATGGAGATAAAAATTTTGAAAGAGATGAAATAATGTTATTTTGACAAAGAAATGCACATAGCAGATTCCACAGCAAACAAATAGCCCCCCAAGGGATCAAAATAAGACACAGTGAATCTAGACCATGGTGCGTTAGGGACTATGAATCAGAAAGTTGTACAAAAGGCAAATAAAAATAACCAGGATTTAATGGCAGTGTATAAATAATAGGTGTAAAAGACAGTAAACATTAAATGAATCCACATATTTGGAAGAAGGGCATGCTCTATGGTAGGATGAAGGGTAGTGTGGGGGAGCTAGACATGAGACCAAAGGGAAAAAGTGCATATTTCATTTTGCCCGGGAATGGCAGCCATCGAAAACATAGTCCACAATTACAGTAAACCCAATAAACAAAGAAAATATAAAGAGAAGGAGAACTGGAAATAGAAAAAGGAAATTACGTGGTTATTTTCTTCCCTTTAAAAGCTACATTCCTTTTAAAGCTCTTTCTTTTGTATTGTTTTTCTCATCCTTTTATTTCTCTTCAAGAGAAAGAAACAAGCAAAAATAATTTACAATCATAGATTATCAGTACCCACAGTCCATCTGGTTAGTTTAACCACAACAGAATGTGTGAGAATGTTTGTATTTGGGGAGAGACAGGCAGGCACTATTATGTACCAATGAAACAATCTAATGTATAAAACCCAGATTCTGTTCGGTAATAAATTCCACTGTCTATGTTATAATCCTGCTTGAAAATGCTCATAGGAATTCAACTTAAAGAATTCCCCTTCTTTTTTTTTAAGAAGTCAATTGTTTCTGCAATGAATATTCACAATACATGTCCCCACAAAAGACAGCTAATGCATCCAAAAGTGAAACCAGTAAACAGCCACTGGCAATAGAAATTTATGGAATTAGAAAAACCGGACTGGTTAAAATACATGACTGCATTCATTGTTGCAAAATGATTGGATTCATGTCTCATCAAATTTACATTGTGAAGACTGAATATAGTATGATTAGGCATTATTTTAACAACTACATTAAAATACAATTTAAAATAAAATGGCCCTTCATATCATACTAATATCAGTGTTTTAAATAACAAAGGGGATTTTTTTAAAGGAAAGGATTAGCATTTTGTTTCAATCAGTACAAGCAATGAGATTCCAGTTGGGGTCTCAAAGATTCAGGATTTTATTAATATTCCAGAGATGCATTTGTGTTGCCTCTGGGTACACTGAAAAGCCACTTAAACCGCACTTAAAACAGCACTACAGGATCAAATTGATGTGCATCAACCATTTACAATAAAACTTGATTATTATAAAGGCATACATATTTGCATAATTACATGTTTGATTTTTTGATAATGCAGCATACAGGACAAAATGTTGCTTCGTGTAGAAACACATCATCAAAAAGCACCATCTGCTGTAGTATTTAATGCACTGCACACTGATCAAAAATGTTGAAGATGGATTTCTGAGTATCAAAAAGAAAGAAGCCTGAGTTGTATTTACACAGGCAGTATGGCTGGCTGGATCATGTAGAAAGGAGAAATAAAATTCAGGCAAAACATGGTATAAAAAGATAAGAGCCATACATCCTCAAACACAGAAATGAGAACTTTCACCAATATGGCACAAGAGGTTTGGATATCTGTTTATATGATGTCATCCTTGCATTTAGTAAATTCTCAGAATCTAGATTCTATGTTTAGAAATGAAACACTTTGGAATAATTGCTCATGAATAGGGTTATCCTTGGAGAGGCTTCCATTATGTATAGCAGTGGATTTGGAAAGGAGAAAAAAACCTCCATTTTTCATTGTGCACTAAAATGAGGATAGTAACAACGATTATCTTGGGTAGTAGAATTACAGACGATTTTTTCTTCTCTTTTTTTCTTTCTTTTTTTTTTTTGGGCTTCAATAGTCTCCCTAATTTTTATGTCAGGTACATTTAAAAACTACATAAAAGAAAAAGTAAAAAAGAAAAAAAAAAAACCCATAAAAATAAAGAAGTTGACGATCCATTTTCTAAAGGAACTGTTCTTAGAAAAAGAAAACAAAGCCAAGAGAATATGCATCAAAAACACCAACATGCAAAACAAACTTTTGGATGCTTTGCAGAGGCTTAACAGAGTAGAAGACATACCTGTGGGATGAATACAAGCTATCTGGCCATGAGCGTCATGATGTTGTCTTATTATAGGAAAATGAAGCTACAGATCATAGAGATAGAGTGTCAAAAATGAAGTTGCACTTCTCAGAAGGGAAAAATGACGTCCTCATCAGAACCCTACTAATGCAGGACCTATAAGAATTATTTAAAACCACAAATATTCTTGTCTAGGTCTTTTCCATGTGAGTCCCCAAAAAGACTTAAGAAAAGGAATCCTATACATGAGGAACGTGTAAATTAGGGGAACTGGAAAACAGTGAACTTCAGATGGATTAAATTTGTGTCCTACCCCTAGTTCTAAGCCAAAAAAAAAAAAGTTAAAATATTACTCTAATCTCAGATTTGTGTTTATAGACAGAAGAAATCAAGTCTTGTTTGTATTCCATATAAATATTGAGAATTAAACAAAAGTTTAGTAATACTATCAGTTTTATCTAATTAGGAGTCCTAAGGGTAGAAAAGGGAAATGTTCTGAGAAACCTGGGACCCCTAGGGGAATAAGGGCCATAAATTAAATACTGGAAAACCCCCACTTTGGACTGATTCTGGGGGATCCTGGACCTAATATTTCTTTGACTTTGATAGCTTCATACCCATTGGTTCCTGCAGAAAGTTTTTCTATGTACACAAACAGAAATGGCTGTGTAGGTTCCGTGGTAGGTGAAAGAAGGCCTGTGGGGAGGAGTTGGCTGCTCTCTGTACATGTTCTGTTTGCTGACCATGCACCTGAACATCACGGAGGACACTGCATAAGGGCTATAGCTACAGATACCATCCAGGCACATCTTACAGCTTAAGATCCAAGGGCAAATCAGCTGTCTTGGTAAGGGACATTTTAACACACTTAAGATATGGAAATGTGTATCCGTATGTGTGTGTGTGGGGAGAAAAGCATTTAGAAAATATGCTCTCACACACTAGAAAAAGATGGAGATTCTTTTTTTTTTTTTTTTTGCCTGTAAATATTAGTATTAGACTCCCTTTTAGGGGTTTCACTATTTTCAAAGTCTTTTTTTTTTCATTTTTAATAATTTCTTTTCAAATTATGAGAATAATACATATTTAAAGTAGAAAATCCATAGCTATAGGAAAGGAGCAAGAAGGAAATTATCAGTAATCTGAATTTTCACCTACTTAGCTTTTAAATATCTCATAGTAAAGTGAGAAAATATTTTTAAAATAAAAAAAACTCTAATTCATTTAGAACGTCCCCTCTTTAAAAAAAATAAGCATTTTAAGACAAAATAAATATTAATGGTAGAAGTTTAAATAGCCTGAAAAATATATGGTATCCTCACTTTTAAGAGCCTTCTTCTGGCCTCATTTGGCTAATGCTTCTCTCTCCTGGGTAAGGAAATCACAGGACCAGGGGAGAGTGCCCCAACCCACGTGTAGAACATGCTCCAAGGAACCAGGGGTAGAATTCTCTCCAGAATCCACCTCCAAAGCCTTTACATCTTCCCTGAACATTCCAAGTGAGGGTTGCATTGCAGTTGGTTACCCTTCAGGTCTGCACAGTACCCAAGGGACAGCTGACTACGGATGATGTAGAGAGAACTTGGATAGTCAGGCGGGAATGTCCACACAGGTACTCATGAGGCCCTTATGATGTGAAACACAGCTTATAGTGGTAAGAGAAGTGAAGTGGGCAGCAAGATGAGGACTAGAGTAGAACTCAGCAGAGTCTGAAAATAATATATTGGAATCTGGTCATTCAGGTCATTATGAAGATATACTTGTTAAGAAGGGATATACTTGTTAAGAAAGATATACTTGTTATATATGTTATATATGTTAAGAAGATATACTTGTTAAGAAAACTATTAAGTGAATGTCTCAATAGTTTTACTAGCATGATTTATAACCCTTAAATATTTTGACATATGGTATATTGACCTAGATGCGTATTTTTGCTACTGAAACTGAAAAGGCTAGGGGCAGGACTGATGGCAACAGAATGTTTTCATAGGGTTTTTGTTCAGGAAAGCAGCAGTAGTTTAGTTCTGAATATTTCTATGTTTCTTCCTGGAAAACAAACGAGCAATAAGAGAACATACAAAAATAGTCACAAATTCTATTTTCATAGAAACTAGGAAGCAGAAAAAAAGAAATATATATACTTTCAAAGTAATTGAGACTGCCCTATAGAACACCAAGACAGACTAGTCAGGAGGTACAGGCAGGCTGAGAGGCTGAGTAGGTACAGATCTCACAAATCCTTAGAAAACATACATTACTAAAAGGAGAGAAGTCTATCCCAGGCAAGAACTTCTGGGAAATAGGCTGAGATTTAACAGGAACCAAATGATGGAAGAGGCAGATTGAGAGGTGAGGAAAGTGCCCAATAGGCTCAAAGATAGGCCTTAGAATGCTACAGCAAAAATAAACATATAATAAGTAAATAAATAAATCAATAAAATTGCCTTCAAAAAAGAGTGGATAATTTTGGAAAGCAAGGCCTGTACCCATATGAGTAGGGAAAGAGCATCAGCTGGTAAAGGAACCAGGCAAATGTAGGATTGGCTGAATAAATCCTCTTGAATTAAATTTGGTTCTAGAAGAATTGAGCCATATTTTAAAGAAAATATCTGTGTAGCAACCAAAGTTGTCTTTGACATCTAAAGATTTGAGGGATACACTGTCACTTCTTTCTTTAAAAAACTCTGGCTATTGGGGCGCCTGGGTGGCTCAGTCGTTAAGCGTCTGCCTTCGGCCCAGGTCAGATCCCAGGGGCCTGGGATCGAGCCCCGCATCGGGCTCTCTGCTCTGCAGGAAGCCTGCTTCTCCCGCTACCATTCCTTCTGCTTGTGTTCCCTCTCTCACTGTGTTTCTCTCTGTCGAATAAATAAAATCTTAAAAAAAAAAACAAAAAAACAAAAAAAAACCCAAAACTCTGGCTATTACCAAATCCAGAAGAATCTAACTCATTCAATGTAAATACTAAATAAGGAACAAGCACAGCATGTGTACAAAGACACAAGGAAAAATGTTTTAAAAATTAGCAAAACTTTTCTGTAAATGAAATTTCAGTAGGAAGAAAATTATCCACAAAGCAGATGAAAATTTTAAGTCAATATTAAAACTACCCTGAAACAATTACTGTTTTAAAAGAAAACCACAAAACAAATATATCAAGGAAGTGTTGCTTATACTACGGGTATCAAAAATAGGAGAAGGTAAAGCAGGTACTGGTAGAATTCAAGAAAGAAATGGATATAATAAAATTGCTTCAGAAATGAAGACTAATTATTAGCATGAGTGATTAGACATTGTAGAGACTAAGAGACAAGGGGAGAAAATAGAAAAGCAAAGTGAAACAGAAATAAGGAAAGAGGACACCTGGGTGGCTCAGTGGGTTAAAGCCTTTGCCTTCGGCTCAGGTCATGATCTCAGGGTCCTGAGATCGAGCCCCACATTGGGCTCTCTGCTCAGCAGGGAGCCTGTGCCCCCCGCCCCCCGCCGCCTCTCTGCCTCTTTGTGATCTCTCTCTCTGTGTCAAATAAATAAATAAATTCTTAAAAAAAAAAAAAGAAATGAGGAAAGAAATATAAAAATAATCACAGAAAAAAATGGGAACTATAGAAGACAGAGGAAATCCAATTTGTGCATTAGTAAATTTCCCCAAAAGAAGGCCAACAAAATAAAATAGAAAAAATATGTAATTTAAGAAAGCTCTTGAAATGGAATGTAAGGTCTCAGCAACGGAAAAAAGGAAGGATAATGGAGAGATTCAGACTCAGCAAGTGGTTCGAGAGAGATTTAATGGAGGCACTCTC
>CM053606.1:70200138-70222505 GCA_028646535.1 Procyon lotor | reverse complement strand
TTTCAATGAGCACCTACTCTATGCCAGAAAATATTCTAACCACTTCAGATATATCAACTGTTAATTTCTCTAAATTGCCCTTTAAGACGGATGCTTTAATTAGCATCACCTTATAGGTGAGAAGACTGATACACAGAGATATTAAAGAAATTGTCTATTGTCACCTATTTGAACTGAAGGAGCCTAGATTTGAACCCAGGGAGAAGGACCCTAGAGTCAGTACTCCTAGCTTGAGGCTTATCATTATGCTATTCTTAGCATATTGCAAATGGCCAGATTTTGTCAGTATTGTGGTTGGCTTAATTCTAAGGAATACATTAATTAATTTTCTCAAGTAAATGTTCATAATGCCTGTCATTTATAAGGCATTGTGTAGTATTTGAAATATTTTTGCACATTCTGCTTCATTCAATCCACACAAACACTTCCCGTTTAACAGAAGAGGAATATAGACCTCAGATGAGTCAAGTAACTTGTCATTAAATACACTACTAAAGGGGACAGACTCAAGAAAAAAGCAAGTGACTATTGACAAGGCCTCTAACTTCTTCTTCACTACCCTTGTCATCAAATGGACATTATGCTAATGATTCAAGTAGGGGCCCATGACAGAGATTTTATCAGCACTGAAATCTCATTACAAACCTAGGAAACATCATTGCAATTAACATTAATAAAAATTATGACATCTCTGAAAATGTGCTGCAGGTAGAACTTGGTCCTTCCTGCTTTTACTGCCTTAGAACAAATGCTACATATGACAATATCTTTTGATGTGAAGAATAACATCAGTAAGACTGAGGTAAGGTCGGGGCGCTTGGGTCACAGTCAGTTAAGTGTCCGACTTTTGATTTGGCTCAAGTCATGACCTCAGGGTTGTGAGATCTAGCCCCCTGTTAGGCTCTGCTTTGGGCTAGGAACCTGCTTAAGATTCCCTCTCTCTCTCTCTTCCTCCGCCCTCTCCTCCCACCATTCTCTCTCTAAAAAAAAAAAAAAAAAGACTGAGATAGGGTCAGTCATGTTGATAGACTATTGGAGAGGTCAGAGCAGCCAGAGTGGGTTGTTTCTCTCTAAGTTCACCTTCTGGATCATTTTGGTAACAAATTTTAGAAATCACCAGAGGTGAGCAGACTATGAAACCCTCACTATGAAGCCATTGACTATAGATGGCAGCCATATCTCTGAAGGAATACCTTTCTTAAAAGAGAACATGTTTCCCCTTTACATGCTACCTTGCGTAAGCTCAAAGCCTCCGGCTAACCTCCTGCTGGGAAGACCTCAGAAACTGCAGGTGATAAAAGAAAAAAGTTATGCACAGTCTGACAGTCCACTTTTATAGATAACATTTCATGATATCCAGTTATGACAGACAAGAAAAAGACCAAATTCCATGGTAGGTGAAAAAAAATCTCCACGTACATTGAGATTGTATTACTATAAATGCTGTTATAAATATTGCAAATGACACCCAAGGGCTTATAGAATGACCTACCATCTGAATGAAAATCCTAACAAAATTGTCTATTTTTGTCCAAGTACCATGCTGGATTCTGAGGGTTGTTTCTTGTTTTTTGTTTTTTGTTTTTCTTTCTTTTTTTGCTAACTCCAAAAGGAGACTGGCAGGTGTGTTGTGATGAGTCATTTTATGTAAATACGTTGCAAGCTTATTGACAGAAGAGGATGAGGCTTGACATAGAGTGTTATCTTGGGGGGAGATTTCTTTATTTTTTATTATTGTTATTACTAATAAATTGTGCATCATTTCCTGCCTCCAGAGGTGACTCATACTCAAGGGAAATGATCCAAATTCAAAGAATTGAAAAACAGAGAGAGAAACCCTTTCCTTGAACCTTCCTGAGGGGCATCTTTGCCCGCTAGTCCACTGAGGCTGCCTTACACAATACTACTGCTTCCACCAAGCACTGCTTTTTCTCTCTCTCTCTTTGTGCACGAGGTGGGCAGGATTCTTTATTTCATACATCATGTTCGACTACCTCAGAGATTCTGCAAAGACAGATGTCTTTAGAAAGTTAATGAATGAGGAACGTGCTGGTGGGCTGTTTCCTGCAGGGGGAGGCGGAGTTCTGGAAAGTTGGACTCCAGTGTCTGTGGCTGGCAATGCTGAGCAGCTCTGCACATGGTTCCCACCACTGATTTCCTTTTCATTGCATGGCACTGACAGGTTATGATAGCAAAGCCATTTATCTTAAGTTAATAAATCAGAAGGAGGTTTAAAAAAATAGCTGTCTGTGATGCTTCACGCAGCAGCTTTGGGAAGTCAAAGCTTGGGAAGGTTTTTGCTTGATCCCAATTTGAGCTTACGAGGAAAATTATTTATCTTCAAGTTGTTAATTAAGAAAGAAAAGAAATGCCCGTTGTTTGACTGTTCTATCGCATCCGGGAACGTTTCGTAATAACAAGCTGCCTGGGCTGCTCTCTCTGCAGCAATTCACCCTACTCGCCCAACACAGTCTTCACGCTTTTCACGTTTCCTCGTGTTTTGCACCACAGTGATATCTTATCCAAATAGAAAGTCCTTTGTGCTAATCGTCTGCCACTGAGGCTAGTCAGGAAAGTGACAAACGTAGCCAAAGAGAGAGATTGAGCCGGGGCTTTTGTTTTGTTTTGTTTTTTAAAAATATATAATTGTCGCTCTCATTATTTTTGAAAGTAAGACGACTGCATTTTTCTAGTTTATTGAACTGGTATGATGAGAAACAGTTGATAGAGGGAGCACAGTCTTCCTCCACAAGTTTTGATGCTTCTAAGAGGATTTCTGTGCATGCAAATCACACCTTCCACTTTCTTTGCTTTGAGCTCATTCCACAATTATTTTTAACTAAGCACAACACTGAGAATGTGCATGCACTTCTAGGAAAAGGAGAGGGGCTGAAAAATCACTGCTGTGATAAAAATGAAGGTATTGTAGCAAGTTCTTATGGCTGAGCCTGCTATCTTGTGATACAAATGTCTCTTGGCATAGCTTGGGATAAAGACTGTCTATGGACTGGATAGGAGGAGAGAAATGAAATATAATGCTTAAGCCATTGAGAGATATTCCTGAAACTGGCTTCCTTTAGCAAGATAGCAGATTACAGCTGGGCTGTCTACCACTTCTATTTCAGCAATTAAATTCATTGTAATGGGAATAATTCTGTACTTGAAGGGACACAGAGAATTATGCCCTGCTTCAGTGTCCCAAAGAAATATGGAAGGGCTTGGTAGACACTGTGCATCAGGGCACCAGGAAAATAGGGCAGGGCCTCTGGACTAAATGTAATGTGTTTTGCAGCTTCTTTCAGTTTATGTTGTCTTTTCTTTTTAATGGAAATGCGTATTTGTGCCAGTGCTCTAGGCTTGCTTCTGGCAGATGCTTGGCTTTGAGGTTTCTGAAAATAAGGAGGAGGCGATCAAAATGGAAAGGATCTATTCTGACTGGGGTCAATGTAGATTTGGAAAAGCCTCAAAAACTGAAAATTGTTTATGATGTTATCATTGTAATGTGATGAAATGTCAGGAAAAGTTATTACCTAAGCAGAAGTTGAACAGGACGTGTTGATTTAGAATATTTCTGACTCCTCCTCTCCCTCCTGCTCTTCCTTCTCCTCTTTTAAAAATAAAAAAATTAAAGATTTATTTATTTATTTGAGAGAGAGATTGAGCAAGAGAATGTGTGGGAGGGGGGCAATGGAAGAGAGAGAGAGAATCTCAAGCAAACTCTATGCTGAGTGCAGAACCCAACGCGGGGCTTGATCCCAGGACCCTGAATTCATGGCCTAGAGAAAACCAAGAGTGCAGTCCCTAACCACCTGTGCCACCCTGGTGCCCCTTCCTCCCCCTTCTTTATGTTCCTTACTGTTAAATTCTAACCTCTGTGATTAAAATACTACAAAAAGGTCTATGGGAATCATATTTGCAAGTAGTTATTACCAAGATGACATAAATGATTTTAATTGATAAGCAATCTTTGTAACTCTACATTTCAAATAATCTGGCTTTTGAAAGCTCTCAGTAGAGAGGAATAAATGCAATGAATAAGGAGCTGCCAGTATGTGCCATGCACTTGCTTATAGGTGATCCTCCTTAACTCGTGAGGTAGGTATGACTGTGTCTAGTTTTATCAAAGGAGAAAAGCCCTGGAAGGTTAGGTAACCAGCTCAAATTCATTGACATGGAGTCATAATTTGAACCCAGAGTTGTCTAGTTCCTGAATTCCTTTTGTTCTAAAAGATGTATTACATCACTATCACTTCTAAATACTTTTCTCACTAATATTTAAGAAACCCCAATGATAGTAAAGGATTATGAAGTCATTTGTAGCAGTTGGGGATTACAGCACAGAGAGTCATACCAAGACAACTTTAAAGCAGTTACTCTAAAGGCAGAATGACTTGCAAAACCTGTAGGCCTTCTTTATTATAGTCAGTCCCTCTGTCAGTAATTACCTTCCCTCCCTCATGCCGGGATTACATCAGTGTGTCCTTCAAGAAAGAGCTAAGTGGCTGCTCCTTTTAGAAAAAATTGTTGATCTTTATAATGTAAAATCTGGTGCCTTTCTCCTAGACTCTTTTGAGACCTCGTGTGTAGCACTGTTACCTAAAGTGTAATTATTAGTTGTCTTATTTGAGCTCTCTGCCATGAATGTGTGAGCTTGAACTTTCAGGATAGGTGCTGTATCGTGTCTTGTTTCTGTCCTGATTTAGCTATAGGGCACATACTTTGGGAGTTTCTCCCATGTATGTAATGATAGCTGACATTTACTCATCTCTTACCATGTTCCAGACATGATTTTACATACTTTTGATGATCCAACTTTTTAATCCTTATGTAAGCCACAGGGGCTTTTGTTAAGCCAGCTTACAGGCCTGAAGTATAGGAAATAAATTGCTCAATTTACATAATTAATAAAGCCAGAGTCAAGATTTGAATCCATGCAGTCTAACACCAGAGCACATACTCTTAACCACTGTACTAGACTATGATGTCTCTCATAGAGGTTCAAAAAAGCTTGTAAAATGAATAAAAGAAAGTAAACCCTTCAGAAAAACTGGGCCCTAAGAAAATCAAATGAAGACACTGGGGACATGATATCTAAGGATCTTCAATTCACGAGTCTAAATCATATTGACTAAAATCTCATAACTTATGAGTGTGACCAGGCTAGAGCCTTGCCTCTTCATGCCCTCCAAGCAAATTATGAAGGAGACCATACCAAGGCGGGAGTGGGGCTCCAGTCTTTTCGTGATGCTTAGCAAGCTTTTAGATTTACATGGATGTTTCTGAAAGACAAAGCTGGCAGCTTTAATCAGACTTTTCCCTGATCTCAAAAGAGACTCTCTTATTAGTTTACCGATGTGGACTTCATTGATTCTTTTTGTGAATGGGGATTCTGAAGCCTCCTCTTTAGCCATGTTTCTCCCAAGTGTCAGAAGACCAGTTCTTTACAGGCCCATATTTTTGCTGTATAATTTACTCTGCTCACCACAGCCAGCAACGCTGAGATTAAAGACAAAGGAGAAAGGAAAGCTTGGCATGGATTCTTGAAGCTACTAACTTTAATTCTTCCTTTCTGTGTATACAACAAACATCAGAGGATACAAAATCAATAAAATATCACTTCTTTTGCCCTCAGGGAACTTATAATTTAAAAGGGAGATAAATGGCTCGTCAGCTACATTATATACTTGCTCAGAAGGGATATAGACAGAAATTTTTTGAAGGTAAAGGAGTATCATGTCAAGATAATGAAAGAGGTGACAGTTGGAATAAGAATTAGAACAGTGATGTATTTTTATTGACGTATAATTAACAGTGTTATATTAATTTCAGGTGTATGATATAATGATTCAACAATTCTATACATTTTTCATTGCTTGTAAAATAATTGTACTCTTATTCCCCTTTATTATACCTATCCCCCCACCCACATCCCTTCTAGTAACTACCAGTTTGTTCTGTATATTTGAGTCTGTTTTTCAGTTTGTATCTTTTTTTCTTTGTTTGCTTGTTTTGTTTCTCAAATTCTACATATGAATGAAATCATATGGTATTTGTCTTTCTCTGATTGATTTATTTCACTTAGCATTATGCCCTCACGATCCATCCATGTTGTTGTAAATGGCAAGATTTCATTATCTTTTATGGCTGAGTAATATTCCATTATATCTATCTATCTATCTATCTATCCATTTATCTATTGATAAATACTTGGGTTGCTGTCATATCTTCGCTGTTGCAAATAATGCTGCAATAATCACAGGAGTGCATGTATCTTTTTGCATTAGTGTTTTTGTATTCTTTGTAAATACCCTGTAGTGGAATTACTGGATCATATGGTAATTCTATTTTTAATTTTTTGAGTACCCTCCACACTGTATTCCACAGTGGCTGTACTAATGCACATTCCCATCAACAATGCACAAATGTTCCTTTTTCTCTATATCCTCTCCAACACTTGTAATTTCTTGTGTTTTTGGTTTTAGGCATTCTGACAGTATAAAGTGATATCTAACTGTGGTTTTAATTTTCATTTTCCTGATGATGAGTGACATTGAGGATCTTTTTATGTGTGTGCTTGCCATCTGTGTCTTCTTTGGAAAAAATGTTTTTTCAGGTCTGCTGTCCATTTTTAATTGGATTATTTGAGGTTTTATAGTGTTGAGTTGTATAAGTTCTTTATATATTTTGGATATTAACCCCTTATTGGACATATTATTTGTAAATATCTTCTCCCATTCACTAGGTTGCCTTTTCATTTTGTTGATGCTTTTCTTCACCGTGTAAAAGCTTTTTCTTTTGATATAATTCCAATAGTTTAATTTTTCTTTCATTTCCCTTGCCAGAGGTGACATATCTAGAAAAATGTTTCTACAGCCAATGTCAAAGAAATTACTATCTATGTTTTCTTCTAGATATTTTATAGTTTCAGGTCTCACATTTAGGTCTTTAATCCATTTTGAGCTTATTTTTGTGTATAGGGTAAGATAGTAGTCCAGTTTCATTTTTTTTACATGTAGCTATTCAGTTTCTCAACACCATTTGTTAAGGAGACTGTGTTTTTCTCGTTTTATCTGATTGCCTCATTTCTCATAGATTTTTAAATTTTTAAAAAATTTTTAAGTAATCTCTACACTCAGAGTGGGGCTTGAACTCATAACCCCGAGACCAAGAGTCTCATCCTTCCCCTACCAAATCAACCAGGTGCCCCTGTCATAGATTAATTGACTATAAAAGAATGGGTTTATTTCTGGATTTATTTATTCTGTTTCTATTCTATTCCATTGATCTATGTGTCTATATTTGTGCAGGTACCGTACTGTTTTGATTACTACAACTTTGTAGTACATCCTGAAATCGGTATGTAATACTTCCTTCTTTCACAGGATTTCTTTGGCTATTTGGAATCTTTTGTGGCTTATACATATTTTAGAATTATTTGTTCTAGTTCTGTGAAAAACATTGTTGGTATTTTGATAGGGATTGCATTAAATCTGTAGATTGCTGTGGGTAGTACAAATATTTTAACAGTATTAGTTCTTCTAACCCATGAGCATAGAATATCTTTTGTTTGTGTCATCTTCAGTCATAATAATCATATATTAAATGCATGCCTGGAGAACTACATGTGAGAATCCTTCAATCTATAAATTTTAGAACTAGTTTAACCCCTTCCCTATTTTTCATATTGAAGAACTAGAAACTAAGTATAATGAAGGAGCATTTCTTGGGCATTTACTGTGTATTTTGACACATGGTTCATATATCAAGCATTTAGTACATTCTACTTGAATATACTAATGCATTTGTGTATGCATTCACTTATTCAACAAATATTGAATGCTGACTTTGAATCTGGTACTGTCTGTAACATTAAGCAAATGAATAAATAAAATAATTTTAAATTGCAAGCTGTGCAATGAAGGAAACAAGTAAAGAGGCCAGATAGAGAAACAAAGAGATCTACATAAATGAATTAAAAAAACCCAAAAGAATATCTTCCTGATTAGATTTATGAAGGAACTATAATTTCACACTACAGGCAAACCAAATACACTTTTTGGTCCAATGGGCAATGGTCAGTTGTTAACACTAATAGTCAACTGAAGGCAAATGTCACCATCATGAAGATAACTCATGGAAGAAAGAATAAGTTTTTAATTAAACCAAAATTTTTATTATGACTACAATTTTATTATTAAAACTTCCAATAGTCTTAAAAGTTTATAACTGTGCAAGAACAGTAATTTTAAGAACTATCAGCTGCTAGATTATATTCACCATCACTACACTTTATATTTGTGATGCTAAAATATGCTTGCTTTGAATGAGTACATTTAGTAATACTAACAACCTCTTTGCTTTCAGCAGAAAGAAACTCAGACATATGATTTTCAGTAATTTCTTTTCTTGAAGAAACTGTGTGCCTCAGATGTATAGCTTGAGTGACTTTCAAAAATTCTTCCTTTTCAACTACTGAAAAGGGTTAGCAGTCTAGAACAGTGATTCTCATACTTTACTGCAATCTGGGATCATTGGAAGGTTCCTAATAAAACCCACTATGGGTCCCATACTCATAGATGATGCTGACCTGCTGATTTAGGGACAACACTGAGAAATACTGGACAGGAACATTCAATACGACAAAATCCAAACACCATATTCAACCTCTAAAGATTCAAAATTACAAGTAATTGTCTCTAAGTTTTCTTGCAATGTCTGTTGCTTTGCAGTTTGATTAGTGAGAACAAAATGTGTAGAGTAATTTCTTGTTACCTTCATGTCATTTTCTTTATTTTGTTTGGATCAAATATTTATTCTGGCTGTTGTTGAAATTATTTGGGAAATTTTCTTCCTCATGAAAATTTTGAGATGGTAAAGTTGACATTCACGTTCAGTTCATCCTCAAAAATCATGAAAAATTCCAAATATGAATTTTTCATGAAGGATATCTTGGCATAAATAGAATTAGTTAGCTGAATGCTAAATACAATACTTGGTATAATTTTATATAATGTTGTAAATATTAATATGTCAAACAGTTTTATAAAGATTAAAATTAATCTCAATTAATCTGCCTTTTATTATTTAAATTTTATTGAAAAAGGATATGTTTCTCCTAAAGTTATCTAACACTTTATTAGTATTCATAAGAACCATCAGTTTCTCTATTTGATTCTTTGAAAATGCCAAATAATTGTTTTTGTAATAAAGTCAGTTATTTTCACAATAATCACTAATTATGGCAGCACATTATTTGGCAATTATAAATGTACATTTCTACCTCATTCTTTTTTTTTCTACTTCATTCTTAAAAATGGCATAAGTGTTGTATCAAAACACTAAAAGTCTTTATCACATAAATTTCACTGGTGTATAACATGGTTATTACATCAATACTAAGATTTGGGTGAATAGTCATGCTGTGGTTAGAAATTTGACTAGTTCAGAATTTTGGCTTTACTTAATTGCATCTCTATTTAAGACAATTAAGTTATATGGAAGGACAATAGGCATTAACAGATCTAGGAAAAGAGATTTATACCAAGAGTCTCAAAATATAAGATCATAAGGGGGAAGATTCAAGTAGAGATACAAACCAAGAAGAAGCAAAGGTAGAGAGCATGAATGGCTTTTCCTGCATCCATATATTCTTCATAGGTCTTTTCAAAAGAGATGGAAAGGGCCAAACATTGGTAAAATTATTACACTGGTAAAATTATGTTTGTTTCTGAGGAAGGAGGCTTTCACACACTCAAAATTCACTTCTTGTGCCTTCCTTCTAGTAATCATATATTCTGAGTACTGGAGACTAAACTAAAGACAATTTGCAGAAAACCTCAGTTATCAAAAATTCAGCCTGTTTGAGCAGTGGGTGATAACTCTTTTCCCAGTAAAGATTTCCTGGCTCCTCAAGCACACAAATAGTTTTTAGTTAACAGACAGGAGAGGGTTAACCAGTAATTATACCAACCCATATGGGACCAGCAATTTGGCCATCTTCTCTGCACTGATTTCCTGCCTCCTCCAATTATCCAGCCTCCTGCACTACACCTGGTAGTCAGGGTCCTGTCTTCTCAGTGCAGGACGCTAGTATGAATACCCTAAAATACACCTGTTGCAGGCAGATTCCTGCAGGTTAATTTCCACTGCCAGAGAAATTGCTCTAAATTGCATTGACTTTCAATGGGTTCCCACTGGCAAACACCTGGAGGCAATCACCTGCAGATGACTGCCCAGAGACCCAGGTGTGTTTCTGGAGGCTGCCTTGCCCCAGTTCATCCTGATGAGATGTCTTGGTGCTCAGAGTGCAAAACAACTACCCTGGGTTAATGAGTCGCAAAGACATTAACATTCAAAAAGGCTCACAAAGAAAACGAAGCCTTAAAGGTAGCAGCCTTTGTCAGCCAGAGGGGAAAAAAACTTCCTCAGGAGAGAAGCGATAAACGTGAGGTTTCATTCTAACAACTATCCCTGAGTTTCTTGATGGAAGCAAGAAGTTTTTCAGTAACAGCAGTCCATATGGTAACTGTCTTTTCTGGATATTACTTGCTAATGAGTTGAATGTCTACTTGTACACACTTACAGTTATTTTTCTTTCTCCCTTTTTTTTTCCTTCTGTATAGTTTTCTGAGTCATCTGATTTTATGAAGACAAATCCTAAGAAAATGTAGATGAAAGATAAAATCCCCAAATGTATCTGAATACCACCAAACTTTTTGAGAACATACACTTTTTTATTAAATGGAAACATGCAATTCTTGTATTTTCAATTATAATTTTGTCCGAAGTTGGCCACAGAGAGATTAGACTATCTGCTGGAGATAAAACGACAGACATAAAAGAAAGGCTCAATTCCTTTTAAAGGGTGTCTTGTACAAAGGCTATCATAATATTTTGTGTTTGATAATTGTCACAGTTGGTATTTGGATCTCAGCCCAAAACTGGTTCCTCTCTGTACATGTTGGTGAATACCTGACTAAAATTAATAACAGTACTAATGATAAATAGCTAACATTTACTGATGATTTGCCATATGACCTACACTGTTTTAAAGCCTTTGTGGATAGTCCCCTCTAGGTAGGAAGTGATATCCCCAGTGTTAGGGCAAAGTGATGGCAATATGATTTTGGGAAGGGGAAGTTTAAAGAGCTTTTGAACTACAAGACTGCTGAGCCACTCTGATATTTGCTTTCTAGAAATGAGCTAAGGAGACCCCAATACTTGCTCCCTCTTGATACAGATGTTTCAGCACAAACTTAAGGATCTATAACTTTTGATTTCCAACTAGTCCCATTTGCTTCTCCATTAGTTTTTCTCTCTTAATAGGATTTGATATGATAGAGCTTCTTTAGTCCACAGTCCTTTACTTTGGACATGGTGCTGTAGCAGAGAGATCCAAGATGGTGGGGGAACGTGAATCACACACTACAAATACAATTGTGTGTCTAGTTGATGGCAGCCATCAGTGTAGTTGCACGGAAACGGTGGGTAAATCCAAGCCCACCAGACCAAATCAGGGACTGGCATTGTCAGCGTGGTCTTGTCTTGCCAGTCAGTAACCTAGGCTGGTCCTTGCTTTATGGGTGAGTTTACTATCTCAAATCTATTTTTATTTTTATTTTTATGTTATAGACCTTTAACTTCACTCTCTTTCTGAGAGCCAAGGGAAAGGTAGAGAGAAAAAGCAAAATGTAAAGCACAGATCATAACTAGGCAGAAACAATTTGAGACAGTCTTTATTTTTAAAGGAGCTGAATTCATTGGAGTCATTGTTATTCTGATGCTAGTTAAAGTAGAATTTACTACCAGTTTCATCACTAACTGATTTCCTGTGGAACACAATGTTCAGGTCAATCACTTGGCCTCATTTTGGCAGTGTTGGAGAGGGGGAGAAATCAACAACTTTGAAGAGATGCTTATCCTATTTGTGAACTTCCTTTAGATATGCTAACCACCTGTACTAAGCCTGCAGATTGAGTTGACTGCAACTGGGCAGGTTAACAGACACTAAAGCAATGTAAATAACGTAACTAGTACCTAAAAAAATTCAGGAAGCACTGATTGGATTCTAACCAGTGGTTCTCACTGTGTCTCAGGTAGCAGCCTTTGGAAGTAATAATCAATCATGAGCATTCATGTATAAATAGTCCAAAGCACACTCTCTATTCATATCACATCGGTGGTCACATGCCAGTTATCTAATGCCAGGACAAAGAAATATGTACTGAACACCTTCTCAAGGACTAAACATTAATAAAAATGGTTACTGGGTCTTGCTGTTGAGAGAAAAAAAGTCAGCATTTATTTATTCATTTAATAAACATTTAGTGAGTTATCTATAATGGCCAGTATCTATGCTAGGTTCCTGGGAATAAATGATGAACAAGACAGACCTAGTCCTTGACTTCAGGTAGTTTATCATGGAAGAAAAATAAATAAAGGGAATGGTTTTCCGTGGTTATTTAGTATACCGATGCTGCTGATAAAAGTTGCAGTCTTTGTTATTTCTGTTATTATCCACTGCAAGTATGAAAATGAAACAATTTTGTTAAATTGTTTTTTTTTTACTTTTATAAGAAAGCAATCTATTTCTACTGTTAAGAATTTAATAATAAGTGGAAGAGAGGCAGTGCTCTTTGACAAGATGAATAATGGTTGGAGACTTCTAGTGAAGTGGGGACTAGAAGTGGAGACTTCTAGTGATTGGGGACTTCTGAGGACTGTATTTGGGTCAGGAGGTCAGGTAGAAACTACAGCCATGGGAAGCTATGGTTATTCCTATGGATCCTCACACAGGAGGCCTAGGGAGAGAGAAGTTGTAGAAGTTTTGAGTCTACTTTAAACTTGGATTAAATTTGGAAATAATATTTGAAAATCATTATTAAAAGTTAAGTGTTGGATTTAGGCTTTGGAAAGGCTGAGAAAGAAACTAAGTTTCTGCTAAGTTTTACTGTTCTGAAGGTATCTGTTTCACTCAGTAATAATTGACAACATTTTTCAGTTAAGAGAAAAAATATATTTTAAAATATATTTACATATAGTAAAATATATCATGTATATTAAAATATGTATTATAAAAAAGAATTTTACTGTTTCTTCATTAAATTTTGAATGGATATAGCATAAGTTTGGGTAAAGGGTTAAGCTGGTGCCATAGGACCTAGACTGAGGTGGCATAAGAACAAAGTTGCTTATCCTCTCTCCCTAACCGACCGAGGTGAATGTTCCATGTTAGAAGGTGGCTAAGCAGTCATTCCTCAACTCAGGCTGACAGCATCTTTGCCAACTTCAGTGCATGGTGGTCATGTTTCTCCAGTCATCACCAATGTAGCTAGCTGGAAAGGCAAAGAATTGAAATGCTGGGTCAGAGAGAGGAGTGGGGTGAAGAACATTTTTATATCAATTGTATTCGTACTCCATTGGCAGAAGCTTAGTCCCTTAGACACCCCTGCAGGCAGGGGTGGGGCTAGGAAATGCAGTCCCTCCTTGGGCAGCCAAGTGCCCAGCTACAAATCTACTGCCATAGAAGATGGAGGGTATAAAATTTGATAGACAACTGAGAGTCTCCATGAGTATAGTGAATCAAATTATAGGGAAGCATTTGCTGTAAGCATAACTTCATAAAAAAAAATTCAGGAAAACATGGCAGTTATAAATGGAAACACAAATTGGGGCTCCTACATTTGGGGATGATCAAGGATTCTTTCTCCCTTTTCCCAGATCATTCAGAATTTTTTAGAAAGTGATAGAGAAAAAAAGAGATGGGATAGAAGGACAACAGAAGGAAACTAATCTATTTCACTATCCACTTCTTTTTCAGAGGTGACAGTGGAAGTCAGAGGAGAAAGGTTGGGTCCTTCACTTCAAGGTCTAGAATTGATTCTTAAAGTCTCAGCCCCATTTATCAGGCACGTAGTCTTTTCTCTTTTATTCTTCTTTGATTTAAACTCTTATGGAGGGGCCCCTGGGTGGCTCAGTGGAGCCACCTCTGCCTTCGGCCTTCTGCCTCTGCCTTCGGCTCAGATCATGATCTCAGGGTCCTGAGATCGAGCCCCACATGGGGCTCTCTGCTCAACGGGGAGCCTGCTTCCCCCTCTCTCTCTGCCTGCCTCTCTGCCTATTTGTGATTTCTCTCCTCCTTGTTAAATAAATAAATAAAAATCTTTAAAAAAAATAAAATAAACTATTATGGCTGTAATAAAAATCATCTTTCATTGATTTGTATATAATTAATGGCTAAGGATTAAAACTAAGCCTATAGCAAGAACTAACAAATAAAAAATTTGAGAATTACGGTAGTATTTACATTTCCATAGTGCCAATCAGTTGCTTAGGTTAATTACTCCATTTATGGATGAATACATGTAAGTCAAGAAAATGTGCTTTAATTCCCCAAATCTTTTGTGTTACAGCAGGAATCCAAGTTCATACCATACTCTTTTATCCTTTATCCCCAATTGAAACTGCTTCTGTGCCAACCGTACGCTTGTTTCCAGAGAAGTAGGACTTGATTGGACTTAGAGCCAAAGTTCCCCTCCTGCTGACAATTCAGCTTTCTCCTTCACCTTCTAGTTCCTGTTAATTCTCATTCCTTCTCAACAAAGTATTTCATTTTCAGTTTCACATTAGCCTGGTTTAAAGTGCAAGTAATAACTCCTTTTAAGAAATCAGGGCTATGTTGCATAATCAGTAACCTCGGATGAAGTGGAAATACACAGGTAGTAAAACAAATGGAAGAGATCAAGGTTGCATAATTAAGTATACACTCTGAGCAAGTAAACACTCCAAGTAAGATTTTAGGAGAATTACAGAGTCCCATCTCTTTTTTGGTCTCTGTGACAGTCTCACTTTATTGCCTTCTTATTGCGACATCTGACTCTCTTAAGCTTTCATATTACTAAGTAGGAGTAACTCTGGTAATAACTTTTCTGAGTGTACCCTCTACTCACTTTATCTTGCTTTGTATGTTCATAAGTGTTTGAAAAATTTCCAAAGAGATATATTCCTTAAGAAACAATCTGAGTTTTAAAAAAAGAGAGAGACAGGAAGAGGAAACAATTTGAGTTTTAAAAGGACTTTCCAGTTAACTGAAAACAACTGGACTATAATTCTCATAAGAATGGGCAAGATCATTTTGGGACTCAGCTCCCAGCAGAGTGCCAGTCTGCGGCATAGTCAGAAACAAAAGATGTGTATGTCCTAGAAGTATAATCAGTGATGTAGAATTGGACAAAAACTTAATCTTGGGAGCAGAATGGTTGTTTCATCTTCCTGTTGATAGTGTTGGGATCTTCAGTGGAGGGAGAAGACCCCTATTTGCCTGCCCACCTCTGGAACACTTTGCTGAGGTCAATGTGACATTATATTAGTAGAATTTTTTGGTCTTGAAGACAGAGGGCTGAAAATACTTTGTGACTATTGATCTGGCAAGGGTGGTGAAGGGGACGAAATGAAAATAGAGTTGCCTTAATCTTCTTAAGATAGGGGAGGAGGCTCACAGTATCTGGTCTTTGCTCTAGATCACTGGGTTAGTAGTCTATTCACTTTTCAATGATCAGGCCATAATACCATTTTCATAAAAACTTCCCATTCCTCATACTTTCAAGCTTCAATTAATGCACTTGCTCAGTGCAGTCCAACTGCACTTTTTTGGTTAAATAATTCTTAACAAATACTGCCTTCATTCTAGTTAGTTTTGTAGACATCTGTGCCAGGGGTCAGCAAACTTTTCTGTAAAGGACTAGAGAGTAAATATTATAGGTCTTTCAGGTGTGCAATCTTTGTCATAACTACTCAACTCTGCCTTTGTAGCACAAAAGCAACCAGAGACTACATGAACGAGTGGCTGTATTCAAATAAAACCTTATTTATGAAACCAGGTGGCAGGTTAGATTTGGACCATGAGTTACAGATTGTTGATTCCTGGTCTATGCCAATAGTCTAAAGTAATTGAGGGCAGAGCTATGCTTTACAATTCTTTGTAAACCTTTATCAGGTACATAATAATAATTAAAAATATGGCCTCTATACTTGACTCTAAATTAAAATGCCAGCTATTACTAGCTATTACTAGTAATAGCTATTACTAGCTATTACTAGTAAATGCCAACTATTACTATTACTATTACCCACTAGCTTTGGGACTGTGAGCAAATCATTTAACTGCTCTGTACCTGATGGTTTTTCTCATGGTTTTCTGATAATTTCATTATGACAATAATGAAACCTGCTCCAGAGAGTTATTGTGAGGGTCAAGTGAAATAATCCCTTTAATTCACTAGCACATGATAAATACCCAGTAAGTATCAGCCATTAATATCTTTTATAGTATGAATGCTTAGTTGATAGTTGTTGAATCAATACATAATGAGATACTAAATTCATGTTTCAAGTTTGTCTGCAATGGATCAACATTATTTGAAGATAATGAATATGAAAAAATATTTATTAAAATATGTTAAGAAAAGACATGCTTACAAATTTAAATATGTATACAAATTTAGTTAACTATAATCATCTTGAATAACAAAAAATGTTTTTGAAAAGATTGGAGAATACAGATATGAAAGCAGAGATAAGAAAACAGAAAATGCCACTGCTTAATTTCATGGGAGTAAACAAAATCAATTCTAGAATTTATCATTTTTTTTAAAATATTAAAATATCAATAAGTTAATTCAATCAGAGGTAATAAATACAATTTTTAAAGAACAAATCAATGCCAGAATTTTCAATTATTTAATAAAGCTAAAAGATTAGTAGATGAGTAGCTCTACCAAATCAATTTCTATGTTTATTTTAATAAAAATTTTGACATTTTGTCATAATTATTACTTATATTCAGCATTATGTCTCACCAAATTAATAAAAATTGATATACATGAAAGTTTGCTGCATAAAAGAAAAGCAAGATGAGGAGAATGTTCAGATTATGTTCAGTGAAAGAGGGATTTTTAAATGAGAATTGTTCCCATTTCCCATCATTTTTACATACATCAACAAAAAATAAGTTAGTACAATACGTGAGGCATCCAACCTTAAGAAGTACTGTGATGGTTAGGCTCCCTTTGTCTCCCTCCCCAGACATTCTCTACTCTTCTCTTCTCTCTCTGTGAGTAGGAGGTCAGGGTCTTATGGATTGCTTCCCCTGGGCTCCCTTGCCTGTTGGCTTCTAGTTTGTGGGGCCAGTAGGAGGCACCAGCAGGAAGTCAGAAAGCAGGTGAGAGACCATAGTGTCTCCTTGTTACTGCCCCTGCATGTTTGGTTGCTGTATCTCTGGTAGATCCTGTGGCTCTCACAGCTTCTGAATCCTGTGCTCCAGTCTCACAGCCTCCTTTATGTCTTCTTCCCTCTCACTGGGTGTTGGTTGTGCTCTCCCCAGCCCTGATCCTCTCGTACTCAGGGATGGTAATGGCTCCGTGCCGCTGCTAGGTTCTTGCACCTGGCATTCTTTATTTGTTCCCTTACCTCACCCATACTTCTATAGTTAGTCTTTCACTAACATCTGACTCTGACTGATATAAGACAGACCTCCCAAGGATACCAGTGTTTTAGCAAAAGTAAAATTTAGAGAGCTAAGAAGGTAAATCAACATTAACTAAATGCATTTCAAGCTAATATGCTGCAAAATATTTATTGGGGAGATTAATTGGGGAGCAAAACTGAAACAAAAACCCTGGAAAATAGTAGTAGCAACATTTTAAAATTTATACCTGGCAAAATGAAGTTGCAGGGCATGGATAAGCAAGAAGAGTCATTGTTATGTATGAACTAAGATGTAAAGTCAGTCTAAATATTTCATTCTAACATTTGGTCTCAGGCATATCCCAATCAGTTCAAACCCCTGCCCCTCCTTGGGCAAGACCTGTGGACAAGATTCTCACTAAAAAGTGGCCACTGCCTGCTAACCAAACCCTTCCTCCTGACCCTGTCAATATCTCTGTCATGAGATTGCACATTCTGTTCTCTTTAGGCGGCTTTGAGGCTTCCCCAGACCACGTTAGTGCAGGACTGTTTTGTGTTCTACTTTCCTCTGTGTACTGAAGCTATAGGACTCTCTTGCCCACTACCCGGCCGGTCTTAGCTCCCAGGACTCTGACTGCCAGCTTGCAAGATCCAACCCCTTACACACACACACACACACACACACACACACACACACACACCCCACTCACCCAGAATGGAAATTCGAATAATCTTTTTTAAAACATCTATTGAAAAGGTATGAATACAAATGTTCTTTTCATTTCTGAGAGGGAGAAGTAATGAATCTGTGGCTTTCAAGAAGCAAACTTGAAATATAACCATATCTTCTCAATGATTTGCTTCTCTAGATTCCATTTGTTAGAGCAGAAGTCCTCAAATTCTTTTCCTCATAGAACTCCTACAATAATTTTTGAAACACTGTGTACCCTCTTGCACATTTTAAGCTGACAAGAAAATTTTTTATTATAAGTTTAAATAAGTTCATTTCTTGATAGTGAGAATTCATTGTAACTGGAATAAATATTTCTTAATATAACTTGATAAAATATATATTAAGTATATAATTAAATAAAGCTCACCAAGTCTGACAGAAATATTATAAAATTTCATCTGTTTTATTTAATGTATTATCAAATACAGACAAATCCAGACTTATGGAAGGAGAGACTATTTGAAAAGACTATTGGAATTACAAGAATGTTCAGACCACAAGATCTAGCAAGTGTCTTTAGGGTCAGGCAGAAAAGGGCTTTTATTTCACAGGGAGGAGTAAACCAGGTTAGAAAGAACCTGAATTGGACTGTTGACCAGGGAATATTGCCCTTTGTGGCCAGTTGGGGGAGGAATCATTAAAAGAAGCTGTTCTTTATTCTGATGCTGGCCCAAGCTGAGGGTGGGTCAAAGTTCAAGGTCTAATATGGAGGAGAGAAGTTAAATTATAAAAGTTTGGTCAAGTTAGGTTAATAATCATTTTATTCTGATCATTTCGTGGGGACAGAAAGTTCAGACAGTTGTTTGTAAGGCAAAGAATGGAAATTTGGAGGGTCTGTGTCTGATTCATGCTAGGAAAACAAAGGGATTATCCATAACAGTTATCTAAATCATATGTGAAAGAGCGGTTCTTTGCAGTAAACAGTTTCCCAGAACACAGAGAGAAGGGAGATTTCTTTCATCATAGCTGTTTTCTAGAATTCCAAGGCTCAGATAAAGTTCAGCATTTTCTGTCAAATATTCCTGTTATGTGAATAAGACTAAATGGCATTAACCTATGCTGTTATGAATTCAGAGCACCCCAATATGGGCCAACATATCCCGAGAAAAATATAGGAAGTGCTAGTAATTTAAGGTTCCCTGGGTTCTATTGAGGGGGCATCCCCTAACCAGTATTTCTATATATCTCATCTTGAGGGGCTCTGGGAGGTTTCACGTTCCATAGCAATGTACCACAGTGCTATCAAGAGTGGATGTGGGCTCTGCCTTCCTTCTGTACAGTGGGAGAACTACTTAAAGCTATTCATGCCTGGATTGCCCCCAGGAAAGTCTTGGCGTAACTATCTCTTAGTGTAATAAATATTATTTTAGACTATCAGTGATTTTGCTGAGGAAAATTTAGCTGATACTTTTGTTATTATTCTTTAATTTCAAAAGCATCAGATGATAGAATAGGCAATAGTAAATGTGTTTCCTATAACTATGCCTCTTTCTTTTAAGGAACACCTAGTAATAGCTCATGGGACATTGGAGATGTATATTGTACTGTAAAAACCTCTCTGTTAGATATGGTTATCAAGACCTTAGAAGACAGTCACGACTAAGTTTTAGAAAATCTAAATTTATATATTCGTTGCAGTGGGCAATGGAAATAAGAGAGGAAGGATGAGTGATGTGTACTTCTACCTAGTTAGATAAATTTTTCATTGGTTATCTTATCTAACATATTCTCTCTTGGAAGAATAGAATATCCAATCCATTTTCAAATGAGAAAATTCAGGTTCACAAAGGTTATTCAGTTTTCGCATGGTAATCAGAGTCAGTGGAAGAACCATGACTCCACACAATTCTGAGTTACCCCAAATTCTGTTCAGAAATCTTATATACCAAGCTTTCTATTTTAAAAATTGCTAAATTTGGAAGCAAAGGATCATGGTAAGATCTAGTTCTGCCATTGCCCCCATATCATCCAAAACAACCCATGAAACTCTAAAATATGGTTTTCTTGTTCATACAAAGGAGATAGTATTATGTATCTCATGTAGGGTTGAAAGAGGAAAATGAGAAAAAGTGTAAATGCTTTGCAGACTCTACAAATGTTAGATATTGTGATGAATCATGAATGTTTTCCAATGATCTTGACCACATCTGGCTTCCCAAATACTTAAATAAAGAGGTCTTCCATCCACTCCAGAGCCTCTACACACAGAAAAAGGAAATTTTATTTGGTTTTACAAAACAAAACAAAACAAAACAAAACTCTTTAAAGAGCAGCTGAATTTAAAATACCATTTAATGTACAACCATTGGGTTTGTACACAATTTACCAGGAATGTATCTATTTTACATAAAGTGAAAGTACATCATTTAAGGCCCCAAATAAATGGTTTTCTCTATATCCAGTCAAAGACACAGGGAAATAGTATTTCATTCTGGGTGTCCTGTTATCAGAATGATACAGACATTTTGGAAAGTGCTAACAGATGCACAAGAAAATGATGGAGATCTGAGATGATTCATGAGGGGGGATCAACAGAATTAATACACATCAGTTGGTTAAACAACCAACTGCCTTCTGATATCTAATGATGTAAACACTAAAGCAGCAGAGAAATTATTTAGCAAGCTACAAGATGATGACTATAAGTAGTAGGATGAAAGAAAGGAAGTAAGAAAAGGAGGGAGGGAGGGAGGGAGAAAAGGGAGAAGGTAGGAAATTCAGACTGAATTTTATGAAAAAAAAATCCTGAGAGTGAAATCTATTATTAGTCTGTGGAAGTGTCTCCTATGACCAAATTTGAGGAAGTGCTTGCTCTTGAAATATTTAAAACAAGGGAGAAAATAAACTTAGCAGTTTATTACAAGAAAAAATTAGGTAAAATTGGGAAGGCAGACCTGATGACTTAAAATAAATCCTTACTGTCCTTGATAGTCATAGTTGGTGCTTTTCATGGTCAAATCCTAAATTTTTAAAGATTTTATAGAATGACTTGTCATATATCAGGTTGTCTTCAACAATCATTCTTATTTATAATACTCAGTTCCAATGGTTTCATTGATGTTGAACTGAGTACTTTATGTAACCAAATGCTAACTTAATTTCAAAGTGCAAGCATTACAATACAGTGGTTACTTTAAAAAGTATATCCTAAAGACAGATATAAAAGACTGGTATTTAAATTTTATAATATTTAAAACTATTTTTAGACATTTAGCCTCTATTTCACAACAGGGAGAACAAAATAATTTCAAGAACATATTCTTCACAGAATGTTACAGTGCAAGAATTTTTATATTTATTTGCTGTGTTTAAACTTATGCAGTTAAAAAGAAAAAAGTTTTCAGTTTGGCATAGTGAAAAGGGAGCTGAATTTTCCGTCAACACACCTAATTCAAATCTGACCCTGTCACATCTCTCTGATCTTCAATTTTTTTTTCTTTTATAAATTGTAGGCTACATTAATATGACCCTGAAAAAACTGCAAATAAGAAAAATAATGTTGCTTCTGAGAATGAGACTTCAAAACCAACAACACACTCTAGTTCAGACCAAAGACCCATGTGGCATCTAAAGACATAGAATGATTTCCATTGTAAATTCACAAACTGGTACTTCAGTGTTCTTATGAATTGGTTATTCTATCCTGAGTATTTTTAGCCCTAGACCTACAAAAGTGATTATCATACTCTTATGAATCATTACAAATTCAGCAAAATAATGACAATGTTAAGGTCCTTTTGGGTTATCCCCCAGTGGCGCCTCTTTGTGCATTGCAACACCTAATTTGATCTCTATAACCGAAGGAAAACATCTTTCACTGATCAGTGGAGAAGTACAGAGGACCAGTCCCACCAACTATGTGCTCTACTCCTAATCCTTAAATGCTATAATACAAAGGGCCTCTTGACCTCCCTGGCCACAACATGTCAGCATACTCACTTCAAATCTTCATCCTTCAGCCGCTCTTCTGTTAGCATGTGGAACGATCAGTGTCTACATCCTGAGCATGAAGATCCGGCCCATTCTCATGTATTTTAAATCTATACAATGTTGAGATATTTTATCAATTCCTAGCATAGGTAGGAACCTTAAAAATAATTCAGTATCAGATTCTTATATTACTTGTGACAGTTAAAGAGTGGAAGAACATTTAAAATCAAGTCATTGTAGA
>CM053606.1:70104472-70200038 GCA_028646535.1 Procyon lotor | reverse complement strand
GTCATGGTCTCAGGGTCCGGATCTAGCCCCGCATCTGGCTCTCGGCTCAGCAGGGAGCCTGCTTCCCCCTCTCTCTCTCCTGCCTCTCTGCCACTTGTAATCTTTCTCTCTGTCAAATAAATAAATAAATCTTAAAAAAAAATAGGAAGACTCAATAATCAATCTTAAGTGGTATGTTGTTGAAACTTAAGTTCTCTCTTATCTCTCAATTTATTCACTAAATTCTGCTGTACACAGCAAGATCTTTTCATTTTTTTTGCATTTATTTGTTGGTCTTCTTTGGGGTGGGTAATTGTTTAAGTTTTTTTGATTTTGGACTGTAATTATGGTTACTTTGTGATAAAAAGACAAATGAACTGAATTTCATATCTGTTCATTATAGAACAGTGACAGTTCTGAAAGATTGGCAGATAATTACAGACAAACAGGTAAACAGGACTTAAAGGACAACGTAAGCAACTTTATCCTCCCCAAAATATCAAGAAAGAATAATAGCCAATAGCTTTGTACAGCCCTGTCATAGTCCATTTGGCTCTATAACAAAATACCATAGACTGGGTAGCTTATAAGCAGCAGAAATTTATTTCTCACAGTTCTGGAGATTGGGAAGTCCAAGGTCAGGATGACAGCATCGTCTCATAAGGACCCTCTTCTGGGTTGTAGATTTCTTGTCTCATCGTCTCCTGGTGGATGGGAAGAGCTAAATCTCTGGGACCTTTTCATAATGGCACTAACTCCATTCGTGAGGGCTCTACTTTCATTCCCTAATCAATTCCAAAAGGTGACATTTCCCAGTATCCTCCCCTTTGGCATTGGGATTTCAGCATATGAATTTGGAGCAACACAAACATTCAGACTGTAGCAAACCCAGTTTGAACATATCTCATTTGAATCTTCTAGTTCAGGGTATTTCTGGTTGCATCTGGATTGTGTAAAATGGAGAAATTGAGACCGAAATTGTTCCAGTGGGTTGCCTAGGATTGCCCAGCACAGTTCAGGTTTGCTGAGTCTCGTAGCTTTGCCCCATTATAAGAAGCTGATTTTAACCTTACATTGGTCATTTGCAGCCTCAGGAGTACAGCCACCAGCATATGGGTCATAGGTACTTGAAATATTAGCTTGAAATGCTACCTTAAAATGCTGTTCAGGCCCCAGAACTGAGGCAAAGCCAGAGGGCACAGGAATGCCTTCTTCCTTCAAACCCATGAGTCATAACAACCACAGACCCTCAAGCTTATGGACATTTTAAATAACCATGGCCTGAGGTGCGTGACATGCTGGTCTTGTTGCTCGACTCCACCGTTTCCTTTGATGATGAAATTATAGTACAGAGCTCTTAAGGTTGAAATGCATACCAAGAAGAGGCTGACTCTTCCCCCTTCCCTTGATGCTCTACTGCTAGTAGCTGTTTTCTTCCTGATCCCTTGGATTATATGACACTCCCACCAAAAATGTGGGCCCTCTGGCCCTGGACCAGACTCAGGTCTAGGTTTAGATTTACTTGATGAACACCAAATTATTTCTAGAAATAGGGTAATTTTGTTTGGTACATACTTTTCATGTAATGCATATGCTCAGAGAAAATATTTATTGTGCTCAACTCACTTGAGTTCTTGCTGTGTGATATTGTTGGCCTCCTGGGGGTAGTGAGGCAAAAGCTGAACTCCTGAAGCTCCATGGCAGGAGACAGTTTTGTTTTGTGGATCAAGGAGTTCCAGAGCTGAGAATACGTTTGTTTCCCAGATCAAGGGCAAGCACTGCAGGTGCTCAGGAGTAAAATCCTACAAAGGCTGTGACTCTGAGCACTCCTGCTGCCTGCTCCTGTATATTGAGCCTTAAAGGAATACAGAAACAAACTAAACACGTTTTATTGAGTAGAATTTACACCAAGCTCCTGAGAATTGAGAAAGGGAGTAAATAACATTTTCCTTCTTTATTATGTTGGCTGCCTCTTATGAACTACCTCGTAGAATGTGAGACAAGTGCACAATCAAGTTCCAAGTAAATAACATCATTAATTCAAATGGAATAAAATGTGAAACATGACCCAATCCAAACTATTATATAGTTTTTTTTCAAAATTAGAATGATCTCATGTGAAAGTGACAAGAATGTGCTATAATTTAGAAATAGATTAATCATCCAGTGTTCCCAGGATAACATTTTTATGTGCTGATGAAATCTATGTAATATATCTTCTTAAAAAAAATAAATCTTCTGCCCATAAAATACCTTTATTAGAGTTTACCGAGTTTAGCAGAAATGGTAACTAATGTCTGGAGTGCCTATTAAAGTGCAGGTTATTTGTTTGATAGTGATTATAGAGCGTATTATTAAAAATGTGCATTCACAATATGTTAACAATTCTAGCTTTATACGGATCCACATAGAAAATAAAACTTTTAAATTGTGAAGATTATATACCCAGTAAAATATTTATTGTTGAACAATGTATTGCTAACTGTGTTGACTACTCTTCAGTAGGGTGCTACATAAATGAAAAATTAACCACTGTAGAATAGAAAATAGTTTAAAATCCTGAAGTGAATTCCTGCGCATACAAAATAGCTTTGTCCTGGACAATGTAATGCGGAAATACTTCAGTGAAGAAGACACCATAGTAGAATACTTGACAGCAAAACAAAACTAAGACCAGCACTGGAATTGCTAAATTAAGGAGCTATATGCAAATGTGGGCTGGTTTAAATTAATGATGTCGAAGGGTACGTGCAGAGTCTGGGGAGACAAGGAAATTTCCCTGACATGTAACTACATCTCAGCAATCTAAGGCAGAAGTATGCTGCTGTTGTGTTGTGAAATTTGAGAGAGAGAATAAACTTCCAGATTAAAATTTCTTTTCATATTTAGAGAATTAAAAAAAATTGATTGCTTTACTCTGTGCTTTAGAAACCTCTCTGGTGAAATCACCCTTCAGTCTGAAATGTTACTGTATAGTGGATTACATTTTTAGTGTTAATCAGAACATTTCACTCAAACAGTAATCTCGGAATTTTTTCTCCTCATTGATTTTGTTTCTTTCTCTCTGAAAAACTCAGTGTTAGCAGACTTCCTTTTAGACTTTTGAGAAATGACGATTTCTCTCTTGTGTATTCTGGGACTGATTTTTAAAAAATAGCTACCTCACTTTGCTGTCTGCCTAACATTTAAATGGGAGCCAAAAGTACCAAATTTTCATCTTCCTGCTACTGAAGTCACCTAAGACATTGAGGTGAGTTAGAATCCAACAGGGAAGGAAATCTCACCATCCAGAAATGGCCTAGTTTGGACTTTCTTTCCTGTGAGGGCTTAATTAAGTTGCTGAACCCCTTTTCTGAGTTTCTGCCAGAGTACAGTACCTGAAGCACTGACCAAGGTTAACTTGGTTCTTGACTCTTAAGGCAAGCTTGGAATTGAGGGGTTGCGTAGGATCTTTTGCTGTGAACCTTATTCTCATAGGCACCTCTCACTGTGTAAGCCTCATTCACATGTGAGCCAGTTAGACAATACTGGAAGTTGAATTAACTTCTGCACATCCTCATTCTTCATTCAGAACATATCAAAACTGTAAGCTCACTGTCCATTATCTTAGAGGACTTGAAAGATTGAGCAACCATTATATCCTCTTCTTAGTCAAAAGTTGTCACCATGCTGTAAAAGGGTCTTTATATAGTGTAAAGATCATACAGAGTCAAGATATGAGAACTTGCAAGAGCATTTTCTTGGTGCCTGTTTCTTGGAGTTAATTACATGTATCGCGTTGAGGCTGGACTATGAACTACTTGAGTGCAAGGAACATGTTCTAATTCATTTATATTGAATGTTCTTGGTCAATAGTCGGCATTCAACAAATATTTGTTGAAAGAACAAAGAATGAATGGATGAATGTACATTGCTACCTCCTCCTATATTCTCCAAGCTAATATTACAGTTGAGACTATTATCTTGGGAGTGCAAACTTGACAGGCAGGGGGAAGGGGATTAAAATAAACAGCTCATATTTCCTTTGAAGAAAAATTTAGAAGAATTTGTGCTGTCCTAGAAACAGTGTTCAGAGACTTTATGGACAACTATACATCTGAACAAAATGATTTCTTTATCCTGGAAACATGTGAAAGAGATTGTGGAAAACAGGGTTCTAAGATCTTGTCAAATTTGGTGTTTTGCCAAATGCTTATCATCTTTAGCCATCACTTGATTGTCTTGCAGACTTGGGATTCTCTTCCCACTCCTTACAAAGTGAGCAGTTTGCAATTCAAATGAAATTGATCTACTTATGCTTATCTGGCAACAAGCCAACTTCATGTAGCAACTATATATATACTTTTCCAAAGGCAGAGCCAGGACTTTTTTTTTCCACTCACACTACAATATACAGAATTCTCACATTTTAGTCCTTTCAGAATCCTAGAAAGTATATACTCTCCTTTAAACAGAACAAACGTAAAACAACCGAACAGTGGGAAATCATTTCCTTGACTCATTACTGGGGTAGACGGTCCAAAAAATAAATAAATAAATAAATAATCCCATTAAATGAAGAAACCAAGCTCAAATCTGGCCTCTTAATGAACCTTTAAGAGTTGATGACAAGATTTCTTTTTTTTTAATTCTTTTTTTTTTTTTTAAGATTTTGTTTATTTATTTGGCAGAGAGAGAGAGATCACAAGTAAGCAGGGAAGCAGGCAGAGAGAGAGGGGGAAGCAGGCTCCCCACCGAGCAGAGAGCCCGATGTGGGGCTCATTCCCAGGACCCTGGGATCATGACCTGAGCTGAAGGCAGAGGCTTTAACCCACTGAGCCACCCAGGTGCCCCGACAAGATTTCTGATATAATACATTACATATAATCAGTGGTTGCTATTCTCAGCCTGTCCTACAGGGCACAGCATTAGGATTACTTGCTAAAACATCAGTTGCACAAAGCTTCTGATAAATGCCATTAAAAGCTACAGATGTAGAAACTTAAGTGTAAAGTAAAAAGAAACTGGGATAAAGAGCTAGGTTACTATACTGTTGCAAGCCCAATTAATCACTGTTTTCCATTTATTGAAGAAAGGACTCTGTGAGTCATTGCTTTTGCCCCATGTTAAAAACTTGTATCAGGTTTTCCATAGTGTAGAGAAAAATATTCCCATTTTGTAAAATAAAGAGCTTGTATTAGATTCACCTTTCATGTCTAACTATTTTCCTTTTTTTATGAAATCCTTTAAAAATCAACTGTTTCCTTCCTCTGTACAAATGAGTTCCAAGGTGACAGTTATCTGTGATACTAGTGTCCAGTCTAGTTCGAGAGCAGAGTGTGTAATATATTTTTGTTGTTGCACTGAATCTGCAGCAGATCTTCCAAAAAGAAAAAGGTAAACAATGTTCCTAGCATTTTAGAATGCAATATTGCTTTCAAAAAAGGACATTAGTGACCAATACACATCCTACACCTTCAGATCGCCTTTTTTCAAATATCATAGTGTAACAATGAGGAGACAAAATTGCTTGTGGAAGGGAGCTTTAAGCTTCTGCTTCTACAATAGTCTTTAATCATGTAGAAAAATTATGTTAAAAATGTCCTTCTAATATTGAGTAACAGCTGTGCTACACATTCTGCTAGTACTAGCAATTCATAAATTAAAATAACTGGCAATTTTGCACTAAATTTATGTCAGCAAATGCCTGGTCAATGTAGGATAGGATGTTAAATCATTAACATTAAAGAAGTTTTCTTAAACAAAAGACCGGCCCCATTAATTTCAGTGGTTTAAACAAATGGTTAAATAAACCATTCCGTACATTGTGAAACACTTGTATTTTTTCTCCTTAAAAAATCTCAACAGATTAACTTTAATTCACTATTGAAATTCCTCTGACTGCTAGATGATAGTCAGAGGGCAGCAGTGTATCTCAAAATTAGACAAGCCCCCATGTATTCCGGATACAGTGCCTCACAGGTTGTGCTGTTAAGAGGCTGCTATAGATGAAAGCAGCCACTGATTTATATGTTTATTTCTAAATGTGTGGTGTTTACTAAAAGTAATGTTCTATTGGGCTCTTTTTGCACAATTCTGTGCTAACATTTATTTCTATGGGAAAGATCAGTACACCTCTGCCCCTGCCTTTTTTGTGATTAGTAGTATAAAGGACAATCTTTCAAACAGTTTGTACATACACGTGGTCTAATTTTGATGAAAGAGAATAAAGTAAATGGGCGGTTGGAGGGTGGAGAGAAACTCTCATGGAAATACAGCAGAAATGACCTGCTTTGCAAAGACAAGTCTTATACAAAGAACCATCCGTGAGACAGATTCTGATTGTCATAAATTGAAATCCTAAAAGGAGGCAGTCTTCAGTAATTCTGGTTTAAAATGGCACATTAAATTCAAGCAGAAGAGTTTAGGCTGACTTCAGACTTCTTCAAAGCCACATTCAATGTCAGAAAAAAAGGGAGCCATTTCTGTAAGGTTCTGAGACAGTGTGTGGCCCAAAATATTAGACCCAGACAATATATGTTAAGTGAAATGGCAGCCAAAACTATTCTTAAACATGCTTCTGTATTTCTTCTATAATGAAAAACAAAATCAGAAGTCCTATATTCTCCTCAGAGATCTGATGAACACTTCTTATGAGAGCTACTCAGACCTTAAGAGTTAAAGCTCAACACCTCAGAATGGAGAAGCCACCATAAAAGAACTGGAACAGGAATCATTTGAATAAAATCAATCATAACTATGGTAATAAAGGTAAACATAAACTTAATAATAAAAACGTAATATGCAATTTTAGTATGTATTAAGTATTTTAAAATATGGTTAATAAAATATTCGAAAGGTGGAGAGAAGCTGGGAGCAAGTATACAGCTAATACCCTCATCTCTCATAGCCAATGAATTGATACTGACCAAAGTTGAAGCATGTAGGTAGAGAAGGCAACTTCAATGCATATTTTTCCCAATTTCTTAGTATTAAAGAACTCTATTATTAAAGACTGTCTTTCAAAACAAAGAAATATTTTTTTGAAGTTTAGAAATCCTTTCTCTTATTTCTTATGAAAATTTTCTTTGTTAAACTCAAGTACATAACAACGTAATTATTTTGTTTAGAATAGCGGTGTTTGATGGTGTTTTGAAATATTTTTCTCTATGTCTGCCTGACCACTCATCCATCCAACCTGTAGCTATACCTCATAGAGTAGTTGCCTGGGATCATGCCTATAATAGAGAAAAAAATTAGAAGAGAATTTTTACTTCTTTTTCTGTAATTTTCTATTGGGCTTTTGGTAATAAAACAGTAAACAATATAATGTTTATTAAACAAAATAGTAATTTTCCTGAAAAAAAGGAAAAATCATGTAAAAAATATAGAAAGCCATTCACTAGCACCTCAGTATCAAAGTCCCTTGCTCTCTACAACCCAAGCTGACTCAGTTGGCCATTACCTACTTTCAGTTCATGACAGAACTCATCTTAATGCACATTCTCCACCAGGATATCATATTTTGAATTCAAGTAATTTGCTTTTTAATTTATCAATTCATATTTTTATAAAAGGTTTATCATAGGAAGATAGACCAAGGATTTAAACGATATAAGAAAAAGCAGCAATCTCCCATCTCACTTCTCACTTTTAGTCCTGGTACCCAGAGCAATTCCTCTTAACTTTCATTATTTGGGATTTTCTTTCTTATTCCACTCACTGCCTTTTTTTCTAGTTTTAGATATATCTATTGATTTACTCTCATAATGAGAAAATAGTTCATATATACTACTTTCTCCTTCCCTAATTTATGACCAACCTGTATAGTTTTTATTAGTAGTAGTAGTATCTCCACTGGTCATATCTTTACCCTCAAACAACATAATTCAAAGTTTATTTGTTCTTCAGTCTTGGTCAGTGTTCACGTGCAGTTGGTATGATTCCAAAAGTAGAATTTTCTTCTTCCTCTTCTTATACACTTCCATTTTTATTATGTCTATCAAAAGTACTTTGACTTTTATGTTGTCAAAGTTAGTAATGCTATCATTCTGGGTTTTGTTTGCTTATTTTGTTTTTTCTAGTTTTTTTGCATGTAAATTTTAGAAGCAGCTTTTCGATTTCCACAGATAGAGCACACTAGGTTTCCTTGACTCTGTAGATTAATTTT
Source organism: Procyon lotor (assembly GCA_028646535.1). Classification (NCBI taxonomy): domain Eukaryota; kingdom Metazoa; phylum Chordata; class Mammalia; order Carnivora; family Procyonidae; genus Procyon; species Procyon lotor. The sequence goes on along the minus strand of CM053606.1, from coordinate 70,191,910 downwards.
CTCAACACGTTTTTTTAGGACTCAGGGTAAAGATATATACTTTTTGAAACAATTATTCTTAGGAATTGAATAATTTTTTTAAAGATTTATTTGTTTATTTATTTGAGAGAGAGAGGATGAGTAGGAAGGTCAGAGGGAGAGGGAGAAATAATCTGAAGCCAACTCCATGCTGAGCTTAGAGCTCCATCTCAGGACCCCGAGATCAGGACCTGATCTGAAACCAAGAGTCAGATGCCTAACTGACTGTGCCACCCAAGTGCCCCAGGAATTGAATAATTTTTGTGCTAGTGTAGAATTTATTTATTTTATTTTCTAGTTGTTTACTGCTAGCATAAAGAGGGACAAATGATTTTTGTAAATTGATCTTGTACTTGTGAACTTGCAAATTTCTCCTTGTTTGTAGATTTCCTTGGACTTTCTATGTATATATCATATCACCTACAAATAAAAACACTTCTACTTTTTCCTTTCTAATGTTCATATATTTTACTTTTTTTTCTTACCTTAACACACTGACTGGGACCTCCATTATAATGGTGAGTAGCAGTGGCGATAACAGAAGTATTTGTTGTGTTTATGACCTTAGGTAGAGTACTCTCAATATTTTATCATTAAATATACTATTGGTTGCAGAATTTTTAGTAAATATTTTAAAACTGATGAATGGGTAAAGATGTGGTGTATATATATACAATGGAATACTATGCAGCCATCAAGAGAAATGAAATCTGGCCATTTGCAACAATGTGGTTGGAACTAGAGGGTATTATGCTAAGTGAAATAAATCAGAGAAAGACAATTATTATATAATCTCTCTGATATGAAGAATTTGAGAGGCAGGGCAGGGGGTTGTGGGGGTTGGGGAGGGAAATGAAACAAGATGGGATCAGGAAGGAGACAAACCATAAGAGACTCCTAAACTCACAAAACAAACTGAGGGTGGCTGGAGAGTAGGGGAGGTAGGGATAGGGTGGCTAGGTTATGGACATTGGGGAGGGTATGTGCTATGGTAAGTGCTGTGAAATGTGTAAGCCTGACGACTCACAGACATGTACCCTGGGGCAAATAATACATTATATGTTAGTTAAAAAAATAAATTAAAAAAATATTTTAAAGCTGAAATTGAAAAAAACACTCTCTTTTATTTAAGTGGACTTGAATGATATTTTTTCCTGCATCAATTGAGACATTTATATTTTTTCTTTTATCTTTAGTGAATTATAATTATTCATTTTTAAAGGCTTATCTTTTTTTATTGTATTACGTTAGTCACCAAACAATACATTATTAGTTTTTGATCCAAGATTCATTGTTTACTGTTTCATTGTTTACATTCATTGTTATACTGGGTGTATAACACCCAGTGCTCCATGCAATAGGTGCCCTCTTTAATACCCAACACCAGGCTCACCCATCCTCCCACCCCCTCCGCTCTAACCTTCAGTTTGTTTCTCAGAGTCCACAGTCTCTTATGGTTTTTCTCCCCCTCTGATTCCACCCCTACATTTTTCCTTTCCTTTCCTTCTCCATGTTATTCCTTATGTTCCACAAGTAAGTGAAACAATATTATAATTGACTTTCTCTGCTTGATTTCACTCAGCATAAGCTCCTCCAGTCCCATCTATGTTGATCCAAAAGTTGGCTATTCATCCTTTCTGATGGCTGAGTAATATTCCATTGTATATATGGACCACATCTTCTTTATCCATTCATCTGTTGAAGGGCATCTCAGATCTTTCCACAGTTTGGCTGTTGTGAACATTGCTGCTATGAACTTTCGGGTACATATGGCTTTTCTTTTCACTACATCTGTATCTTTGGGGTAAATACCCAGTAGTGCAATTCCCTCAACTTGAGACAGGAATCCATCAAAATCCTAGAGGAGAACATAGGCAGTAACCTCTTCATTGGCCACAGCAATTTCTTTCAAGACACGTCTCCAAAGGCAAGGGAAACAAAAGCAAAAATGAACTTTTGGGACTTCATCAAGATAAAAAGCTTCTGCACAGCAAACAGTCAACAAAACAAAGAGGCAAGCCATGGAAAGGGAGAAGATATTCGCAAATGACACTACAGACAAAGGGCTGATATTTAAGATCTATAAAGAACTTCTCAAACTCAACACCCAAAAATAATCAATCAAAAAATGGCCAGAAGACATGAACAGACACTTCTCCAATAAAGATATACAAATAGCTCCAGACACCTGAAAAAATGTTCATCATCATTAGCCATCAGGGAAATTCAGATCAAAACCACATTGAGATACCACCTTACAGCAGTTAGAATGGCAAAAAGTAACAAGGCAGAAAACAACAAATGTTGGAGAGGATGTGGAGAAAGGGAAACATTCTTACATTGTTGGTGGGAATGCAAGTTGGTACAGCCACTTTGGAAAACAGTGTGGAGATTCCTCAAAAATTAAAAATAAAGCTATCTTATGACTCAGCAAAGGCTTATCTTATGTTACATTCATTAAAAAAAAATCTCTCTTGGTCAGATTGATTTATCCACTTTTTTGCAGAACTTAAATTGACTAATATATTTGGTATTTTTGTGACTATTTTCATGAAGGATATTGTTCTATACTTTTCTTGTAATTTCTTTGTTGGGGTTTGGTATTAGGTTTATGTTGTCCTCTTTTGCAAAGAGTTTTGCAAGGATGAGAATATTTCTTTTTTAAACGTGGATAAAATTCCCAAGTGAAGACATATTAGTCTGTAATTCCTGCCTTCCTATGGGTTACTTGTATATTTTTTAGAATTCTTCTTTACCAGTAGTGTTTTTTGAGTGTACCCTTTTTTAAACTTTCTTAGTGTTTGTTCTATATGACATTACATAAAATATCGCAGTCTACAGGTGTTTTCACTGTACCAGTTTGAGTGAAGTATAGAAAACTTACCTCCCTTTATATTCCTTTATTCTTCTCTGTTCAAATGTAGTTGTCTGAAATATTGCCTCTAAATACATTCATTCAGAGTCACATCAGTGTTATGATTGTTTGTTTTAACCATCCAGCCTAATTTAGAAAATTTAAGAAGAGAAGGAAAACCTAAAGTATTTACTCATATTTTGTGTCTAGTGCTATTTCTTCCTGACATTGCAAGGTTCCTCTTTCACTGCTTCCCTTATCTTTGAGAACTTCTTTTAACCATTCTTTTAGATGGTTTGATCCAAACCATCTACTGGTGACAGATACTCTTAGTTTTCCTCCATCTGAGAATTGTTGATTTTCCTTTTATTCCTAAAGAATTTATTTGACGGGTATAAAGATTCTGGGCTGATGGGCTTTTCTTTAAGCAGTTGAAAAAATATTGTGCCACTTTCTTCTGGCTTCTGTGGTTTCTGAGAGAAATCCTCTGTTGTTCAAATTGCTTTTACCCTGTAGGTAAGGTGTCATTTTTCTCTGGCTTCTTTCAAAATATTTTCTTTTTCTTTAGTTTTCAAAATTTAATGATGTGTCTCATCATGGGTATCTTTGAATTCATCCTGTTGGGGGTTCTCTCAGCTTCTTGAATCTTTATGTCTGTGTCTCTTGCCAAATGTGCAAAGTTTTCAGCTATTATTTTGTCAATTATTTTTTCAAACTCATCCTCTTTCCCTTCTCCTCCCAGTACTCCAATGACACAAAATTTAGATCTTTTGTTATAGTTCCACAGATCCTTGAAGCTGTGTTATTATTATTTTCTTTTTTGCTGTTTATTTTTTTTCTCTTGTTTAGTTGGGTAAATTCTATGTTTTACCTTTATTTTCCTCTGTCCCCTTCAACCTACTCTTGAGCCCATCTTTTGAACCTTTTATTTCAATTTTATTTCAATTATTGTATTTGTCAGTTTCAAATTTTCCATTTGGTTCTTCTTTATATCTTCTGTTTTCTTGCTGGATTTTCTTTGTTGAGGTTTTGAATTTTTTACTTGTTTCAAATGTATTTATAAAAGCTCACTGAGGTTTTGTGGGGTTTTTTTTTGTTTTTGTGTTTAATCATGACTGCTTTAAAATCTTTGCCAGATAATTCTAACATCCTTTTATTTCACTACTGGCATCTATTGTTTGTCTTTTCATTCACTTTGAGATCTGTTTGATGTTCAGTATGAATGATTTTTGATTGGCATCTGTACAATTTTGCACTGTGTTCTGAGATTCTAGACCTTATCAAAACCTTCTGTTTTACCTGGATTTTTCTAACATCCAGGTGGGGGTTGGAGGTGGGAATAGCACTGCCTCATTACTACTCAGAGGATCTGAGGTCCATGTTCTAAACTGAACCTTGGCTGACACTCCTGGGCATGGGAGATTCCTTGTTAGTGCTAGGCAGGTGTGGAAAGTTGAGATCCCTCTGTTGCCTCATTATCACTTGCTGCGTTGAACATCCTGATTCAACAACAGGCCTCCTTTGACACCACCCAAGTTGTGGAGGGCAACGTCATTACTGTCAGGTCCAGGTGAAAATCCAGTCTCCCTGTTTTACCTTCTCTAATTCCACCCCAGAGGGTGCATTGCAGGGTGCAAGGCATGCATTGCAGCCTTACCCCATATTCAGCTTTGATGGCATGGATGGATTTGGGCCTCTCTGTTTTCTTTGCTCTTTCACTGGAGGAGGATGGTTACTGTTTTGGTAGGCTGCCACTTTCCTTGTTCTTTGGCTAGGGAAAACTTGCTTTGTTGTGGCTTTTTTGTCTATACATACCTATTGGTGTTTCCAGGCTGTTGGCTTCTTCAGCCTCAAGTCTAAAACATAGGAGACAAAAAGAAAACCAAAAAAACTCACTAGTATTTTATTCTTGAGTCCTGAGGTCTCACCTGATCTGCCCTCTTTTCTCTATCATTCCTAATATCCTTTTACATAATGTCCAGGATTTTAAATTGTGCTCAGTGAGAAGAATATGTAAAAGCACACCTACTCCATTTTCTCAGAAGTTTAACCATCCAATTAATTTTTAATTTCAAGTTTTATATCTTCTAGTTCTAAAATGTCCATTGTGTTCCCTTTTGTATATTCAGTTACTGTGTTCAAATTCTCCATCTCTTTGTCAACTGTCCATGTGTTCTTCTAACATATTTGTGATAGCTACTGTAGTATTTCTGTCTACTAATTCCAACGTCTAAGTCTATGCCTATGACCATTTTTTTTCTGTTGACTAACATTTACTTTATCTTGTTTCTTTGCATAAGTCTTATTTGTTCATTGTATAATATATTATTACATTATAATAATATATTATATTATTAATAACATAATATTTTTTAAAACCTTATAAACTGAAGAAAATGTTGCTGCTCAGATGGAAACTTAGCGACTAGGCAACTGTGTAAGAAAATGATCACTTCAATCCAAACAATCCAAATCCAAATCCACTTTGGGCCTAGGTTACAGCTTTAGTTAGTTTCAACTTACCTCTTATGTCAAATATTTTCAGGGTGAGATATTTCTGGGTTTTTTTTTTTTTTTTTTATATTTCTGTATACATTGCAATCTCTTCCCTCTTGCAAGATCAAAGAACTGTGAGAGCTTTTTTGCTTTCTAGCCAAAATTCTTATCTTCCATGATGCCATAGCCAAACACTCAACAAAAGTCCTATGGGGAAAAAATCGGCAAGCAGATCTCTCTGCTTCACATTTGGGGATCCTGTAGATCTAATATGTCAGCCAGGACTTAATGTTATTAAATCTCTTGCTTCTCCTTACCTCAGGAAGAGGCCCTCTCTGCCTTTGGCAGGCCTGATTTTTAGTTTGCCTATACCCAGACTTGGCAGACCGTCCAAAGAAGAAAGTGGCAGATGATTCCTGTTTACTTAGAGATATCTTTTTCTTAAGTTGTAGTTCCTTTAGGCTTCTTTATGTCCACAGTTCTCCAACGTGTTAAAAAACAGATAATTTTTGGTTTTTCTGTTTTCTCAATTTATTACGGTAGGAGTAACATGGCAGGTGTGTTACAAATTTCTGTGTCAAAGCTGGAACCTCTAACGTATTTTGAGAGCTTATTGAAATCTTATACAATTTGTTTATAAATGGCTTCTAAAAGTTAAAAACCAATAAATTGTACTTGTATTATTATGGCTACATAATAGATATTACTGAAGACCAAGTAATGTGCTAGGATTTTCTTCTCCCATGATTTAGTATTCCATCCACTTTTCCACTGATGGAGAGTATTTCTAGAGTTAAGTTCCATGGGATTTTATGCTCCACAAAATTCTACCATATTTTCAATTTCTCTCTTATTATATATGATACATCCAATTAATTTTTCCTAATCATTCCACTCCTGTCAACTTTCTAGTTTAATAGTTAAGCTATAATTCTGGAGTTTTCAATGCCTTTCTGGACACTTAACAGTCTGACATTGAATACACTAGGTTTGTTGGAATATATATTCAAATTCTGGTATGCTTTCCTGTTTGTCTTTGGTATTTCTTCCTTTTCAAGTAAGGCTGCTCTCATTTTATTAAGGCAGTATCTTCCAGATACCACTTGGAACACTAATTAGAATGCCTTCTAAGTATTTTCTGTACTTTAAAATACCTCTTTTTCCCATCAAGAAGTCTTCTCTCTCTAAAGAAGTATTCGAGTTTTTATTCTTTGCATAAGATTTCCCCTAATGTCTAGAGATGCTTATTCTTCATTTAATTAAGAGACTATAGCAAATCTGACTGTGAACACTGTGGGGCTTGGCAGACTTCACTTACTATGACTGGGCAAAGACCTGGCAATTAAGTTTTCTAATCCCTAAATGACAGACTATGCATCACTTAAACCTGGGGTGCTATATCTCACACTAGTTCCCTTAGTTCTCATTGCAAAAGATGGTTCAGTTTATTTGAAGAGCACTACTTGAACTTTTTGCCATTTTGCTTTTCTTCATGTGGACTAAATCCTTCATACCAGCTATGTGCAGACATAGGAGAGAGATAGGGAGAGCAACTATTTCTTCTACAGACTTTTAATTATATCCTATTCCTAGTCTTTTAGATATGTATTTTCAACTTGCAAGACCTACTGAGTTTCTGTAGAGAAAATCTGTTTCATCCTTAACTGAAAACTTTATAAAAGTGTCCTTGACTTTATCCTTCTCATTTTTGCCTTATCGTTCACCAATCCTCAATATGTCTTTATGTTGTTGTTGTTTGTTTTTCTGGAACAAATAGTTCTATAGAGCAGCTAGATTTATGCATACTTCCTTCAGTCCCATTATTTCTTGGTTTATGCCTTTATATATCCCTTTTGTTTTATTTGAAGTCATGTCGGTAGAGAGAAGGAAGAGAAACAAGTATTTACTCTGCCATCTTGAGAAAGATTTCTTATTTTTAAAATTCCTCTTTATTAAATAATAAAATCAGATTGTAATGATATACTTACATCTTGGCTGTAGTCATATGTTACTACTCTTCATGGAAAATGAGGAGAAAATGTCCTTCAGAGACCCTTCTAACTAAAGAACTTATGGTATATAAAAATAGTTTCATCCATTTGTTATAGCTATGGGAAACAAAATGAAATTTGCATGAATAGTGTCTTCTCTTTCCATTTAAGAAATATTTTAATGTACTAGACATGAAAAATATACCTTATGAAATGTACCTTATGAAAAACTTTAAAGAAACACTTAGGTGGAGATAGTGATGTTATCCTAAATCAAGTATATACTTACTACTTTAACTAAAATTAATATATCAAAGAGCTAGAGACCATTAGAGGCTGATAAATTATCCAGTGACAAGCTGAGTCTGCTGAGATGGAAACATGGAAGAGAAAGACAAATTAGTAAATAGAATTTTCTAATTACTGTCTTTATTGTGCCTTTTGCTATATGATCATGACTTATGCTCTTTTCAGGTTTATGTAAGAAAATAAGACATGTCAGTGGCCTTAAAAAACAAACAAAGGCTATGTAATATTTCAAAAACCAGGAAGTCAATGAGTAAGAAGTTTCCAGGCTTGGTGGATTCTGTAGGTCATTAATGTCTTTAAAAACTCAGATTGTTTCCATCTTTCCAGTTTGTTTTCCTCAGCATATGAGCTTATCTTCCCTCATGGGGACAAATATCTGTCATCACATGAAGATATGACAATGGCCAGTGGAAGATGAGCAAATTGTTATGCAGCACATTTGGTCTCCTAATCCAGCTTTTCAACATTCATGAATAAGAAAAATGGAAAGGGCAGGTGTCAGAGTATGAATGAGAAGGTTATGAGACAAGCAACCCTGTTCTCAAAAATATATGGAAATATCCATATTAATAAGGAGAAAGAAACATTTTTTTCTTTGTACACAGAATAGCCACCTGGGCATCCGGGCATTGGGGGATCCAGAGAGGTCTCTGCCACCTCTCATATTTCAAGAATTTTCACAGCATCAGCAATGACTATTTCTTGAGGTAGAGTAGGGTTGTCAGGTTCCAGTGAGAGATAGTACATAACAAAAAAAACCCAATATGTGACTATTAAGAGCAAGAAGTGAAGAATCTTAATGCTCTTGCTATACAGAAGCATTGACAATAGACAACACAAGAGCTGTTCCAGAAAACAAAGGGAAGAAGATGGGAGATGCCACCAAAAAAAAAAGCTGATGGCTCACTTTTAAGTAGATATGAAGTATCATCTCAAGATTCCTACTTGTGGGAACTGAGGTCTGAATTACAAATGAAATGGAGGTCTCAACCATTGTGGAGATGAGGAATTCTCCATATCTTATATCTCCTGGATGAAGATTTTTCTTTCTCTCTTTTGGGAATTTTTTAAAATACTTTTACATTGACCATGTAGCAGAATGAATATCTAATCAGTTTTTACTTCATTTTTTGTATTATTACATAGTTTATAATTTCAGTTTTATTTTTTAAAGATTTTACTTATGTATTTATGTTAGAGAGAAAAAGAGAGTGAATACAAGCAGGAGGGGCAGAGGGGAAGGGAGAGAATCTCAAGCAGACTGCACCGAGTGTGGAGCCTGACATGGAACTTGATTTCCTGACCCTGAGATCATGACCTGAACCAAAACCAATAGTTGATGTTTAACACATTGAGCCACCCAGGCACCCCATGTAATTTCAGTTTTAAACAGAAAGTTTTCAGTACTGAGGGACCAGATAGATGGAGATGAGGGCATGGATAGCCTTAACCCACAGATAAAACACAAAGGAGATAGAGCAAAAAAAAAGGAGGAGGGGGATGAATTTCCATCTTACGGTGATCTGTCTTCTATGGAAATGGCCTTGGTGAAAAGAGTGGGTCCTCAGTATGCACTACTTGTTCCTGTACCCCTTGATATGCAAGATAGATAATTAACCCAAGATGGGCTATCTGGATCCTTTCTATGGTGTATTTGAAACAAGAAGGCAAAGAAATAGAATCTGAAAGTCATTGGGATTGAATCATACTAATGGCAGTGCCAAGTGACAGACTAAGCATCTGTTTAAAGCACCAGCAAAGCAGAGGTAGTGAAAAATGGAAAAATGTGTGATATTGCACGTCAAAGTCAATCAAAATATTAAATATTTGAAATTTTTATATTTCTAAAAATTAAGGTAGTAACAAAAAATGAGAACTTTATTGGGCTTCTTTAAACTCTTATTGATAAGAATCTATTGATCAAATATAGATCCCTATCAGTAAAAGAATTTACTATATATAACTACATATATAAACCTATATATATGTTTATACATATGTAGTAAAGCTATACAAGTTTAAAATTAAATATAGGGAAGATAGTGCCCTATATTTTTTAGAACTTAGGTCCCCACAGCCACCATGACCTACCCACTTCCTGATGTAAGCTTGTTCTTTTTCCTTTGATTCTCTGAGCTCAACTAGTATCCTCTGAAAAATCCAACTTTTTTTTTTTTTGGAGGTTCTAGATTGCAATTATTCAGACTATGACATTAAAAGTGAGGAAACATAGATATCTTATACTTGTTTAGTGTCCTACAGTCTACAAAATGCTTTCATACCACTATTTTATTCTATCAGGAATCCCAGGAGATAAAGATATTATTAACTTTGCTGTACAGATGAATAAATGGATACTTTAAATACCAGTAACCACATGACTAATATGGTACAAAACATGCCCCTCCTTCTATCACATCAAACCAGCCAACTTGAAAAATAGATTAAAAGTAAAGAGTATAGATATATAAGGGAAAGAAAGATATACATACTTGAGTCCAATTCGGATGAAGCTAAAAATCCAATATTGTAATTAAATTAATTAGAGTTCATTGCTGTTGTTTGCAACCAAAAGAATTTATAATAAAGTAAAGTAAAATAATACCAAATAGATCTAGTGAACAGTTTTTTGGTAAACTTGCATCTAATATTTATTAACATGTTTCTCAACTACAGATTGTATCTAGGATGATACCAGTGTAATACTTCAGTAATGCTAAGCATCACATAAATTGTGGTGTTGACACCCACAAGCCCAGCTGGTGTTTGTTTGTCTCAGAAGGTTTTGATAGAGGAATGAGAAATACTTTGGAGAGCTACATATATGATTGGTGGTAAGAATAGGCCTCTGTACCCTCCAATTAATATAACACAGCTTGTTGGTTATTTTGTGATTTTAAACAACAGACATCATCTAATGTGTAGAATATTTGTTGGTTTTTAGGCATTTTGTTTTATTTTATTTTATTTTATTAAGATTTATGTATTTATTTGAGAGAGAGAGAGTAGAGTGGGAGTGCAGAAGAGAAAGAGTCTTAAGCAGACTCCATGCTGAGGGTGGAGCCCAGCTCGGGGCTCGATCTCATGACCCTGGGATCATGACCTGAGCAGAAACCAAGAGCAGGACACTTAACCAACTGCACCACCAAGGTGCATTTAGGCATTATATTTTGACAAACATACCACTGTTTTATTTTCTTCCATGTTTAAATCTCAAGTTATTCAGTGTTCCTCCATTCTCTTCCAGCATTGCACTATAACCACAAACCCATGAGCAGCTTGACTATTTTCACTGGAGAATTAAGAGTGAGAAAAGGAGGTACAGAGAAATCAGTGGCCCCATTTGGTCACGGCTATTCCAGCTAAGTGACTACAAACAGCCCTTCCAAAAGGTAAAACCTAATCTGTGGAGAGTTGCTTGCCTTCCTCCGAATCTGAGATGCCTCCTTTAATCTTTAGTAACCCTATTTGCAAGAATTGAATATCACACATTTTCTTATATTATCCAAAGCATAATACAGTGGAAACACATCACAAATAACCCTAAATAATTGTTGCCTTCTTCTTTCTTCCTAGGAAACATCTTCCTGCTGCTAATAATGCAAACTGCCCCTGATTTATAGCTTCAGATACTTTAGGTAATACCAATAACTGCAGGGTCAGTAGTGCCTGCAGAGCATAGCCTTGTTAATCAGTCAAAATGATTTCCTGTGTTTTCTTAGCAGTATCAGAAAGGGCAAGGGATTTATGGGTGATATCATTTTATGTGCCACCATGGTGTACAATATTGTCATCAAGTGTTAAAACCAGCAATGGTCTTCATTGATTTTAATCATAGTCATAACCACCTCACGCTCCCCGGGGCCCCCCCATAAAAAGATAAAAGAAATCTGAAACATTTTATATGGCAACTTAAAATACTTTTAGTCATTATAACTTTTTAAATGCTTTTATAGCTGGCCAAGATAAAGTGCCACTTCTCACAGATCATATGTCTTTCTCACTGAAATTTCAACTAGAGACACTTAAGGCTATTGAAATGAGAGCATTTTAAATGTGGAGGGGGTTCTTAATAAATAACCACCTCTGAAGAGACTTATTTGCCTCATTTTTCCAGGAGTATTTTGTTTGTGTAATTTTATTCAAGAAAGAGCTTACATTTTACATGGTGATTCATTCACACATCAAAAATTCAATAAAAATCCCATAGCCAAAAAGATAGACTTACAGCAAAGGAGCAAAAGAAGGATAAGCTTAAATTGAAACATGTCAGAGTAGATCAGATGCCCTTCCATCACCCTTCTAGTGAGCCAGATTCGCCTCTCCAGTGGAGTTGCTTTAAGAAAGGAGAAAGCCCCTCACCTACAGTTGTCTCAGTATGAGGGGAAGAATTCATTCATTCATTTAACCAATCAGTCATTTGTTCTTTCACTCTTTCAACCTTTAGCCAACAAACATTCATGGAATCACATCTGCATGCCAGGCACAGTATTAAGGTAAGATGCCAGAGGCCCATTTCAAAGGTGTTATGACCTCCATGAAAGACAGATACAAATAACAGCAACTTAATAATATCTGCAAATGACTAGTAGCCCAGAAGAGGTAGTGGTTAGCCCTGCTGGTCATGAGTGGGTGGTGACAGGATCAGGTTTCACAGAAGAGCCTTTCCAGGGAAAGTTGTCTTGTTCACTGCAGTATTCTCAACACCAGGCCTAGTACCCAGTACATAGCAGGCAGTTGTAGTTGACACTAGTACGGCACATTTCTCCTCACAGAGAGTCCTCTGGTAGTCAAGCCATGCAATCCTCTTACTTTAACTTCCACCATCTACTTTTTCCTTAGTGAAATGATCTAAATGTATCATCAACATTTTGCTCCAATTGGATCAATCATAGTACCCTATCCACAGCTTGGTTCAAGAAGAAGCATATGACTGATGCTGGCAAAACTAGGATTCTTCTTTGTTACTCATTTATTCTTTTTTTACTTTAGTTGGAAGAAGAAAGCCTTTCCTTTCAGATTCTCACAGCCCACACTCAGCACCTAACAGAAATAAATATTCATTGGGTTCTTAATACATATTTGTTGAAAAAATGATTATATGGTGAGGAAGCTCTTAGGAAGTGAATGTGGAACTTCTAGTAATTTGGTTCAGTACTTCGTGAAGAAGGCCATTCTAGGAAAAGGATGTTGAAAGACAGGGATGGAAAAAGAGAGAGAGAGAGAGTCTCAAAGGCATTTGTAAGTCCCGGTCTGTCACCTTCAGTACCCTCTCAAATTCTTGTCTTCTCCGCTAACATATCTCAATAAACTAATTCAGGTTATTGGCACCTGGGAGATTCCCAACACGTTATTTAATAAAAACTTGTTGAAAAATTGGCTGAGGGTTGAATGGATGGATGGATGAATGAATGAATGAATGAATGAACAAACGAATGAACAAACAGATGAGGCATATCTGTAGAGAGGGCACAATGATTCCAAAACAAGCAGGTGTTCCACAGTACAGCATGCTAGATGTGGTATTTTAGCCACAGCAGATTTTACCTTGTACATGTATTGTAAGAGCCAGAAAGGGATAAATGATACTTTCCAAACTTCCTTGAAGCTAGAAGTCTGTTTATGAATTAGGTTCAGTCAATGAATGATAATACAGGCGTGTGAGATTTAAAAGGATAAAGGTGATTGGACATATTGTTGCTTCTCTTTGTCCTTGTAGTTAGGTGGGAAAAAATGCAGGCTCTGATTTTCTGAGTCTAGTCAGAGGCTTTGTGGGTATGAGAGACAGCTGTGGTGAGGCAGGGATAGAAGCTGCTTTCTTAATCTGACTCACAGGTCAAGCAGCATACCCTTAAAATCCTGCAGTCTGATGGGGTTCTCCTGAATTTCTCTCCTCTAGCCATTCCTCCTGTTGCAAACACTGAGTTCCTTTCTGTGAAAACATCTAGAAACTACACTAAATTCTGACTGATGGGCACGGTATGCACAGGGATTATAAAAGGTTATTGAAGGTTCTCAAATGGGGGTAGGGAGGCAACATCACTCCCCAGGGAACATTTGGCAATGTGTGGAGACTTTTTTTTTGGTCATAAATCAGGAGGATGTTGCTACTAGTGTCCGGCATCTAATGAGTATAGGCCAAGGATGCTGCTAAATATCCTACAATGCACAAAACACGGGCCACACAACAAAATTATCCAGCACTCATAAAGAAGATGTGGTATATATATACAATGGAATACTATGCAGCCATCAAGAGAAATGAAATGTGGCCATTTGCAACGACGTGGATGGAACTGGAGGGTATGATGCTAAGTGAAATAAGTCAGTCAGAGAAAGACAAGTATCACATGATCTCTCTGATATGAAGAACTTGAGAGGCAAGGCGGGAGTTTGGGGGGGTGGGAGAGTGAAATGAAACAGGAAGGGATGGGGAGGGAGACAAACCATAAGAGACTCCTAGACTCAAGAAATGAACTAAGGGTGGCCGAGGGGGGTGGTGGGGTAGGGATAGGGTGGCTGGGTTGTGGACAATGGGGAGGGTATGTGCTATTAAGTGCTGTGAAATGTGTAAGCCCGAAGATTCACAGACATGTACCCTGGGGCAAATAATACATTATATGTTAATAAAAATTAATAAAAAAAAAAACAATGAAAAAAAAATTATCCAGCACTCTATATCAGTATAGTAAGATTGAGAAATCCTGGACTAAAGTAGGGTTTCAACAGGTTGTAGTTAGAGGATTAGGCTTTTTATTATTGAGGAGGACCAGATCCTAAAAAGTCACATGTGGTATTCAAAAGTGTGAACAGATCTCTCTTTGACATCTTTCCTATTGTCCTTTTACCAATTTTGGGAGGCTTAAAGCTCTAAATTCTGCCTTTTAATGTGTAAAACTGAAAAGATTTTTTTTTTGCTATGAAGACTAGTTTCTTAGAATTTCTCAACCTTGACACCAGTAACAACCACTGACCTTAGTAAAAATTGCTCATACCACAGTAAAATCATTGCATTGCCACAAATATCTCCAATCTGGAATACCTATGGAGAAAGTTCATATATACTATCACTTTGGGAATTGTTTGGAATTGTTATAGACACTCAGTAAACTATCTATGAAAGAACACTAATTTTAACTTTTATCACATGGGTACAATGTTTTGAAAAAGTGAATGGTTTAAAGCATGCCAAACTAACAAAAACAACAAGAAGGCAGCATAAAATACCTCCTGTATATTTGAATTTTTTAGTGAGCACAAATGAGCAAAATCTTGACAGAATATAAGACTGTCCTGATTGTTTGCCATGCAAATAATTTAAGGGTTAAAAGATAGCTTCTCTTTGATAATCTGCAATCTCTGTTCCTACTAAGCGGAATACAGAATGATGCCAGTGCAGGGAGAGACAGGACAGCTGGGATCAAGAGATTTAAAAAGCGACAAATATAAAATAAAAAATAAATTAAAAAACAAAACAAAAAAAGCATGTCAAAAGTGAACTCTTAAATATTCATTTTGAATGACGGAGTTCACAGTGCTTTTGTGTGTGGTGCAGATGGCTCAGGGATTCAGGGCAAACAAAGCAACAATTTCTGCATACTTGCAGCTACTCAGCCATATTAGCCAGGGGCCCCAAAACTCCAGGGGTTTGAGATGATTCAACCAGATCCCTTTACCTGCCAAATTCCACTGGATCTATGCAGCCCCCATCACAATATCAAGGGTGAAACGATAGTAGGAAACGTGAGCTGTCTTTGCTTTAACATCCTCATAGCATTTATCACTGGGGAATGACCTTTAAATTCCAATTACAGGTTCATTTATGGTGGAAAAATGTTTTTGAAGGAGAGAAGGGACATACGGAATTTCTTAGTTTGATCCAAATTTTAAATTAAAAAAATTAAGCAAATGGAAAATTGTACACATTTTAATCAAGCTGAAATCATTAACTGATTACAGGGAATGGTCTGAGATGTTTAACTCTGAGAAGCAACCTGTTTCTTTGTTAGACTCAGGGGTATGACCTCATCACACAGAGCTTATTCTCTGCATAATGGCTTGGAGAAAAGAAAGAGCCAAACTGCATCATCTTTCTGCCTGTCTTAGTGTCAGGGGAGTGCTAATACTCATATGGTATAATAAAAAACAGTATTAAACTGCATCTTTGAACAATCAAAAACAACACACAAAATGGAATTCAAATAAAAGGCTAACAACATTTTCTGTAACAGGAGATAATTTTACCATTTACAATGTATCAGAATGGTACACCAGATTTTTTATTCCGTAGGGGTTTTATTGAGTGCCTATCATGTGCATGAGTCGTTGGGTGCTCCAGAAACATGCAGAAGTCAGTAAGAAAATGCCTTTGTTCCAAGTCTAATAGATAAGACCAAATAAGAAACAATATAATAGCACCACCCCTTGTCTGTGGGGGTACATTTCAACAGCCCTAGTGGAGATCTGAATCGCAATTAGTACTGAACCCTATATATTCTTTGTTTTCCCTATGTATACACATCTATGTTAAAATTTAATTATAAATTAGACACTTTAAAAGAGTAACAACAAGAATAAAATAGAACAACTATAACAATATGTCCTGATAAAAGCTGTGTGAATGTGGTCTCTCGAAATATACTGTATTCACCTTTCTTCTTGTGATGGTGTGAGATAATAAAATGCCTCAGTGATGAGATGAAGTGAGGGGAATGATATAGGCATTGTGACCTAGGGTTAGGCTGCTTTTGACCTTCTGGCAACATGTCAGAAGGAGGACCATTTGGTTCCAAACTGCAGTGAACTGCGGGTAACTGAAACAATGAAAAGTGAAACCATGAATAAGGGGAGACTATTGTATAATAAAAATCTGTATGTGGCATATATTGAAGAGTTTCAAGCAAAATTTCAGAGACCATACATAACACCACGAGTTGGAAGATATCAGGAAAGGTTTGATGGAGATGGTAATCTGAAAGGAATCTTGAAGTACTGTAAAAATTTGAACTGACAGAAATGAAGAGAACTTTTTGTTGAAAGAAGTCAGTAATACCAAGAGAATAGAAGCCAAAAAGTAGATGGGTATGTGCATGAATCAGTATGCAGTGTGGTATAGCTAAAACTACTGAAACATGTAGGGAACTCATAAAAAATATGTCTGGAAGGATTAAGTCGGAGATACATGAACTTCTAGACCTATAGTAAACTTTAGGAAACCATAGTTTAACTTTTTCACCCTACCATTGAGACAGCAAAGGCTCAGAAAAGATGAAATTATTTATGCAAAGTAATATGTCAAGGGTATGATCCTCATAGTCAAGGATAAATGGATTGGTGTCTCCTAAATGTCCACTCCCATTTTTGTTTTTGTTTTTTTTTTTCCACTCCCATTTTTGTTTCTGTGACAACTTACAGGGTAATCTGGGTATCTGGGTGTTCTTAAACACCAAGATAAGAAAGTTGTACTAATTACTTTCATTTGGTAAATCCTTAAAGAGATACTAAGGATCTTTGAGAATAGAAATGACATCATTGAGAATGAATTTTGGGAAATAGAGAAAGGAGAACATAGGAAACATTTTGTAGAGATGTAAAGAACAGATTAAAAAACAAACAAACTAAGGTCTACCTAGCCTACACATGGACATAAAAATCACCTTTCACATACTTTTTTAATATTGCTTTGACCAGCCTTTAGCATAGCTTTGAGAGTATGCATCAGCATTCATGTTGCAGAAATCAAAGACATTTAAATAGACAAAGAATAGCCCAGTTGGTTGTGAAGGTTTTGCTTAAATATATCACAGTTTTAGTAATTCCTGATTTAGTCATAAACATATAAAAACCTTGGGTAAATGAATTACCCAAGAGAATTATGGGAGAACTCCAGTTTTTATTAAAACAGTCATATTTTATAAACTGTAGAGTATAGTTTTTGGACTAAAAAACAGTATTTTTATTGTAGTTTTAAAATAACCTTCATTGTGGGGCACCTGGGTGGCTCAGTCATTAAGCGTCTGCCTTCGGCTCAGGTCATGATCCCAGGGTCCTGGGATCGAGCCCCGCATCGGGCTCCCAGCTCGGCAGGAAGCCTGCTTCTCCTGCTACCATTCCCTCTGCTTGTGTTCCCTCTCTTGCTGTGTTTCTCTCTGTCAAATAAATAAAATCTTAAAAAAAAAATAACCATTGTGAATTCATAATATTCTCCAAAGCTTAATAGCACACATGTTATGTATGTACAAATACATAAAATACATGTAATTTGTCTCTAATTTAAATAGCAATGAAACAAAACAAAACAAAACAAAACAAAATGAAAAACAAAAATGAAGCTCAGGGGAGGTAATTTAGCTACCCAAAGTCATAAGGGTATTAAGTGATGGGTGTGGGACTAGGACAGAGGTCTGCTGACAGCAAAGGTCAAACATGCTTTCTACCGCACCAACTTTCCAGGAGCTCATAAAGTATGAGATTAAACATGGGCCTTTTACTTGACATTTTCAGGACTCAGGCTCACTACCCACTACCCCCTACATTTTACCTCTCTAAGTTATGGAAGGTTAATCCTCAATTGGCATAGTCTAAATATTAGGGGAGGCCAGAATTTTGTATTTCTGCGTAAGCTAGTCCTGGAAATAGTCCAAATTTATAGATATTGAATTAAAAGGTAAAAAAGCCAAATTTAAATAGCTCGCATTTTGTCCCCACATAAAAGCTTAGTCCTAGCTTCAAGGATACTACAAATCCCCAACCTTTGAAAGGTGAATGAAATAAAATACACCAATATGCACACTGCTTGACTGCTTGAATCTGGAGATCATTGATAAATCTGCCACATACTGTAACTCTGACTGTAAGCTATTCAAAATTACTCTTGAAGATGAAAAAATTACTAATTCTTCAAAATACTTGACAAGCCTTGCCCAGCACTTCAGTGATAATCCAAACTATTACCTTACTGGGGTCATGTGCTAAACAATGATCCTTCCTCCATCTTCTGAATTCTTCCCACACATATTACTTTCGATTTGCAAAGGTATGTTGCGATAAGTGAACCAGTACATGGTATAAGTGTGTCTCTACAGTCAGCTATTTTAAAAGCTTTAATTTTTCTTGCCTTTCTTGGTTTCTGTAGTGATGATTAGAATAAAATAGGGACACTTTTCAGTGGTAGGATTAAGACCTCTCTTCAGAGTAAATCCTTCTTTACTTTGCCTCCTTTCAAGTGAATGAGAAGAGTTGCTAGACAAGTTTATTTAATCACTTGGAATACGTCATGTTAACTCAAGGAAGAAGCAAAGTGCTTGAAAAGCCAGGATAAACTGTGCGTAACTTTCTTTTTCCCCTCACAAAATCTAGTTCCAATAAAAACCATCTTTACTGCCTCAGGCTAATGTGTAAGTTAGTGAGAGATTATGGTCTGGTTTTTATAGCATTTTATGTAGTATTTGACAATCCAGAGGGACCTTGCCTGTAGTCCTTTACAAATATAAAATGTAATTTTAAATTTCACTTCATCACGGTAATAGGCTATATACACTTCCTTTCTAAAGCCTACAGACCATCCTGTCACCTTAGGGAACCTCAAACAACCTGACTTAATCACCTCTTAGTGACTCATTGCACCCTGCCCACTCTTTTGAAAATATATAAATCCTAATTATTTTTAAGGCCTCTTTCTAGAAAATGAGGTTGATTTCTTGTACACACTCAGGCTAAGCATACACAGAAAAAATAGGTAGGAAGAGATACTTTGTCTCTAAAGGATTGGATTATTTTCATATATTCTCTCCAGTGCCCCTCCTTCCCATTTTCAGTCAAGCCTCTTAGGTAGAAAAATTTGCTTTAGAAGGCAGGCAGCCAATCAACCAAATCCCTAATGGGGGAAAATAAATAGTGACAGTCACTTACAGTGAGATGTTAAGGTGTATACAGTGTGACTGTGGGGGCATACAGCCATCCTAAGCAGGAGGTAATTTGGTTAGTGCATTGCTAGATAGATGAAATTATTTTTGTTAACATTTTATAGATGAGGGAAGAGAAACTCAGAAAACTAACTTGGTCAAGATCTCAAGGTTAATTCCTGGCAAGAGTTGAAACTCAGTCTTCCAATATTTAGTTAACTTATCTCTCCAGTATACCTCACTGCCATTTACATTGTTAATCAGCTTCCATACTTCCTAAACAGGTCATGTCTTGCCCCATTGCAGTTATTTTTCATGTTATTAGGTAGTTCAGCTCACCATAACATGGTCAATAATAAGGTATTTGTTATTTCTTCCTGTGTGATACTCTATGCTGAGCACTACAATGGCACTTCCCATGTAGGAGCTTAGCACTGAGAAGAGATATGTATGCCCTTTGTAACTCTCCTGTTGCTAGCTAATGATCCAGGATTGTGGTGGTCTTAGGCTAGATTCCTCCTACGGGCCTGTGGACTCCACAGCCCAATGCTGGAACTCAGAGAAGCCATTTTAGAGATGGGCCACCCTATGCAATCTTGAAACCTGGGGTTACTTGTCCAGCATTTGCTTCATCATACTATAACGATTTCCTGGATATCTACTCTGAATATCATTTTACCAATTTACAGATTGCACAATTAGAATCCCACCCTATCTAGCCCACCTAAGTTCAGAATGTCAATACCTCGAAACCCATCTTGAGCTATTCCAGAGTTTCAATAACAGAATTCTAATATACACCTAATGGGCTAATGGAAGGAACTCTCTTTATTTTTTTCTAATTTGCTTCTTTAAATGTGAATGCGTTATAACTTGCAGTTGAATGCTTCCATAAAGATAATTACATATGGCAAGACAGAAAAACTTTTGAAAAAAAAAACATTCCCTTGAATATGTGCCTGAATTCATTTACAACTGTTGCTGCTTTAAACACTTCAGGCAGAATAAGTGGATGGCACTAAACAGCTTAGCTGCAATTATTATGGAATGTCTGAGGTATAATTTCCCCTGCGGTTTTGTTAGGCGTACAAAATTCATAATTCTGATTTGTGGCAGGTACTTATTACCCATCACAGGTGGGGATATGCAAATATTATTCTAGTAGGGGTGAACAGCCTTTATTTCAGTATTCAGCTATTAACGAGATTTGTGAGTCTGGTACTCTGGGGCCATTTAATTAATTAGATGGTACAGATAAAATATAAATTGTTTTGTAGGCTACACAATTCCTGTCCTAGGAGATGTAAAACTGAGGCTAAATGAACTTAGTGCAGATTGATTTGTTGTTTTTTATATAGCTCCCAGTAAATGTAAATCCTGCTCATTACTTTACTGTATTAATTCCACTCATAATCCTCATATTCTCTGAGTTTCATTAAAATAGACATTATGTATTTGACTATTTTGTTAAGTGACTTTATCACTTAATCTCCATGTCCGTGGCAGTAAGCACTTCCTGTATATGGGAAGAATGTATCTATAACAGGTCTTTTGAAAATTTTTCATATTTGGATTAAGAGCCTTTTGTTAATTTACAAGATTATGTATATGGAAATAAAATCTACTAGAATAAATCTGAGAAAATTGCATGACATTAAAAAGAGTTTTATTTGGGTCATTCCAGAAATAGTGCAACCTACACAACTTACACAACCTGCAAATAAGGAGAATCCTTTGTCATGCATTTGATATCTCAGGGTGGTGAGAAGTTTGTTATTTGGTTAATGGCAAATAAGTTTAATTTTTCCTTTGTTCTTTATATAATTAACACTGGATGTCTAGTAGAGCTGTGGTAAGGATTTGGGATCTTGTCTTGACGTAATGGCAAAATCGCTGTGATTGATTATTGATGTCTGCCGTGGGTGTGTCTATAGTGGTGCTGTTTGTGCTAGGTATTTGCCATCTTGGGTTTGTATTTGGTGACAATTCAATTAAAAGCTTTTAATCATATTGTTGATTACCCTAAATTTGACAAGAATAAAAATGCACATATTCTGTTTCACTCAGAAGGCACTCAATTGGAGTTATTAAATTTCATAGCAGCCCTATCTTCTAATAAAACAATTTTTAAATCATAACTTCAATTTTATTTTGAAACTAGAACTAGAAAATAATTATGCAAATAAATGACTGAATATTTTTTCTGAGTTAAAGTTGGGCTTACCTTAAGTTCTACTCTGGGATGAAATACTAGTTTCTTTCTTCTGACCTTCAAGTTTTCACTTAAAAATTGAAATTCGGGCTAACAATAATAGTTTCTCTTTTCTCTGAGTACAATTTTCTATCCTCTGCCATCCTCCCTGCATTCCCCATCTCTTTCCACTTCTTAATGAAAAGCAATGTTTCTCAAAAGAAACATACTTTTAATACCTTGGCTAAATAAAAGGAGGGTACATAAGAAAACACAAGAACTGGAGAACAGTTTCCCAAAGGGATTTAATAACCACATTTAAAATAATTGCAAAAGCAGAAGCCCACACATCATGTTGACAACCTTGAATGCAAAGCAAAACACTTAAATGTGCAGATCTGAGATTCTGTGTTCCAGGTTGGCTTTTAACAAATATATTTTCAAGCATCTCCTGTTAATGTCCATAGAAATCCAGGAAAAGATAAATTTTGTCAATTTAAAAAGATATTTATAAGGTGTTACAACCATGTATTCTACATCTCCAAAAAAAAAAAAAAACCTAAAAATTAAATGAAAGGTGATAATTATTCAGATTCAAAACCTGTTAAAGAAGCCAAGACAAAATTAAACAATTAGAAAAACATTTTAGCAAAAAAATATGCTGGATTAACAACAAAGGAATTATATGCTAAAAGATTGGTCAAGACATTACTACTGAAATTGCTTATGTGGTTTATATAGATGATAATGAGACATGTTATTCATGGTGTATTTTCTGTGAAATGCAATTCATCTGAATTTGCAAACTTTAAGAATTAAATTGGCTATAAATGATAAAATCTAGATTATAATTGTGAAAGCAATTTGGGATCTATTATTTATCCTAATCTGATAAATATATTGATAAATAGGAAAATAGAGAAAATAAAGATGGAAAAATACACAAAATATTAAATGTTAAGATTAGTCCCTTTTAAAAATATTATACTCAAAGGAATATTTTAGACATAGATATTACATCTATGTCTAAAATATTCTTTGTATTTGTAACTATCTCCAAAGTTTCAGGCCTTTGGTAGCACAACCACTCAAAACCTCTACAGTTGGAGTATTTAGAGAAAAAGGAAGAATCCAGTGTTCTTTGGAGAACAAAGAGGGGTCACGTTAAAACATTTGATGTGTGGATAGGAAATAATGAGATGTTCTCTGATGGCAAGTCAGGACCTGAACTTAACCTTACTGAGTGCAAAAAGGAGTTGAACTGGGTGGTGCATACATGACTCCATGTATTTGCCAAATCCCATAGAATTGTATATCAAAAAGAGTGAACTTTAATGAATGCAAACTAAGATAAAGAAAGCACCAACCAGGACATTGAAGGGCAAATGGATTAAACTTTGTTACAAATGTATGACATAGCAGCACTGGAGAAGATAAGGGGAAGAAGAGCTGACCTATGTAACTTTGAAAAATAGTGTTTTGGCTCTTAAGGTAAACTTTAAAGTTAAAGACAAAAATAAAAAACTATAAAACTAAAAATAGAAAGGGATTGTACATAAACACTGTACTCTGGTTGGCATCTTTTTTCATGGAAGTACAAGTTAGGAATTATGAAAGACTTTACATCTATATTGAGGTTGAATAAAAAAGTAAAAGAAAGGTGGATAGTGGGTGACAGGTTTCTTCCTGTTGGAGAAAGAAGTTACAGATAAACAAGAGAGGACAATGGTAGTGGATCACAGTTGGAGACATCAGTGTGAACTCATGTTTAACTTAATATTAGGACAGATGGTACATACAGAAACAATCATAGATGTGTGTGTGTGTGTGTGTGTGTGTGTGTATTAGTAGATATAGAAACAATCCTAGACATATGTATATATGTAAGTTAGTATATATACATGTATGTATTACTTAGCTTTCTTTGATGAGAGGTCCTAGAAGCAACGATGCCCCACTAGTGATAAGCACACACACGCCAAGATCTTGGTTTCTAAATACCATTTTAATCAAAGAAACCAGGAATCTTTGGAGAAATAATTGATTCTGGGGCTGGGGCAGGAAAAATACAGGCTGAGTCTGGAATATGTTACAGTGGCAGAAAGTAAGGGAGTGGTCCAAAAAAAAAAAAAAAACATGTCAAAGGGACACAGATGCCAACTGAAAGAACTCCCAATAGCAAAAGCTGGAACAATTTGAGCAACAAAGTAAACAATATAATACAAAATAAATATTCAAGAGTTCATGCTGATTCAAATAAATGAAGATTTATCTTCCTTACATGACAATTACAAATAACTAAGCTCTATCCAGAGGTGAAGCTTAACTTCCCAACACTCCTTCTTCCTTTTGAGAATGAGTTAGATGTAGTGACTCACTTCCAGAAGATTAGTGGATTGATAAGGAAAAGTAGTATTAACAACAAGCCAGAACACCATGATAAACACTATCTCAACCAAGTGATGAAGGTTAACTGGTGGTGTTGGACACAATAATTTCTTATGAATATGTATTATAAGGACATGTCACCTCTTCAGTATTCGTCCAAAAACCCATAACCCTAGTCTAATCATGAAAAAAAAAAATCAGAAACCAAAACTGAGCTACAGTAAAAAATATATATGATCTTGTCCTCAATTTCTGGCAAACAACTCCCAAAACACTTGGAATTTTCTAAGTGATAGAAATGTCTTTTGGTCATTCATTAGGTGTTCCTTTCAAGCATACCTGAGTTTATACTAATGAGGTAAATTGGGGTGGGGCCTTAGACAGACTTGGGATGGAGCTGGTTTACCAGAAAGACCAAGTGATTAGAGGGTTGGGACCCACTTCCTTGATCCCTGAAGAAGGGAGAGGGACAGGAGTTGAATCAGTTGCCAGTAGCCAATGACTTAACCACTTGTGTCTACATAATGAAGTCTCCACAAAAGCCCAAAAGCATGAAGATTTCCAGGTTGGTGAACACACGAAGATGCAGAGAAGATGCCTTGCCCAGACAGCATGGAAATTCTGAGCCCTTTCCCCACATCTTGCTATATGCATCTCTTCCATCTGGCTATTCCTGAATTATGTCTTTTATAATAAAATGGCAACTTAGTAAGTAAAATGTTTCTTTGAGTTTCGTGAACTGCTCTAGCAAAGTAATCAAACTGAAGGAGGCGGTTGTGGTAACCTCTGCTTTAAAGCTCATGGATTAGAAGCACAAGTGACAACTTCAGCTTCAGTTGGCATCCAAAATGGGATGAGAGGATGGGGAGAGTTTTGTCAGACTGAGCTCTTAATCTGTGGGATCTGATGCTATCTTCGGGTAGATAGTGTCAGAACTGAGTTCATGGTGTGGTGTTTGAAAAAAATCACACATCGGAATACCTAACTATAGTATCCCTCAAAACTGTCCTGGTCGTGAAAAATGAGGAAAAGCAAGAAATTGCCACAAACCAGAGGACACTAGGGAGACAGTACAGCTAAATGCAATGCAGTACAACTTGCACAATAAAATTAATGACAATATTACTCCGTAATTAGGTTGGGTCCTAAAAGAGAAAAAAAGGATTCATGTACATTTTAAGAAAAAGTTTAGAGCACTTGGGTGGCTCTGTCAGTTAAGCATGTGCCTTCTGCTCAGGTCATGATCCTGGGGCCCCTGCTCAGCGGCAGCTTGCTTCTCTCTCTTCCTCTGTCAGTCCCCTCTGCTCATGCTCTCTCTCTTGCTCACTCTCTCTTTCTCAAATAAATAAACAAAATCTTTTTTTAAAAAAGGAAAAGTTTATATATATAATATAATATATTAATTTTATAATGAGTTGTTTATAATGTCATATATGTTCTTAGGATCATTGCTGATTTTTTAAAAATCTCTTTCAAATTCTTTCATATATGGGCTGTAAGACTTCAGGACATTTTAAGTGTTGTTATGTAGTGACTAGCCTGAAATATTCTTGCCAACATTTTAAAGTTGAATTGAAAAGCATGAGAAACATTCTTAGAAGCCTTTTTTACCCTGGGACAGTTAGCTATAGTTGAACTTTTCAAGAAGGTGCCTACCAACCTCATAAATATAACTCCAGAAATTCAAACGAAATGTTCCTTCAATTTTCCTGTAGTCAGATCCCCCCAAAATGCCCACAGGGACATGAATGCCTCTCTATGAGTGGGGAAATGTGTTGAGGGAAGGGGTTGGTGAGCAGGGAGTCAGAAAGGAAAAGGACTAATTATAGCTAAAGTTTCATACTTTTGCATATTGTGTGAAAATACATTACAAAGATCATGCTGACTTCCTTTGAAACTCCAACATCTGATTCTGCTAATAAGTTACAAGATTTAAATTCATACCTAGGAGTAGTGAGGAAATTGTTTAGGTGTCGAGCCTAAGCAGTATGTTTCAACCAAATAACCAGTCATTGGTGAATCAATCAAATCATAATCTGTCTTATCTCTTTGTTGATTCCTTATAAGGATTTTCCTCAGGAACACAGAGGTGAAGGAGGGAATGGAGGTAGGCAGGCAGAAAAGTGAAATTCAGATTTGGGCAGATTTCCTGGCCATAATAAAATCTAACATTTATTTTTAAAACATTTATATAGTACATCTGTGTCCTATCTAGGTACTTTAGTGCTTTATAAGTACTCATTCATGTAATCTTCATAATAATTCTTGAGTTAATACTATTATCCTCCCATTTTTCAGATGAGGAAGCTGAGGGACAGGGAGATTAATTTGAATTAATTGATACATTTGATTAACCAATTAATTATAAATAATTATGTGCAGTTTATAAATAAATAATTATAAATAAATATGTGATTGGCAAAGTAACGCAGAACCAGAATTTGAAAATTGTAAGTTCCACCCTAACCCTGAAATATTTTAGAAAGATGAAAGAAAAGAAGGGAGATATGAATGAAATAGAGTAGCAGTTGCAAAGTGATGACCTGGGGGGGGGGCAGTTGGCACTCGGATTTTGTTTATTAGTCAATAAATTCACATTAGAATTTCACCACTTTGGATAGGTCATGAATTTCAGTTTGTTGAGTCTCCACAACTCTTTGATGCACTGCCCAGTCACTTAACATATTTAGATGGCTTGTCTAGCCTCTGAAAGTGTTTGGGTTTTATACAAAGAAAATAACATTAAAGGTTAGAATGAGTGAGAAATAGAAATAGAAAGAAATTAGGAAGTCCGAAAAATGGGGAGAGGAGGAAGAAATACTGAAACGCAGATAGAGAAGAGAATGGTAGGGAAGCAGGCCTGAACTCAACAGCCAACCATGAATCTCCACTAATAAAAAGTGCAGTGAGAACAATTGAGTTCAAATCCTTATATTGCTTCCCCTTAAAAAAAAAAAAGTGGAAAAAGTGGGGAAGGAACCAAAGATGGACTCTGTCCTCTCTTCTTGCTCAGTTTAGCCTAGTTCTGCAGATACTATTGATGTGTTTCCAGCAACAGAAATAATCCCTTTCAACCTTTGTCCAATTCTCTCTGGGACTGTCATTCAGACTTCAGACCAGTTGGGTCCTTTTGTGTTTTGGACCAACCTCCAGTCATCTGGAAAGCATTCTCTGAGCCACAATTTGTAATTCATTGGCCTGAAATCAAGTGTTCTTCCAAATAAAATAGAAGGTAGCTAAGCCTTCCGTCTGCTAGAGCCCATTTTTTTGTAAGTGGTAAGCAGCCCTACCTTTAAGGTCCATCAAAACTAGAGCAAGTGAAGGAGGAGAAACAAAAATAAGTTAGAAAGAAAATTAAAAATACCTAGCACTTGAGGCTCCAAATCCACATTTAAACATGAAGAAATCCTGGTCTTGGACATACACATATTTGGCATGAGAACTTGGATTGCTTCTTTTACTGATGTTTGTTCAGTCTTTCAAAATGACAAATATGAGAAAGCCTTGGTAAATGAGTTTATTTTGGAGATTTGTTAAGAGTCTGTTCACTGCTGGAACAGTATAGAGAAAAAAATTTAAAATCATAAACACTCATCCCCAAAATAGGGAACTCTCCGTGCTGACACCCTTAACAAAGTTGCTAACGGAAAGGCAAGTGCTTGCACATACTCTGAAGATAGGCAAAACAGGAACCAACTAAAAGAATAAGGGGACGTTTGCCATGCACACCCCTAACCCTTCCTCAGGCTTACTAGGAGAGCTGAGTCAAAAGACTCTTTGGATAATGTGTGAAAGTTTAAACCCTAGCTAAGTCAAGTCTCTTCTGTCTTCTATAGAAGTTTAACACTGACAATTTCTCCATTTCTTAAATATCTCTCAAAAATTTGAATAACAGGATATTAAAAGATATTCTGCAGAGTCAGTATGAATATTAGTTGTTAAGAGAGAAAATAGTTGACCTCTGAAGGCTATAAACACCTACCTTGGTATTTTGACTCATTGGATTCCTCTTTAAGGAGTGTTGTTTTCTACCTCCTGAATTCCTCATTGCAAACCAAGGAAGCTAGATTTTGTATGAAGAGGATTGTGATAGATCTTATGCCTTTCATAAGTACCTTTAAAATTTCACTCTTTCTAGTAACAGGATGATAATCTCCCCAAACAGCTCACCTAAAAAACATTTTAATTTTTAAAGCAGTTTTAGGTTTATAGCAAAATTGAGTAGGAAGTACAAAGGGTTTCTGTATATCCCTTACCCCCACCCATACACAGCCTCCTTCACCATCAGTATCTGGAACCAGAGTACTACATTTGTTATAATCAATGAACCTACACTAACCTATCATTATCACCCAGAGTACATAGTCTACATTAGGGTTCACTCTCAGTGAGGTACATTCTATAGGTTTTGACAAATGTGTAATGATATGTATCTAGCAGAATAGTTTCATTGCCCTAAAAATTCTCTATACTCTGCCTATTCATCCTTCCCTCCACCTAACCCCTGGCAACCACTGATCATTATTCCGACTCTGTAGTTTTGCCTCTCTAGAAGAATATCATATGGTTGAAATAATATTGTATATAACCCTCTCAGATTTGTGTCTTTCACTGACTGTCTTTTCATGGCTTGATAGCTCATTTCTTTTTACTGTTGAATAATACTTCATCGTCTGGCTATACCACAGTCTATTTATCTATCCATTCACCTACTGAAAGACATCTTGTTGCTTCCAAGTATTTTGATTGTTATGAATAAAACATCTCTAGACATCTGTGTATAGATTTTGTGTGGATTTAAGTTTTTAAGCTCCTATGAATAAATATCAAGGAGCACAGTTCATTGGATTGTATGGAAAGAGTATGTTTTGTTTGGTCAGAAACCAGCAAACTGTTTCCCAAAGTTGGCTGTACCATTCTGCATTCCCATGGGCAGTGAGTGAAAATTCCTGTTGTTCCACATCTTTGCCAACATTTGTAGTAGTTAGTGTTCTGAATCTGGGCCATTCTAATAGGTGTGTAGTAGTAGCTCATTGTTCTCATTACATTTCCCTGATGATATGTGATGTGAAGCATCTTTTCATATGCTTATTTATCACCAGTTCATCATTTTTGGTGAGGTATCTGTTCAAGTTATCAGCCATTTCTTTTAGTCTGCTCATTTGTTTTTTTACTATTGATTATATTTTAAGAATTCTTTTTTTTTTTAAGGGCACCTGAGTGGCTCAGTGGGTTAAAACCTCTGCCTTCAACTCAGGTTATGATCTCAGGGTCCTGGGATCGAGCCCTGCATCGGGCTCTCTGCTCGGCGGGGAGCCTGCTTCCCCCCTCTCTCTCTGCCTGCCTCTCTGCCTACTTGTGATCTTTCTCTCTCTGTCAAATAAATAATTAATATCTTAAAAAAAAAAAGCAAGTATTAGTGGCGCCTGGGTGGCTCAGTGGGTTAAAGCCTCTGCCTTCAACTCAGGTTATGATCTCAGGGTGCTGGGATCGAGCCCCGCATCAGGCTCTCTGCTCAGTGGGGAACCTGCTTCCCCCTCTCTCTGCCTGCCTCTCTGTCTACTTGTGATCTCTCTCTCTCTCTTTGTCAAATAAAATCTTAAAAAAAAAAAAAGAATTCTTTTTTTTTAAGGTTTTATTTATTTATTTAAGAGAGAGAGCACAAGCAGCAGAGGTGGCAGAGGGAGGAACAGGATCCCCACTGAGCAGGGCTCTATCACTTAACTGACTGACTTACTCAGGGCCCCCTTTACTAGAACAAGAGTTCTTTGAATGTTTTACATAACAATGTTTTATCAGATATGTTTTTTGCAAATATTTTCTTCCAGTCTGTGTTCTGTCCTCTCATTTTCTTAACAGCATCTTTCACAGAGAAGGTGCTTTTAATTTCAATGAAGTGCAAATTATCAATTTGTTCTTTCATGTATCATGCCTTTGCTGTTGTATCTAAAAAGTGATTGCCAAGCGGTGCCTGCTTGGCTTAGGTGGTAGAGTATGAGACTCTTGATCTTGGAGTTGTGAGTTCAAGCTCCATATTGGCTGTAGAGTTTAAAAAATAAATAAAATCTTAAAAAAAAAAATTCATCACTGAACCCAAGTCATCTGGATTTTCTCCTGTGTTAAATTCCAGTTTTATAGTTTTGTTTACATAATTCTCAAAATGTTTTAGTGCTTTTATTTGGGGGAAGGGACTGAAAAAACAGAAGGCTAAGGCTAAGGATGTTTTTAAAGGTACCTAGTCCTCATGAATGTAGGACTGTTTCTACATTCTGGTAGATTTTGCCTAAGCCAAATTTAGTCACCCAGTTGGTCATATTACTCTTTGAACAGAACTAACAGTAAGGATACCCAGCTTTTGTTCTAATTAAACCCCGTTTGATGAGTTAGTCGTCTATAGAGGAATTATCTCTAAGGAAAGAAAGTGTCAGTTTGTTAGACCTAGTAGATTTCTGTGAAAAACATTATATATTACACAAATAGTACTCTCACCACTAAATGGCTCATCACTACATGGATTTCAACAAACTGTACAAACCATGTATCCTGAAATAAAACACATCCATACAGGAGAAAAAAATCTGCTCTAAGATAATTAGCATTTCAAATAAAGCCAGCCTGTGCAGTCCACCTACTGCAGAGAACTCTGGACTAGCCACTTAACAATGAGTACATCTCTTTACATGTCTCCCCATTTGGTAGGGTGCTCATACTGTACTACGTAATTTTACAACACTTCTTATACAGGAGATATTTAGATCAGATGGAAGAAGGTTATTTTCCCTTGTCAAAGGCTTGCAATTGGGGAACAGAAAAGAGATAAAAAGCTTAAACACTCTTCTACCCTTTAAGAAGGTATAGTAGAACCGATTTTACTAGCCTTGTTGAAAGGCAATCCCTGCACCATATTTATCATGATATATTCATTGTTAGTGGTTTAGGTGGATGATTTGTTGGAGAGAATGCGAATTCTTTAAGAAAAAAACAGTATAGTATTTCATCATTGGCGTATCCCTGGTAGCTCTCAGAGTGTCTTATATATAGATGTTAGAAAAATTTAAGTTTGTCGGATGTGCTGTAGTGAGTACAGATTATTGCATAAGAAAATATGCACTCACATCAGTATCCACTCATTGTGACAATAGTAAGTGCTTGCCCATTTCACATGCACACCCATTCTGATCTCATTCTGAGGGCTCCAGAATGCTATTTATTTCCACTTGAATAAAACTAAGGTAAAGCAATACTTATAAATGCCAAAATATGCATTACTTAAATTTGAGATATATATCTCATATATATATATATTATATGTGTATATATATATATATCTGCAGGATAACTATTAGAAAGTCACCATGTATCTATCCTTCTCATCTTCCAAACTCTTATTTTTTTTTTTAGATTTATTTTATATGATAGAGGTTGCAAGTAGGCAGAGAGACAGGCAGAGAGAGAGGAGGAAGCAGGCTCCCTGCTGAGCAGACAGCCCGATGTGGGGCTCGATACCAGGACCCTGAGATCATGACCTGAGCCAAAGGCAGAGGCTTTAACTCACTGAACCACCCAGGCGCCCCAAACTCTTATTTTTAATGGGAGATTTTCTCACCATTTCATAAATTGAAGTGACTGCTTTCTCTGTCTTCCTTTTTCTAATATTTCCTGGAAATTTTTCAGTTTCCCTAATATTTCAAAAATTGATTAATATTTCCTTTTTTTTCTAATAGGACATATAAATGTCTAACCATTTGTTTAATATTAAATACATAATAAATCCCATCCTTCACTTATTTCTCAGGGTGCTGATCTCCTGAAAGCATCCCTGAAGTCCTGACTGAAGATGAATTACATTATATGTAAATAATAATGCACAAAACCATAGGAAAATTATTATAGTCTCATAAAGCCTCCCTTTTCAATTTCTATTAAAACCCACCAACCTCCTTCAGAACATTTATTCAGCATAATCTTATTGTAAAGTCACATCCTCAATGTTTTAAACTAAAGTTATTATCAGGATTTTCCCTCTAAAACCCATCATCCTTTCCTTTCTTTGTGGGCCCTTGCACGTGTCTTCCCTGTGGTGATCTCCACACGTCAGGCTGCAGTGCACCAATCTTTTCTTTGTGTGATATTCCGAAATGGTATCACCCACACTCATGGTTTTAACCACTTCTCATATGATGAAATTCCACATATCTGGTCTAACCTTTCTACATGCTTCAGTCTCATATCCAGTGGCCTGCTGAACAGATAAACTACTTCAAAATCACAGAGAAACTATAAGAATGATCTACCCTCTGAAAGATGCATACCATGCTATAATTGGCTTTTCAGGGTCTTGGGGGTGAAGGGAGAAAGAAAGATTAGCTTTGTTTTTCCATATTGTTTTCTATTTTATTTTACTTTTTTTAAATTTTTATTTTATTTTTACTTTTAATAGCAAACATATGTTTGTATTTTGGAATTACCAAACAGAAATGAAGAAGGAGAGAGAGAGAGAGGGAGAAGAGGAAGAAGAGAAAGAAGAAAGAGGAGGAGGAAGAGTAAGAAGGGCAGAAAGAAGAGGAGGAGGAAGACAGTAGGGGGAGGAGAAGGAGGCGGTGTCTGGGTGGTGTAGTAGGTAAAGCATCTAACTCTGGGTTTCCGCTTAGGTCATGATCTTGGGTTCTTGAGACTGAGCCTTACATCAGGCTCTGTGCTCAGTGCGGAATCTGCTTTAGATTCTCTCCTTCTCCCTCTGCCCCTCCCACTTGTGCATGCTCTCTCTCTCCCTCTCTCTCTCTCTCTCAAATAAATAATAAATAAGAGTTTTTTTAAAAAAAAGGAGGAGCAGCCTTTTAGTCCATTCAGACTGTTATAACAGAATATGATACACTGAGTGGCTTAAGCAACTGAAACCCAGTTCTGGAGGCTGGGAAGTTCAAAATCAAGGTGCCGACAGATGCAGCATCTGAAAAGGACCCTCTTCTTGGTTCATAGATGGCTCTCTTCTTGTTGGGTCCTCTCAGGATGGAAGCAGAAAGGAGCTCTCTTGGGTTTCTTTTATATGGGTACTAACCTCATCCATGAGGACTCCCACCTCATGACCAAAGGCCTCCAAAGACCATCATATTGGGGGTTAGATCCTCAACATGTGCATTTGGGGAGGAGACAAATGTTTAGTCCATTGCAAGAAGAAATATCCTCTAAATCTCGTCTCCCTGCTTCCAGTTTTGTTCTCAAATCTATGCTTCATGTAAGTGATCTTTCTATAATGCAAGTGAAAATTCCATTCTTCTTAAAACTTACATTCTTGTGACTAAAGGATAAAAACCTAGGATCTTTAATGTGGTATATTTCTCCTTCTTTGATCCAGCACTTTTCCGGTTCTCCAGTTTTACTTGACACTCCCCATTTGGCCGTGGTTCTGCTGGTGCAGCATCATGAACTTACTAAGGTTTCTGTCTACATCATGTTGTGCCTTGCCTTTACGCCTTTACTTGTGTTTTCTTTCAGCTACATACTAATTAATTCCCTCTGAGGCCCAGCTCACGTGTCTTTTCTCTAAGAAGCATTCCCCATCTCTAATTCCTAATACCCTGCTTGGGGTGGGCACTACTTCTCTGTGCTCCTGTGGCAGCCTCGTACAGTGGTTGCAAAGTGTACTTCACAGATTTTTGAGATCTTCAAAACCTTTTTGGGGGCTGTGAATTCAAAACTATTTTCACAGTAGTAATGAAGATGACATGTACCTTATTCACTGTGTTGACATTTGAACAAATGGTATAAAAGCAGTAGGGGGTTTGACTGCCAGCACCTTAGCACAAATCCAGGCACACACACTAAACTGTACTAGAAGTGACAGTATATTTCACAGCCACACATTTGGAAAGGGAGGGGGAAAAGGCCATCTTAGAATTTCTTAATAAAGCAATGACAGTTTAATTTTATTTAATCTTGACCCTTGAGACTATATCTTTTTAATATTTTGTGTAATGATATGGAAAGCACACATAAAACATATTTGCTACAAGCTCAATTAGTTGCTTTTTAAATGAAGTACTATTTTTACTTGAAAGAAAGCTGGAAATTATGTTTATTTAGACCGAATTTGGCAGATATTTTCCTGGAAATAAGTGGAATACAAGAAATATAAGAAGGTATACAAGAAAAATAACTAATAGCCCTAGTAGTTATAAAATTTGAGCTTTTAAATGAAAATTATTTTGTGGAAAGCTCTTATCAGCCAGCATAAGCTTGCTATCTCTCCCAATACATAAAATCTTTTCTTGAGATCAGTGATGTTAACAAATGTGATTTTTTGATATTATATAATGAGATCTGTCAACTTTTGTAGGATTTGTATAACTTAGTGAATCAATATTTTCCAAATGATCAATGATGATGTTATAAAACTTTAATGGATAAAAGACCCATTCATATGAAAGATAAATGAATGAATATTTATATTGAACATGAAAAGTTTATATTATTTCAGATTCCACTTTAACACTAAACTTTAAGAAATTGCTTGTTGAGTTTTGGTGTAATATAAAAGAATTATCTTAAGAGACTATAAAAATTTTCTTCCTTTTTCCAACTACATACCTGTGGGAGGCCATATATGCTTCCTATACACCAACCAAAAAAATGTATTGCTACAGATTAGTTCAGACACATACAGAGATCCTCCTAAATTAGACATTAGAAAGATTTTCAAAAAATGCAATACAATACCATTATTGTCAATAAATTTGTATTTTATTATTATTTTTTAAGAGATTTTATTTATTTGTTTGTTTGTTTGTTTATTTATTTATTTATTTATGAGAGAGCATGCATATGCGAGAGAGTGGAACAAGCAGGGGTGAGAGGGAGAGGGAGAAGCAGACTCCCTGCTGAGAAGGGAACCCAATGTGGGACTTGATCCCAGGATACTGGGATAATGACCTGAGCCAAAGGCAGACACTTAACTGGCTCCAGCCACCCAGGTGCCCCTAAAATTTGTATTTTAGAACATATCATTGTAGGCAGACATTTAACTGACTCAATCCACCCACATGCTCCTAAAATTAGTATTTTAGAGCATATTGTTGTATTTCATAAAAATATCTTAAGATGTAAAAGGTTTAGTATTTTATATGAATTTAAGTATTTTAAAATATCTCATTTTTAATTTTTAGTATAGTAAATATTGGTAGATTTAATACACAGAAATGAAATCTGTTCATATCTTTAGTAATTTTAAGAGTATAAAAGGATTCTGAGATCAAAAACTTCAAGAACCATTTCCCTAATGCTTGCCTCAGTTTAATGTACCATACAGCCTTGTAAATATGTGTCAATCTGTCTCTACAATCCTGCACTTATATCCTTGAAGACTGGGCTGTTTTTCATGTAGCTTTGTGTTTGATTCTTCAGTATCTAAGGAGCTTTTATGGGGAAGAAGATGCTCACCTCCCTTTATAAGTTAATGGTTAATGTATGGAACTCATACCTAAAAGATAAAACTATGAAAATTAATTTTTCTTAAACATGTAAACACCAATTGCAGCTTTAATTAATCTCTCTTCAATAACTTATATAGCAATAACACATTTACAAATGCCTTAAAGAACAGATAAAATATAAACTAAATGCAATAATTACAAAATTTATTGTGACATTCACATTTAACATCACAGATTCACTTCAGTTATTATTTTTATTTCTGTACCACATTTTATAACTTACTCAGTTATTTTAATACTTGTTTTGATATTTTCCTGTGGTTTTAGAAAGTATTCTATTGATCCTTCCCTGGAATTTTACTGCTCTGTACAGATCCTTCTCCTCAGAATAACAGATGTTGCAGGATCTAGGTTATCAATCAGTTACTAAGGACCTTCTCTGACTCTGCCATTCAAGGGAATTGAACTCTAATGAAATATTACTTGGCTGAATCCCTTTTTTTTTTTCAAAGATTTATTTATTTGAGAGAGAGAATGAGTGTGTGTGCACAAGTCGGGGGAGGGGCAGAAGGAGAGAGAATCTTGAAGCAGACTTCCCACTGAACATGGAGCCCAGCTTGGGGCTCGATCCCAGGACACTGAGATCATGACCTGAGCCAAAATCAAAAGCCCGCCTCTTAACTGACTGAGCCACCAAGGTGGCCCACCTGAATCTCTTTTATAGTAATGTTCACTTGTTATATATTTATTATCTCTCTCTCTCTCTCTTTCTCTCCCTCCTTTTCTTCCCTCCCTCACATACTGTTGTATATTTTTATTTCTATAAGTTCTTATCTTTCCAGTAAATTAGATTTCAAATAGTCTGCAATACTTAACTCATTGAAGTGCCTTTGCCTTACAGTAACCTGTTCTGATATCATGAAATTCTCATTAATATTTTATTTTAATTCAAAAGCAGTCCAGAGGAGATGAGGGAGTAACTGAAGCTACATTGTTAGCTCTTCTCCTTAGATTTTTTTTAGCTAATTGATCATTTTAAAATACTTTGGAACCTTCTTTCCACTTGGATTTTATAGACACACATGTTATGAATAGTTGGAGCCACTTTTTATCTGGTTGTTATGAGTAACCATCAATATTTATCACCCCTTTCTATTCTTGGAATACTGCTACATTTTCTAGGATGATGGAATTACACTCAGAGAAACTTTATCAATAATGATATAATTAAAAATCAAAATAATATATCAAAAACCTATTTATTAACATCCTTAAAAATTATACACTCTCATTGTTTTTACCTTTCTTTATTGTTACAGTTAACCTTTAAAGCACTGTCTTCACTTGAATCCAGGATAACACTTTCATGGGTCTCCCTAATTGTCTTTCTTAATCTGTTCTGCCAGTTTCTTCTTCTTTTCCTCTTCATTTCATCAATCCGTACACATGCCCCAGCGTACGTGTGCATACCCAAACACACACACACACAGATGACAAACTCATCAGCTCAGTCCTCCCAGACTGGCAGCTTCACATAAGCATCTCAAACTGAATAAACTCAGTACCGAGCCTTCGGTCCTCCCCCTTAAACCTGTTTCTCCCACATTTTTCCCCAACCTTGTAAATGCCAACTCCATTCTTCCAGGTCTTGAAGCCACAGTTTTGGCACTGCCATTGACACCTTTTTGTCTCTCATAGCCCACATCAAATCCTTTAGAAAATCCTGTAGTGTTGACTTGGAAATAGAGACTCTGATCACTTTTCAAGCCAACATGATGATTGATGATTGTATAACCTCCCAGGTGGTGTTTCACTCCGGCTCTTGCCCCATCCGCAGTCCATTAACCACCTTGCTGCAGATTGCTGCCCATTTCACTCAGGGAAGAGCCAAACTCTTTCCAGTGGTCTATGATACTCTACATGAGCCATCTCTGGATATTTTCTGGACATCTCTGACTTCATCTCCAAAATTCTTTACTCTGCCTAGACCACTCTTTCCATAAATAACCTCCTGCTTCTCTGCCTTTTCTTTGCAGCTTCTCCTCTTTGCCATTTCTTAGCCTTTTTCTGATTTCTCTCCATAATACTCATCACCACTGATGTACAGTATTTTACTTATTTGTTTGTCAATCTTATTTGCTTGTCTTTCTCTTCACTAGAATTTGAGCTCTAGTAGATGGCCTCATAGTAGGCACTAAATAAATACAGGTTGAATGAAGGACTGGATTTAAGTACAGTGCCTTTAAATTTGAATATCAGAATTTCTGTCCTTTCACAAATTCAATTTGTTCCAGTTAACTGTAGTATTATTATAACTTTTCTTATGTAATCATACTATTTCAAAATGGCCATCTGGAGCTCCTTTCAATTTTGTTCTTTTGTCCTTTATAGCACTGTTTCCAACACCCTTATAAACATTCTTGATTAATGGCAAAAACAAAATATCCAAACCCATTATAATTTTCTCCAGATATAAGGCATGGAAGTAGCTCCCCTCTAAGCCATCCTGGTATTTTATAGTGGAGTGTAGTATCAGAGACCAAAATCTTGATATTAGCGGTGCCCTTAACAATTGGCAATGGGTAAATTCTAGAACTATTGCTACTTCCTCCTCTGTTGGGAAGTTTTAGTAGTGTTAAACTTTTTTTAAAAGGTCATTTTAAGGTCAGGGTGTCACACTGGTGTTTCTAATTTAACTGATTAGATTGCCTGCCCCACTTTTCTTTATATGATTTATTTCATTGTCCACCAGGCTTTTTCTTGCTTTGACTACTTTTTTTAATCACTAGAATCTAGTCCAGTGGCAAACAGTAAATGCTCAGTAAATATTGGATATGTCAATTAATTTTTTGTGTGGACTACTAAAATAAGATGGGAAGTTTTAAGGACCATTGTGACATTGACCGAGTATACACTTACATGCTCTGTCTCTAACGTAAGTTTCTTAGCCTAGATTGGGAGGACTGAACAGAAAATAAGTTTAAAAGGTTAAGTATGCCCTGACTTTTTTTTTTATCTACCATGCTACAGCATGCATTATTTTCCCCCACACAATAGTAATGGGGTCTCTAACAGAATAGATTCTATGTATTGCATATTATCCACTTGTATTAAAATTTCACTCAATATCAAATCTTTCTCTAAGGAATTCAAAGTGCTTTACACAGATTAGGAATGGTGACAAGTCACTTGTGAAGTAAATAATAATGCTTTGAAATATAGCACTCATCATCAGTGGAGCCCAAAGCACTTCAAATGATTTATCTCATTTATCCTCACAATGTTTCTGTGAGAAAACCAGATATTATTTCCACTTCACAGATAAAACCTGTCACAAATTGGTCATGAAGTATGTCAGAGGCAATATTGGACAAAGGGTGAAAGAATAGGGCACGTGGAGAGGGTTCTCTTCTCTTTGACCAATATACTGTCAGTAACATTGTTCTTTTCTGAATAAATCGTTTAGTGGATTTGTCCTTCCAAAGAACTGTAAAAGTAGTCTTACTAATGGCTTAGTCATCCATTTATCATATACCTTATGTGATGACAAGAGTTCCCTTTGAGTAAGTTTCCTGCACTATAGACTGTTTAGGTCTCACAGATTCGTAGAACAGATCATCAAGGAAAGTATTAAGCTAACTTGCAGGTGATAATACCCAGAAATTTGATCTATAAATAATTCCCAATTTTTCTAGTCTTTTTATTCTTTATTATTGAAGCTTTTAGGGGTTCGCTTGGATTGTTGCTTCTAAGTATTTCCAAACATTTCATCCTGATTTTTATAAAATTTCACACAGCCCTTCAGAAAAATGAAAAATTCAAACAGTCCTTAATATATGTCGAAAAATGATGAAAAATTATATTTTCTTTTTATATTTCCTTCACTTGGGCTTCTTCCAAGAATCTATTAAGATCTTCTCACCTGCACGTCTGAGATGGTTAAAGTCAGCATAATAGTCCTCCAGACAGTGGTGGGCCTCACACAGCAGCACTAAGGGAGCCTTGTCCAAACCATCAGGTGAAGGGATTTTGATCCTTGTCATTAGGTGCTCCCAAAAATATGATTGACTTTTGTAATCACTTTTGTAATCGCCTCCGGAATTAAAAGAGTGAAGTGGGAAGCATTTATTCAATACCTACCACAAGTGTTTACTTTGTACTTTAACACTGAGTAGTTCCCTTTCTATCTCCTAATTAACTACCACTAGAAGAGGGATAGAACCATTCTGTGTGAAATGCATGGTTTAATAATGAGGCAATTGGATCAAGTTGTTTTCAGAATGTCTTCTCCAGAGAATTCCAAGTGGTGTATGTGTGTGTCTGAACTCCCTAGTGAGTCCTTTAGGTATATTAGGGTTCTCCAGAGACACAGAACTAATATTGCATATATAGATAGAGAGAGAGAGAGAGAGAGATGAATAGATTTACATGTGTCTCTGTCTCTGCCTATCTGTCTGTTGAGACAGAGAGAGACAGAGGTAGAGAGAGAGAGAAAGAGAGAATGGTATTAAGGAATTGGCTCATAGGCTTGTTGGGACCTGGCTGTCCAAAATCCATGGAGCAATCTGGCAGGTTGGAAATTCCTGTAGGAGTCATTCTTGCTGTCTTGAGTATAAAGGTAGTCTGGAGGCAAAATTTCTTCCTCTTCAGGAGACCTCAGTCTTTTCTCTTAAGACTTTCAACTGATTGGATGAGGCCCACCCACATTAAAGAGATTAAGCTGATGTACTTATAGTCTCCTGACTTAATATTAATCACATCTGAAAAACACCTTCACAGCATCACACAGACTGTTTGACCGAACAGCTGGGTACCATAGCCTAGCCAGGTTAACATATACAATTAAACATCACATTTAGTATTTTTAAGAAAGTTTGTAAAAACACTAAAAAACATCAAATTTAGAATACACAGCCATTTTTGAGAGGTAAGCGTTTTCATTAGAATGTCAAAGGGAGTTCTTTTCCAAAACATATTAAGAAATGTTCAGTTAAAAGCAACTTCAAAATGTGAAAGAACGTTGCAATAGAATGCCATTTATTGAATGCCTTCCATGTGCCAGATCTTGTAATGTGTAAAGTGTGTTACCTAATTTTATCCTCACAGCAGTACTGCTTACTGAATGTCAACAGCTAAGAAGTGGCAATAAGAACTAAACCCATAATACCAAGGTCGCTATTCATAACCCTCATATTACCTCACTTTTACTGCTAGCCCAGACACAATTGCCCAGCCCAGAGAGCCAGATCCATTCCCTTCCTATTCTACTTCTCTTTGCTCTTCTATAAACTAAGCATTCTATACATTTTAACTAAGCCTAATGCCAAAGGTTTAATGTTAAAAGCAGAAATTCTCACAAGTGTTCCCACAGGTGTCAACAAACAATTTTGCCAAATAATCCTTGAACTGAAGCAGGGGTGACAGGTCAAAATGCACAGGGCTGCTCTATTGTGTCATCGCCAGCAGCCACTCCACATACCTGCTGAAATAGTTGCCCCCTGTAAAACTGCTCCCAGCAACAAACAGGTCTTTGCCTTTGGCGTTTTGTAAAGCTAGTTAGATGGTGCAGTTTGGGGGTTGGAGTACTCTAATTTGTGTTTTCCCAGAGAAAGCTGCTATTGATGGGAGCCTCAAGGGAATAAGGTGTAGGATGGATAGTGCCTTTTTTTCTTTGGGAAATCCGGAATTTTCTTAGTAGATGATGTTGAAGAACAACTACTTGATTGATATTTTATCTGTGCTCACCTGTCTTCCTCAAAATTATTGCCACACACTAGAACAATTGGCCTCATCCATCAAATGGGCAAGGCACTGCCTGTGGGGATGGGAAAGCATAGGGAAGACTACCTATAAAGACTCTACCATCATTAATGGCTGAAGTTTCAAAACAGATCAACATATACATATATATCTATATTTATGTTCAGATAGTTGTTATTACTATACATATAAAATGCAAACCTTCCTAGAAAGAGTACTGAGACACATTAAATGAACGTTTTCAACTAATTTTTTCTGTGAGAGTGAAGACCTAGGAAGATGTGTTTGAATGTTAAAGAAGGGGCAGGGAGACGGAGGAACAGAAAGAGATTTGTTAAGAGGAGAAAAGTCACAGAAATGGGAGAGAAAATGAAAACCACATTTCCTAACATAAGCTGGAATCACATGGACAAATAAGCCTGTCAACTTTGGTGACTAAACTTAGGATCTTTTTGGAGAACCAAAAACAGTGATGTGAACTTATTGCTAGTTAATGCCCTGAACTATATTAATATAACACAAACATCTTTCTTTGAGACTCTTCTGTAAGACTCAGCTGGTGGAGTGTTTAATTCCATTTCTTCATTTTAGGCAGTCAGATTTCCCTTTGGTTTTAAGACATATTTTAATTGGATACCATCTACTTATTGTTCGTATTTTACATAACTAACCTGTCTTTAAGGACTTTTTCCAGTGGCCATTTTTGGCTTTCTGCTAGGAATATGCATGATCATAACTTCAATTTATTTATTCTAAAGTATTGCACAAATAGCATTTGCTGTTGGTGGTTCTTGTTACACAAAAGTTTGTTGTCCAAGAAATCCTTTCCTATGAAATTCATAGGAAATAAGATGTTCAGTAATTCTGTACCAAGTTATCTCTTATTTGGCCAACTTACCCAAGAGCTAGTTAATTTGATGTAAGCCATCGTTATCCTCATTTCCTGAGAGCTATGAAA
Source organism: Procyon lotor (assembly GCA_028646535.1). Taxonomy (NCBI): domain Eukaryota; kingdom Metazoa; phylum Chordata; class Mammalia; order Carnivora; family Procyonidae; genus Procyon; species Procyon lotor. The sequence continues at coordinate 70,149,613 of CM053606.1, read as the reverse complement.
AGAAGAATGTGCTTTTAAAGAAAAAGTTGAATATTAGAAGTCTGAGTTCTCACTTGTCCTAGTAAAATTTATTTCTTCGTTCAAATGGAGGGAGGAGAAAAGAGTCTGAAACTTGAAAGCCTCAATAGAGTTTGGAGTTATCAAGCTGAGTAGACAAATAGAAATTCTGCATAGACAGGATCACCTAATATAATATAACACATCAGTACAAAGTGTCAGTACTAGAGCAGAACTAAATTTGCATTTAAAATGTATGTGGTTTTCTAGATATCACAAAAGAAAAGGTAAAAATAAGCTCTGTGCATTGTTTGTGCTATCACACCTTCTTTCTCTATTCTTTAGGTACTGTTCCATCTCCCCTCATTCATGGTGACTCTACTTTTCCTACTTTATACACCCAAAGTCTCTTTGCAAAACCAGAGCTCCAGAGGAGAGGATCTAATTGCAGTAATTAATATCTTAATGAGAAATTAATTTAGCATATGACCACCATCTTAAGTCTTACCTCTAAATTGCATAATAGAAAGAATTTGCCAAGAGCTGAAGAAACTCATCCGTGAAGACAGAGTATACGTAAAATCTGTGTTACCTTCTACCCTAGCAATGAATGCAACTTGTAACTTCCCACCTCTGTGCCTTTGTTCATGTTTATCCCTTTACCTGGAGTGACTTTGCCTTATCCATCCTTCGAAGTCCAACTCAAAATTACATCTCTTATGAAGCTTTCTCTGACTGCAAATGTTCTCTGTCTGGATTCCCATTGCCATTTACTTATATTTGCTTATAACACCTCACTTTCTACTATGTCTCACAATTAATTATGCTCATGTCTTATAACCCTCTAATAAACTGAAACAAGAATTTCTTGATGGGATTATTAAGTATAATTTTTAAAATATTTCAGTGCCAGCAGAGTAACAAGCACACAATAGGGGTATAATAAATGCTTGTTGAATAAGTGAATTAAAATGAACATGAATTTAATTATAATGTTAAGTGATAGAGTATAGATTCAGAGAAGGTTAACTGATTCTTTATGTCAGTATTAATTTCTTTTTTTTTAAAGATTTTATTTTTATTTATTTGACAGAGTGGGAGAGGGAGAACAGGCTTCCCGCCTAGCAGGGAGCCTGATCCCAGGACCCTGGGACCATGACCTGATCCAAAGGCAGACGCTTAATGACTGAGACACCCAGGTGCCCCAGTGCCAGTATATCTTTTTTCTTCCTTCCTTCCTTCCTCCCTCCCTCCCTCCCCTCCCCTCCCCTCCCCTCCCCCTCCCTCCCTCCCTCCTTTCTTTCTTTCTTTCTTTCTTTCTTTCTTTCTTTCTTTCTTTCTTTCTTTCTTCCTTCCTTCCTTCCTTCCTTCCTTCCTTCCTTCCTTCCTTCCTTCCTTCCTTCCTTCCTTCCTCTTCTTTCTTTCTTTCTTTCTTTCTTTCTTTCTTTCTTTCTTTCTTTCTTTCTTTCATTTTATTTATTTATTTGACAGAGAAAGGGAGATCACAAGTAGGCAGAGAGGCAGGCAGAGAGAGACAGGGGGAAGCAGGCTCCCTGCTGAGCAGAGAGCCAGATGCTGGGCTTGATTCCAGGACCCTGAGATCATGACCTGAGCCGAAGGCAGAGGCTTCAACCCACTGAGTCACCCAGGCGGCCCATGTGCCAGTATTTCTTGATCAAATGTGAAAATGTTCCTTTTAACCTTTAACAAATTATTGTCAGAACCCAGAGACAAGACTACTAATTTTAGTTTAAAATAAAACTAAACTTTGATATTCTGTCAACATATACAGCAGTGAAATTAGATTCGAATTACATGATTTTTGTAATTTCTGGATTTCCATTCCTTAAGAATTGTAATGTTATGTTAAATGCAGTGTAAGGAAGGGTTGTGAATAACTTGATGAAAATTATAACAGCGTATAACTAATATAAGCAAAAAAGAGAAAAGTTCAAATAGAAACTATTAAAATTGTCTGTGAACCAAGAGAGTAATCCTCACGTGTTACCAAAAGTAAATCATGCATTTACTGAGCCATCCGTGTTTTGTATCAAGAGCCCAGCATTAAGGAACTGCTGAGATATAGAAAAAGCGATAGGACATAAACCCCTCTCATGATTTAAGATATGTCAAAAGATGTAGTTACCTTCAAATAAATAAAGGCTACCATCACCAATATTTGCTGAAACCATCTTATAATTGCTTGTGGGGTCTAGGGGGTTGCTAAAGACTGTAGCTGCCTCCCCAACTACTGCTTTCCACTTTTCATGATAAAGAGGCCAGTCCCTATCAGGCCCCCGGATCTCCAGAGCAGTTCCCATTTCACCTCCCGGCTGACAGAAACCTTGATTCTGAGACTCGGTTTGTTTTCTGCCTGTCAGAAGGAAACTACTACCAGTTTGCTATGGATTTCCCTTCGTTCCCTTCATTTCCAGGCGTTTCCTTCATGGTACATGCTGTAAGTTTGCCCTTAGCAAAGCTGGGGAGAGGCTCAGTCTTGAGTCTTGCGGCGGGAGGGGAGGCTCAGCCTAGGGCTAATTTCTCCCCCACAGATAGTTTCAAGCTAATACTACCTGGCAGAGGAGGGCTGTGTTCTGGCAACATCACTGGTATCACCGAGTTAATGGCATAACCTGGTCTCTTCAACTCAGACAGCATCATTTATGCTAATCTTCTACAGTCCTACAGCCCCTTTCTGGCTGAGCCCCCAGTTTCACCTAAGTGGGGTGTGCTGTTTGGTCAGAGAGATGATGCAATCACATCTCCTTCTTCTGATGAAGTATTTAAGATGACCTTACTATAATCTGCAAATAAATTATTTACTCTTCTAACGGCCAAAACTTGTCCAGGCAAGCTTAAGTAGCAATAAATTTCATAAATTATTACAGGTCAGAAAGCACTCCTGAGTGACTCCAGTTGGTAGCAGCCCATGGAAAATCCTATAAAACTCGGCTTCCCTCTGTCTAGGCAAGGCAAATTGGTTCACATAAAGTTGAGTTATCAAATCTTACTTTTCTCTCATCTGCTCTCAGAAGCATACAAGTAATAAACTATTTCATATATTCTGCAGACAAGTTGATGGTGGAGCGCTCTCCACTAAAAGGATAAAAAAAAAAATGGTGCTTTGTTTTCTTCTTACACAAATGGCCAGCTGAGATTCATTCGGTTTTCTTTTTCAGAATAAAATAGTAATTTCTGGTGTAACCTAAATGCACCACAAAACACAGTGTTTGTGCCACACAAACATTCTTAGAGAAAAATATTTTATTTTTTCAATAAAGAGGACTGCATTAAAAGACCTATGGCTGCACAAGATATTATTCAGCTGTTGTCCCTTTGCATCTAAGACAGCTTCATATTAAATTTCCTTTTTGGTTTAAGTGTTCACTCTTTGTCAACAATCTTTGCTAATATACCTGAGAGAGGGAAAATAGAGAATCAGAACCACTTTGGCCTCTATGCATGACCCTTCTGAATTTCATTTTATGAATCACTTTGGTTTCTTTTAGCAAAAGCAAATTTGCTAACTATCAAGTATTCTCAAAGCCAGAGCATCATGCAAAACAGAGCTCCTGATGGTTCAATTACCTGGTCATTGATTCTAGTGAGCCTTCCTGTGTTCCACTCTCATGAGATGGAAAGTTGTTACTGAAGAATAATATATAAAGTTCAGGGTAGCTTAAGACCTACCAGAGAGTGAAAGAAACACTTCCCGAGGCCTCAGAAGTGAGCTTTTTATACTGACTAAAACAAATGCATGCACAGAAATGACTCTTACAAAACTGGTGAGCTCTCAAAGACTCTCACTTTAAAGAGAAATCTCCAGTTCTGGGAAATAGTGACAGAAAAATATGCAGAGAAATTCATACCTGTCCCAATGAGCACCTGCCTCTACAATTTCTCATTGTTCATAGCTACCTTCTGCCTCCTGGGATCGAAATATGAATATTTCCCATCATGCCCAACAAATACTGACCAGACAGTGTGGGCCGCAGCAGGGGGCACTAGTGTTACCAAATACCAGACATGGAGGAAAGAAAGACCCAGTCTCTTTCTCAGCTAACAATCTGAGAGGAGGCATTGTCTGCATTTTAGTTTTAAACAAAGTTTCCATCTTAAATGAAGGGGATGGGAAATTAAAATGAAAAGAGGGTTGGGGGAGGCAAGGACCTATTTCTATTCATTTTCTTTGTTTCTTCCACACTGAACACACACTTACAAATCATATTCTTTGTCTGCTGAATAAAATCCATCCTTGGGAAGCTTGGGTGGCTCAGTCGGTTGAGCATCTGAATTGATTTCGGCTCAGGTCAGGATCCCAGGGTCTTGAGATCAAGCCCAGTGCCCGGGTCTGCCCTCAGCAGGGAATCTGCTTGAGATCTCTCTCTCTCCTTTTCCCTCTGCCCCTCTCACTGTGCGCACTTGCATGTGGGCACTCTTCTCTCTCTCAAATCAGTAAATCTTAAAAATAAATAAATAAATAAATAAATAAATCCGGGATCCCCAGGTGACTCAGATGATTGAGTGTCTGCCTTCAGCTCAGGTCATGATCCTAGGGTGCTAGGATCGAGTCCCACATCGGTCTCCCTGCTCAGTGGAGAGCCTGCTTCTCTCTGCCCCGCCCCCTCTCTATCTCTCAAGAATAAATAAATAAAATCTTAAAAAAAAAATCCATCTATCCTAAAAAAATCCATCCATCCTAAAGTCCTGCAGATCCATCACAATCTGATCTGGGCCCTCTACACCTTTTCAGCCTCTTCTCCTAACCCCTTTTTCCTCTCAGTTGTATTTACTTTCTCAATATCTGGCAACTCTGCATCTCTCTCCTCCATTGCCTAACTTTTTAATGTTCCTGTGCCTTTGAACTTGCTGCTGTTGCTCTCTTTAGGTCTGCTTGTCCCTCATGTTCTACAACTGGAAAACTGCCATAAATACCCCTTTAAGATACAGTGAAAATGCCCTTTTCCCGAGGGGTGACTTCCTGCCCTTTGAGAAGTCTTAAGCATACCCTCTTTTGGATCTCTAGAGCACTATCTACATAATTCCATCACCGCAGCCATTTTATTAATTAGGAATTATGAGTTAAAGGATCTCTCCCTTCTTCTGGCCCAGAATTTCTCAAGCGCTGGATCTTTATGTGCATAAGGCACAATAAAATTGATGGCATATAGTAGATGCTCAATTCATATACTGTTAGAATGAATGAAGAAATGATAGTGGTTGATTCCAGTGTCCTCTATGCTGACAACTGCCTGTGTGGAATTTCTGTGCATCAAATCCTCCAGACGACTCCAGCTTTAGAGAATATCATTGATGAAAATAAACTAAGATTTAATGAAGGTGAATCATGCAGAAATACCCTGACACATGAAAAGAGCCTCATCATCAGGAAATGAACATCGCTCATCATCAGGGAAATGAAAGTCAAAACTACAATGAGTTTTTTTTTCAAAATTATAATGAGATATTACCTCACACTTATCAGAATGGCTAAAATCAAAAGCATAGGAAACAAGTGTTGGCAAGGATGTGGAGAAAAAGGAACGCTCTGTGCACTATTGGTGGGAATGCAAAAACTGGTGCAGCTGCTCTGGAAACTAGCATAGAGGTTCCTCAAGAAGTTAAAAGTAGAACTACCCTATGACCCAGTAGTTGCACTACTGGGTATTTACCCCAAAAAATACAAAACCACTAATTCAAAGGGATACATGCACCCCTATGTTTATTGCAGCATTATTTTCAAAAGCCAAAGTATGGAAGCAGCTGGAGCATCTCCTTTAATAGATGAATGTATAAAGAAGATGTGGTATCTATATACCATGGAAAATCTTCAGCCATAAAAAGAATGAAATCTAGCCATTTGCAACAACATGGATGGAACATGATGGTATGCGCTAAGTGAAAGAAGTCAGAGAAAGATAAATACCATATGATCTGACTCATATATGGACTCTAAGAAACAAAACAAGTGAAAAAGAAAAAAGAGAAAGAGAGAAACAAACTAAGAATTTCTTAACTCTAGGGAACAAACCAATGGTTACCAGAGGGGAGATAGGATGGGTGAAATAGGTGATGACGATTTTAAAAAAGAAAAAAGAAACTCATAACAAAATTTGAGAACAGTAAAATAATTTTCCAAAATTTGGGTGCCTCGATGGCTTAGTCAGTTAAGATCCAACTTTTGATTTCAGCTCAGGTCATGTCTCAGGGTCCCGAGATAAACCCTCACTGGGCTCTGGATTCAGCATGGAGTCTGCTTGTCCCTGTCCCTCTGCTCCTCCACTGCTCATGCTCTCTCTCTCTCAAATAAATAAATAAACAAAATCCTTAAAAATAATAAGAGTTTTCCAAATCAAGTAAAGCCTTTAATCACTCTTTTGTCTCTTGTTCCTTGTAGACTATTTTAATATATTTCCATTTTGCAGAAGTAGAACTACATATCATGTTAATAAGTTACTAATTAATAAATCCCTCATTAAAATTCCATGGACAATTTGGAGGGAAAAATGCATAGCAACCAGACCCAGGTCATCTCCTTGTACTTAAAACATTCCTGTTAAATCCCCCAGGTCTTTCCTTTCTCCAAAAATGTGTTCAAATCATTAATGCAATTGTAAGTTATTTTCCTTTTTTGTTATTTTCCACAAATAACCACCACAAGTTAACTACTACAGTTCTTCCTCTTTTATGCAAAAACAAAGCAAAAACTATGTGTGATTATTAGCAGATACTTGGTTAGTTCTGTCTTTAGAAAGAACTACACTTCGGGAGAATCTGTACTCAGATGACTGAAATTATGCTTTTAAGGGTGGCTTTTCACTTCCTTGACATCTTCTCTAATAAGTACTGGAATTCTCAACCCTAAATGTACCACCATTCCAAACATAGTGTAGGCACATGTGTTAGCTATGACCATGAGCCTTGCATCACCAATAAATGCACCTCCTCCATGATTTAAATTCTGAAAATCTAAGCACTCCCCAACTACCATGTCCTGTGTCTCCAGCTTTACCTCTCTTGTGCATGTACTCCAGCATTTATTGTTTTCACTGGAACTGCCAGTCCAGTCCAAGTACCCTACCACCTTTTCAGTGTCTCCTCCCTCTCCTCCTCCCTCCAATATTTGTTTCCCTCCTTTGCAAGCTTCTGTCCCCTGGATTGTCATTAAAAGAGCTCCTTTGTGTAAATTCTTAATGCTTTTACTCCTCTCTCCTTCATACTCATCTAGAAAGATCCCAAACCTGGTGAAATGAAAGTCTTTGCCAATTCTGAGCATATACTAAGGGAAGCTGAATATTATTGGAGGGGGAACCCAAACAAATAATTATATTATATATTCTTACTTAGAATACATGATTGTCAACATCAAGTGAATTTTTAGTGGTATCTGGCAGTCCTGCTGCTCTATAGTTTTTTTCACTTTACTGCTACGTAAACAGCACCTCCATTTTCTGGTTACTCAGTTCCAAACCTTGTTGTCATCCTTGACTTTTTTTTTTTTCTCCCAAAGCCTATATTCAGTCTATCAGCAAATTCTGTTAACTCTATTTTTCACATGTATCCAAGCATCCAACCATTTCTCCCCACATCTACTGCTACCACCCTTATCTGGTTTGAGTCACCGTCACCCTTTACCTAAATTGCAGTAGTCTAGCAGGATTTCATGCCTCTATCCTTGACTACCCTATAAATTATTTTTAGAGCATCCAGGGAGGGAGCCTGTAAAAATGAGGGAGATCCAGAGGCAAATTTATAGGAAACTAATGAAGCTTAAACATCAGGGTCTCTTTCCTGAAACTTACAAGGTCACTTACAAGGCCAGGAGAGGGGTCCAAGTCTAAAGAGTGTGGTCACATAGTCGTAACTTTTTGTGATGTTTTCAGATCATTTCCCTCTTCTGCTCAAAACTCTTTAATGGCTTTCCATCTCACTCAGAGTAAAAAAAGTCAAATGAAGTCTAAAAAATGCCCTTATTCCTCTCCTACTCATTTCCTTTTACTGGACTCAGCCACACAGGCCCCCTTGCCATTTCTGGAATCTACCAAGTGTACCTCTACATCAGGGCCTTGTCATGTGTTGTTCCCTCTGCCTAGAGGGCTCCTTCTTGAACAAAATCATGAATATCTATCTCCCTTTTCTCTCCCAGTCTCTCTGCTTAGATGTTGCATTTATTAAAAGAGAGACCTTCACTGACCAGACTATGTTTTAATCTTCTTGCCTACTGATCCTTAATGTTCTCTTCCTGTTAACTTAGTTTTTCTAAAGCACTTCCCGCCTCCGTTTTGATAGTTGTCCCCCTACTAGAATATTTGTTACGTTTTTCCATTAGTAGAATGTAAGCTTCATGAGGGCAGAAAATGTATCTATCATTGTTTCCCCAGTGCTTAGAATAACAGTTGGCATATAATTGGAGATAAAATATTCATTAGAAGATTGTTAAACAAATGTTGGAAGACTGATCTTTGGATTCATTCACTTAAGAGATATATATCAAGTGTTAAGACACCAAGGAGAAAGCACTGAACACAGCAAACAATGCTTCTTCCTGTGGCAGATACATTTTTATAAATAGAATGCTCCTGTCATATTTTTTGTGTGGAATTATTAATGACCCAAATATACCGTAAGGTCTGACATGCTTGTGGATTATTTTGGTAATGAATTAGTGAATATTCCGTATTTGATATGTCTCATTTCCACAAAAACCTAGGTAGAATTAAAAAAAAAATCTTAAAGAAGTTTACTCATTTATTTGTTAGGGTGGGCTGTGGTAAGGGATGTAAAAATGGATCACATTGTTCTCATCCTGAAAGATTTGTTAATCCAGGAAGAGAGATGAGGTACACAAACAAAGACAATATAAAGTAGAAAGTGGTACAGGGCACAAAAGGAGCCTATTCATCCATTGATTCATTATTAATTTATTTAGTGAACATTTGCTTCCTGTCCTACATCTTATCCCAAAGAGAATAAAAGAGAAATTATATAGGGATATTGCCCCTGAGGTGTTCACAAGCTAGTGTGGGAGTAGAATTCTTTATTTGTAATATTTTTTGCTACTTGAGGAAGATTTTTACACTTCTATTAGTCAAGCTTTAAGAGTCTAAGTGTATTAAAAATAATTACTTACCTCTTATTTCTAAAATACACTTAGAGAAGAATCTTTGTACTATCTATAAAGCACATCTTAACAAGCTAAATATAATTTATTGATTACCTAATGGGAAAAGTTTTTGTTTTCAAACCATACTTGTAGAAAGAGGATATGTGCTATGTACTGTCTTGTTTTTTTCTGGCAAATATAAATAGTAATGTCATCGTAACTTTTTATTAAGTTTACTTTGTTTTAATATTTTCTACTCTCAACACTCAAATTCGCTAGTTTGGCTTCTAAGTCTGTGGTGTTCACCATAACACTATATTGCAGTCATTTGCAAATACAAATAAGTTAGATTATAAATAGAAGCGAAACATAATTAGAGTTTCAGCACTACTATCTTGGTAACTGAAAGAACTTTCACATGTTGCTTGTGCGTATATAATCGTACTACTTTTTTTGGAAAACAGTTTGACATTTTCTTATAAAGTTAAAAGAGTACTTACATATGATCTAGTAATTCTACCCTTAGTTATTTACCCAAGAGAAATGAAAACATGTTCACACACAGACTTGTGCATGAATGTTTATAGGAGTTTTATTCACAATCAGTATAAACATTGGAAACAACTCCTGTGCCCATCAATTGGTGCATGGATAAACAAGTTGTGGTACATCCATACAATGGAATGCTACTTAGCATTGAAAGGAAGTGCAATAAACACAAAAACATGTATGAATCTCAAAGTGTTATGGAGAGCAAAAGAATCTAGGCACATATAAAGGAACAAACCATATGATTCTTTTTATAAGAAACCCACGAAAGACAAATTGCAATTGTTATATTAAGGCGGATTGCCTGGGTCAGGATGTGGGGACAAGGGATTGACTGGGTAGAGGCATAAATGAATTTGGTGGAGTGATGAAATGATCTTTATCTTGACTGTGTGGTAGGTATGTGAGGGTATGTATTTGTTGAACTCATCAAACTATATAATTACAATGGGTGTAATTACAATAATTACAATTATTGTTTTTAAATTATACCTCAACAAAGCTAATTAAAAGGACCTGGAATGTAAGCAGACCAAACAGGCCTCTTCCTTAGTTATTGGAAGCAATTTCTCAGTCAGCAGAATGGACAAGAATGTTCCTGTGGTTTATGAGGCTTCTGCTTAATGCTGACATGTTTCTCTTTGATTGCTTGGAAAATAGCCAATTTCCCAGTACTCTCTTTTTCATCCTAGAACTACTGGAAAATGACAGTATTCGACAACCCATTCCTTTCTACATTTGAAGGATACAGGCCGCCACCCTCCCCAAGTCCAAGCCCTCTGGATTTGTGAAGTTTCATCATGGAAAAAGTAAAGGTAGATATCCGAATACAACAAAATGCACACGATGGTGATTTTAAATGAAGGGTGATGTAAATTTAAAGAGCAGTGTCAGATTTGTGGAAAGAGCTAATGAAATTCTTACTTAGTTGAATTGAATGTTTGTCATAAGATGCATGTTTGGATTAATCACAAAATTGAAATTAATCATATTCCCTGGAAAGCAGTTAGTATTTGGTCCAAAGTCCAACCCTCTGCCTCTTTGAAGAGAGATTTGGCAGGGAGAAAAATCTGGCAAAAGAAATTTGGAGGTTGTCAGCATTTGATACATGATACTTAGGAAAATATTATAGGATCTAGAGGTTAAGTGGATATGAGTGGTGACAAATTAAATCATAGAAAAGCTGGTTGAGATGATTTCGCTGTATTTTTAGGTATAGTGAAATGGGGAATACTCTTAGAGCCATGTTATTTTAAAATTTAAAACAATATTTGGGAATGGCTGACCCAATTCCCTTAGATGATAAAATGAAGAAGGAAGCATGTTAAATAACTTGCTTTTGAATTTTCTAATGAGCAGAAGAGTCTAGAATAGAAACTAGGTTTTCTGATGCTTAGTTCAATGATTTTTCTATACTGCTATGCTGTCTCTTAAGTATATCCTTAAAAGAAAGTGATAAAGGTCACTATCTAACCCAGAGGAATGGCCTAAGTGGGCATTTTGAAAGTCAAGTATTTGGGGATGGTAACACAAAGTTTAGTGTAAAAGTGTTTCATTGCCTATGATGAAATTCCATTTTATTATTATAATGTGAAAAATCACTAAAGAAATTTCTCCATTCAAGCCAATATTTAAAAACAGTATGAATCCTGCATGTACAATAGAAATATTTTGTCACAATATGGTACTTGGAAATACAAGTTAAAGCATCAAAAATTAATACTTTATACCTGAACTGAAATCCCCTAAAAGCAGGTAATGTGAATTATTTAAGGGTAATTTTGATCTAAAAAAATTCTCCAGCATCATTAGCCTTTGGGAATGCAGAAAGCTTATCCTGTAATTCACTTTATAGATCTATAGGTTTGTTTTCTATCTTACAGCATAATATTCTTTTTATAAGTTTGTTTTTACAGTTGCACAATTTAGAGATGTAAGATCCAAACTACCTGCAGGAGGAATGTTTTTAGTGTTTAAAAATTATTTTTTAATCAATACATGCTAAAAATTAATAAAAAGAAAGTGTTCAACTAGTACTCAAATAAGATGAATTTGAAACACAGAATATGGAATAAACCATATATGAATTGATTTCCTGTCATTTTAAACCAATGTATCAGATAAATTTTGTGTCATTTTCTTTTCCTTTTAAAAATAATACTGTAACCACTGTCTAGAGGAGTCAATGATGCTCCTCTGCTGTGTTTTATTCTATAAAGGAAAAGAGAAGTTTATGATAAACTGAAAGAGATTTTGGTGAAATGCAGTGGGAAAAGATTAATATTTGGATCCTCCTCAATGCTAGTACTTCTCCGAGGGAGAGAAAAATTCCTTTTTAGATAAGAGGACATTTAGGGAGGAAACAGGAGAAAAGTTTGTGCAAGAAAAGAATAAATAATAACAAGGTTTGAAGGGCTTGAAGGTGAAACTCACAAGTATATGTTTACAAGAGGCTCTAAGACCTCAAACAGTAGGGCACCAAAAGGAAATGACTTGGGGTTTTTAAGAGGAGTGTTCAGTGGATGTTCAACATCAATGATAATGTTTAGCTTTTTGGAAAACAACTTCTGCACTTTTGCCTGCTTGAAATTTTTTAGAAAGTTCGCTTTCCAAATGTTAATTTTTTAGAAAGTTCACTTTCCAAACGTTAACAAAGCCCTCAATTTTAGTGGCTGTCTCTAAATAGTAATGTTTTCACTCAACTTTTGTACTTGTCTCTTCAAAAACAAGTGAAAAAAAAGAAAAAAGAAAAAAAACAAGTGAAAATACTTAATTGAGACATAAATGTACGGTATTTATTTATTTATTTTTCAAGTCTTATGAATACTCTGGTTCCTTGTGCATAGAACTTGATAGGACCTGAGTCACTGAGAGAAGCTTCATGAGACAAATCCGTGTGAGGATCATGGAGCTTGAGCCTGACTCACTGCAAGTTTGCCAAAACAAACGGGGTGTGTGTGCTCAGCCCTGAGAATCTATAGCAAGATTTTAATAAATTGACCTTATCTGCTGAAAGGCCTAGCCAGTCATGTGAAGTTTAGAGACATTTCCACCTGTGTCTTGTGATTCTTGCATGGGGTCTGGAAGTAATTAACGCAGATGTTCTACAACTGGGGAGAAGAGAGACTGGATACAGTGGCTTATATGTGTGTCCTTCAAGTGGACTGTGCTCTTTAGTGAAGGTAAAGCCCTTGTGCCTTACCTTGATATTTGAACAACCTCTTTTTCTAGCTACTGTTGCAAGATATTGTCAGAACTTTTGGTGATATTTGCAAAATAATTTTCTCTTTTTGCACAAAGCTGTGTCAACAAATAGGAATGAAGTTACAAAGCACTTTTCATTTATAAGATACTTTTCTGGGGGTGATAGAAGAAGTAGAAAATGTTATAATTCAAGACCTTCGGGGAACTCAGGCAAGACCTACAGAAAAAATCGCTGACTTCAAATGCCATATCCTCCCAGAGGATAATTTCAGTACCACAGATAGCCTTTGGCATGACTGGAATTTTTTTTCTCTATATGAGGAAAACAAAATAGAGGCCAAAGAAAATAACAATCCCAATATCTCATTCAGTGACACTAACATGATACCACAGTCAGACCCTGAGGTTTAAAGTTTACCTTAAATGAGTCTCATTCCCTCCTCTTCTGGTGTGGGCAAACCCTACCAGAGGGAACAACATCTAATTGAATTGGATAGGATTTTCAAGGGAGAATTGAAAGCATACTTAGGGAGAGAAACAAGTTTCAGAGAAAAAGTCAATGTCTTAAAAGGTAAATTTAATCACAAGGTTAGAAGCCGGAGGAACAGAGAAGTGTCACACAATGACTTTAGAAAAGGGGTTCAGAACCAAGGTCAAGACCAATAAGTGAACCAGTATTGAGGGTCCACTTGATCTATATAGAACAACAGAAAGTGTAATGGCTTAAAACATCTCCTGCTAAATAGACATCTCCTGCTAATACTAGTTCTATATATTGCTTTTCAAATAAGCCTTAAGGACATTAAAACTGTATGTATATATGATATCTGAGAAAAAAACAATTAAGTCAAATGGATATTAGCCTATTAACTAATTCATAAAGAAATATTTCTGGAACCATTTAAATGAAGTTATGAGTCTGAAAGACATTATGTGAAAAAAACTCATAGAAAACTGATGAACAATAAAATGGTATCACCAAATGTTATATTGTTTGTGGATATGTTTATAGTTTAGGTATTATACAATAATATGGTGTAGGACTGAGCATGAAAGACTTTATAAGGAGGATCTTTCAATGTATTTTGACAAAATAGACAGTAATAAATCCAAATGTATATGTACCATGCTAAACAAATCCCAATCTCTTACGATTTAAAGTAAATTAATCAAAGTGTTAACTTAGAATTCTGGCAGAGAAAGGATAAACAACATGTAGTAGAAAGTATTTTGTATTTAAAGGTGGTTGTTAAATCGAACATGTAATAATTCAAAAGACAGCATTTCAACGAAAATAATTTTAGAATTATACTCCCATATGAAATTTTAAAACCAAGCATTAGAAACCATATTGTCAGAGAAATATCTGATCACTCTGAAGTTGAATGTGCCCCATAGAAATGAAAGGACAAAATAATCAAAGGAGAACAAATTTCCTTAGAACATAGATAACTGGTATGAAGGATTATTTTTCCAAAAGTTGAGAGAAACAGGAACACAGAGATAAATTTGTAAGATGATAAATGAAAGCACTCTAAAGCAACAGAACTGCTTTCTCACTCATTTTCATATAAATTCAGGTGAAAAACTGCAAGTGCATTAAGACATCAATTATGAACACAGCATATATGATAAATGCATTAGCTGTCAATACCTTGCATCATGCAGTTATCAAAATTTGGAAAGCATTCATGAATAAAACACCATTTCCAGTTTGAAGTATTCAGTACAAGTATTTGATTTCAGCTTTCAGCTCCTTTATATGTCTATTTCCAGCTAAGCCAAACAACACCTGCATTTTCCTTTGCATTTTAGAGATAAGCACTGTACAGTGGGTTAAAAATCAGTAGGTTCTAGTTCTATACTCACCCCCAATAATATGTGACTGCAAGAATGTCATATCACCTCATAGAACTTTAGTTTCTTCTTCCACAATTCAAGGTAGGAGGGAATAGAAAGTTGTTAAACTCTAGAAAATCTATGATTTTTGTGTCACTCACTGACTCCTTGGTTATGTACCATTTTGAATTATTCAGTAGTCTTCTTGGTTAGATTTTAAGTACTTTAGATATATTTCCTGTTACCTAGCACAGTGCTGGGTGATAACTAGATATTTTTAAAAACACTTTTTGATGGACTAAATATTCGCTGGAAAAAATATTGGAGGCCAAAAAGAAGCTTATTCACTTACCTGAATATTCTCTAGAATTGTCCTCCATCAGTGGTGTAAAACTGGATGGTTGAAGAGTTTGTTTGAAAAGGAAGACTTTCATTATCGGTTTAAAATACACTATCTCCCAATTGTTATGTTACGTTATCTGTAACCTAGAGGACTTGTTCACGCATAATTTTTTTACACATCTGAAAGTAAAATGAGTTAATGTGTGACCTACCTACAGAAATAGCGGAAAGTCATTTTAAGACAGCCTGGAAAAGGTGGAGAACTTGCAAGCCACATTCCTATGTAGCTGGCATATTTATAAACTTTATGCCTTTTCTTGTCAATTCTAATGATACGTGTATATGCTAGGAGAAAAAAATGTACTTCAGAATTAGCTTCTTTCTTATCCCTGATAAACTGATTACATAACTGAAATGTTGTTTGTTCATAAGGTTCTTCAGTGAGGATGAGCTATGATATTGTTGTTGTGATGCAGATAGTGGCGGCATCGGCTAAATAGCGTACCAGTGAACTTCAAATGCTACAGCAACAGTTACGAGGAAAATATGCTAAAAGTACTAAGAAGTTTAGTAGGGTTATCAGAAGCATATGGCATTTTTAAAAAAGTTTTCCTGACTGCAGCAGGGGTTCTGTGGATTCATTAAGGAATGAAAATGATGAAGGAAAATGTGAGTGAGAAGTAACCTTTTATCTTGTAAGCCTTTTCCCTCTCAGCCCATCTGCCTCAACCAAATCACACTTGGATGTGTTGAAACTATTTACAGAGGTCACATTTATTTTTCAAGTTCAGTAAACAAGGTTATGTCTCTTGAAAAAAATGCAAGAGACTCCACTAACCACTGAAGAGTCAAATAACAGATTCACCTATTAATACAGATTATTGGTTCGGTTTTTTTGGTAAAATAAAACATATGAGGAGTATGAGTTGTAAAGAAAATTGTTTGCTGTCAAATTAGAAGTTCTTTAAAGTCATAAGAGAATATGCAAGGCAAAGGAATGAGTACCTTTCATATATTATGAAGTCACATTATTTTCAAGGGGCAAGGGAGAGTTTTCATTTGTGAAAAGTGAGATGCAAGTTTTTCTTTATAGCCCATTTTCCGTTCTTTTCTCTTTTTCTGCAAGGTGTCATGTAGATCTAAGTATTTTCCAGTCTTGTTCTTTTGGTCCTGTATTCATATTCTTCTCCAATATCTCCCCATTGTTTTCCATCTGCTTCTGAGATGTATGTGTCCAGTCTTGAGAAAACCTATATGTAACTTGTAACTCTGAAAGCTTTCTTGGTCATCCCTTTACTAGTAAATGATCTTGGATGAGTTATCAATCCCTACATGACTCATGACTGCACTGGCTTCTTTCTCCCCCACTCTGCTAATGTAAAGTGTTCACATCTTTCACATGTTCATACTTTGTGTCCCCATCTTGTATGTATACCCTTTGTAGAGAGAAACTATATCATGTAATTATTCTGGTTTTCTTACCACTGTACGTGGAAAAATAAAAGAATAAATGAATGAGTTCAGTTTATCAGTGCCCTTTAAATGCCTAGTTGAATCCACACAACTATTAGAATAAGGAAATCACCCATTATTACAGTGAACTCTTCTCTGACCTAGGACATTTCCCCCCTAGTAAACTCCCCATCTGTACTTCCTCAGGTAAAAAAAAAAAAGACTGATGATTCTTTCTTCTTTACACATTTACTGACTATTCCTAGGAGTCTCAGCCTGGAAATTTCAGAGTACAGAGTAAAAAGTGTGGGGTCATGAGTATCTGACATCATGGGGAAACAGGATGGCACCAGGAGAGAAATTCAGTCTTCCTAGGCTTTCTATCAAACAGTATTTATTAAGTGCCTAGTACCTTCTCTCTAGCTCTGAACAGGCATGGAAAATAAATTTGGATGTGAACCTTGATCTGAAGGAGCTCATACTTTCATAAGGCAAACAAGAATATGGAAAGTCATTTAAAAATTATAAGATAGAATATCCAAATCCTCTCCTAAAAATGGGAATACTGTGAGCTACCCTACCTAACTTATGATATTGCTCTGAAGATGAAATAAACATGAAATTAGTTGAAAGTGTAAAATTATAAACTACACATATGCAAATAAATTTGGCATCATGTCACTTATAAAACTTACTGAATTTTTATAAAATTTACTGAATTCCTATAAATTTGAATTTGATGCTTTCTACTAAAATCTCTAGAAAATATTTTCAGTTAAAACATACTTTTAGGGGTGCCTGGGTGGCTCAGTTGGTTAAATGTCTGACTCTTGATTTTGGCTCAGGTCATGATCTCAGGGTTGTGAGATCAACCCCTGTGAGGGGTCTCCACTGGGTATGAAGCCTGCTTAAGTTTCTTCCTCTCTCTCTGCTCCTCCTCCCTCTGCTCTCTCTCTAAAAACAAAACAAAGCAAAAACAAAAACCAGTCAAACAAACAAACAAAACATACTTTTAAACCATAGAGAATCTCAAAAGCGTTTAACTTTTTTTTCTTATTCAATAGAGGTTAGGGGCACAGCCTCAGTCATCATGACTAGTAGGTCATGGACTAAGTGCTTCGAGATTTGGCCACTTTTGAATTATGTGGTAGTGATCAGTAATCTCCAGTCCATTTTGATTCATTATAATTGGATACAAGGTACAAAACTTTATTTTTGAGAGTCTTCCTTTTGTTAAGGCTTCTTTTATTTTTATTTATTTTTTTCTAACATCATTAGATGTTACAGATTTGATCTTTTAGCACTGGAAAGAATTTGAAATGTAAAATGAAATACAGGATTTCAAACCCTAAAGTCGGAAGAGACTTTAGAGGTGCTCTAGTCTAATTTCTAAGATATAAAGCAATGAATCTCCTTGATCATGTCCCGAAAAAGTAATGATCTAAGGCTGTCTTGCACAACTGTAGTGGCACAATGATGTCCTAACTAATCTGCTCCACAGTTTCCTACACAACAGGCAAGGTGATTCTTTTAAAAGTTAAGGTGAATCAAGTCATTCCTTTGCCACAACTCCTTCCCTTCTTACTCAAGTAATCCCAAAGCCTAATCTAGAAGGTCCTACAGAATCTACCATGCCTCCTCCCTGCAGCTGTCCAATTTTATCTGCTACTACTTTCCCTCTGGATCACTCCAACTTAGCTAGTGGCCCCTTCATATTCTTCAAGTCCAAGAAGTGCATGGAGTTCAAGGCCTTTATATGTGCTGTTTGTTTTGCCTGTCGTACTGCCCTCCCTGATAACACAGGATTCTGTTTCTCACTTTTACAGAGATTCTACTCAAAGGTCACCTTTGCAAGAAATTTCTATTAAACTCTCCATAGGGTGCCTGGGTGACTCAATGGGTTAAACCTCTGCCTTCAGCTCAGGTCATGATCTCAGGGTCCTGGGATGGAGCCCCACATCGGGCTCTCTGCTCAGTGGGGAGCCTGCTTCCCCCTCTCCCTCTGCCTGCCTCTCTACCTGCTTGTGATCTCTTTCTCTCTGTCAAATAAATAAATAAAATCTTTAAAAAAATAAAAAATAAAAAAATAAACTCCATAAATTAGCACTCTCCCTAAATCACTCTCTATTACCTTATGTTCCTTTGCTTTTTCTTCATAGCCTTTAGCACAGAGTAGCAGTATTATTTATTGATTTATAGTCTTTATTTATAATTGTATATATTATACTTATATATTATATAATATACTCATTTATAATATATTTATAATTTTTCATAAATATATAATTCCATAAGTCTATGATAAACATAATTTATTATATACTCATATGTAAATATATTACACATTTATCTATAATATAATTTATGTTATATATTTATTTATATATCTCATACACACACATATACCTAATTATATTTATGATCTGTCTTACTCCACTAGATTGGAAATGCATGAGAACATAGGATTTGCTGACTCTGTTCACTCATGGCTCTATCCTAGAAAAGTGCCTTATATCTGGCTTGATGTTCAGTAATTAGTGATTAAATGAAAGGAGAACTCATAACCTCATAAGTGACCCCATTGTCCTTTAAGACAAGTCTAATAATTAGAAAATTCTGTAATACTGAGTTAAAACTTGTTGCCTTCTATTGACCTTTCCTCCCTGCAGAACTGATCCTACCTTCTAAGTCACCAAGAACAATTCTAAACTTCTCTTCTCACTCCTAAACAAGCCTTCAAACAGTTGAAGTAAGTTGCAAATCACTCATGAGTTAATGTTTCCCATTCCTTTAGTCATTATCCAATGATGTGGATTCTAATCATCTCATTCATCAATTTCACCTTCCCCTGAGTATATTCTAGTTCATTATTTTTCAAACCGTGGGTCACAACCCTAGAGTGGTTCATTAAATAAATACATGGTTCAATTTGAGAAGGTAGCTCAGAGTACAGTCATTGGAGCCAGAGATTCTGGATCATGCAAGTTCAGTCACTTGGGTGACTATACCTCTTCTTACCTCAGGTTCCTCATCTTTAAAATAAGGATGGTGATGGGGCGCCTGTGTGGCTCAATCAGTTAAGTGTCTGCCTTTGGCTCAGATCATGATCTCAGGGTCCTGGGATCCAGCCCCTCCTGGGGCTCCCTACTCATCGAGGAACCTGCTTCTCCCTCTTCCTCTGCCCCTCCCCCCTACTTGTGCTCCCCCACCCTCACTTGTGCTCTCTGGTTCTATTTCTGTGTCAAATAAATAAAATCTTTAGCAAAAATAAGGATGATGATAATAGTATAACTCATAAGATTATGATGAAGATTGAGGATTAGTACACAAACACTGAGCAGTGTGTCCTCCAGAGCCAGCTGCCAGGTGGAAGAGAGTGTCTCCAAAGAAGAGAGGGAGGGAGAGGAAGCAGAAAGAATGGGGCTTCTTTCACAAGGAGCAGGTTCAGGGCAATGCCTTCTCCAGGCTCAAGGCAGGAAGGAGAGGGAGAAAAAAGAGGAGAAAATAGGCTGGTGTCCTCTTACCTCAAAAGGGAGTGGTCAACCCTTCTTATCACTGACTCTGTGGAAGCCGGAGAAGCCAAGCTATCCAAAACCCAAAGCACTTAGCATGGAAAATGAAACCATTCTTGAAACATTTTGCCGTCAAGCCTGGTTGAAAATACCACACATAATCTTGAGCATTTAGTTCCATTATTACCCACGTTAAGAATGATGTGTCTAGGTCATAAGTCTGGGCTTGTAAAGGGAAAAATATCAAGTAAATGCAATAATGTTGTCCCTAATGGATTTTAAAGCAATGGACTCCAGTTTCTAGAGTTCAGTGCCGTGAAGTTGTATGTTAAATCATTTTTCTTCTTTAAGATGGGTTTTAAAGAAGCCTCACTATCTCGGTCCATCATGAATCTCTTCTATAATCTGAAATGTACTAAACAACAAGTGTTGCGCTCTTTTTAAATGAAGTTAAAATGGTTAGAGAGCTATGTGATAGGTTCTCGTAGACACTAGTTTTCTTCTTGGAGTTGATCATTGTAGATTAAGTCTGTTCTATTCCCTGGAGATAGAACCCCTTTCGTGGCTACCAAGCTGGGTTTGGATGAAACTCTGTAAACTGAATTAAGACACAGCTTTTCTGAGACCAGCACTCCTGGGAAAAGAAACAAGGGAAGTCTCCATTTTGCGAAGAGATTTACACCTGCTGATGAGAAGATACACCACAGTGCTCTCTGAGGGCACAAAACCTATTCACCCCAGTGCTGATTTTCACTCTTTCAAGAACAACTCTCACAGAAATTCCAGAACTATTGTCTTTAATATTACTTTCTCAGAGTCCTGGTTGACCTTCCTCTTATTCACATTTTCATTACAAAATAGTGAAGCTTTTTTTTTTTTTTTTGATTGCTCTGCTCTTAGCATAGTTGCATTTAACTCTTTTAGTAGATCACTGCTATTTGAGCTTTTTGTGTTTCTTACCTGTATTATTTTGGAGACCCTAACTGGTTAACCCATCTCTAGTCTCTCCTTTATTTTCTGCAAGCTACACAACACTGTCACATCAATCATTTGCTAATCACACTCCAGTGGACAAAATCCTTCAGTAATTCCCCTTCACTGACTGGAAATATACCAAATCTTTGCTGTTCTATCATCTGGCATCAAATAATTATATCTCCCACTATCTTCTACCTTCTTACCATTTAGATGAATTTCTGAAATATGAATCCCACATTTCTGTTCATGCTGTTTCCTTCACCTAAATGCCTTTGGTTTAAATCCTATAGATACTTAGTGCCACCTTTTTCCACAATCCCATCCTTGTCACTAATTTCTCAGGCTTGGAGTTATTCTCCTCTCCTCTGAACCTCCTAGCATTTTACTTGTATCTCTCTTTATAACACTTTAACCTCAATTAAGACTGTAGAGGAACACAAGTGCCTCTTTTATCAACTGGAAATGCCTTGGGAGGGGGAACCATGTCTTGCTTAACTCAGTGTCCTTCACTGTGTCTAACACAGTTCCTGCCACATGGTAGATTTCCTGTCCAATAAATAAATGACTGTAGCTTTTAACCATTAGATTCTAGACTATAAGCTGTCTAAGTGCAGAAGAAACATGTCTGTATTGATCATCTTTGTAACCAACTGCCTAACAGTGTGCCTGGAACAAAATAATGTATAATAAATGTTTGCTGACACACACACACACAGACCCCAAAACCACAGCCCTACCTAGGCGCTTTTTTATAGAATTACTAAAAGTAGTATGTTCAACAGACAGAAGTTCAGATCTCATCCCTTCTTATGTCATTTAAATAGAAGGAAAATCATCTACAAAAGAAGAAGCCTCTACAAACAACTTTGTTCATTTCCTTCATACAGAAAACCTGTGATCTTTCCTTTGAAGTCTCCAGGAAATGTCAGGGGCATTTTTTATTTATCCCTTTTCAAAATAACTTGGATGCATACACTTTTCATAAGCTTCTTAACTTACTCATAAACATTTTTAGAGGAAATACAATGACCGCTAGCACAAAGGGAGAGGGGGAAACAAATGGGAAAAAAAGGTAGAGTTTAGAAAGTTAAGTGTTTCATTCAGTTGTTGAGGATGCTTAACTTTACTCAAAACAATCAAAGGCTGTTGCCACTCAGCTACCAAGTTGTTTTCCTCTGACACTGTTCCTTATTATTTGCTACTGAATTTTCCTAGGCTGTATTATTTATGCTCAGAAAAAGATCAATTCTTTTCCTTTTATTGAAAAATTATGTCCAACAAATTGTAACTATAACCTAATCTACAAGGTTTAATGTAGATGACTTTGATTTACTGGCCCATTCATAATCTGCTGCCGATTAGCCTCCCTGGAAACAATCCACTAGCTTGTCTAAGTGATATCAAGGTGTTTGTTTTTAATCTGTCCAAAATCATCCTATGGACAAATGCTTTATTGAAGAATTATATTATGATTTATCTTCCTGCAGTGCTTTTGAGGGGCATTTGCATTAACACAATATGATTATACTTCTTTCCACCAGTATCTTTTCAAATCAGAAATTACCTGCACATACAGTCTCAGATGGTGGTCAAAAATTGTACAAAGAAGTAAGAATAGGACTTCTTAATATCACACAGCCCTGCTGCTCATCTGTGAGGCTTTTTCTCTTCTAATGCTTTTGTCATGTATATGAAAGTCATTATGTAGTTTAGAAAACAGAAGATGAAGTGAAAGAGGAAGATCAGGGACCTAGGATGCATTAATATTCCACCAGCATCAAAGATATTTCCCTCGAGGGGCTCCTACAGGCCACGCTGTTATTACAGTGCCTATCCATTATCTTGTGCTGTTCTTGGTATTAAGACAATAATGGAGAGAATAGGATTATGTGCAGATGATAGGAAATGTGAAGGCAATTCAGCAAGATAGGAAATGAATGGAGACATGATTCTTTCATCGAAGCCAGGGATGGTTTAGCATAGGGTAAGAGAGAAGATAAATGAAGCAAAATGGAATCTTTACAGGTTAGCAGGGGTAAAATGAGTGTTTCCATCCAATCCTATGAGTTTAACCTTCTTGATAGAAAAATGCCATGGCATCTTTCTTTAAAATCCAAGTATATGTGCCTGAAGAGATGATCTGTTTTTGTCCTCAAAATTCACTTTTTGGAAAAGCTGTCCAGTGCTTATATGGTCAGAAGGTGGCCTTAAGGAGTGGCAGAACCTTTTAATTCACTCCCATCGCTGAGAAATTCAGGCTGTTATTTAAGATTCCCCAGTGAAAATGACGAGCCCAGCAACTATTTTGACTCATCCCTTACCAAACGATGCCCAGTAATCAAGACAGTAATAAACTGAACACCAGACAGGAGGCTTCCATTATGAAAATGCTTACTCTAGTTGCTTAGAGCCCCATTTTTTTCGACACTAACCCTCCCGTTCCTACGCACTCACACAGCACACAGAGGCAATCACCCAGACAGACTTTGAAAACAGGAAAGAAAAGCTCTGGCTTTTTGAAAAGATCACCTATATCGGATGCCCAAGGCTAATGTGACTCAAAGGTTGGCATTTTATGATGATGGCAGGGAAGCAAGAGCGGCAGATTGTGTCATTTGCAGGGCACTAGCATAAATAAATGTTTCTGTTTCTATATATAAAAAAAGAACATTTAATTAAATGAAGGCACACTCATCTACAGACAATATGACCGGGCCAGAGAGAGTGCTTTCTGTGTTCACATACACTGCTTACTCTCCAAACACTGCATTTAATCCAGACTTAAATTGGATAGAAATTTAACCAAACTGAGATCAACAATATAATAACATCCTCTAACTCAAAGAGTTACCGAGGGGAATTGAAGAGAAAATATTAGAGGAAATCAGCATGTAGATACACTATATCTATAAGCTTATCTAAGAATGTGAAAACTGTAGATATCCAGGCTGCATATGAAATATAGATTAATATATCCTGCATGGAATTGCAGCCAACACAACTTAGTTCAATATTCATTCTTCCTAAACAGGCTGAAGACTAGTTACAAAAATCATACACACACACACACACACACACATATGTGTGTATATATGTATCCTCAGAAAAATAAGTGACTAAAGAAAATGCAAGCAAGAAGAGCAGGAGGGGGGACATATATATATTTATATATATGTTTTCATCCAAAGCATGGACCTGCTATTTGTATAGGAAAAGAGTGTATATAAAGAGAAAAACGTAATCAAGATCTTGGACAGCTTTTGGACCTTTTCTCCCCCTCCCCCAGCCCTTTCTGGGCTCTTTGGTACTCCTTCTTGATTTTCTGGTTTTAAAAATGGCTCCATACTGCTCTCTGCTGCTGGTTTATAATTTTCTCCTTGGAAAGCTCAGAGCAATTCCCGCTGCTCTGGCTGTATGTCAGGTCCTGGTTGGAACTCATACCTAACAGGACTGTCTCCTTATTTAAAACAAGGCAGACAGATATTTTGTAGATTTGGACTGCAAAATTTAGCTTCCTGGCTACATTTTTTTTCCTCCAAATTATCTGTACTCTCTGACCTTAAGAAGATCTCATTCTAGCCACAAGAATCATTTAAATTTAAAAGATTGTCCTCCTAAGGAAATTATGTGTTATTGAGAAATCCCACTGTAGATTCGTATCTCTAAGAAAG
The DNA here is from genome assembly GCA_028646535.1 of Procyon lotor. Taxonomy (NCBI): domain Eukaryota; kingdom Metazoa; phylum Chordata; class Mammalia; order Carnivora; family Procyonidae; genus Procyon; species Procyon lotor. The sequence goes on along the minus strand of CM053606.1, from coordinate 70,124,966 downwards.
TGAGGTGGAAAGGAGAGGACGTTTTGGAGATGGATGTGGAGACTAATTAATATCACTCCTTAATATCCACATCACATTGAATTCAATTTCAAACAGGGAAATTAATAAAATAATACATGTATGATAGAGCACAGCACAAGGTGCATACTCAATAAATGTAAATGAGATTTGAATCAAACCCAAGAAATTGAAATAGATAAAGAATTGTAATTTGAGGGGAAAAATTAACCTCAGGAAAAATACATTTTAAATAGTACATAAAGTATTCAAAGTGTTTTTTCCTCTCCTTTGAAAACATAAGAGTGGGGAAAAGAGTGATTTGTTTAATATAAAATACCAGAATGTTAGGATTTTACCAAAAATCATATTATTTCATGGAAGCTAATCAATTCAAGCATAAAAATGTTTACTGGGGCTTATTCAGTGATAATATATTTTTTCCTTTGGAAATAAGGATGATTATGAAAGACAGTTAGCAGCTGTAATTGGATGTTTTAATGTGTGGCAGCATGACCACATGACTTAATCCAAGAGCATATGGTCAATTGTGTGACCCTGCTTGACAGACAGGAAGTTGTTACATTCCGTGTCATTGTTTTGAACTGCATCTAAAGCACACATCCCTATTACCCTGCTCAAGAGAAACACGAAGGAAATGAAAAGGATAATGGGAAGTAAGATGTAAAATTGATGGGTCTCACTTACCATGGCCTTTGTCCCTGAAATTTATTGTTCACCTAGAGGGATTCTGTTGTGGAGACGCCCCATAGAATCAGAATGGATTTGCACCCCAAATTTGGTTTGAATATCGAGACTGATGACACCACACATATATCAAAAGATATGAAAAAGTTCGTTACTCTCATTATGAGGCTCTTTGGAGAAAGCAGGGTGATTCATAAAGTCTAGGCAAGTCCCTGGCTTTATAGGGCAGGGAAAAGAGACAGAACTGGGGCTTTTAAGATGTTTAGGAGGCGTGGCCAGGCTGAGGGTTCCAGACATGGTTTGAACTTTCCACAGATGCCAAAGGAACAACACCTGGCCTCTCTAACCCACTTGCCCTATGGGCAGAAAGGAAAAGAAAGGAAAGTGAGCTTTGAAAAAGTGCCTGGGTGGCTCAGTAGGTTAAGCCTCTGCCTTCAGCTCAGGTCATGATCTCAGGGTCCTGGGATCGAGCCCTGCATTGGGCTCTCTGCTCAGTGGGGAGCCTGCTTCCCCCTGCCTCTCTGCCTACTTGTGATCTCTCTCTCTGTGTCAAATAAATAAATTAAATATTTAAAAAGAAAGAAAAAGCCTTCAGCAAGCAAGCGTTGCAAGAAAAAAAAAGTGGAGTCAGACACTTTATTACAATGGCCTCCAATTTACATTAGCAGCGGTTCTGATTTAATTCTTTAGATGATGGTGAAAGGTCTCTAAACATCATCGAAGATAACCTCTCTGAACCCAACCTACTAATCTCTAAATTTATATCATCTCTCAAAGGTAATAAAAAGCAGCCGATTGGGGCGCCTGGGTGGCTCAGTCGTTAAGCGTCTGCCCTCAGCTCAGGTCATGATCCCAGTGTCCTGGGATGGAGCCCCGCATCGGGCTCTCTACCCAGCCCAGAGCCTGCTTCTCCCACTGCCATTCCCTCTGCTTGTGTTCCCTCTCTCGCTGTGTTTCTCTCTGTCAAATAAATAAAAATCTTAAAAAAAAAAAAAAAAAAAAAGCAGCCGATTCTACACATAGACACTGAGGGCTTCAGATTCTAGTTTTTGAAGTGAAGAAACAAAGAGACAAAAAGAAAGAGATTTTGTTTTATAAACACCTTTATCCAAGTGACTCTTATTCAGTAAGCGCATATTGAGTGTTCACCTGTTTCAGGTGATGGTGATGCCGGCCGCCCCCTCAAGGAGTTTTCAGTCTCCAGGTGAAGAGTGCCTCCGAAAAGAAATAATTTCAGTATGGGCAGTGTTAGGAGTACATACAAAGGACAGAAAGAACAGAGTTATGAACTCTGTCCTGAGGGCTCAAGAAATAGGAGAAATTTTGAGAAAGCAATATTTTCAATAACGAATGCAAAATTATCAGGCAAATAAGAAAACAAAGGGTATTTGAGGCAAAGAAAAAGCACCATGAGAAAGCAACGAAGGTATAAACCTTGTTGGCATTTTCAGGTCACTACAGGTAGTTCAGTCTCCTGGGTGCATAGATTATAAGGGATGTGGTGAGCACATGAGACTGAAGAGGCCAGAGCATAGGCCAGAGCCTGGCCAGGCTGGCCCGTCATGGCAAAATGCTTGGACTTGATTCAGCAGGGCAACAGCTTTCAACTTCTTTGTTTTTTGTGGGTATTGTTTCAACTTCTTTGATCACACATTCCTAGCAGTACAAAAAATTCAATTATTAGCCCCCAGTGTAGATGGATGAATTTCCCAAATTATTTGCAGGTATTGTCATTTGCAGATATTAAGGTTCAGTAAACATCTAGTACAAATTCATCATTAATGAAATTTCTAAATTGACTCAACTCGGGCATGTGGCTGTCACTAAGATATAAACAATACCGACTTCCATTAAGTCAAAAATCATCACTTAGAAACAGAAAATAAGAAATGGAACTAAAAGTTAAAAACAGAAAACCCAGCAAACCATTAAAATGACAATTCCAGAAGCTTGAAAGTTCTTCTGGAAACAACCTGCATGTTTTTGAGAGTTTATTAAGCCATGATATGAATTTTTTTCATTTCTCTTAGAATTGTTGTGATGGTTAATTTTATGTGTCCCCTTGACTGGGCCATGAGGTATCCGATTAAACATGACTTCTGCATGGGTCTAGGTGGATGTTTCCAGGTCGCTCAGTACATTGTCCTCCCCATTGTGAATGGGCTTCGTGCAGTTTGTTGAGGGCCTGATTAGAACAACAACCGGAGGGAGGGAGGATTCATTCCCTTCCTGCCTGTCTGCTAGAACTAGAACATCAGTCTTCCTCTGCCATTGGGCTGGGATTTACACCCACAGTGGCCCCTGTTCTCAGGCCTTTAGACTCAGACTGGATATATACCATCAGCTTTGTTAGGTTTCTAGATCATGGGATTTCTCAGCCTCTATACTCATGTGAGCCAGTTTCTCATAACAAGTAACCTTTGGGCACCTGGGTGGCTCAATTAGTTAAGGGTCTGTCTTCAGCTCAGGTCACGATCCCAGAGTCCTGAGATCGAGCTCCACATTGGACTCCCTGCTCTCCCTCTGCCACTCCCCCTACTTGTACTCTCTCTTTTTCTCTCTCTCAAATAAATAAACAAAATCTTTTAAAAAATAACCTTTTATATGTTATTGGTTTTGTTTCTTTGAAGAACTCTAACACAAACCTATATAAGCAAACTAACCTTCCTGGGCACAGGGAGGAGAACATCTGCCTTCTGCCTATAGGTAGATACAGGTCTTTTAAGGCTTGGGGTTTACACAATTTGGGGAAATCTTCTTAATGAAAAAGGTTACAAAAAAACCACACTTTTGCAATTTTGTAATAAATGATCATGTAACACATTGCTGGGACCATACCCCCAATCTTTGTAAATGGTTCATGTACATGAAGGTGAGTGCAATTTAGGATTTAGTAGATGTGAATAATTCCTTCTCTGCTGCTGCCTGTATCCTGGAATGGTGGCTGCCTTTTTCCTGCTTGGTTACCCCATTTAAATTCACAGGAAGCTGAGTTCCTTAAAGATCTAGGTCAACTTTATGGTGAAAATTTTTCTGTTACCAAAGACTGAAATAAAATACTTAAAAAATAACTAACAACAACAACAAAAATACCTGGGCTGTTTGCTTTAGGGACTATTTTACTAGCATTCCCAAAGGATTAAAAATGAAAACATTGGAGATGGTGTCAGAAACAGGTATAACAGTACTAGATACAGATTTCATAAAAATACTGGAGCATTGCATAATACTGTTGGGATCTAAAGTTGTGGTAGAAAACTGCTTAGGAGCCATTTCTCCTCCAATAGTTCACGAGTAAAAAAAAAAAAATTGGTACATACAAAGCACTATTAAATTTGCAAATAAATATTTGCTACCAGCTCTATGCACTGGCTCCATGCAATATGTTCAGCAGCATTTGAGGCTAAGTCCCACAGCAGGAGACTTTGGCAACTGGTTTACTCCATCTAACGTGATTGTAGAGCAGAGAACTTTCCAGTTTAGAAAGGAATGTACAACATATTATAAATTGCCACTTACGAACAAAGCATGTAGCATGTGAGCACACATATGTAAGATACTTCCTATCTCCTTTTTGTTCCACACTCCTAGATGACTGATGCCATAAGGAAACCTTTGCAGGACTGTGCATTGTGTTTGAGTAAATAGTAAATATCATGTATGTGGTATCACCCTTTTTTCTACAAAAAAATCATTATAATTGTTATTTTACCAATGTCCGTATTATAGTTTGTCATTCCTTACCCCCCTGCTATGTGCTAACAGTTACCAAGAGGCATAGCCAAGAACAAGCAAAAACTTACTGTGTGAAAGATCATTTTTACACTGAGCCCAGACATGGCATCCAGTGAGTTACTGTAAAATTATTCACACCTTCTGGGTTAAAAGCCAGACACAAAGGGCAAGGATTATTGTTATAGCAAAGTGTGAATTATCCTAGAGCAAATTGGAAACAAGGTTTATTCTATACTTCAATTACTAATGTGCACTCTTAAGCACTAACAAGAGTTTGGGGCTTTTCTGGACAACTCTCTTCCTCTGGGACTTATTGAAGCAAATGAGAAAAAGGTATTTCATCATTCCATTTTTACCCACAGGCTGAGAGTGTCCACTACAAAACATAAACTACTGTGAGTGCATGTTGATGCACATTGAGTAAACACCCTGCTTATTTATTAATGAGAATGATGTCACCAATCAATAGAAAACCTGTTTTATGGAAAACCAGTTTTCTATTGATCAAAGAGGTTACAACCTTTTGCTATTTTGACTTAACAAAGTATTCCAGTGACTTTATTTCTGTAGAAAAAATAAAGCCTCATGAATCCTAGTACCCACCCCCACAAAAACCCCTAAAGATCCCCCATTCTGTATTACACTATTGCCATTGGATTCTTTTTTTCCTGTTTTTTGTTCCTTTCATTATCCTATTTTTTTCCTATTTTATTTGCCTCCTTTTCAACAATTATACCTCAACTCTTAGTTTTCCTTCTCTTAAGGTTGCGGATTTTGTAATTCCAAGACTCAGTTAACATTTCATTACTTCCATCTTATTTTGTGCACATATTCTAATTGATTTCAATCCCCACCCCCATCCTGTAGTAAGATCTAACCACCTAAGGAAGCATTTTTATCTTCCACCAAGTCAGCTTTTCTTTGGAAGTGTCAGTGATTGACAGCAAAGACTGCTGAGGGTGGTACTGAGTCAGCAGAACCACCATCAGATGAATAAGACAGAGGAATGTCAAACGTAGAAGAAAAGGGAAGCTGAAATAATGGACTAAACTAAATAACAAAAGAACAGTAACTGATCAAAGCTACGTTTCCTAAATTTTAGGTAGCCATAACTATGAGCTTCAGTGAAATAAATACTATATTTTAAAAGCCTGTAGGCTTTTAAATAGGGGTGCCCCAGTGGCTCAGTCCATTAAGCATCCAACTCTTGATTTTGGCTCAGGTCAGGATCTTGGCGTCCTGAGATGGAGCCCGTGTTGGGCTCCCTGGTCAGTGTGGAGTCTGCTTGTCTCCCTCTCCTTCTGCCCCTCCCCCTGCTCTCTTTCTTTCTCTCTCTCTCTCTCAAATAAATAAATAAATAAATCTTTAAAAAAAAAAACCCCATGTCACTTATCACTTGGACTCTTAATATTCTACCTAGAGCTTGCCATTTGCTGAAAAATTGCATTTTTACATACAAAAAGCTATCTTAGAAATAAAAAAAAGCAATAAACATTTTTATGAACAAAAGATTTGAATTAATTCACAAAAGGAAAAATACAAGAATGATTGATACATTAAGAAAAATACTGCTTTCTTAACCAATAAAGAAATGCAAATCTAAGACATAGCTGTTGCTTATCAGACAAAAAAAAAGAATTCTCAGTGTTAGTTATATATTGCAAATTTAACTAGACATGACTTTTTGAAAACATTTGGATACTGTAGCAGCAATTTCTCTTGCTGCTTAGCTTATGAAAATAATTGGACAAATAGGCAATGTGTATGTATATACACATGTTCAACTAGCATTGTTTAGAAAAGCTAAATGTCCAATAGTTTGGTATTAGTTGAATACATTTCAGACTATCTATATAGTTGAATAGCATGTAGCCATTAAAAAATGATCATGCAGGGGCACCTGAGTGGCTCAATTGGTTAAAGGGTTGCTGTCAGCTTAGGGTAAGATCTCAGGGTCCTGGGATCAAGTCTGGAGTCTGTAGGGCTCCCTGCTCAATGCGGAGTCTTATTCACCCACTATCCCTCCCCCCCGCTTGTGCATGCCTGCATGCACGAGTGTGCTCTCTCTCTCAAAAATTAAATAAAATCTTTTAAAAATGGTCATGCAAACTGTATAAATGGAATGCACATAGAAAGATGCCTAATGTTCTATTAAACAGAAAATGTTTTCCAGAAATGTGTATATTATGATTCCTTTAAAAAATAAACATGTCTGTGTAATAAATATTTTACAGAAAAGAATTTGGAATGACTTATCCAAATATATCAGTGATTATCTCTGAAGAGTGAGATTATTCATGATATATCCGTTCTTCTCTTTGATGATCTCTTTCATCTAAATTTCTACAACAAATATGAATCTATAGGGGCGCCTGAGTGGCTCAGTGGGTTAGAGCCTCTGCCTTCAGCTCAGGTCATGATCTCAGGGTCCTGGGATCGAGCCCCGCATTGGGCTCTCTGCTCAACAGGGGGCCTGCTTCCCCCTTTCTCTCTGTCTGCTTCCCTGCCTACTTGTGATCTCTCTCTGTCAAATAAATAAATAAAATCTTTAATAAAAAAATCTATGAATCTATAATAAAACATTTTTATTGAACATATTAAAATAAGATTAAATTATGAAGTTATATGGGTATTCAGAGTTTAGGAATGAGTAACTAGGATTGATAATTCAATAAAAGAGGTACCTATAAAAGGTGACCTAAGTTAGAATTTTTATGTTCTGTCCCAACTTTTCAAAAGAAGAAACTTTTCCTGTAAGCAGGAGATGTAAACAAGGGTCTAAAACTAATTTTTGTCAATCACCAAAAGATAAAGTGATACATAAATAACCCATATCTTAATCTCTAATGAGATTTACATGCTTCAGACACATAGACTTAACTAACTTTCGTAGAATGCTTGCTCTTTGTTGCACACACTTCTTTTGTGAATGTAGTATTTAAAACCCTGCCAAATAAGAAGTAGCATTATTATCCCTAATTTCTGAAGGAAAAAAAAATGGCCCTACCAAGGTAACTATTAAATGTATTATGCAGGAATATGATGGAGGATGTTGTCCACTACTGTATCTACAACTATCACAATCATCTCTGAAGAGGTTTAAAACCACAGATTGATAAACCGTATCCCAGAACTACTGAATCTGAATCTCCTAGACTATTTGAATGATTAGGTTGGAAATCACTAGATGGTATCATTCAGGATGTTCTTTTGAAGACTTAAGGTCAAAATTTCTCTCTACTCTGGATTTTCCTCTCCTGAGATATTGATATCTTTAATTAAGTGTAGTCATTAAACTCAGCAAGAGAGGCTGGAACCCTGGCCTCCATGTTTTAGTGAGCCATTCATATTTCAACACAAAAGTTAAATTTCTGAAGAATACTTGGTGTCTCTGTCACTCCTGATCTAAATTCAGCATTGGCATAGTGAGCTCTGACACTTAAATATAGGCAGTAGATTCTTGCATAGCAAAATAGCATTTCCCAGTAGTACCAAGAATCCATTTTCCTTTTTCTTTTCATGTTCCAATTCATGGTTCTTGGGAAATGCGTGAACTAGCAGGGTAGTCACAACTATTGCATGTGGTGACTCAGGAACGTTTTACGGTGTTAATCTATCTAGGTACAGCATCTTAAAATTTTTCAGTTTGATTATTTGAAGGTGTTTTGTCAAATTAGAAGGACGTAATTTACTTAAAATGTGGGATTGATTTTAACTTTTAATTGTTTGGACATGTAGGGCTTCTATGTGTAGTCTTGCCCTTGGATCCATGAATGTTAGAGTTGGGACTGCTTTTAGCAAATGTATATCTGATCATGCTTTCAGTTTTTGGCAATTCAAATTGAATTTTTTGTAATGCCCCATCTTAGTCAGAATAGACTGTAAGACCTAGCTTTCTGTGCAGTGACTTTCTTTTTTATCTTTCCTGGCTATCCTAACTTTATTTTTCCATTGCTTTTTAAAAAACTTTTTATACTGGGGCGCCTGGGTGGCTCAGTCGTTAAGCATCTGCCTTCGGCTCGGGTTCGTGATCCCAGGGTCCTGGGATCGAGCCCTGCATCGAGCCCCGCATCGAGCCCCGCGTCAGGCTCCTTGCTCGGCAGGAGGCCTGCTTCTCCCCCTACCATACCCTCTGCTTGTGTTCCCTCTCTCGCTGTGTTTCTCTCTGTCAAATAAATAAAATCTTTAAAAAAAAACACACAAAACTTTTTATACTAATTTATCTATTTTTATATCGATCTAATAATCTATAATCTTACTGAATTTTATGTGTTTTTGTAAGCAACTATAAAGTTTTTTAGAAATGAAGTAGATTAGAAAGTAAAAGGAGGGAAGGAAGAAAGGATAGAAAAAGAAAAAGAATTGTCCAATGTAAGTTATCTGTAAAGTAATAGAGTACATATTTAAATCCTGTCCTGTCTTCAATTTCAATTCATATTCCATTGCATCGCATTATCAGTGTGGTTTTATAAGCTAATATCATTGCCAAAGGATATGCTCCAATACAATGTGGAAGTTATTTTTCCAGATAAGTTGAAATGCCAATTTAAAAAATGTTAAACATTTTATGAAAAAAAAAAAAAAAACCTTTCAAAACCTATTAAGCACTTATATGCTTTAGGATCAGCATTATAAACATAAATTATTATTGTGTATTATATACAGGTGATCTCAGTTATTAAAATATTTGGTTTTTATAAAACTGCCAAATTCACAACTTCTTTGTTCATGATTTGATTAATTCAACAAAATATTTATTGAGCACTTACGGTACTTAAAATATAGCAAGGAACAGTAAAAGGCAACAATCTCATTTAGCTTATTTCCTAGGGAGATATAAGACATTAAGAAAAGGCATTTAAGAAATGTGGATAGATGGATAGATGATAGATAGATAGATAGATAGATAGATAGATAGATAGATAAAATGTTACACGCTAGTTAGTATAGAAAAAAGAAAATTGGATGAAAGTAAGGTGGGCTGAGAGTTGTGAGGTAGCGAGTGGGAATTAGAATTTTTGAGAGTGGTCTGGTCACCCTCACTGAAAGGGTAAGAGCTGAATAAAGGCTCAATCAATGTGATTTAATTATCCGAGGAACTATCTGGGAGAAGAGCTGATCCCAAAGGCAGGACTAGGGGGCAGAAGAATAAGCAATATCGTAAGTCATCCTTCCCACATCAAATTCAATGTTTTATTCACCAGTTGATCAATGATGATATTTATCTACAGCAAGGTGTTGTTTTCTGGCTTCTACTTTACTATCAACATAACCATCGGGGAGAGTGTTGGCAATGTGACACAGAATGTTCTTTGCAATGAGTGGCACTCTTCCAGAAGCCTGTGGATAACTGGACTTTATGAGTTTCTCTACTCAGTTCAGCCTCAATACCAGCAGAGGCCACTTTGTCTAACCTCCCTGAAGTCTTCATTTGTCCTCAGTTTCTCTGTAGCAGTGGGGAGCAGAGCCAACAACAGACTTGCACTTGTGTGAGGAGGTTTACAGTAAACTCTGAAGAGATTTTTAAATCTGCTCACTCATGTGTTCCAGATAAGTAAGATTCTAGGGACAGAGGTTTAAATTGGGGGGCAATCCTCCAATTTTTCTGACACGGCCTTTCTGGATTTTCCATATCCGATGAGAGAACTGCCAGAGGCTAGGATCCTAGGCTCAGAAATGCTCGGAAGATTTTACCTGTCTGATTACTCAAAGCAGGGTATCATAATCACATTATACTATGGCTCTCTGGGAACAGAACACTGCCTTACAACGTGAGTCTATTTTGCAATTCTGAGTGGTCAATATTCAAATTAATTTTCAAAACTGCATTTGTGAAATTGGAAGCCTGAAATTTTTATTCTTTTTAAAAAGTTATTTATTTGTTTTTATTTTATTTTATTTTTTAAAATTTATTTTTAAGTAATCTCTGCACCCAACATGGGGCTTGAAATCACAACCCCAAATCAAGAGTCACAAGCTCTTCCAACTGAGCCAGCCAGGCACCCCTGAAATTTTTATTCTTTTTTTTTTTTAATAAGATTTTATTTATTTATTTGACAGAGAGGGATCACAGGTAGGCAGAGAAGGAGGCAGAGAGAGAGGGGGAAGCAGGCTCCCTGCTGAGCAGAGAGCCCGATGTGGGGCTCGATGTGGGGCTCGATCCCAGGACCCTAAGATCACGACCTGGGCTGAAGGCAGAGGCTTTAACCCACTGAGCCACCCAGGTGCCCCTGAAATTTTTATTCTTATGAGAATGTTTGGTTGTTACTATGCTAGCAAAATTTCTGCCACCTTTAGTCTTCTTTTTCTGTTCAGGATATGGAAAAAGTTTAGACTGGAAGTCAGTAGATCTACTTGTGGTTTATTTTGTCATAAATTTGCTTTTTAATCTCAAACAATTTATTTCTGAAGAGCATCAAAATATGCCACTTTGGCATGCAGATTATTTTAAGCTGAAAACATTTGAGATTCAATAACTGCAAGCAAGGAAGCAAAAAAGAAAAAGGAAGGAAGGAAGGAAGGAAGGAAGGAAGGAAGGAAGGAAGGAAGGAAGGAAGGAAGGGAGGGAGGGAGGGAGGGAGGGAGGGAAGGGGAGAGGAGAGGAGAGGAGAGGAAGAAGGAAAGGAAGAGAAAGGGAGAAAACGGGAGACAGAAAGAAAGAAACCTTAGAGCTTTCCTCACCTAGCAAAAGCAGCAATCTCAGGAAGTAATGCTGCCATAAATTCCTCTTCAGGGCAGATCTTCTCTCAGAAGAAAGAATGTGAAAAGCACCCATCGCCAATCTTTTCTCCAGAGGGATTTCATGGCCCCGAAGGAGATGGAAAGACCACTCATACCTTATACATAAATATTATCACAAACGTTCTTATCTCCTGTTTGTTGTCCTGAAAATCCATGTATCCTGCCAAAAACATCTCCTGGCTTACCATACGTGCCTTTCTTCTTCCTCTTCCGACCTTTTAAGATGGTATAGAAGCCTCAAATTCTAACCATTCCTGAGTTACTCATCACTGCATTGTCCTACATGTGAGTTGCATGTATAAGTAAAGTCCTTTTTCTTTTTGTTAATCTGTATTTTGTCAGTTTAATTTGTAGCACTCTCTAACTGAACCTGGAGAGGGGAGGAAGAGCTTCTCCTCCTCCGCAGTTCTTTGAACCTTAGTCTCCTCATACCTATAATGAGGATATTAAGAACTACCACACAAAATTATTTTGAATAGTACATGAGAATTATAGGAAAGTGGGCTGAGAATGATTAATTCCGCATAGAAGGGTAGCAACACATGAGTTTTAGTAAAATGAAATGTGATGCTGGACTTTTTAAGCTCCTTGGAAAACAATTTAATTTAGTCATAAAACAGTATTATTAATTGCCATTAGATCTTGTTCTTAGAAAATGCTTGGTTTCAGGCATTTTTTTTAGAGACCAAGGTCATAATAATAATAATAATAATAATAATACATAGCCCCAAGCTGGATATCCATGATGAAATACCATTAATAAAATAAAATACAGAAGAAATTAATGACTTCAAGTTTGTTCTCATTGTAGCATGGCTACTCTGAGAAATATTGTAGCCTCTCTCTAAGATGCAGAACCTTTTTGATTACAAAGAGAACAGCTGAATTTAAAGAAAAAATGTTGTATGTTCACCTGGCAATAAAAAATTCTGTTATTTAGAAATTGTCTCTCTCCCATCCTTTCTCAGTTTGTTGCCATTTCTGGAAATATAAGTCATAGTAATACAATCTCTTGTGAAGAATCTTTGAATTTTAACTGAAGAATCTTTGAATTTTAACATCAGTGCTGAAAATTAGAAAAAATGGTCATTAATTAATAGGCTCACTTTCCCTCCCACTTTGAATTCTTCTTTGATTTATTTTTGAATAATTCTGCTTTGGTTTATATTGTGAAGAAGGCTTTTTTTTTTTTTTTTTTTTGGTGAGATTTTTGCTTTATTTGTCTAGGAAAGCCTACAGAAGCTCACTGATATTTCACATCTCAAAGGTAGGCATGTACAAATCTCTACTCATGATAAAAAGAAGGAAATATCCACAAAGGCACTGAGCTCCATCTGGTGTAAACTACTGACTGTGAGAAAGTGAATAATCTATTGTTGAATTTACAGGACCTTTTGTTTTGATCTTTCTTTCTGTATTTCTTTCAAATACAGCTTCTATAGTGAGGATGCTGGAAAAAAGGAAGGGAGTAGTCGGAGAAAGGAGTAGCAAAGGGGAGTAAGGGTAAAGGGACATATGAAAGCTAGAAAAATACTCTTGCAGTACACCTTACAGGAAATCTTCCTTGTGAGTCACACTGAACTGATAAAACTCCACGTTTTCTGGGTTGAGGGAGGAGGGCAGAAGAGGCAGAAAAAAACATTGCTCTTTCACCTTGGGAATGACAGAACCTGAGGCTCTCAGGTGAAAAACTAATGAGTGAATCAAATGAAATGCATGATTACATCCTCTAATGCTTTGATTGAGGGTAGTTTTATTAAATCACAGAGGAAATTATTGCCCATCCCCAAGCAAGGAGTAGGAAAGAGGAGTGCTTGTCCCTAAGGAATGCAAAACCAATACAATATCTCTTTTTAGTGGGCACTAACTCCTGCTGTAAATGGTATCCTTAGTTAAAAATCCCTAGAGTAGGGTAAATAGTCATTCATTTAAAAAACAAAAATAAAAAAAGCAACCCATATATAACACGTTAGGCTTGGATGTAGCCACATGCTCTTTTGGGTCACGTGATTTATTTCTTCCAGTTCCAGAGCCCTCTCATACCTCCATTGTATGGGGATGTGTTTATAATTGTTATATACACATATGTGCATAGACATTCAAATACAAATATGAAAAACTCTTTTGAAAGGATAAAGAAACAAATGATTATTTGTAGCCTGTGAGCTCTAAAGCAGTGTGTCACAGAATATTATCCAGGGACAAGCTACATGAGAATTACCTGGAGATGTCTATTAAAATGCAAATTTTTAAGTGGCAGCAGGCCCAGTGAATCAGAATTTTTCTGCCAGGGGTCCTAGTTTGTGTCTAGGTGGGCCCTGAAGGGCATTTTTAGCAAGCAAACCAGCTTATTTTTCTGTACATTAAAGTTTGTGAATCAGTGTTCTAAATGTTTCTTGGGATCTAACTGTAGCTCTGGCTGTTGGGTGCAAATCAGTATACATTTTTTGAGCACTCTATTAACCCTTACAGTTGAAAAAATATTAGGTATTCTGACACCGAATTCAGGCAGCTATAAATGTATACCTCTCAGAAAAGAATTCCTATACTTCAGTGTGGACATTGTTGCTATTGAGTCTGTATATAATCCAGCCATTCCACTTTCAGTTATCACTGTGCAGAGGAAAGGAAGCCACCTGGTATGGATTCCTTACAATGTCTAGCCTGAAAATATCTGGACAAAAAAATCACATAAAATAATTTCCCGGAGTCAAAATACTGACCTCTGTCGCTAAATGCATTGCTATCTCCTCATTTATTAAGTACCTCCTGCATGCAAAGCCTGTTCAGGAAGATTTTGTGATTTTTATCTTCCGAGGCACAAATTATAGTACTTTCTTTTAGTAAATTCATACCCCATCTTATTCTGGCACTGGGAATGCGGAAGGGGTAAAGTAAAAACTCTGACCTTGTCTTGCCTTGGCGGAAGAGAAACCTGAAATTGCGTGAACTATTACTAGGGATTATCTACAGGTTCTCTAAATGTTCCATTTTATGGGTGATAATGAGACATTTATTTATTGAATCCATGTTTATATGAATGACTTCCAAATATTTTAAACAGAATTTAGACATTAAAGTAGGCATGTCTGAAAAACACTCTTCTAAGCAGAAAAGAAATTGTGTGGTTATTTGGTTATATGTTACATATATGTGTAATCAAAATACATGTGCAATCTCACTGAAAGTTCAGGGCAAAGGGGCTAATTATATGCCGTTATCAGTCTGAGTAACTTTACTCAATTTTGCTTCAAGCAAAAACAGAATAGGCAAGCACCTGAAACTTCTGTGAATTATAAAGGAGAAAACTGATAATTCTGGAGGCCCAAACATAGTAAGTGGTGGTAGTGAATAATATTGGGAAATAGGAGAGGCAACAAGGGAAGGAGCCATCGCTAGCTAAACAATGTTGAGTGATTGCATTATGCAGTATTTGAATTTATGCTCTATCTCTTAATTATTCCTGTCATTCCATCCATTGTTCTACCTTGCAGGAGAACAGAAATTAATAGCCAGCCTCCTTAAAGAAGGAGATCCTGTCCCCTTGTTCTTTAGTGCCATCTGCATCATCAGTAAAGCAGATGTCTGATAAGGCAGCTATTCTGAGCACGTGGAACAAGAAGGGAGACTCCCCTCCTCAGTAAAGGCTTTCTCCTGAAAGTTCTTGAAACAACTCGCTTTTGCACTTTCAACTGCCACAGTTCCATGAATTCTGGTTTCCACACTATAGCTGACTTAGAGAATCACATGAACAAGTAGAATCCCTGGTTTAAATTCATTGCGGGGACTGAACCAAAAACGAAGAGGAAATTTCCATTTTGCTTGCCATCCATTCAAAACTGCAGAGAAGGAAGAATGTGAAAGCTTTTCTGCAGTTCAACCTATCTCTGGGAATATCTAGAGATAAGAATATTTTAAAATTACACAGAACTCAGTTTTCTTTTAACCAGTGCCTGCTGAACACAGACACCAGCCTGTGAGAGGGGAGTGATAGGATCACATGAGTATTCTGAAGGGAGATGCCATATTTCGACCTTCTCTGTATTACTTTCAAATGCATCATAGTGATGGGGGGAACCCTAAGTCTTAGAGATTTATGTTAAAGTACATTCTGCTGGTATCAGATCTGAAGAGAATCCTCTATAGAAATGGTTTTCTTTAAAGCTAGACTAATAAAAAATGAGACAATTGGATGCCATCTTATGGAATAATCTAGTAGGTGCCTGTCTTGTTCCCAGTGCACCCATTCATTTCAAAGAAAACCTGAAAGAAGTAGACTCAAAGTCTACATATATATGAAAAGAATGAGCATAACCAGCCAGAGTACATTGTATTTCAAGGAAGCCTGGGTTCATCCTGAATATTGTTTGTTATTCCCTTTGGAATCTGGAGTTCAAGAGCACTGAGTTAATTTAAGAACCAGCAACTCTGATGTGTAGCAATTGGGAAAATTGTATGAGCATGCACACGCACACACACGCACACACACATGCACGCATAACACATACACTCAAATGCGTCAGATGCCAAATTAAATTAGATATGGTTAATGAGATCCTTGATTCTTTTTTGACTCATCAATTTACTTCACACCAATATTTCTATCCTTAATTATTTATTGCTCTTATTTGCATCTCTTCAATACTCATTGCTCTTTTCTTTCCATTGAATTGTTTCCTGTATAAACATTGATCTTACTTTAGCTTTCATGACAGTTTTACCCAGAGGCTTGGATGAATTTGCCATAATTTTCCCTCTGATCTGGAATGTTTCAGAAAATTTGAGTACAGAGCAAAATGTCCATTAATGCAGTTGGTTATAATTTCTCGGGTAAGATTATAGACATAGAATTCACACCCAGGTTTCAATATATGTACGTCTAAGCTTTTGGCATTGATAATGAGACATTTTGCACGGATTATTTAGTTCTAATACCCCCATCAACATTTCCGACTCAGAGGAGTTTCCAAAAATCAGACTGATTTTGACACCTTTCTGTTCCACCAGTTGAAAATTGTCAGGCTAGGGGTGCCTGGGTGGCTCAGTTTTTAAGCCTCTCCCTTCTGCTCAGGTCATAATCCCAGGGTCCTGGAACCGAGCCCGCATCAAGGTCTCTGCTTGGCGTGAAGCCGGCTTCTCCCTCTTCCACTCCACCTGCTTGTGTTCCCTCTCTCGCTATCTCTGTCAAATAAATAAAATCTTAAAAAAAAAAAAAAGAAAGAAAAGAAAAAGAAAGTTGTCAGGCTAACCAGATAGGAGAGTTAAATAGAGTCCACAATTTTTCTGTAATTCCTGAATCTTGCAAAATTCTAAGAAACTAAGATTTTAAATAAATTTGACTCAAATCTTATCACTGAAGCCTAATCTTAATTGAGAGGAGGATTTTCATAGTTTTTGTCTATAGCACTTAGCATGAATATTCATATGCTTTTCCCCAGAGATATTAATGCATTTGATAATAGATGCTCTCTCAGAACCTGCTGGGGTATTACATAACATAGCCCACGGTATGACATAATGTAACATAACATGAAAAAAAAAAAACCATTAAATCCTAGACTCTTCTGGTCCCACACATTTCAAAGAAGGGGTTGTGAATTTGTTCCTACTTTAAACAGAGATTCCACATAAAGAAATTAGACAACTTCCTCTGAAGTGCAATACTTCCCCCCAGTTATAAATAACACACACAGACAAAGCAATCATGACAGAGCCACTGATTCATCCACCCCTCAGAGCTAGTCTCTCTGACGTAGTGTATGTTAAATTTCTCCTCATTTAAGTTGAGAGTTGGTTGGGCATGATGTGCTGTGGGCTTGGAGAGTTCTGTCCTCGAGCTGTAAAGACTACTTGATCATCACGCTTAACAGAGGTGCTACAGATGGTTTCGACTAGAGGGGTGGTGAGGCTGCCATCAAGATGACCAAATTCTAAATGTACACCCCCATCAGAAGGGAGGACTCAGAAGCAAGTCCTTAGGGAGGAGTGTTGACAGAGTTCTTTTCTGGAGCTGTCTTTTGCATTTCTATATACCATTCTCCTGCTAAGAATTAGCAGTTAGAGCTGACCCACCCTTTTCCAACAGAACCTCACATGAAAATCTGCAAAACAAAAACTAAAAACCTGTGAATAATCTGACATTACTTTCTCCTCTTCACCAGTATTCAGTTAATCTTTTTCAATACATTCCCTTTTCTCCCCTGCTCTACTCCTTAGGGTTTTCTTCTTCAGGGGTCCTCTGATAGCAAACCTCTATAAAAGGTGACTTTTGTAAAACAAAATGGAATCCTTTGCCTTGACCTGCTCACCAGCGTCTACGTTGCCAACAGATGTCTCAGCAAGTCACATAGCTTCTCAGCACTCAAGCTCCCCATGCTTCTCCAGCCCCTTGATTTGCTGTCACTCCAGAAAGCAGTCCTACAGGCCCCCACTCTGAATCGCTTGCCTTTCCAAGTGTACCCCATGCTCTCACACATGGGTATGTTTGAGTCCTCCAGGCTTTCTCCATCTGGAATGTCCCTACTTCTTCCCTCGCTGACTCCCTATTCAGCCTTCAAGACTCAGCTCCCAGAACTCCCCATCCTTTGTAGATGAAGCCAGTACAGTGACTGAGCCACTCTTTTCAACATCTTAGACATAAGATCATTTATTCCATACTATTGTACTTAGCATGTCAGTCTTCTGTAGGCTCTGAACAACTTGAGGATAAGACGGGAGTCTTATTTCAGTCACCTTTGTATTCTCAGTGTCAGGTACAGAGCTTGGTTCGTAATGCAAGATCATTAAGTACTTTTTGAAAAAAATATCATTCATGAATATCACGCCCAAAGAAAAAACTCATAAGCTCTCCCAACGAAAATCATCTAAGAACTACTAACTGTACCTATGAAAGGCACAAACTTACCTAAAAAACTGAGAATTAGGCCTTTCGTGTTTTGGCGTTAAGCCCTGAGTTACTGGTCTGTAATTGCTAGATGCAGAATGTGCCAACACCATAGTTTAACAGAAGGTCTTTTGCAGGGAGCCTGCGTGATATGGGAACGAAGGAAATAGCTAATTACACTACACCCTCCTTCCTGCACCCAGCATCCACTTCCCAATCACAGAGAGGTAAGTTTGTTCTTGGAAATGCCCATCCCTTTCGATCCTGAGAGCCTCATTTTAGAAATTTTAGAACATAGATCTTCATAAGCTGAGAGTCCCTTAATAATACTTAATCATTCCTGATCCACCTTCTGTGCTTTCATTGCTTTTAAATATTCAGATTCCATTCCACTTTATTTTAACTGGAAATACTCGTTTCTATGCATGTATATTGTGTGCATTACTCTAGAATGGCTGGGACTGCCTATATAATTGGGCGAAGGCTTTTCCTCGGGGGAATCCAGTAAAATTATCTTCCATTACATTTCTAAAATACTACTCATTAAAAGCAGAAATAAACTTTTGTACTCATGGCTAACAATGCAGAAAAGAGTCTCCACCCTGCAGCTTATCTCAATTTCAGAAAGGCGGAGGTATTTTCCAGATGAGTTGCTGTTTGATTTGATTTTCACCCGCAATTACTATCAAGATCTTTTTCCCCCAGCCTGTTTTGTGGTGGTTTTAAGCTTTGTCCTTATACCCCATTTTCTGAATCAATGTGTTTTCTAAAAACACTGCCCAATTACTGCTCGTCTGAAGTTCAGAAATCTCTGCAATTTCCTTTTCTGATGAACTTTCACTATTTATAGTCATGGATGCCAAAAGAGAGAAAGAAAACAAGAAAGAAACCCCACTTCTCCCCAGAATTCTATGTCCTTCTTTCCTGCTGCTGAATTCATTGTTTTGATTCCTTCATGCGCTGGCAAACTTTCAAGCATGCCATATGAGAATTTTAAAAATGAAGCTCTCATTTAGGAGTCACACAGTGGTGATATACACACGGAGCTTCAATTTAAACCATTATTGCATACCATCTTTTTCTTTTTATAATAATCCATTAAATGCTTTCAAGTATGGAGAAGGAATAGCAACCTGTAGATCCAAATGGAACCCAGATGACCTATAAAATACGTACTGCCTCCCTGCCTGAGTTGTTAGAGCTCTCATCTCTAATGGATGGCATTGTTATTTCACCATCCAGACAACCACACACATCAATTATACATTCTCCAATGTCATGAATCACTTTTTGAAGGCAACCTGTCTTTTGGTTGTTACGTATGTCATTTTTTTTAACCTCTGAGCACTTGTGTGTGTGTGTCTGGGTGTGTGTGCGTCGAAGATGAAGTCCTTGTTTTAAATATACTGATTGATAATTGGAAAATACTTTGGGGGAACATTTAATGTTTATTCTCCCAAGCATAGACTGCACTAATATTTGTTCAGTAATTTTCTGTGACAATAATAGCAGCGCTCAAGAGTACAATGCATGATAAGATATTTTCTCCCGGAAAAGTGCCATTTGCATTACTTTGTGTATGTGAGTTAAGGCTTAATTTCCCATTTATACATGTATACACATTCACACTCACACACACACACGTACTTCCCTATCTACCTTCTTAAATACATTTACACTTACTTTATTACTCAAGATATGCAGTGTCTTAATAGCACATAATTAAAGACAAAACAATCATGAAAGAGTCCTTCCTTCATTTTAAAATCATATCTCCAAGTGGTTTATATCTCCAAATGGATGGAATATTGTAGCAAAATATTTAACCTTCATTTGTGGTATAATCACCTAAAGGTTTCAAATCATCTCATTACTCTAAGTCAGCAGGTCATTACACTACCCACAAAAATGAAACTTATAGAAAGCATGGGGCTATCTGAAACCCCTGGGAAGTCTAACACGTAATATAAGCAGCTGCTTATCAATACTATTCCTTAAAAAGATTTAGAAAGGAAATTGTGTAGTATTTTTTGTTAATAATTCATATTACTCTAAAAAAAGAAAATAATTCATATTACTCTCAACTAAGATTTCTTGTTGGGTTATTGTTGAGTGTGTTGTTTTGTGGTGTTTAGACTGGTTTTTCTTATTTGCCTTATCTAAGAGCAAGTAAATTTAAGACATTTTCTTATTTTTCCAGTCTCAGGGAATCAAGGATATTTGTTTACCATCTTACAACACATACTACTATACAACTGCCAATAATACTATAATTTTCTAACTCTTGCCATGCTACCGGCAATGTGCTAAGTCCTTTACAACCATTAGCTGTTTTAGTCATCCTAAAAATCCTAGGTATAGCACTCCATTTGACAGATGAAAAGCCCGGCTTAGGAGGCTCAGAACCTTTATTTATTTATTTATTTATTT
>CM053606.1:70053925-70103972 GCA_028646535.1 Procyon lotor | reverse complement strand
TTCACAACATTTGTTCTTCCAATCCATGAGCATGGGATGTTTTTCCATTTTTTGGTGTCTTCCTCAATTTCTTTCATGAGCACTTTGTAGTTTTCTGAGTACAGATTCTTTGCCTCTTTGGTTAGGTTTATTCCTAGGAGGCTCAGAACCTTTACAACTTTATAAAGACTGAGTCAGAGCCTTTTTAACTTTTCCCAGTAGGCTATATCAAATAATAGTTTTAATGTAGAACATCTATCAGTTAAAATAAAGGACTGAGAGTTTACATATACATATATATATATTTTTTTCTTTTTTAGGGAGGGAGAGTGTGTAAGAGAGGGAGTGAGGGAGGGGCAGAGGGAGGAGAGAAAGAATCTCAAGGAGGCTCCACACCCACGAGGAAGCTTGAAACGGGGCTCCATCTCATGACCCTGAGACCATGACTGGAGCCAAAATCAAGAGTCAGACACTTACTTGACATGAGCCACCCAGGCACCCCTCCTTTTGTATTTTTTGTCATTAGTAGAAAAAATGGTTGCTTTATATTATAGAAAGCTGAGAAAGTCCAGAACTTTAGGCATTGTCAGTGAAACAGTCATTAAAGCTTTTTGGCCTTTTAATTTCTCTCAGTCCTTGCATCTAAGAACTTTATATTTTTTCTTCATAAAGCCCAGTGTTTCTCTGAAGTTCCAATGCCACACTTCCAAGCACTTGTTATACCTCTCTGCTTGGATGCCTTACCAACACTTTATGCCCCTAAATGCCCAGTTTCTCTAGACTTTCTTGCTCCCATAAATGGAATCATCATTCACTCAATACACCTATTTCATTTTTGTTCTTTCTTCCTTCTCCTTATGCATTAAAATCTGTAGTTATCCACTTGGTTGTCAAACATCCCCTTGATTGGAAATGCCTTTCATAGCTACCTGGCCCTCCTTTTAATCCTACAACCACAATCCTTGTACAGTAACTTTTTTTTTTTTTTTACTTTTCATTTAGGACTCTATATTAACTCCCACTTAGCCTTCCAGTTTTCATCATATTCTAAATATCTCTTCCAATTCCAATGTATCATACATCCTGTAGCCAAAATGATCCTTCTGAGATCCACTCCCTTCACATCACTTCTGGGAAATCTTTTGTTTTTCTACTGTCTACCAAAATACGTACTAAGTTCTTCATCCAGATTTCAAGGTTCTGGTCTTATCTCTACCACTTTGCTCTTTTAGTTTTCTTATGAGGACACCAGTCTCAGTAGGGGAGCCTGACCCAAATGACCTCATCTAAACCAAATTATCTTTCCAAAGCCCCACCTGTCAAGTATCATCACATTGGGACCTAGGGCTTCAATATATGAATTTAGGGAAGACACATCCAGTCCATAATCTGTGCCTCATTTACATACTTTATCATGCTCAGAATATTCTCCTCCTCTTTCTCCCTATCAAGATTGCCCATTCTTCAAAGCTCAATGAAGCCTCTTCCTCTGTAAAGATTTTTCAGATCTTTCCTGAACAGTTTTAATATCTTCTTCCTTTGAACTCCCTTTAAACACTGTGTTTTTTTTTAACAGACTTGCCTTCACTTGTAGTATAACCAGTCATGTACTTATTTAAGTCACCCTCTGGATTATCAGTACTTTATGGAGAGGAAATGTATTTTAATCATGTTTGTATCCCCTGAAGCACTTAGCACAATGTCTGTTATCAAAAGAGAACTCAAGAATGTTTATGAAATTGGATCATAAAAATTGTTAAACCTGGACAGGGACTTGAAAAAAAGCATAACATTATTTCTGGCGAAGAAGAATTATCAGCAAAGTACAATGACATACATTCATTTAAGTATTAAAATTCAAATAAAATGAACACTATTCATTTTTAAGAAGAGGGCAGGGGGGAGGGATAAGGAACCAAATTTTTGTATTGCTCAGTGTTGGAAGACATTAGAACCTGGAGAATTTCTTGTTCTTAAAATATGGAAAGAAGGAGAAAAACAAATTTGAAGCTACATTGGAAAGGGCTAAGGAGGAGCCATGTCATGGGACTTCTTTAGGTCAGAGTGATTTTTCTCTTTTCTCTCTTTTTTTTAATCTGATTCATCTCATTCCCCTAAATTATGTACCTACTACTTTCTCTTACCCTCCGCTCTAGATCTGTTCTGTAAGATATCTCTATCTAAGAGTTATCCTGTCCTCTAAAATATCTCTGTCCTCTAAGAACTAATTAACATCCTGTGTTGTTTTGACTGTTTCTTTGCAAGCTGTTGATTTCTTGAGGGTAAAAATTATTTTATAAATCTTTACATACTCAACTCAGCCCAGTGCCTAGCACGGCCTAGATGTTAACCAAATATTTGTGGGTTGAATTAATTAAGTAAAGTTTCCACAATCTGCTATCTTGTGGTCCTGGGTCAGTATATATCATTGAATCTCACTCTCCACATCTGCAAAATGAAGATCAAGATTGTGAGGAGTCTAAGATTGTGATGAGGCTCAGTCAAAATAATGCATATAAAATATATGGTACTATTTTGATATATACATTATGGACTATTACTAGTGTGTATAAATCAACAATTTTTAAATTAATTATGACACTTTGATTTAGCTCTTACCCAAAATGCTTTGGAAACTGTTCTCCCTACAAATCACTCAGCATTCCACATTATTATTAGGAAGTAAATACAATACTGAGTCATTTCTCTACCTCATTTTCACAGTTAATCAAAAACTGACACATGAACTTGCACTTCTGTGATGAAGACTTTTAACTCCCAAGGGAATTATCCTGTCATCATAACTAGGAAGGCATCAGATAGCAGAAAATACATGACTGTGATCCTGAGAGAAGGTAAATAAAGTGAGCTCCGTAACTACACCAGTTGACCACCCAGAAGCAGTTCATAAGCCTCAGTACAGAGTGAGGCGACCCACACACAACTTGGCAGTCTTGGTGAGTTGAGAATACAGAATTCATGAACACAGAGCCATTTAGATTGGCAGGTCAGAATATGAGCAAGGAAGGAGCTGGACATTGAGGTTTACTCTGGAGAACCACGTAGAAGTCCCCTCAACCTTTAGCTGAGTAAGGACCTGTGCATTAGGTGGAAACATCTACAAGACTGAGAAAAGAATCACCAGAAGGCAGTACAGCAGGATATATCTCAAGTTCACAAAAAGCTGGAAATAATTTGTAATTCTACCAGCCAGAAGAGAGAGACTTGTGAACATGAGGGTACTGGGTAGAGTCCTCAGCGTGATATGCGTTTGAAAGTATTGTTTAAAATATCAAAGTGATCCCAGATAATCCAAGTACTAGGTATTTCACTAAAAAGGAAATAAAAACATACATCCACATGAAGATGCACACTTGAATGGTCATAGCAGCATTATTCTTAATAACCAAACAATCCACTGTCCATCAACTGGTGAATGGATGAAATAATTATGATATATCCAGACAGAGAAAGAAAGAAAAGAACTATGGATACACAATAAAACATGGGTGAATCTCAAAAGCATAATGCTAAAGATAAGAAGCTAGACCAAATTCTATATACTATATGGTTCCATTTATGTGAAATTCTAGAAAAGGCAAAAGAACAATGAAAGAAAGCTTAGTCTTTGGTAACGACAAAAGATGAGGAAAGGTATTTCAGCACAAGAGAGTTTTTTAGAATGGTCTAAAGGTTCTGTCTTATGTGTGGCCAGCCACACATAAGACATGTCTACATGTAGACATAGAACACATGTCTACATGTGTTCTATGTAGCACATAGAACACTACGTGCTCATATGAGTATGTAGATTTTTTTCAAAATTCATCAAATTGTGCACCTAAATTGACGAATGTATTGTATACAAATCATATCCTAATAAGTTTTAACTTTTAAAAACTGACCATATGTCTAAAAAAAACATTCTTTAGGCTATGATTTATGTCTTTAATCCTACACAGAATTCATTTTCAAGCTTTACAGTTATGCTTCAGTGTCCAATATGCACTCTGTAGCCATCTTTAATTTCAAAGAAGACTAGGAAAGTGAACAGGAATAGTGGTAGAAAGAGGCAAGGCCAAAGAGGATGGGGAATGGCTACCGAGTTGTCCAATCAACAGTGCCTGCCACTGTCTCACACTAAATTTTAAGTAGAAAACAGAATAATTCTTAATATAATGGGGCTCTCAAGTTTGCTCAGAGCAACCTAAATTAGTCAGCATAATCAAAGAATGATGCATTCTAGTTAAATGTATTTTCTGGTTAGCTAGAAAAGTATTTAGAGTTTTATCAAAAATCTTTCTTAGACACTTAAGAGTCTTTCCTTTTTTACTACATACAACATGGTGAGTGTATTTAAATTTTGTTTTTATTAATACTGAATCTTCCAGTGCTCAGATTCAGTACTTTGAGCATAAGTCTGCAGATGCAGGTAGAGATGGATGTAGTGAAATATTTCTCAGTTGGGTTCCATAGAATGCTGATCCTACATAGTCACTTCCCTCTCTTTTCTCTAAATAAGTCCTCCATAATCATGTTGGAATAATATTGCCTATTAAAGCCACCTCTATAATGCCATAAAACATATTATTAAAATTTCTGAAGTATCCTACCAAAATGAACAACCACACACACAAAAAAATCATCAATTCTATTTATATACCTGAGTAGAGAAGTTATTGTTTTTGTAATTTATTTATGTCAGCTTCCTAAACTGGCATTCTAGTGGGGCATGCTACTGCTATTGTGGAAAGGCCCACAAGCAATGGGACTGACAGAATTGGATTTGAATCCTGACTTGGCAACTTAACAATGACCATATATAAGTATTAATCTCTTTGTTTCTCAGTATTTTTACCTATGGAGTCAGCATTATAACATATAAGTGTTTTTATAAGAATTAGAGATCATGGGGACCTGGGTGGCTCAGTCAGTTAAGTGTCTGCCTTCGACTCAGGTCATGATCCCAGCATTCTTGGATCAAATCCCACATCAGGCTCCCTGCTCAGCAGGGAGTCTGCTTCTTCCTCTCCCTCTGATCCAACCCCTTGCTCATGCTCTCATTCAGTCTCTCTCAAATAAATGAATAAATAAATCTTAAAAAAAAAAAAAAAGAATGAGAGATTGTGTCTATAAAGGATCTAATGCAATGTCTAAGGAAGGTAAATGCTCTCAGTTTATCACCATCACCACCACCATCATGATCATCATGCAACTTTCTTTCTAGGACCTCTAGAACTTGGCTTTACTTATTTATTTAATTTTCCCTAAATTATAGATATTAATATTTAAATGAACTTCTACTCTAAAAGGGGGTTGGAGAAGTCTAGTTAATTGAAGTTCCAGTTTTAGTTGTTTTCTAATTAATGAAAGTCATTATACTTTGGACAGCAGCATCACATTACTCTATCAATAGGGTATTGGACTCTAATCCAGCTACCTAATGGATCTTAGGCTGAAATCAAATTCATAAGTTTCATTTAATTGTCTTTTATTCTTATGTGGTTAAGAAGATTCTTGGATATTATTCCCACATCTATCATAAGGACTTGTGGAGATTTCATAATGGTTGAGCTAATGCAAGGGCTATAATAATGTATTATGGCTCATCTGGTTCATTATACTTTTGAACATTCTACTTTGTCCACAAATGTGGGTCTTCTTTCACATTTTTCCAGTGGTAATAAGAACAATAATAATTGATGGCAGCAAAAGTAATAAAAGTAGTTTTAATATTTTGTACTATAAAACACTGGTTGTTTAAGGTTGTCAAGGCATTTTCTAAATAAATGTTTTCATAAAGCAATAACCAGGCTCTCTGAACCATTATGTAATGTCAGAGAGAAGGTCATATAACTTTCCCATAAAAACTCCTTTTTTTGCATCAGGTAAAATGTTCCACAATAATTGTATTGGCTGTCCATCACAGCACCTCAGGGAAGCATGCTGTTAACAGGGTCATTTCTCCTTCACAGTTGAGGATACTGAAGCATAGACACATTAGTGGTAACTTGTCCAAATGAACACCATGAACTAGTGAACCAAATCACTGTGTGACAACGACACCACTCAAAGGCAGGTGCCACACAGCAAATGGCATCGTGAAGGTTAATTTCAGATTAAACTGGGGCAGCATGCACATTGGGTCATCTTGGGAAGATGTGCTAAAATGCACAGAGACAAGGTTAGTCATGGTTCATAAACCTTACCTGAGAGTGTTCTCTGATGTGTTTAGGCATTCAACTTTATTTTCACAAAATAGTTGTGGCAGGAAAACTGTCTTTTATTATCAAAGTGGAAATAGAACCCAGTGATTTTTCTTCTTCCTAATAAGTATCAACAGTTTCATCCACTTTGGACTGCCAGACTTAAGTCTACTCTTTTCATAAGGAAAGATTTTCAAAAAAATTTTGACTGAAATCATATGAAGTAATGAAGTCTGCTGCTGGTTACATGTTCAAGAGCTGTTTCTAGGAGCATAGGTTCATAGCAGCTAGCCTCCCTCAGCTAAAGGAGTTAATTGCAGAGGGTAAGCAGAGCCTATCATAGCAGAACCATCTAGAAAGTATCAAGATGGAAGAAAGCTCTTTTAAGTCATTGGCTCATAAGTTTTTTTAAGCACACATTCCTTCCCTCTGCTCTACAAATTCTGATGCACTATACACCCTAAATATTGCATAATATTTCAGATTGACCACAGGATTTATGATGCTCTACACAGACTTCCTAAAGTGCCATGAACCCCAGGTTACTCTCTGTCTCCTCCCCCTGCATCTCTCCCTCATCTTTTCCCTCATCCTCTCTTTAACATCATTTCTAGTTTCATAAAGGAAAACTAGAATCCAGCAAGGATAAATTCTTTTACAATTATTCCACATCAAAGAGATTCTTACCTCTTAGTTTTCCATGTCTCCAGAGTTCTTGCAAGATCTAAGACATTGAGTACAACAAACATTAGACAAAGATAGGTTTTTTCCAGGCTCTATATTAATTCTAAATACACTTAGAGTTCAGCATCCTAAAGATGTTGGTATTCATCTTAGCAAGCTAATATCAATTCATGATCTTTCTTTGAGGTAATGGGAATATGTACACTGACTTATCAAAGGAAGGCAAGGATAAATGCCAACGAAATTCATTTCATTGGGGAATGAATACTAATTTTGTAAAGCATACCTCTATATTTATAGCATATAATAATGCTTTGAGGCCCACTAGTATGATGTGAATAATTGTAAATAATTTTAAATTCTGAATTACTTCTGTCTCAGTTGTTTTTAGGTTAAATTCTATATTTTTAACTGACAATACCAAGTGTTGATAAGGATGTGAAGCAACCAGAACTCTCATGCATTGCTGATGGGGACATTTAGGAATATAGTTTGGCAGTTAAACATATACATGTCCATCGATTCCAATTAGGTATTTAACCCAAAAGAAAGAAAACATATGTACCCCTAAAGAATCGTGTTAAGAATGTTTGTTGTAACTTTATTCATAATAGCCAAATGGAAGCCAAATGGAATTAAGTATTCATTAATTTTTGGAGAAAGAGTAAACAAATTGTGTTGTCTATACACAATACAATACTTCCCCAGAATATAAAGGAATGGATTAATTATGCTACCAACAGCTGGGATGAATCTTAAATGTGTTAACTTGAATGAAAGAAGCTATGGGCATGCATAATCTATGTATCTATTGATATAAAGTTCAAAAACATACGGAAGTAATCTTTGGTGATAGTAAAATATTGATTGCCTATGGAAAGGAGTGATTTTATTTGGAAGGAGGTACAGAGAACTTCCTACAGTAATGACCATGTTCTAGATTTTGTTAGGGATATGAGTTGGATGGATATATACATCTGCCTACATTCATTAAACTATAGTAGTCTGCCCTTATCTGCAATTTTGCTTTCCACAGTTTGAGTTACCATCAGTCAACTGCAGTCTCTTCTAATGAATCGTCAGAGGTCCGTAGCATCCTAACACTCTGTCCCAATGCTTGCATCATTCACCTCACTTCATCTCATCATGTAGGCATTTTATCATCTCACATCATCACTAGAAGAAGGGTGAATAGAGTACAAGATACTTTGAGAGAGAGATTGTATTACATAACATTTATTATGGTATTTGTTATAACTGTTCTATTTTATTATTAGTTATCGTTGATCTCTTACTGTGCCTAATGTATAAATTAAACTTTTCATAGGTATGTATGTATGAAGAAAACATAGTATAAATAAGGTTTGGTAGTATCCATGGCTTCAGACACCAATAGCAGTCCCGGAATGTATCTCCTGAGGATAAGAGGGGACTAGGGCATATAATTTTTTTTTTTTTTTTTTAGCAGTCTCCATGCCTGGCACAGAGCCCAAAGGAGTCTTGAACTCATGACCCTGAGATCAAGACGGGAGCTGAGATCAGGAGTGGAACACTTAACCGCCTGGGCCACTCAGGCACCCCAGTATATATACTTTTTAAGAACTGTGCATTTTACCATGTATAAATTACACCCATCTTCCCCCCAGAAATATAGCTTCAGTCTGCTTCTGCATTCTCTCATCACTAGAGTTTCCTTGATAGCCTCTATGCCTTTCATGACCTCTGGGGCCTTTTCCTGGGTTTTTACAAGATGAGCCTCATATGAACTCACCACACAGCTGCTTACTGCTAAGAGGTCTTTCTCATCTAGCTACATTTCCCTTATTACTTAAATGATTTCCTTCTAGGATTCTCATTTCTTTTCACCATCATAAATAAATCAATAATAGAGGTTTTTTTTGTTTTGTTTTGTTTTGTTTTGTTTTAACTTAGGCTTTAGGTCCTGAATTCTGTAGCAAGTCTGTCTCCAAAAGAGTTCATTTTAATATGGTAGTGAGCAGGTTACCAGTCTCCTGACAAATTTGATATAAAGAAAGGTCACTATTATGTTATGAAGTAACATGTGAGGCTGATGGACTTAACGAATGACTAATGATATTATGAAGGTAACGCTGAGACAGGTGGATGTCATTCATATGTGACTCTCCCACACAAAATAATTTGGCATTTGGTAGCCTGAGACACTGTCTCCTCATGGCAGAAAGGCAGACAATAGCAAGGAGCTGGCTCTTCACTGTTTTCATTCAGAGAACATCATCTACAGTCGGTTGTGGCAATTTCTAGGTTACTTCAGGGAGGGTTGTCAGGGTGAGGACTGTGCTTCAGAAATTGATGCTGATCTCTTGCCACTGTGACTGGCACTATGTGGTTGGTGAGCAGAGAGATAATTTTTCTGGGATTTCAAGCTTGTCAAAATAAGAACAAAGCAAATGAGGAAGAAATGGCCAGGTGCTTTACCAATGCTCCACGTATGGTGTTTTATTCTGTATTGTCTGGCAATTACTATCCAGTCCCAGGGCATAAAGTCATGCCATGGCTTCTAACATGAGCTTTGATCTCCATAGAATGATTTCACTGAGTCTAGAGGTGTGAGGTAGCAAATTCCATCCCACACTTCATAAATTTGGGGCTACTGTTACTTTAGTGTGGCTTCTTTATATTCCACTTTATTATGACTATATCTATATAAATGCAAACACTGTTTCTGTGGGTATAATTTCATAAAGCAAAACTATCTTCTATCTTTAGCAGTGAAATTCAAGTGGCAACTATGACAAGCAAAGAAAAATGAATGCAGTTAACTTCAACCATCCCTGCTCATCTGAAAGCTTATGTCAGTTTCTAAATAAGCTTTTCATTTTTCTATTCAGTCTGCTGATCTTTGTTGATTTACAGCATGAATGAGCATGGCACATTGCAACTTGTATAGTGTATTTTTCCTAAATAATAAAACATTTATTGCAGACACATCAAGCTAGCTAGTGGCTCTAAATTATTGTGGCAATGAAGTGCCATGTTAACAACTCATTTACATCCTTCTGGTAACTCTCCATTACCAAGGTAAGTAATTTAATTCCATCTAGGAACAATGACTTTGCAAGGTGTATTCACTGCAATTTGGAAAAAATACATTTAAATTGGATTAGAAATTATGATGAGATAATTCTAACTAAATACAAACAAAATAAAGTATTTAGTCAGGATAAACTGAATTATCTCATACGATTTTTAGTGAAGACGTACTAAAATACATTCAGAAAGCTTTATAATATATTTTCAGATAGGCCGAATATATGCTACTTGTGAATGTCCGTGTGTTATAAATTCAGTTCTCTCATTCATCTTTGATTTCAATTCTCTCTTTGGGTAAATTACAAAAAGTTGAGTTAGTTGTATTCCTCGTCATCAGGGCTACATTACTTCATAAGCGTAGTGGGTATATACACCTTATTGCCTATGCAGAGCACTTGCAGATATCTGCACAAGCCATGTGAGGCCCCTCTTGATGTGAGGCCTCGCTCTTATTTATACCCTTCCTCCTTTATCCTAGATCCTGGTCACATTTATCTTTCTGTACCCCACTAAGTATCTATTTTAACGTATTTAGTTGTGTCTTTGTGTATGTATTCTTTTAAAATAGTGTTTCCTATGTATGTATTTTGAGCTAATATAAATAATATTGCTTTCTCCTACCTTACTTCTTCAATATAATTTTTATATGCATCCATTTATCTCTGATAACATTAGTTTGTAGCTTCTCACTGCAGCAACGTGCTCTAAAGTGTGCATTTTCCCCATTTACTTAACTATTCCCCTAACTAGAGCACCTCCAATTCCCTGTTATGCAACATGATGAAGACTCTCCTATCTCCTCTTATGAACCTATGAACGAATTTCTCTAGGATACAAGAGTGGGCTTCCTGAGTCTCACTCAGAGAACATGCACACATACTCAGCAAGGATGAACACGGCACTAGGATGAATCCATGCTTTTTCCATACACAGCAAGGATCTAGGGGTGTGCATATTCTCAGGAAGGAGGAGGACATACTCATTAAGGATGGGCTCAGAGGGGGTGGGAATAGACAGAAACTCCATAATCAAGATACCCACATACACAGTGTATACACTCAGGAGGTACATATACTCAGCACAGATTACCCCTAAGTTTGAGGATGTGCTTAATTTCATTATTGCCCCAGATTGTTATTTAAAATAGCTGCAATTTACCAGCAATGCCAGTGTCCTCATTCCCTCATATTCCCTACAAATTTTGTTTTACTCATAATTTTTTGCTTATCTCATGGGTGTAAATTATTATTTCATTTTTGTGGTATTTATCCTATTACTAATGAGTTTTAAGATGCTTATGATCAGTTTGAGCTTATTTTTCCATGAAATATAAATATAGAAACTTTGCATGTTCTGAATTTATTTTTTACCATTTTTTGTTGTGATTGCAGGAATTCCTGTCATATATATATATATATATATATATATATAAAATTCTGTATTATGTATGAGTATATTACATATATTATTGAATAGTATGTACCATGTACCATATGCTACAGCATTCTTCATTATGTAACAGTAGTTAATTACATATAGCAAAATCCCTTCATATTTTGATTTTTTTTGTACCACGAGTTATGCTTTGGGGAATTTTACTGAAGACTATCCCTACCCATGCTCCAAGTAACAGGGTAGTTTTCCTCCTTTTCTTCCAATGGTTTTATAGTTTGCCTTCTACATTTTGATGTTACATCAGAATTGTACTCTTGTATGCAGGGCAAATTAGTGATCCAGGTTTATTTATTTTTTGATGAGTAGTAAGCAGTTTCCAAACACACTTTTCTAAATATTGCATACATGCATTTATAGTGCTGTATTTATAATTTTTTCCACATATAAATAGATCTCTTTCTGAGTTATGTTCCTTTGGAATTCTCTTTTCTTAGAGAACACCATATTATTTTCACTAAATGGCTTTGAGGTTCATCTAAATATTTGGAAGGGAAACTATCCCTCTTCACTCTTCTTTTTATGGATCTTTGTTCTCCCATATGAAATTTAAAAGGAGTTTGTCAAGTTCCTTTTTTTTTTAAAGATTTTATTTATTTATTTGACAGAGAGAGAAAGAGATCACAAGTAGGCAGAGAGGCAGGCAGAGAGAGAGGGGGAAGCAGGCTCCCCACTAAGTCGAGAGCCCAATGCGGGGTTCGATCCCAGGACCCTGAGATCATGACCTGAATTTTAACCCACTAAGCCATCCAGGATCCCCAAGTTCCTAAGATTCATATGCAATTTTTCCTGAGG
The DNA here is from genome assembly GCA_028646535.1 of Procyon lotor. Classification (NCBI taxonomy): domain Eukaryota; kingdom Metazoa; phylum Chordata; class Mammalia; order Carnivora; family Procyonidae; genus Procyon; species Procyon lotor. The sequence goes on along the minus strand of CM053606.1, from coordinate 70,091,784 downwards.
TTGCCTTGAGTTTATAGATTAATTGAAGAGAAATTTATCTCTTATAATGGTAAGTTGCCCCATCCATAAATACAGAATCTTTTCACATTTAGGTAGATCTGTTTTTAAGTCCTTTAATAAAGGCATTAATTGTTATTATTGTTACATTAATTTGTACATATATAATAATTTTTGTTAATTTTGTAAATTGCATCCTATTTTTCTATTATATTTTCTATTTGATTATTGTTGCTTTAGAGCAGGGATTGGCAAACTTTTCCTATAAAATACCAGATAGTAAATAATTTAAGCTTGGTGGGCCAGATAGTTTCTATTGTAACATTCAACTCTGCCATAGTAGCAAGAATGAAACCCTAGACAATATATAAACAAATAGGCATGGTTATGCTCCAATAAAGGACTATTTACAGAACAGGTGATGGCCAGATTTGTCCAGCAGGCAATAGTTTGTGGAACGCATGCTATAGAGGAATAGTAGTAATTTGTTTATGCAGCAAATTTGCTGAACTCTCTAGTTAGAATAATTGGAATATTGGTTGTATGTAGAGGGTTTTTTTTTTAATATTGATAAATATATTATCTGTAAATAAAGGCAGTTTATCTCTTCCTTTCCAATTATTAAACTTTGTTTCTTTTTTTCTAATTAGAAAATTGGCTAGGATCTTCATCATTGTATTAAATAATAGCAGTGATGGTAGGCATCCTTTTCTTGATCTTAGTCTTTAGGGGAATACCTTTAAAATTTCTTTATTAAATATGATGTTTCACACAAGTTTGGGTTTTATTCATCTTTATCATTTGATGAAATTAAGAACATTCTCTTCTGTTTCTGGTTTAATAATGTTTTATCAGTTTTATCATAAATGGATATATTGTCTAAAATTTACCACCACTTCATTCTTAAAATAAACTTCATTAGAATATGATGTATTTTTCTCTTAAATCACCTTTTTTGGTATAAAGATTATATACCATGAAGTGAGTCCATTTTAAGTGTACGGTGCAATAAGTTCTAGCAAATGTATATAGCTTTGAAACTATCATCCCAGTCGAGACATGGATCATTTCCATCACAAAAAAAAAAAATTATACTTATATATTTGCAGTCATTTTATTCCCATCTTTAAAATCAAGAAATAAATAATCTGCCTTGTACGACCATAGATTAGTTTTGCCTTTTTAGAGTTTCATATAAATTAGGTCATACACTACATTCACTTTTGTGTATGCCTTCTTTTGATGAATATGTTTTTAGTTTTATTGATGTTGAGAATATAAGTAATTCATTCTTTTTTATTTTTTAATACTATGTCATCTTATGAATCCAGCAAAATTTGTACATGTAGTTTTCATTTAAAATGTAATTTTGGGGGTGCCTGGGTGGCTTAGTGGGTTAAGCCTCTGCCTTTGGCTCAGGTCATGATCTCAGGGTCCTGGGATCAAGCCCGCATCAGGCTCTCTGCTCAGCAGGGAGCCTGCTTCCCCCTTTCTCTGCCTGTCTCTCTGCCTGCTTGTGATCTCTCTGTCAAATAAATAAATAAAAATCTTAAATAAAATGTAATTTTCATCTTTAGAAAGTCTATTAGATCTTTTTAAATCATCTATTTCTCTCTGTTATGTTTTTCACTACATTTTTTGGTATATGAAACATATTATGATAGCTGTTTTAACATCTTTTCCTGCTAATTGTATTATTTCTGTCATCAGTTGGTATTTCTCCTTCTTGTGGGTCATAGTTTTTGCCTTTTTGCATGACTGAGAGCATTTTAAATTCTAAACATGGTTAATTTTATATTGTTAACTATTTGGATTTTTTAAAACAAATGTTAGAAAATGTTCTGAGTGCATTTAGTTCAGTGTGAGTTAGTTTAATCTTTGCAGTCCTTGCTTTCAAGTTAGTCTGGATCAGTCCAAAGGAGCTATAGGGCTAATTTCTCTGCATTATTTTAAAAAGAAATCTACATAATTCTCCATGTTTCCTGAGACAACTTCACTGTGCCTATGGGAGTACAAACATTCTCAGCACTGTGTGAGCTCTGATAGTTTGCTTTCCAGTGTTTCTTTCCCCAGCATCATGGAGTTCATCCCACACAGGTGTCATGAGTACTCAGTCCAAGACTTGAAGGGACCTCTCTGCAGTCCTCTGTGAGACTCTGAATGTTTTTCTCATATCCTTTGTTCAGTTTTTTCATTGTTTAGGATACCATATAAATTCAATCCTTGTGCCTCCATCATTAAGAGAAGCAGAAATTCTAGAGATATATAGATACATACCTTTTCCAGTTGCCTCAGTCTCCTCAAACTTTGATCTTTCTCCTGTGTTTTCTGCTTGGGTTTCTTCTCCCTGCATCATAATTTTGAAAGTGCCTCCAGGAAGGAAGAAGAGAAGATAGTGAGGTTTGTTTCATTTCTTTACCTTCTCTCAGGGATAGTATGCCATGCTATCTGTTACTAAATCTGGAAAAAAAAAAAAAAGGGCCGTTTCTTTTCTTTCCTTTTTTTTTTTTTTCTGGCTTTCTTGGTTATGATGAAATTATAATTTAGGTACCGCTTACTCTGTCAGGACTGCATGACGGTCTGATGTAATCTTAGGTAATGTACAACTGCATTTGGTTAACCAGTGTTTTATTTAGGATTTTTACGTCAGTGGCTTTTCTGTGAAATGGAACTTTTCTCTATTTGAATTATTGCATGTTGCTGTATAATCAGTGTTATACTAATTTCATAAGATGAATTAGACACCATTTATTTACTACATTTTGGAAAACATTGCAGAAGAAAACATTTGTTTTGTGTAAATTTCTTACAACTTACTTTTAAAGGCATCTGAGTCAGGAGAATTTTTAGAGGAAGGCTTTAAGATAAACATTTCATTTTCTTTAGTAGGTTTTGATGTGGTCAGATTTTCTCCTTGTGATAATTTTGGCATTTTCTAATTTTCCAAATATTACTCTACTTCATCTAAATTTTCAAATGTACTTATTTGTCATATTATTTTAAAAATCTGTGTTGTAACTATATTTTTCTTTCTTTTCCACCCTATATTTTTTAAAATTTGCATCTCCTCAGTAAACTACATGAGTAGAAATCTCCATCTCAGAGTCTGTTTCTTGGGGAATCCAACCCAACACAGTTGGTTATCCCCGTATTTAAAAAAAATAGATTCTCAATCTAGCAATATTAACAAAAATAAATTTAAAGTAATTAGAAATGAGGTAAAAAAATTTATTTTAAAGGAAGCAGAAAATAATGTTATGACTTCAGGATGAGGACAAGTCAAATTAAAAGGAAATTGTCAAATTTCTATATGTTGGGGGGCCTAGGTGGTTCAGTGGGTTAAAGCCTCTGCCTTCAGTTCAGGTCATGGTCTCAGGGTCCTGGGATCGAGCCCCCCATCGGGTTCTCTGCTGGGCAGGGAACCTGCTTCTCCTCTCTCTCTGCCTGCCACTCTGCCTACTTGTGACCTTTCTGTCAAATAAATAAATAAATATCTTAAAAAAATTTTTTCTATATGTTAAAATTCAAATTTTTTATATGTTAAAATTTTCTGGTGCATTTTGAGTAGCCATTTAAAAAGTGAAAATCCATACAACTGGAACAAGTTCTTTGAGATGCATATACCCAATAAAATGTTAGCATCTGGAATATATAAAGAATTCCTATAACTAGATAAAAGAAAAACAAAGTAGCACCAGAGAAAATTGAATAGAAATCTATCAAAGGCAATTCAGGAAAAGGGAATTTGGTTGGACAAAATATATACATGAAAATATCCTCAAATCCTGCTAATTAGGGAAATTATTTATTTATTTATTTATTTTAAAAAGATTTTATTTATTTATTGACAGAAAGATCACAAGTAGGCAGAGAAGCAGGCAGAGAGAGAGGAGGAAGTAGGCTCCCTGCTGAGCAGAGAGCTCAAAGCAGGGCTCAATCCCAGGACCCTGAGATCATGACCTGAGCCAAAGGGCTTTAACCTAATGAGCTACCCAGGTGCCCCTAATTAGGCAAATTAAACACTGGAGAGCTCCCTCAGCGACACTGCCATGTAAGTTTATAGTGAAAATACAGTCATCTATGAACTAGGAAGTGGGTCCCTACTACACACTGAATCTGCCAGCACCTGGGACTTCTCAGGCTCCAGAACTGTGAGAAATAAATGTTTGTTATTTACAAGGCACTCAGTCTATGATACTTCTGTTATAGCAGTTGTGTGGACTAAAACAGGTATCTTAGCAGTGTTTTGATACCCTGTCATGATCCAACTCTACTCCATAGTTTTTGAAGTTCTGTTCAAATTTGCTTGTGCAATTAAATTAGGTCAAGTTTGCCCTAGAAGTTGGCATATTTTCTCACTCATCTCTAAACTGTAAGTCTTACATTTCCCTTGCCATCTCCCACATAAATACCCTGGGTAGTTCAAACGAGGTCTTAAAAATTTGTTTTTTCAATTTTTGCAGTAATTATAATTTTTTCTTTAAGTAAAGTTGTTCTTTGGACTCCACTCTGGAGTCATTGGATGGAGTCATTGGATGAGTTACTTAACTTCATTATGACTCAGTTTTTTTCATCAGCCAAATGGAGGTAGTATTAATACCTACTCCACAGAACTGTTATGGGGATTAATTGAGATACTGCACTGAGGTCAGCACCTAACACCTACTAAAGGCTTAATAAATACTGACCATTATTATTTCTGTTCTTCAGTACCTTGTTGTATTATCACAGATTGCCAGGTAGGAAAGTTCAAAAGGTACAAATCACATAGGTGCTGTTTTTGAAAATGATAAGGCCCCAGTGCCAGAAGGAAGTAGATTTCAGGAGACAATTGGAGAAGAACAAGAAGGTACTTTCCATACTGAGGAACTGTTCCATTCCTGAGAGATGGCAAGAAGTAAGATGTGAATAGGAAGGCAGGTGACTATAGTGGCATTGGGAGAACATGGCAGGCGAGCAGAGGTGAGGATAAGAGAAGGGTAGCAGACACAGAAACTGAATGTTTCTGGTGACTTTGTGGAAATAAGCTTAAATTTCAGTAGGTAAGGTAGAAGGATATTAAGAAAATTTCTCAGAAATAAGAGATTTTGAGCATAAAGGATCAGGAAATGGCTGGATTTAGAAGAAGGTAAGAAAAATTGTGATAAATGAATCTGAGATGACCTGAACACAAGCTAGCAATAAAATGAAAACTCCCCACAGACCAGTGAGAAAGCTAGCAAATGTGGGACAAGAAAAAAATAGAAGGTATTGACGAATAAATAGGTAGACAATGCCTTAAAAGAGTAACATACCTGTCATAAACTTCACAGTTCTAGACAATCAGCATTGCTACCTAAAGTTAATAGCTCTTAAATCTTAAATAGCTCTAAATATCACTTCATAAAGTAAAAGAGAACACAGGAATGAGTAGCCACTTTCACCCAGCCTTAGTGAGAAAATGCAAACACGAATTAAAAACACATTGACTGTTATAGTAGCCTTCATTACGAAGTGTCAGTTCTGGGTTCTGCCACTTGAACAGAACAAAACAAAAATTTAAAAATTATTCTCTTTACTGCCACTGGGTGAGTTATGAACCAAAGAAATTAACAAAGGCAAATGAAAGCAACTGACAATTTAAGGCATGCTTACCTGTTGCCTTAGGGTGGTAGGTAATGTAATGATATCAATTAAGGAAGAGTTCTTTATTCTCATTCATGACTCCTGCCCATAAAATGATTAGACTTTTCCTCAGTGCTATCTTTCCAATGATTACCTGAAGTCATCATGCCATTAGAGTCTTTAGTTTAAATTCTGCCTGCCACTTTTCATTCTAGAAGGAAAGAAAACAAAACAAAACAAAAGCCAGAATCATTTTGTCCTTCAATTGTTGCAACCTAATCAACGGTCCTAGGAACAGAAGGATTTTCCTTCTTTTTCATCATTTCTCATTTTACTCTTTCTTACCCTAAAGTTACATTTGCCTTTTCTAATTGAACCCTCACCCTCTGCTCCTTCATGAGTGGGTGGAGCATCACGTCTCTCACAGTATCTTGACTAATAACCCTAGAAGTGCAACTAAAAGAAGACCAAGCAAAACAAAAGTACATGCTATAACTCACTGAAATAAATGCAATATTCTGGGACCTAGAACATATTGACTGGCAGGTCTTGTATTGATAATTTTCTTTAGAGAGGGTGTTTGATCAGGGTGTGGGGTATTGGGGTTGTAAGCTAAAAGGAAATATAGTTGAATTCTCTAAAATTACAGTGTGTGACCTGGGTGAACATGTATGTGTTCAAGAGAGCTTTTTTTAAAGCTTAGAATAATAAACTTTGGTGCAATAAAAGCGAAATTACTGTGGTCCCACTCCACAAAACTGATAAGAGTGCCTACTACATGTCACATATTGTTCTAGATGCTGGAAAAATGAATACTTTTTTTTTTTTTTAATTTTTAAAAAGTTGGTGTAAAACTTAGAAAAATTATGGTCTAAAAGAAGACATACTCAAATACACACAAATGAATAATTTCCATTCAACCTGATAAATACCATGATAAGAAAATGCTCGAGGCATTGTGGATACACTGAACTGAGAGAAGGGTCAAGGAAGACTCATCCAGTAGGTCATGCATGAGCTGAATCTTGAAGAATTAGTAGGAATTAGCTAGTAGGAAATGGAATGGAGAGTGAGAAAAGCATTTCCATGCAGAAATGTCTTGAGCAAAGGCAAAGAGGCATGAAACAGCTTAGTGTGAACAGCCAGGAACTACAAGCAGTTTGCTGTTGCTGGAGCATAAAATGTGAAGAGGAGAGGAGGCCTGAGCAGTAGGTAGGAATGGTTTGAGTTTTATCTTGCCGTAGAAGAGATAACTAAAGGAAGTGACATGAAGTTTTGCTTTTCACCAAGATCTCTTTGGGACTTGTGTAAAGAAAGGATATTCAGTGTGACTGACTGGACTATATTATCATTCTTATCTCCTCATTCGCTCCTTATAATAAAATCAGACACTCATACCCTTTGCTATGTGAGTTGCAAGGCTTCCTACTAGACTCCATAATTTTCCCCTCCCATTGATGTTGGGTTTGGGTTTGCCCAAATGAATGTAGTCAAGAATTACAATGTTTCAGTTCCCAAACAAGGCTCTATGAGACTTGGCAAGTTTTCTCCAGCCCTCTTCAGATTCCTTCCCTGCCATGAGAAGATCGGGTACCAATTAGCCATTTTTCTTTAAGTCTGAGTTCCAGATTGATGACCCTGACTCAAATCCTGGAACCAGTCCAAACTCAGCTGAAAACTGCAGCAGATCTACAAATTAATGAGCATGGCATACATATTTGTTATTTAAATCATTGGGATTTAGAAGTTACTTGTTATGCAACATTATCACAAGTGAAATCAGATTAATACAGGGAGTGAAAAAAAAAAAAAATACAGGAAGATCAGTCCAAAGGTTGTGACTATAGACAGAGAAAGAGGACCAAGACTTGAGCACAGCAATAATAGTAGAGATGAGGACAAACAAGGTGGAGATAAGAAATATTTTAGAATAAAAGTCAATGTTTGATCATTGATAGTGGGGCAATGATGAGGAAGGAAAAGAATTTAAGGATGGCTTTTAAATTTCTGGAATGGAAAATTAGATAAATGATAGAGCCATTCATGCAAATGTGGAATAGAAAACAAATTTATTTATTCCTTCTAGAAAATATTTATTGGGAAATAATTCCTTGCCAGTTTTAGTCTAGACCTGGATAGATGGTCAGTAGGTCAAAAAGTTTGCTACTATTGTGGACTTTACATTCTCTTTGGAGAGATGAGTAAATAGGTAAATAAGTATGAATGCTTTGAAGTACTGTGAAGCAAATAAACATGTAATTTTTAATGTAGTAGCAAATAAGTAGAGAGGGCTCCTTCATACAGGGCAGTCAGTGAAGGACCCTTTTAAAGAGATACCTGGGCTGAGGCCCAGTGGGTGAGAATGAGCTGCCTAAGGCAGTTGCAGTGTTCTCTCAGAAAAAGGAATAGTTATGACAAAAAGTCCTCAAGGCAGGACAGAGCTTGGTATCCATTTCTGAAAAGAAACAGGGTTAAGGGAGTGGGGGAAAAGTATGTTTTGGTCATGGAAACCTTTAATTTGAGATGTCCATAAGATATCCAGGTGGAAATATTGAGTTAGCAGCAGGAGGCATGAGTCTGAAGTCCTTGAAGAGAGGTACAGGTCGGGCTAGGATACAAACTTTGGCTCGCTACCCTGTAAGTGGCTGTTTTAAACATGAGTGACCGAGATTGTCCAGGATAATTTAAAGAGTGAAATGGATGTTGTCCTAAAAACAAATCCTAAAGGTCACAAGTATTTTTAGGTTTTATAGAAGGAAGCACACCCAAAACAGAGACTGAGAAGAAAATCTAGGAACAAAGAGAGGGTGAAACAACAGAAGTTGAGTATATTTATCATAGTTTTTGTTGTTGACATTGTTTTCCTGCAAAATCTTAAAACAAAACCAATTTATTTTTGTGCTCATGGGTCTGCAGCCTGGCTGTACTTCAGTTTATCTAAGCAGTGCCAAGTTGCACCAGGCTGGACTCCAAACCTCTTGGTAGTTTCAGATCTACCCACATATCTTCATTCTGGGGCCCAGGCTGAAGGATTGGCTGCTGCCTCCGGGATGTTTTTATTATGGCAGATCACAAGAATTCAAGGCTCTGAGTAAAGATACACATTGCCTCTTAAGGCTGTGTCTTAGAACTGATAGATTCTCACCCTGCCAAAATTTCATCAGCCAAAGCAAGTCATGTGGTCCTGCCCAACTTCAATGTTGCAGAAAGTATATTTTACCCACTCTAGAGGGAGATTCTGCAAAGTCTCATGATAGGGGGCTCAGATACATCTAATTCAAAGAAGGAAGGAAGAATTAGGAGCAATGATCTTATCTACCATATCAGGGGAAAAGTTTCAGGGAGGGAAATATCAGCAGGGCCAGTTATTACAAAGATATCTAATAATATAATAAGACTGAGCACAATCCATCTTATTAGCCTAAAAACTTATTTCTAGTAATGCAAGTGGGACCTTTTCTTAGAAAATAGCAGGGATAGAAGCTAAGGAATGAAGAGCAGCTCAAGAAATTGAGAGAATAGTAATAAACTACTTGCTTAAGTTTGGGTACTAAAAGAAGAAAAAGCAAAATTAAATAAGAATATTTTGTTGTTATTTATGTATGCTTGTTTTTGGAATATAAGAAATGGGAGCATACTTTTTCATCATCTTTATCACCAATAACCTTTACTGAGGGCTTACTTACTATATAGCATACTCAGTTTTAAGAGCTTTATATGCATTGTTTTATTTAATTCTACAATAAACCAGTATAGATATTATCTTACCCACTTCATAGACGAGATAACTGTGACACAGTTATCACAGAGATTAAGTATATTGCCTAAACCAGGAACCTGGTAAACAGCTATCAAGGCTTGCTACTCACAGTGTGCTCATAGACCACAGTGTCCTCATAGACCAATACCTCAGTGTCACTTGGTAGTTTGTGAGAAATTCAGAATTCAAACCTCTAAAACCTACTAAAGCAGAATTTGTGTTTGCAGCAGGGTATCTTGGGAATTTTACACATTAAAATTTGAGAAACACTTTTTCATAGAATATTTGATGTTTTTGTTTATCTAAAACCTAGCACCCCATTTTCTGGTAATAACAACTATTTTTTCTAGAAACTTGAGACTTTTCTCGAATTCTCCCTCTTCTTTTTAATATCTTCACATTTAAAAAATTACCAAGTACAGCCGCTCTTCATTATTTGTGGATTCCATTTTTGTAAATTTGCCTACACACCAAAATTTATTTGTAACTCCCAAATCAATGCTAGCTTCACTTTCATAGCCATTTGTGAACATGCACAGAGTTGGAAAATTTTGAGTCATCGACATATATGTTCCCAGCTGAAGTGGAACAAAACAATATTCTGCCTTGTTTCAGTTTCTATAATGTAAACAAGTGTCCTTTTTCTGGTCTATTTAGTGCTCTGTTGTTCACATTTTGAGTTTTTTGTTGGTGATTTTGATGTTTAAAATGGCTTCCAACTAAAGCGCTCAAGTGCTGCATGGTGTTCCTAAGTGGAGGACAGTTGTAATGTGCCTTACAGAGAACATACATGTTAGGTAGCTTTCATTTAGGCAAGCGTTCTAGTGCTCTTGGCCATGAGATCAGTGTTAATGAGTCAACAATATACTACATCCAAATTCATTTATCTGTATGTGAGGCCAGACAGCTCCAAAAGTACTAGAGTAACATGTATCATGCATGATAAAACTATGGAAAAGTGGCTGAAGTTTGTGGATTCATGATGTGACAACCAATTTAAAAAAAAAGTAGTAAGCAACATTATTGTGAGGCTGGATGCCAAAGGAATTTATGGTCACAAATCCAAGAGTCAGAGAATGTTAAACCTTTTTTTTTTTTTTTTAATGGGAGTAGGGAGTGTCTTTAATTACTTCAATGTCAATTTTCTTATGACATATTTTGTTTCTGCCATTTCTGGAAAGCAAATATAAGGAAATGAGTTGATTGCAGGTCCAAGAATCTTTTTGTCCAAAGTAACTTTGCAGTCAAGAATCAGGCAGGAAGGACTGAAGCCAATGGACACAAAATTAACAAAATAAAAGAGTTGAACCAGACTTTGACTTGTGAGTCAGAAACAAACTTGTGGTCTTCAGCTATACCAGACAGGATGCTTGGTATTATGCCTACTACCAATTCAGGCTCCTTATCTCCTTGAGTAAAAACACCCTGACCTGGGGACACAAGTGGGGTCACTCTGAACCAATAGAGCCAAGAATCAGACCTAGTCAGTCAATGATATGGGGAAGCAGGGGTAAGGTCATGAGGCCCTCCTGGGGCAAAGAATCAGCCCTAAGATTACTCCATTATTTCCAGATGGTTCTGATCCAAAAACTAATGTCCACATTCAGAGATTAGGAGACTGGTCAAGAAGTTGTGGTCAGGGATCCAGAGTCAATCTACATCCAGGTTTCTGGAGGGTGAGTTTAAACTTAGCACTCTTGAGGGCTCCATTTGTTTCTCTACCTCAGAGTAATTCTCCATCCTCCCAATGTTCTTTAGGACGCAAATGGCTCCAAAATCCACACGTTGGTTTGCTTTCTTCGTTGGGAAGTTTCCTGAAGACTCACATAGCTACTGCTTGGGATTTCCCTACAGAAGGACAAGGCCCAGAGAATCACTGCTTCCTTCCCAGTGTCGATTTTTCTAGGATCCATGTCTTTGTCTGGCCCATTGTTGGCTGATGCCAGCCTGTTCACCATAGCTTTTAAAGCATCAACATGACATTGAAAGTTCATGATGGTGACAAGACAAGTCTTCTGCAACTAAGGCTTAAACTGTTCAGTGGTTTAAGGTAGTGAAAAGACGCATTGTTCCTGGAGTTCTGAACAGAGAGAGGGTTTCACAGATTTTTCCAGCAAATGCAAACTCTGCATGCTGGACACATCCTTGAAGGCTTACATACATCATCCCACTTTACTATTATGACCACCCTAGGGATGAGCATTTTTATCCTTATTATACTCAAAAGGAAACTGAGGCCCAGTGGTAGGCACTTAATCAACATTTTGATCGACTTTCTTATTTTCTTGGAGTGCTGTAGTATTATTATCAACAACAAAGCTAAGGCAAGAGAGTGAGGGAGGAGATCCTTTTGGTTTGTTAAGGAATAATGTCATAAAAATATAAACCCAAAGGTTTGACAGATTCAAGAAATTATCTAACAGATCAGGTAAATATGGTATTATTTCAGTAATTGTGGAGATAACATGAAAGAGGTTTGCCTAAGGTTCAAAGCCAATGATCAAAAGAGGTAAGACTCAGGTTTCTTAATCTTAGCATAGGCTCCTTTTGTAATTTAGGCAAATATTTACATTTGATCTAGAAATGAATCCTATTAGGACATATATATCTTATAGAGTTGATTCTGTGTGTTACCCCAGCCATCCTACCCTAAAATAATTTTAATTGATTGTTTATTTTTTCCTCCTAGGGATCTGTTTGCTATAAAGTAAAATGTTAGTCAGTTAGGCATATGGTGCATTACTTACTTTTCTGTCCTTCTTTCACTTGTTTATACATTTAGTCAACAAATAATTATAGTTTTCCTACTGTGGCCCATACAGTAGGTTGGTTACTTAGGCTACAGAGACAATAAGTCTGGACAAAATTGGGTGAAGGACTAGGTCTTGATGTTGTTCAGGGTCTAGAAGACAAAACACTATATTTTTAATTACACTTGAAACCTTTTTTCATCTAAGAAGGTGGAAGTTTATGGGAGGAATAGTGAAATAGAAATATCAAGATATTTGGAATTAAGTAAACCTGAATTCCAACACAATTTCTCAATAGCTATGTCAACTTGGGAAAATCAATTCTGAGATTCAGTTGAATCCTATCAACATATAATTTCAGGAAAGTTAAAAACATAACTCTCCTAGAAATAAAAACAAGCAAGTTAAAGATTTATACCATTAGTGAGAGAAAGAACAGGATAGTAATACTGGTCAAAAGAAGAATTTGAGGAACAGAGTTATGAACTTTGTCAGGCAAAGCATGCTGAGATAAATTTTCTGAATTAGACACGAAGCTGGGGCGCCTGGGTGGCTCAGTGGGTTAAAGCCTCTGCCTTCGGCTCAGGTCATGATCTCAGGGTCCTGGGATTGAGCCCCGCATCGGGCTCTCTGCTCAGCAGGGAGCCTGCTTCCCTCTCACCCTGCCTGCCTCTCTGCCTGCTTGTGATCTCTCTCTGTCAAATAAATAAATAAAATCTTTTTTAAAAATAAATAAATAAATTAGACACGAAGCAGTTTAATATTTACAGGGCAACAAGACTTTAACCCTTGGGGTCATTTATCTTCTCTTCTGGACAGAAATTATTTACATTTCTACTGGACAATAATCTACAGGTTAACACATATTTTCACAAAAATTGTTCCCTAATCAATAGTGCATAGTAAAAGTATAAAAGTATAGTCCTTGGAGAACTAAATAATTCTTGATTGATCTTATTGGAAAATGCTTCATATGGCTTTAAACATAGACATAGTTATTCTTTGCCTTATTGAGGGGATTCAGGATGTGCCATTGCAAAATAAGTCACTTTGGCATAAATGTTATTTCGAGCTGATGGTAACTGAGAAATAGCAGACAGAGAGAGCACTCTGCCCTCCCTTTATCTTCCTGGAAGTGGGGCCTTCCTTGTACCAGGGAAAAAAAGAGTGACTCTCATGGAGATGGGGAGTTGATGATGAAGTGAGTCTGCGTAATCAGACTTTACTGAAATAACCCTTATATTCCATCAGCTCTGCCATATTTCCTGGTCACTGTCCCACCATTTACCATCCCTAAAGCCCCGACTCCTTTACCTTTTGTCTAGTTACTTCACAATTTATTGCCTTGTGTTAAAATGGTATATGAACCTAAAGTCTAACCACTCTGGGTTTTCTCTTCCTTTCTGTGAAGCTCTCCTGCACATAAAGATATTATCATCAATAACAACAAAGTGCCTTTTTCCTGTTAATCTGTCTTTCGTCAGTTCAGTTCTGAGGTCTCCAGGTACTAAACGTAAGGGAGTAGAGGATAAGGTTTTTTTTTTCCTCTACAGTTCCAAGTTTGGATGATTTTTCTTATATTCCTCTACAAAACCTGGTTGCAGTAAAATCCAAGAAATAATTTGCAAATGAAGGGCAACTCAATACCTGGTGCACAGCAGACGCTCAACACATGATAACTAAGTGTCTGATACTGGGCTTTCTCCATCATCCCCTATCTAACTCCTTTGTGTGATTATGAAGTTCCAAAAGGAAGGTATTGTGAAAACAGCAGCAATGGTAACAAGTCTGGATAATCTAGAGTCCTCTACTTCTCAATGTTTAACAAGAAGCAACATGGAACACCGGCATAACTCCTGAACAGTAAAAGGCCAGGTGGGTTTGAGACAAGTTGCCCCTAATAGAAAATAGTAGAGAAAACTAACCAAACATTGTTGATGTTGTGATGCCTGTTAATGTCATTCTGTTATTGGGTCATAGTCTTGCATTTCCAATTACTCCCCAGGTACTGCAAAAGCAACTCTGTTGGAAAGCCCCCTAAGTACAAACCACTATCTCCAGCTGGTCTTAATATGTAACATGGCACAATTTAACTATTTCTCCTGCACAGTTACTTTTTCCTCTTTATTATAAATAAATTACTCAGCTCACAAAATTATCTAACAGGAAGGCGCAAGTAAGAGTGCATTATTGTTTGCTGGTTGAAGAGATAAGCAGTTAAACATCTAGAGGTGAAGTGGAGGACAATTAACATCCCAGCCCACTCAATTATCATACAATGCCCACTTCTCAGGGAATTAGAGCTATTACAATCTGCTACTATGAATAAATGAGTATTTTAGCTCTCAGAGGGTAATGCAATAGTCTTGAAAATAATCTTTTTATGAGATTGTGGCTTTATCAGTTATAGTTTAGAGTCAGGATAAACACTGATTATGTATCGCATTATAATGACTGCTGGAGGGTGCTTGCATTTGGGTTTTCAATGTTATTAATTTTGCAGTTCTACTCTTCTTGTCTAATATGCTTCATGGAATCAGTCTTGGCTAAGTGACTCCAGCTCACTTTTAATACCATCTTTCTTAGTGAATTTTAGCAGCAAAGAAAATGAAGTTGTAAAAACTGCCCAAAAGGAAATATTTTCTAAAAGACTTGTGGCACGAGGTTTTCCAATCTAAATGGAGTCTTGGACAGCATTGGTCTCTCTGACACTGAACCGTGCCGAAAACACTTAAGAACAGCTTAGACATAGCTTCAGAGTGAAAGAAAAACAAAAGAAAATACCGTGTCTGTGTGTGTGCTCTCAGTCTCATGCAATGTAGAGGAGCATTTTGTTTGTTTTCGGTGTTTAACGAAAATCTTCCCGAGACATTTTGACCCAGTTCTTTGAATCTTCATCAACTGAATTGCTGATTTCCTCTGCAGCTGCCAAGGTTGTAAGGTTTTTTTGTTTTTTTTTTCTTTATTTGACCAGCAGACAAAAGCAAAACTAAATACATGATAGCGTTAGAGAAGACTAACTACAAAAGAAAGCCTTCGAGGGCCCCAAAGAGTGGACCATATGTGAAATCAAATGGGCCAGCCATTGCATCAGCTGTGAACATATTGCACCAACTGGGAATGAAAATAAAACATTCAACTACCAACTGTTATAATCTGTAAATAGTCAAACTAATTCCTGTGGGCTCCAAAAATACATGCAAAGGGTGCTCATCAAGACCCCATTCTCCTGTTCACAGGTACTGTGGCTTACTTGTTTCTTGAAAAATAAGTAGAGCTAGAAAGACTGATACAGAAAAACCCAAAACAAAACAAAAATAAAAACAACAACAAAAAACCCAATCCATGTGGTTTAAAAGACTCCAGGGATTTAGGAAACTGTGTCCAAAGATTACAAATTGAGGATAATGAAACAGTAGTGAATTTCGATGCAACTTGTCAACATACGAATATCCCAAGCCTAAAATTCCCTACAGTCAGAAACTGGCAATGAACCCGAGGAAATGTATAGACTGTACCAAAACTGGAGAATTTAGTTTGCATCTGGCAAGTATTCACCTACCTTCTAGTTGCCTTCAGTTTAATAATGCATGCTAGGAACAGATGGACATAGTGTTCCTAGGTGGACCAGATATTCTCTAGTATCAGTAGCAGTGAAAAACTAGACTTTGAATGTTTAACAGTAAAAAAAACAACGAAGTCCCAAGAAAAAGTAGATGCTATACATGCAATCTAGAGCATTGCTTTAACACATTTGTTTAGTCTCAAAGCATGTGTTTCGCCCAACGAAATTTAAGAAGACTAATCAAATGTTTGAAGAGTATATATCATACATTTGTATTTACTTAAAGCAAATAGTAAATTTAGATCAATTAAAATAACTTGCATGTGGTAGGGATTAGTACTAATTACACTTGCTCTGAAAGCAAGAAAATCCTTTGTACTAGTTAAATACAATCTACTTATTCAGCTCCCTGCACAAAACACAAAGACTTGGCTCTGCCACTTTGTTGCTGTATGACCTTGAGCAAGTTCTCAAATGGCTCAGAGTCTCATTTTCCTCATCTGTAAATAAGGATGATAACATTCACCCTGCATGTTCAGAGGGTTTCTGTGGGAAAGACAACAGATGCCATTTAAGCTGTGAAGCACATTCCCACATGCAGTCATTATGCCTGGCATCACCCTGGCAATATGGACAGAGCTCTCTTTCTTAAGGACTTTTTAGACTAGTGGAAAAAAGGATGCATACATTTACCGTAACACACTGTGCCACATGAGTAACTATACTCATATACAAATGAAGGAATATAGGAAGAGATAGATTTATAATGTTTAATAGGAGCAAGAGCCTGAAGGTGATGAAAGGAAATCTTGGAGAGAGTGACACCTGAGTTGGAATCTTAAAGAAACTAGAAAGAAAAAAGAAACTGAAAAGCATTATATACACATTATATACTGTGATCTCCTAAAATTTTGTGATTGCTAAGGAAGAACAATATATGACTATGTAAAAATAATCATATAATATGATAATGTAAACAGTATAGTAATATGAATATATAAATACAAATTTGTTTATAATATAAATTACAATAATATTAATGAAATACACATTCCAATTAAGATGTAAAAATTGTCAGAATAAGTGAAAATGCAAAACCCAATTGAATAGTGTCTAAAGAAAACACTTAAAATATAGACACAAATAGGTGAAAAGAAAAAGGTATGAAAGAGATACAACATGCAAATAGTAATCATAAAATAGTTAGAATGGCTATATTAGTATCAGATAAAATAGACCTAAACATGAAGAATATTATCAGAGATGATAAATCATTTAAAAATGATAACAAAGTGAGTTTATCAGGAAGACATACAATCATAAATCTAAATACATAAATCAAAACTTGAAAGATATGAAGAGAAAAGGGGACAATACCAATCTTATAATTCAAGAGTCTAACACTCCTCTTGGCAATTAAGTGAACAATTAAACAAAAATTTTAAAAAGGTATAAATGATCTGAAAAACATTAACCAGCCTGATTTAATTGATTTATGGAACACTATAACCCACAACCAGATAATGCAAATTATTTATAATTATATATGGTATGTGTGTTCATTTGGTGTTGATCATGGTGTTCTATGGAGAAAATATATGTATTAGATATATTTCATTCAGGCATGAGTTACAGTGCTTTTGGCAGAGTTCAAAGTTTACGAAGCAGCAATATATATTAAATAATGTATTGATTGGCTGATGAAAATGTTGTGGCCAGAGGTTTATAGGAACCTAACACCTTATTTTTCCTAGGAACAGGGATTAATTCATTGTTTGCATTGACTTTATAGAACATAACTATAACAGATAATAAGAATTGACTGTATATGAATGGACAATAAGCACATGAAAATATGCTCTGCAACATTAATCATCAGGGGAAAACAAATTAAAACTATAATGAAAAATCACTATTAAGACACAATCAAAATGACATAAATTAAAAAGACTGACAACAAAAAATAATGGTGATGTTGTAGACTAACTAGAATTCATACATTTTAGTGGTGATGTACAATGGTATAAAAAGTTCCGGCAGTTTGTTATAAAACTCAACATGTTTATACAAGGACCCAACAATTCCACTCCTGGGTATTAGCCAAGAGACACAAAACTTTGTGTAGCAGTTGTGTTCATAATAGGCAGATAGGAAAAGGAACAGGTGTCTATCAACAGAAGAATGGATAAAGAGACTGTGACATAATTATAGAATGGAATGAAACTCAGCAATTTAAAAGAAAAATTACTCTACATACAACTCATAACATGAGTCTCAAAAATATTATGGTAAATAAAAGAAAACTTACACAAAAATACAAACCATATTATTTCATTTACATGAAATTATAAAAGGAGTTAATCTATGATGGGAAAAATTCAGAAGCACCTCTGGTGCCTGGACTGGGGTTGAGTGTGCAGATGGGCTGGGAACAAGCACTAAGAAATCTTCTGGTGTGATGGTAGTGTTCTTGAGAGGGATTTGGTTCACCCAAGTATATATATTTGTCAAAACACAGTTGCTTTAACTTTTTGAAATACACTATTTGTGTATTTTGTTGTATGTAAATCTTACACCAAAAAAGAAAGTGCTAATACTGACTGCTAATTAATCACATGCATGTTGAAATATTTAGGAGAATATGTACTGATGTCTAAAATTTACTGTAAAATATGTCAGAAAATAAAGTGTATATAGATAGATAGATGGATATTTAAATGAACAGGTATGTGATGAGCAGAAAAATAAATAATGGTAAAATCTAGGTGGTGGGTATACAGATATTCAATGCAAAATTCTTTCACATTTTCTATACACTTGAAATTTTTCATACTAAAATGCTGAAAACAAATAAGAAGGATGACTTATTAACATACACAAATTCATATCTATAAATGAATATTTATCTCTGAAACTATGACCCTGGGGAATCTGCACTTAATCCAATTGTATGTCATTTGCTCAAAAAAAATTAAATATAGTTGTGGCTCCTCATTTAGTATTGCCTTCAGGAAATAGTTTCTAAACCACAGAAGAAAATCAGTGTTCTTATCTTTTAGTCACACCTAATATCCTAATCCCACATGCTTTTATTGAAGAGGATGATCCTCCTTTTTCTATAGACATGGCTATAGCTAAATTTTCAGTATTACCAAAAGCAAATTCAGTTTTGAAAGATACTGTTCTGCCACTGAGAACTTTTTTTAAGTCCTTGTTTTTAAGGGAGCCTCCAAAAGAAAGTCCCCAAAATGTTTTGAACAATTCAGCATCATTCAAAAGACTACAAAACCTTGCGGTATAAGTACTTTAAAGAGCATGATCCTAAATCTCTCTTTCCTCCCTCCCTTTATCCCCTGTTTTCTCTCTCTTTCTATCTTTATTCAATAAATATCTGAGCATTAGTTTAGTGCTGGAAAGAAAATTCTGATATTACTCCAAAAATAGAAGAACTCGGTTGAGTGGAAGAATCAAGCATTTGGAAAAAGATAAATTACAACTCAATAGTGTGGACAAAACACGAGGCTTGCCTATGTGAATTTTGATGTTTGTTTCAAACCTATCACATTATTTTGTATTCATATCTAGTAAATACATGTCAACCCCTCACCTTTAATATATTTAGCTTTCTTTCTTTATTTTTTTTTATTTTTTATTTTTTATTTTTTTAAAGATTTTTATTTATTTGACAGAGAGAAACACAGCGAGAGAGGGAACACAAGCAGAGGGAATGGTAGCAGGAGAAGCAGGCTCCCTGCAGAGCAGAGAGCCCGATGCGGGGCTCGATCCCAGGACCCTGGGAACATGACCTGAGCCGAAGGCAGACGCTTAACGACCGAGCCACCCAGGCACCCCTAGCTTTCTTTATATTTTGGTCCTAATTATTCATATGTCTCAAATATTCTACCAATCAACTACCATCTTATGGATAAATAAGACTTGATAATACTCTCCTCATTCTTATTTTCCTTCTAAAGTAGTGGATGTTTCTTTTATCTTTCCCATAATTGTCACTGAGATTGCCCCAACTCTGCACATTATGCAATTTTTTTATTTCTCTTTTTTATGTCTCACATTTACTTAATGATAAGTCTGAATAATTATTTTCTTCATCACATGACTTACAATTTCCATTATGAATATAGTATCAATTACTACCCATAAAGATAAAACAAAATCACAATAAGAGAGCTAAATGAAATGGAGATAACTAATATGTCTGATAGAGAATTTGAAGTAATTGTTATAAAGATACTCACTGAGCTTGAAGAAAGAGTGGAGGACCACAGTGAGACCCTCAACAAAGAAATGGAAAACATAAAAAAGAATCAGCCAAAGATGAAGAACTTAATAATGAAATTGAAAATACACTAGAAGGAGTAAATAGTAGACTAGAGGAATCAAGAAGAATGGATCAGCGACCTGGAGGACAAAATAATGGAAAGTAGTCAAACTGAAGGAGAAAGAAAATAAATTAAAAATGAAAACAGACTTAAGAAACTCAACATGACCATCAATCATAATAACATTTGCATTATAGGGACCCGAGAAGGAGAAGAGAGAAAAAAGAGGCAGAAAATTTATTTGAAGAAATAATAGCTGAAAACTTCCTGAATCCAGAGAAGGAAATTGAAATCTAAATCCAAGAAGTATAGAGAGCCCCCCAACAAAATCAAATCAGGGAGAGACCAAGGCACATAGTAATTCAGATGGCAAAAAGTAGTGATAAAAAGAGAATTTCTAGGGGCGCCTGGGTGGCTCAGTTGTTAAGCATCTGCCTTCAGCTCAGGTCATGATCCTAGGGTCCTGTGATTGAGCCCTGCATCGGGCTCCCTGCTCCATGGGAAGCCTGCTTCTCCCTCTCCTACTCTCCCTGCTTGTGTTCCCTCTCTCACTGTGTCTCTCTCTGTCAAATAAATAAATAAAGTCTTAAAAAAAAAAAAGGAATTTCTAAAACACCAAGAGAAAAGAAAACATACACACACATACACACACACACACAGAGGAAACCCCATAAGAATATTAGCTTATTTTTCAGCAGAAACTTTGCAGGCCAGAAGAGAAGGGCTTGATATATTCAAAGTGCTGAAAGAAAAAACCTTCAACCAGAAATACTCTATCCAGGAAGACTATCACTCAGAATAGAAGGAGAGGTAAAGAGCTTCTCAGACAAAGAGAAGTTAAGGGAATTCATGACCACTAAATCAACTGTACAAGAAATGTTAAAGGGGACTCTTTGTGGAGTGGAGTGTAAAGGAAAGAACATAAACAGAAAAAAAAAAAAAAAAACACAAGAGCAGTAAAATTAAGTATATCTACAAAAATCAGTCAAAGAATTCACAACAAAATAAAAGGATATAAAGTGGGACACCATATACCTAAAATGTGGAGGGGAGAAGAATAAAAAGTTAGTGCTTTTAGAATGGGTTCCAACTTAAGTGATCATCAACTTAATATAGACTGCTATATGCAGAAGATGTTATGTATAAACCTAATGGTAAGCACAAATCAAAAAAACTGGTACTAGAAGGTAAAATATAAAGAGAAAGGAATCCAAGTATACCACTAAAGGAAGCCAAAAACCACAAATCAAAACTGGTACTAAAATGCAAAAAAATAAAAAGAAATCCAAGTATATCACTAAAGAAAGCCAAAACCATGAGAGAAGAGAGGAACAGAGAAGAAATACAAAAACAACTATAAAACAAGTAACAAAATGGCAGTAAATATGTACCTACAAATAATTACTTTGTATGTAAATGGACTCCAAACAAAAGATATAGGGTGATGGAATGGGTTAAAAAAAACAGGACTACGGTGGCTGGGTTATGGACATTGGGGTGGGGGTATGTGCTATGGTAAGTGCTGTGAAATGTGTAAGCCTGATGATTCACAGACATTGTACCACTGGGGCAAATAATACATTATATGTTAATAAAAGAAAAAAAACAGGACTCACTGTATGCTGTCCACAAGAGACTCATTTCAGACCTAAAGACACATGCAAATTGGAAGTGAATGGGATGGAAAAGCATTTATCATCAAATGACAGTGAAAAAAAAGCATGGGTAGCAATACTTGTTCAAAATAGCAATACTTGGACAAAATAGACTGTAAAACAAAGACAGCAACAACAGACAAAAAAGGACACTATATAAGCATTAAGGGGACAATCCAACAAGAAGATAAAATTATTATAAATATTTATGCACCCAACATGAGAGCACCCAAATACACAAAGCAGCTGATAACAAACATAAAGGAAGTAATCCATAATAATACAATAGTAGGAGACTCAAACACCCCACTTACATCAATGGATAGACCAAACAGAAAATCAACAAGGAAACAATGTCTTTGAATGACACATTAGACAGATGGATCTAACAGATATACTCAGAAGATTTCAACCTAAAGCAGCAGACTGTACATTCTTTTCAAGTGTACATAGGTCATTCTACAGAATAAATCATATGTGAGGCCACAAAAATAGCCTTCAACAAATTCAGAAGGATTATATTCATACCATGCATCTTTTCAAACCACAGTACAACTAGATATTAAATACAAGAAAAAATCTGGAAAGAACACCAAATACACCAAGGAATGGGTCAACCAAAAATCAAAGAGGAAATTTAAAAAATAATGGGGACAAATGAGAATGAAAACACAGCAGTCCAAAATCTTTGGGATACAGCAAAAGCTGTTGTAAGAGGGAAGTTTATAGCAATATAGGCCTAAAAGAACTAGAAAAAAAAGAACAAAGCCCCAGACTAGTAGAAGGAAGGAAATAATAAAGATGAGATCAGGAATGAACAAAATAGAAATTAAAGAAAAAAAAAAATAGAACAGAGCAAAGAAACTCAGAACTAGTCCTTTGAAAAAATCAACAAAATTAACAAACCTTTAGCCAAACTCATCAAAAATAGAGAGAAAAGACTCAAATAATCAGAAAGAGGAAAAATAACAACTAACGCCACAGAAATAAAAAGGATTATAAGAATATTATGAAAAAAATTGTATGCCAATGAATTAGACAACCTGGAAGAAATGGATAAATTCCTAGAAACATATATCTTTTCAACAGTGAATCAGGAAGAAATAGACAATTTGAACAGACTGATTACCAGTAATGAAATTGAATCAGTAATCAAAAAACTCCCAAAATACAAAAGTCCAGGACCAGAGGACTTCACAGGGGAATTCTATCAAACATTTAAAGAAGAATTAATACCTGTTCTATTCCAAAAAATTGAATAGGAAGGTAAGCTTCCAGATTCATCCCATGAGGCCAGCATTACTCTGATATCAAAACCAGATAAAAACACTACAATAAAAAAGAGAACTACAGGCCACTATCTCTAATAAACATAGATGCAAAAATCCTCAACAAAACAAACCAAATTCAACAATACATTAAAAACATCATTCACCATAATCAAGTGGAATTTATTCCCAGGATTCAAGAGTGGTTCAGTATTTAAGAACCATGGGATCATTTCAATAGATGCAGGAAAAGCATTTGGTGAAGTACAACATCCATTCATGATAAAAACTCTCAACAAAGTAGGTTTGGAGGGAACCTGCCTTGACATAATAAAGGCCATACATGAAAAACCCACAGCTAACATCAGACTCAGTGGGAAAAACAGAGAGCCGTCCCCCTAAGATCAGGAAAAAGAAAAGGATATCCACTCTCACCACTTTCGTTCAACATAGTAATGGAAGTCCTAGGCACAGCAATCAGATAAAAAAATAAATAAAAGGCATCCAAATTGATAAGGAAAAAGTAAAACATCCACTATTCGCAGATGATATGATACTATGTAAAGAAAACTAAAGATTCCAATGAAAAGTACTAGAGCTGATAAATGAATTCACTGTTTACAGGATACAAAATATACAGAAATCCATTCCTTTTCTATACATTAATAATGACATAGCAGAAAGAGAAATTAAGAAAACAATCTCATTTACAATTGCACCAAAAATAATAAAATGCCTAGGAATAAACTTAACCAAGGAGGTGAAAGCCTGTACTCCGAAAACTATAAATATTGATGAAAGAAATTGAAGATGAAAAAAAACAAATGATAAGACATCCGTTGCTCGTGGGTTGTTAGAGCTAATATTGTTGAAATGTCCAGACTCCCAAGGCAATCTACAGATTCAATGCAATCCCTATCAAAATACCAGTAGTAGACTTAACAGAACTAGAAGAAACAATAACCGCTGCTTGTAAGCTGATGGGAACGACCCAGTAGAGAAGGAAACACTCATAACAGAAGAGGAAGTATAACTGCTGGAGTGATGGTGATGATCTTGATTAGGCAAATAAGATTGGGATTTGTTGCCTTAGCAGAATGGACTGGCTTTAGCTAGAAGCTTAGAACATTCAAGTAAGAAATGGAGGGAAAGGTAGAGAGATGCTATGTATGTGATGCTGGTTTATGAGTATGGGTAGATGAGATGGTGGGACTCTGTGGAATTTTAATCTCATTGCTTCAATTTTCTCAATGAAATAGGAAGCAAGGTTATTAATGAGATTGAGGATGAAAGGGAATAGGTGTAGGTTAGCCGACAGAGAGACATATGAAATCCAGAGGAATGGAGGAGGGAAATGGGATTACTGGGCAGCACCAAAGACCCATTGGAGGTTCACAGAGTTGAAGTTAAATGGAAACTAGCATCGTGATTATATTTTTCCTGACCCACATTCAATTGCATGGGTGCTAGTATGTAGTCGGTGGAGAACTGGCTTGATTCAGGATTGTGATTCTGCCTAGCAACTACAACATAGGAGGAGAGTACAGGGTTGAAGGTGTTTGTAAGGGAGTGATTGTAATGATTGGCCAGGGGTTTAAGCTTGGTAAGGGTGGGCGAGAGTGGATATATGTAAGTTGAATAATTGCTGGTGTTAGAGAACTTCAAGGATATATGGAAATATGAGGTGGTGTTTAGAGTGTGAGATGTTTGAAATTGTGATTATGATGAATTTGCAAGGTTTGATGATCTCCTGTGATTATGCCTTTGGAAGTGATTGGCTGAGTTACGGTAGGACAAGATCCCTGGAGGAGAGAGCAAGAAGTTGAGAGGGAAGAGGGTTAGGAAGATCATGTACGTGTACATTATGAGCACCTAGGGTTAAGACAGAAGTGGTACTGGAGTGACTGACAGGAGCAAATGGTGAAAAAAATAAAGGCAAGTGAGAGCAACAATGAGGGGTACTGGATAACAAGATTTAAAAGCTGCTGGTTAGTAGAGATAGAAGGGAATGATCTATTGAGTAGGAAGACACTTGACTCACTGGCCTCCAGGCACAGTCTAAGAAGCTTATGGTTGAAAACACAGTTGCTACTACTTGGGAAGGGGAAGGGGAAGAGGAGGCGGTATCCCAGGGGAAAGTCAGGTTTCCCTTAAGGAAGATGAAGAGAACCTAAAGAGAAATTCTGAAGAGGTTTTGCTTTCTGGGATTATCATTTGCATAAATATATAAACAGTATAGTGGACTCTAATATGGCCCCCCATGATCCCTGCCTCCTGGCATTCATGCTGTTGTCTGGTCTCCTTCCCTTGTGTGGGGGTGGGACTTGTGATTTGATTCTGGCCAATAAAGTATGGCAAAGATGACAGGATGTACTTGTTTATGTTATATAAGACTGCAACCAATATCTTACACTGAGTCTCTCCACCTTGCTGGCTTTGAAGAAGCAAACCGCTATATTATAAATTGCCCTATGGAGAGAGCAACATGACAAAGAACAGAGGGGACCTCCAGCTGATGGAGAGCAAGAGACTAAGGCCCTCAGTCTTCCAGCCTGCAGGGACCTGAATGAAGCCAACAAGAGTGCATCGTTTCCTTGTCAGGCCTCATTTTGTGTTCTTTCAGAGGATCCCACTAAGCCATGCCTCCCTCAATTCCTCACTCATAGAAACTGTGAACTGATAAATGTATGTTGTTTTAAGCTGTTAAACAAATCTTCATGCATTTGGAAATTATAAAATATTCTGTTAAACAATTAATGTGTTAATAAGTGGATTTTTAAAAAGAAAATTATAAAAGCAGGCTAAGTTTGGGAAAAAGTTGAAGATAGCCAGAATTCTACCAGTGGCAGGAAGTAGTTCAGTGGAGAACAGAGACTATGTAGGTACAAAAAGGGAAAGAATAAAAGCAAATATGCCTAAATATTAACAATAATTCTCTTTGGGGTGAAGGTATAGGCTATGCTATTTTTTTCTTTGGAGTATTTTGTAATTTTCAAATTTCAAGAAGTGAAAGAAGGAATGAGAGAGTAGGAAGGGAGGGAAGGAAGGAGAAAGGAAAAGAGGAAGGAAGAAAAGAGAGGGAGGAAAGAAAGAAAGAAGATAAAGGAGGGAGGGATGAGTCCTGAGGTTGGTTTGGATAACATATTGAGAAATGTGTTAATTAAGGCAAGACAGAAGGTTAATGTAATAATAAAAATGAGAGTACATAAAGGAAAGAAAGGAGGGAGGGAGGGAAGGAAAGACAAAGGGAGGGAGGGAAGGACAAAGGGAGGAAGGAAAGAAAGAAAGGAGGGAGGAAGGAAGGAAAAAAAGATATAAAAACCTGTACTGACATGGTGGAAAAGAGAATGGAGAGGACTTATTAAATAAGTAGATTCAACAGGATTCTATGGCTATTTGGATAGGAGTGTTAAGAGAGAAAAGAGATTTTTTACTAGATTATTGGTCCGTGTGTTGTTGCCATTAATTCAGCATCTCAAGATGACAGAAAGAGGTAGTATTTTTATGAAGAAGGTAAGAGAACAGTCAAGTAATGTTAAACAGATTGAGTTTGACATACCTGTGGGATTGCCAAGTAGAGCCGTCCAGTAAGACTTTGGAATTAATGTTCTAAAGTTAATAAACAAGCATGAGGTTGATGTTATGAATGTGAGAATTAGCGGAAGTAGGGTAACTGAAACCCTAATTCTGGATGAGATTTTCTAGAAAGTCTGTTTATGTAAGTGGCTCCTAAAATAAATGTGATACATACCTATGGAGAAATATAAATGCAGTTAAATCATGTAAAACCAATATGATATGGTATGATCCAGTATGGCTCTGAATCCATAGTATTTGGGTTCAAATTCCAACTCCAACTGTTATTTGCTTCTGACCTCAGACACAAGTAACCTATTTCTACCTCAGCAGTCTTATCTATAAATGGAAGTGATAGTAGTACCTCATGCATAGCATTCTTAGGATTCAGTGAGTTAATACTGCATATCACTTAGAAATTTGCCTGGCATATAATAAGCACTTAACACATGTTAAATACTATCATTAAACTTAGGGATCACAGACCCCTTTAAGCATCTGAAAGAGGCCATTCACTCTTTTTCCTAAGAAAACTCATTTTAAAATTCAAGAACAATTCAAAAGGCTGATAGATCCCTTGGGGTCCATCCATGAAATGCAAGTTAAATGCTTTTGATGTAGAGTAGGAAGAAAAGAAGGCCAAGAATGGAATCCCTAAGGAAGCCCAATATTAAGGAGTAGGCAGAAAAATTAAGATAATCTTCTTAGATTATGATTTCCATCCCCTTCTTCCACATCTCTCCTGTTGAGTAGGATTACCCACCACCTAATATGGCAAGTTAACTCTGTAGCCTAGTTTTAGGGGCCTTATCAGTATGCCTGTCTTTTCTTATCCCCACATCAGCCAATAAGTATCTTTCCTGTCTCTCCTCTTCTGGGAAGTTCAGTGGTTTGCCAGTCCCCTCACATTTGATTCTGAGCATTTCCAATACCTGTATTTTTCCTCCAGAAGCCAACTCTCCTTGCTCTTTTAAGTCTAAAGCATTCTCCAGAGTCCACCTGTTTCAGAAGTATTTCGTAATTAACCCTATCCCTTCACTGATCATGGACTTAAACCTTCCCAAGTTGTTGGATGACTGTCACTATTTTCTTTATACTCTCTATTGGGATGTATAAAGAGGAATTTTGTCTACTTAAGCATATTTTTAATGTATTCTACAAATAAAGAGGTCATAGAGGAAAAAGAATACCCCAGTAAAATCATCCTGAGTCTTTCCTAATATGAGAAGATAAAAATAAGTCATTATAGAAAGTTTTGTTTTTCCAACTATCTCAGCAAAAGCCCCTTTCTTTTTTATTCTATGTATGTCCTGCAGCCCTGCAGTTGTGGTACTACACTATCAAAGATCTCGTTTATTTCAGGTTTAAGAAAGCCAACTGACCTAGATACTAGGTACTTCCAAAGGAGCTATATCAGAACTCCCTGACACAAAAGACACTTCCATTTTACATTTCATATGAAAAGCAAATTACCATAGTAATTGACCTCGAAGATTGCATAATGAATACAATGGTCAAAATCCAGCATAAGTAACACACGAATTTTTTGCTTCTACAGTGCCCCTTTTGAAACAAGCCTTTCTTTAAAATGGTTACTTAAAAAAAACCCAGTGTACACACTGAAAATACTTTGCACATAGCATTTTGGAATTCATCCTCTATACTCTGTGTTTGGTCATGGTAGAGCAGATACTATATTCACACAAATAGAGAAAATTATCTGAACTAATAGAGGGGAACAGAGGTGAGGATATTTGTAAAAGATGAACCTCTTTCTCTATGTTTAGAATATGTACACTCACATATAACTACACTTTTCCTATAAGGTGGTGGAAGAGTTACCTATGGAGTTCACTGTTAACTCAGATGCCTGGAGCGTTAATGTTCAGAGAGGACTTTTAATTAAGCAGAGTAGGTATTTATGTCAACAGGAAATGAAAAGCAAAACTTGCCAAAGAAAGTTAAGAGCTTTCACGTGTTTCCCAGTGCAGACTGTTCATTTCTCAACCAAGTCAGTAGGATGTTTGTGTCCTTTTGGGGATGACGAAGGAAATCACCATGGCCAATGAACACATGTCATCCAAGAAGGATCAGATATTCAGATTTTTTGGTATTTTCAGCTAGTTTTAAAAACAAGCAAAAGGAAGTTAACCTCAATTTAGACTTTTCTTTGCCTTCTTCCATAAATCAGCTCAGTTACAAAGCTGCTTGTTTTTTTAATTCCAGTGTTTGTTCTAGGGCCTTAATATTATTCCACTTTTTAATCGGTGATGCTGGTGGTCTTTTCCTCCTCTTCTTCCTACTAAATATTACATACAATAAGGGAAGGCAGAGCTTTTTGTTGAGTTTTTCCGTGCCCTACTTCTACAGCTGCTACCGCATCCCCTGCTGCACTAAATCGACACTTCTGGAAGTGGCAGCTTCAGAGTGACTGACGAGAGGCATTGCTTGCCCAAGTGTCAATTTAGTGCAGCAGGGGATGAAGTAGCAGCTGCAGCAGGAGAGAGACCTTATTTCATACTTAGAAAACAATTGCAAAAAATGCCAGAGGGAGGGGAACCTGGTTGGAGAATAGAATGGATGAAAGTTAAAAGAAAAAAAAGAAGAGGAAGGAAAAGGAAACAATGGGCAAGGGGAGAGAAAATAGATAAATAAATAGCAGAAAAAGTGAAAAGAATTGCAAAGAAGAACAAATAAAAGGTATTTTGTCCTCGAGTTATGTGTTTCATTTCTCTAAATTTGGAAATATCTTTTGCATAATAAACATACATCATATACAATATGAAACTACTATCTGTTTATACCTTCCGAAAGGAAAACAAATAACCAAATAATTAAACCAGCAAAATCTATGCTGTTTACTACCAAATTGGTTGAGTGCTTGATAAGGACTAATTCTGTGTTGTGTCTCAGAGAATATGAAAAAAAAGGCAAAGAAAGGGCTCTGAGATTTTTAACTTGTAAACCAATGTGCATTATCAACACAGAAAAAAAAGGAAAAATTAATTAAGAGTTGAAAATAAGAGAATTGGCTATAAATAAGCTTCATTAAGATAGTATCAGTTCTTCCATTTTCTTCTTGATTTTAATATCCTATGAACATTTCTAGTCATATTCACATACAGCGACATGTCTGGGACAGATATTTCACAGACATTACACTCTTGGTAGTGACTGCTAATGTTTCTAGACACGAAAGCACATCTTTCTAAAAACTCATTAAGAGAGCATCACAAGTTGCTAGACACACACACACACACACACACACACACACACGAGCATATGTATATACATGTGTTCATAAACATATACTAATCCATGAGTTACTTCTAATCTGGATGCTCTGGTTTCTCTACTATATCATAGTTATAACCAACCTCTTACCTCCTCAAAAAAAGAATAAATATTAGAAAATGCTTTCTGCAGTTTATTCATTTATCTTAAAGAATTAGACATAGAAAAACTCAAGTCAGTTTAAAACCTATAATTATGACTTTTTGACTGAATCAGCCTGGTTCACACATAAGCTGTAGATGATTCGAATGTAGTTGTGACTAGAGTGAATTAATTAGATCAGTGTTTCTAAAATGTATTCCACAAAGATACTATTTCAGTGCCAAACCACTTAGAGAAATTCTCGGTACTCTATAATACATATGTTGGTGGCCAGAACACAAAGGAAAATATCTGCAAACCTTTGCATTATAAAAGGTAGTAACAAATGAAGACTAAATGCAAGTTATCTTCATGTATAAAGACAAGAGAAAAATATTCTTAGATATGGAGAAATTATCATTTCTGTGCTCTGTCTGGAAAAAAAAAAAGAAAAATTCCTTGAAAACATGCTCTAGCCAACCAAGACAATAATCAAAGTATATAAATGAAAAAAAGAAAAATCATACTATGATAATGATCACTAATTTTGTAGCCATTTAAATATAGTTAAACCTGAAAAATATCTTCAGTATTTTATCAAAGAATGCTAAAGTCTAAGTTATATTGAAGAACATACAAAATTAATAATAAAAATAATAAATCTTAGACTATATGTATTTTAATAAGCTAATGGGTCAAATATGTAAGTTACATATGTAAATAGTGGATCAAGTATGGGTGGGGAGAATCAAGAGACTAAAAGATATGACTTTAGGGGCACCTGTGTGGCTCAATTGGTTAAGCATTGAACTCTTGATTTCAGCTCAGGTGAATGAGATTGAGCCCTGCGTCAGGTTGCTCAGTGGCCCAGTGGGGAGACTGCTTAAGTTTCCTTCCCTCTCCCTCTGCCCCTCCTCACTGGTCACACATGTTCCCTCACTCTCTCTCTCTCTCTAAAATAAATAAATCTGTTGGCCATCTGGATATCTTCTTTGGAGAAATGTCTGTTCATGTCTTCTGCCCATTTTTTAATTGGATTATTTATTTTTGGAGGGGTGGAGTTTTTAAGTTCTTTATATATTTTGAATACTAACCTTTTATCAACTATGTCATTTGTGACTATCTTTTCTTCCATTGCCTTTTATAAACTAAAATGTTTTTAAAAATGAAATGAGAACATAAAAAATTAAAAACAAAATAAATAACTTAGGAAAAAAATAAATCAATTACTTAGGTAAAAGTAAACACACATTGCAGGAGATTTTGAAAAACAGGAAATGGTAAGGAAACATCTTTCTAGATAACATTAAACTAAGTATCAAAAATAGAATTAAATGAGTAAAAGCAATAAATATAAATTAAACAACTATATAAAAAGTAGTCTCCCTGGTTAAGTCAAAGTCCAAATTTTACTCTGTCCTGTAAAAGTAACACATAAAACAGAAATGTTAAAGAAAAATATAGGAAAACATATATCAAACAAACAGAAATCAATGAAAGAGAACAAAATGAAAGAGGAGGAGGAAATGAGATGGGGAAAGAAAAATAATGCTATAAGTACAATAGAAGGTGAAGAATTTAGGAATTGAAAGCAAAATACCATTAAATAGGATTAAAAGGGTTAGTTCTGTGTCAGAATCCCTCACCATTGTATATCATAAGACACAATTTGAAACTAGAATTTGTTGGCAAAACTCTAGACAAAAAATATGGGTCTCCAACCCACACTACATTTGTATTTATGCAACTAAGGTTAATTATAGCGGAGTGTGTGGAAACAGCCACATGATCACATAATTTACTTTGTTGCTCCTTTGCTTGGTGTCATTTTGAGTAGCACTGTACTCAACTAACCCTCATACAGCAAAGTTTCATCTATTCCAGAAAACCCCATTATCACCTTTATTCACAGAAAATTGTACCTATAGTCTACCACTTTGTCCCATCTGTTCATCTCAGTTTTCTAGTATGATAAAAGATAACAACATATGTTGAATGCCTACTGTGTGTCAGTTGCTGAAGAATTTTGTATGTATTCTCGCTAGAATTCAAGGAGTTGTGTTCTTATTTTCTCTTCTGTTAGATATGACAATACTATCGCACAACAAATAAATTTTCCAAGACTCACAGCTAATTAATTAGTGGAGAAGCAGTCTTTGAATCCAGATAATCTTAAGCCTACATCCTTATCCCTATACTATATCCCTCCCTACACTGACTTAGGTTTCTGTCTGCAACAGGATATTCAGTTTAACAGAAGTAAGTATTACACATTGATTAGAAGATGGCAGAACACATGCAGAATTTTATGGTAAACATCTCAATATTTTAGGGAGGGATACTTCTCCAGAGATATTCTGTGTATACAAGTTGTAACTACTCTTTTGCATCTTTATTTTTAATAAAAAATATTTTTTAGAGATTGCCTTATGTTAGTATATGAAAAAATATTTCATTCTCTTGAATGGTAGGATATTAATAAGTATCATTACTATCTGCTACTATGAAAATATAGTTTGTCATTACTTATATGTTACTTCTACTTATATACTGTAATTACTATATATTGCTTATATAATATAAACTATATTACTTATAGTTTGTCAATACTTTGCCATTACAAATAATTGGATAATTTCACATGAATAATTATGCAATGATTTAAGGACACCTTCTATATAAAATCAAGAGTTAGATGATGCAATAGAAACAAAATTAATTTTGTGGTAGAAAGGAAAAAGTTAAAGTATCTGAAAATAAACACAACCAAAAATATATAAAAACTAGCTATGGAGTTCCTAGATAAAATGATATATACATTATGGGGTGCCTGGCTGGCTCAGTCTGTTAAGAGTCCAACC
This sequence comes from Procyon lotor, assembly GCA_028646535.1. NCBI lineage: Eukaryota > Metazoa > Chordata > Mammalia > Carnivora > Procyonidae > Procyon > Procyon lotor. The sequence continues at coordinate 70,059,033 of CM053606.1, read as the reverse complement.
CTGATCTCTGGACTCAATCTTATGGTTGTGAGTTCAAGCCCCATGTTGGGACCCACACCAGGTAGGGCAGCCTCCTTAAAAAAAAATGGTATGTACATTTAAATTTTGATAAGTATTCCCAACATGCTTTTCGTACAGCTTGAAATATCTTTCACTCTCTCCTATATTTAGAGTTTGCGTGTTTTCCTGTTCTGTGGTTAACATATATATAACATATAGCCACTCTATGGCTAATATAAACTTTGGTTCTTTGCCAATCTAAGTGACAAAATATATCTCTTAATTTTGGCTTGCATTACTCCTAATATAAGTAAGCTTGATCGTCTTGGAGATTAAGAACTTGCTTCCTCAGTTCTTCGAAAAAACGGTCTGAATCATTTGCCCACATTTTGTTGCATTCTTCCCCTTATCCCTACTTACCTACGGGCACTATTTATGTATCAAGTTAATTATGTCTTTTTCTGAAATGAGTTGCATATTTTTTTACACTGGCCATTTATCTTTTGATTTAGTTTTTGATGGTGTTTACAATCAAGATATTTTTATGTAATGGACTTTATCAATCTTTAATGGTATGACTTAAGGTCATGGTGTAGTTCTTAGAAGAGCTTTCCTTACTATGAGATTAAAAAAAAAAAATTTCCTATGGTTGCTTCTAAGAATTTAGGTTTTCAGTATTTTTTTCCATTTATATATTTGATATATCTAAAATTTCTTCTAGTAAAATAATGTAGATTGTAATGCAACTGTATTTTTTCCCAAATAGCTAGCCAGTTGGTCCAACACCATTTTTTAAATGATTTCATCTTTCCTCTGCTGATTTGAAATGCCATCATTGTCAAACTATTTCGGTGTGATCTGAACTTTCAGTACTTCTTCTTGGAAGCCTCTGAATATGTTTTAATTAATATAGGTTTATAATATATTTGAATACTTCATAATGCTCATCCTTTCCCATTATTCTTTATTTCTCTAAATTTTATAGATTTTTTTAAATTTATGAACTTTATATGTGTCTATTTTTTTTAAATTCTGCTGATATTTTTACTAGGATAGTGCTAAATTTATAAATTAGCTTAAATACAGTTGACATTGTTATGGTTTTGAATTCTCCTTTCTGAAACAAGTTTGTTCTTTTGTGTCACTTTTTGCAGCTCTATAGTTTCTTCATATAGGTTGTACATTTCTGGTTAAATTTATACAGAAATGTTTATGTTTTTCCATTGCTAAGATTCATTTTTCCCATCGTATCTTTTAACTGGTTGTTGTTGGTACATATGGAGGCTGCTAATTATTGTTTATTCAGTTTGTACCCAAGCATTTACCAAATTCTTTTTTTGTAATAATTTTTGTTGAAACTTTGAGTCTTCAAAGTAAATCAAATTATTTCCCTCTTCTTTACAATTTGTACATACATTATTTTTTCTCTTGCACTTGACAATTTTTTAAATATTCCCTAATTTAATTCTTTCCGCTATTTCGGGGAAATTAAAACTACATTTGAAATAAATAGACTAATAAGTATAATGTAGACAATTCCATATTCCAAGACAAATTTATAGCCTAAAATTATCTTATTACTAAATAAAAACTATGAAAATTAATTTTCTGGTTTTCCCTCAGATTGAGAACTCTGGAAAGTAAGGACTCTGTCTTGCTTTATGTCAGAAGTCAATAATGGCAATTTTAAAATATTTGTTGAATGTAATGAAAACTTGATTATCTTCTGAATAGCAGTTTCAATATAGCTTAAGAAAATCATAATTGCCACAAATAGTACAACCCACAAAATGGGAGAAAATATCTGCAAATCATGTATCTCATAAAGGATTGATATTCAGAATATCTAAGCACACAACTCAATAAGAAGACACATAACCCAATTTAAAAATAGACAAAGGATACTGAGTTTTCCCAATACCATTGTTGAAGAGACTGGCCTTTCCCTATGTGTATTCTTGGCACCCATGTTGAAAATTAGTTGCTCACATATATATGGGTTAATGTCTGGGCTATTTTGTATCACTGGTCTATATCTTGGTCTTAGTGACAGTACCATATTATTTTAATTACTGTACATTTGTAACATGTATATATTTTTTTAAAGATTTTATTTATTTGATAGAGAGATCACAAGTAGGCAGAGAGGCAGGCAGAGAGAGAGAGGGAAGCAGGCTCCCTGATGAGCAGAGAACCCTATGCAGGGCTCGATCCCAGAACCCTGAGATCATGACCTGAGCCAAAGGCAGAGGCTTTAACCCACTGAGCCATCCAGGCTCCCCACATTTGTAATATATTTTGAAATCAGGAAGTATGATTCTTCTAGCTTTATTCTTCTTTCTCAAGATCACATTGGCTATTCAGGTCTTTTATGGTTCCATACTAATTTTAGGTTTGTTTTTTCTATGTCTCTAAAAAACACCATTAGGATTTTCCTGTGGAGAGTATTGAATCTATAGTTCTGTTTGGGTAGTATGGGCATTCATGAACACGGGATGTCATTCCATTTATTTGTGTCTTCTTTAATGTCTTTTATTAAATGTTTTGTAGTCTTTAGTGTACAATCTTTGACCTCCTTGATTAGGATTGTTTCTAAGTATTTTATATTTTTGGACACAGGATAAGTAAAATTGTTTTGTTTTTTATTTTAATTTCCTTTTCACATAGTTTGTTCTTAGCGTATAGAAACATAACTGATTTTCATTAAGCTGATTTTATTTCCTGAAACTTTACTGAATTGGTTTGTTGTTTCTAACAAGTCTCTTATGTAGAGTCATTAGGGTTTTCTGCATATAAGAAACCATTTTATCTGTAGATAATTTTACTTTTTCCTTTCCGACTTCGATGTCTTTTATTTCTTTTTCTTGCCCATTTGCTCTAGCTGAAACTTACTGTTGAATAGATATGGTGAGAGTTGAGAGAACTGGATAGTCACAAGCAAAAGAATGAAATTGGATTCTTCTCTTATACCATACACTAAAATCAGGCCAAAATGGATTAAAAACTTAAACATAAGACCTGTAATTATAAATTGCTAGACGAAAACACAGGAGAAAAGCTTCTGACATTGGTCTTGGCAAAGATTTCTTAGGTATAACATCAAAAGCATAAGCAACAAAAGCAAAAATAGACAAATAGGACTATATCAAGTTAAAAAGCTTTTGCACAGCAAAGGAAACATCAAAATAGTGAAAAGGCAAACTATGGAATGGGAGAAAATGTTTGCAAAACATCTATTTGAATAAAGGTTAATATCCAAAATATATGAGAAACTTTTACAACCCAATAGGAAAAAAAAACAACCAAATTATCAATTTAAAAATAGGCAAAAGACCCGAGTAGGCATTTTTCCAAAGGAAACATACCTCCAGGCATATGAAAAAGTGCTCAGCATTATTTATCATTAGGTAATACAAACGAAGAAATGCAAACCAAAACTACAATGAGATATCACTTTTAACTTGTCAGGATGGCTTGTGTGTGTGTGTGTGTGTGTATGTACATATATATATGTATACATATATATATATGTACATACACACACACACACACACACACACACACATAAATTGTGTGTGTATGTATGCGTGTAAAAAGATCAGCTTTGGTGAGAATAAGGAGAAATTGAAACCCTTAAACACTGTTGGTGAGAATGTAAAATTGCACAGCCACTATGGAAAACAGTATGTTTGTTGTTGAAAAAATTAAAAATGGGACTACCATATGATCAAGGAATTCCATTCTTTGGATGTATAACCAAAAGTACTGAAATCAGGATTTTAAAGAAATATCTGCACTTCTCTGTTCATTGCATCATTATTCACAATAGCCAAGATATAAAAACACCCTAAATTCCCATCAGTAGGTGAAAAGATAAAGTGTGATATGTACATACAATGAAATATTATTCAGCCTTAAAAAAAAAAAATCCTACCATTTATGGCAACATGGATGAATCTGAAGGGCATTGTGCTAAGTAAAATAAACCAGTCTCAGCAGGCCAGATACTATATGATTCCACTTTTATGAGGTATCTAAAATATTCAGACTTATAGGAGCAAAGAATAAGATGTGATTACCAAGGGCTGGGGACAAGAGAAATGGGGAGCTATTGTTCAATGGATATAAATTTTCTGTTATGTAAGATGAATGCATTTTAGAGGTGCGGTACAACATAGAGCCTACAGTTAACAACACAGTATTGTGCACTTACAAAAATGTGTTAAGGGGGTAGATCTCAGGTTTTTATCACACACACACACACACACACACACACACACACACACACAAAGGGGAGATACAGGAAACTTTCAAAGTTGACAGGTTTTTTTTAATATTCATTGATCATGATGATAGTATCACAGATGTATGCATATATCCAGACTCATCAAATTGTCTACATTAAACATGTACAGCTTTTTTGTATTATCAATTATACCTCAACAAAGCCTTTTTAAAAAAAAATGGGCAAAGGATTTGGATAGATATTTTCCAAAAACAGATATACAAATGGCCGATAAGCACAAGAAAAATGCTCAATACCATTAGCCACTAAAAAAATGCCAAATCAGAATGACATAAGATCCCACTTTACCCCTACTAGAATAGCTAAAACCAAAAAGATAATAAGTATTGAGGAGGATATAGAGAGATTAGAATCCTCATATGCTGCTGGTGAGAATGTAAAATTGCACAACTATTGTGGAAAACAAGTCGGCAGCTCCTCAAATGTGAAAACGTAGAGCTCCCACATGACCTAGCATTTCCATTCCTAGGAGAAATGAAAATATATACACTTACACAAGAATGTGTATGAATGTTCATAACAGCATTATTTATAAAAGCCCTAAATTGACAACAAAACAAATATTTATCAACTGATAAGTGCATAAATAAAATGTGATATATCCATAAAAGGAATATAAACCCTAACAACTATTAAAAAAATGAAGCACTGATACACAGATGAACCATGAAAGCACTGTTAAGTGAAAGAAACCAGTTACAAAAGACCACATAATCTTTTATTCCATTTATATGAAATGTCAAGAATAGGCATATCTATGGAGATAGAGAATAGATAAATGGTTGACTGTGGCTTGGGGGAT
>CM053606.1:70009393-70053425 GCA_028646535.1 Procyon lotor | reverse complement strand
AGAAACAAAATCTGACCATTTACAATGACGTGGATGGAACTGGAGGGTATTATGCTAAGCGAAATAAGTCAGTCAGAGAAAGACAATTATCACATGATCTCTCTGATATGAAGAATTTGAGAGGCAAGGAGGGAGTTTGGGGGGGGTGAGGGAGAGAAATGAAACAGGAAGGGATGGGGAGGGAGACAAACCATAAGAGTCTCCTAGACTCACAAAACGAACTGAGCGTGGCTGGGAGGTGGGGGGTGGGGTAGGGATAGGGTGGCTGGGTTGTGGACATTGGGGAGGGTATGTGCTGTTAAGTGCTGTGAAATGTGTAAGCCTGATGATTCACAGACATGTACCCTGGGGCAAATAATACATTATATGTTAATAAAAATTAATTAAAAAAAAATACTCGATGAGAAGTGGTTTTTTTAATTTAGAAAAAGGCGTCAATAAATTCAAATTATACATGGGTTAAATATTAATTAATTTATTTAAAAATCATTTAGTAAACAGTCACTTACCCACTATATGCTAAACAGTGAACTTAGGAGGGAAAAAAGGAAAAAGGTGATAAAATGTGGCATTTCCTGTAAGGTGGATGACAAACAAAATATGAGTTAGAAAGTGGAAAAGGCCATATGAGTGGTTAGTGTCCTAGCGGTTAGGGATCAGCTTGGCCAGAGAAGGTCAGGGATGAAGAGATCGATTTTGAGCTGGAACTTACTATATGGCTATGGCTTAGATGGTGTAGTGAGAGGAGAGAGGGTGGAGGCATACAAAATAAGTTAACTTCTACTGCTTTACTTATATTTTGCAACATTAAAGACAAATAAATTGGCCTATGAAAGATTTGCTATGATAAGCTTTCCCATTACGTGGGATAAATGTGCATTTGCAAAGCTGTCACAAAATTCTATCTCCTGTTCTAATTCCAGTAAACTCACTGCAACACTTTTTGTATAGGTTGTAACTTAGAAAAAAGATGATCCAGATACCAAAAGAAAGGAAATCAATAAACGGTAGAGTGAAGTGAAATTTAAGATCCAAAGAGAGAAAATAGAATTTTTGAGAGGGTAATATTCAGACTAGATACTGTCTTAATATAATATCTCTGCTCAGTAATGTTTTTGCACAGTTTCTCTGGTCTTGTAAAAGGCTAGAATTGGTTTGGTAATATTCAGTCTTAAGGTTTTCCTGACAGATCAAGATAATAAATTGTTTCCTTGGTTAATAATAAATTTTCAATAATAAATTGCTTGGTAGACATTACTTTACTTCTCAAAGCCTTAAATAATGGCCACATTTCATGCAGAAGAAACCTTTATTTGGGACAGTTCAAAAGCTTATTCCATTGGTAAGCCCAACATGGAAAAGTAATGTCATGTATATTGCCTTTTTTGAAGCAACCTGCAGCATTGCTTCTCAGGCTCTCAATTGCCCAGTGGGGCAGAGATGGGGTGAAAGTCAGCATCTCTGTCTTAGAGACTCATTCGTGCTAATTGACTTCCTTCATATCACACAATTTGTTATAGATCCACTCTTAGAATTCTGTCTTCTACCTTAAAGTCCGGTGGGTTTTCTTTCAGACACTGCTGACTGTGGTTTGAACGTTTATATATAGAAAAGCCATAAGGAAAAAATTCACAGAGCATTGAACTATTTATCCCTGACTACTGTCATCTAAGTACTTGGGCCCCACTTGCCTCCCCTGCTGCCTGTCCTCCTCTTATCTGGGTTTAAGATTTCCCCTTTGAAACTTAAAATCGCTATACTGTACTCTGGAAATGAAACTTTGCTTCTTCATGCTCTCTTTCTCTATGTATTAAGGGAACTAATACCTTCTGGAAAGAGCTGTGCTTACATCAAAGGCAAGCTGAGCCCTTCTTTGTCAGTGCACCTCGCCATCACATCATTATGAGTTTCTGTCTGTACAAGAGAGAAGAAAGACACTATCCTCCTAAATTCTCTACATTAAAAAAAAAAAAGCAAACAAACAGAAACCCTAAAGTATTAAAGCCCATTGCCTTGCAAAAACATAGTGCCATAAACTTATTAAACATTGTATTAACCTGGAATTCCACAATATGCGCACATTGCTGACCTCTATAAGAGGTGAATTTGATCAATAAATTCCTGAAAAAAATAAAATACCCTTCGTAAGGCATGATCCTAGAATGACGAGCCCAGAAAGCCTATAATTGGTGTATTATTTCCTTTTACTTATGATGAATATTATTATTGAAGTTTCTGATATAGATAGATACATAGATACGTAGATACGTAGATACATAGATACATAGATAGATATGGCAGCATCTTACAAAACTAAACTTACTCTTACCATATGACCCAACATAACAAAATAGGGAGGAGATGTTCATGAAAATTACAGTCCTCGTTTCTATAAATGGTCACATATTTATAGCTGGTATTTATAACTACCTTCTTCTTTCACTTGTTCTATATTCCCTTGGCCTTCAGCAAGCACATCAACTGGTTGTGGCTGATAAAGACCCAATGGAATGATCCAAAACTTCATGTCTGAACTGTCTGGGCCATTAGTAGCTCTTCTTGAATTGAGTTCTTGTAGTTTTCCAATGACCATAATCACAGAGCATAGTAATGCTAAGACACACTCCAAGGGATCTCCTGTATCATACACTGTCTTAAACAACAGGGATTTAGTTTTCATTGTTCTAGACGCTGGGAAATCCAAGATCAGGGTAAAATCACAGTCATGGTCAATTCCTGGTAAGAACCTTTTTCCTGGCTTACCAACAGCTGCTTTCTCACCTTGTCCCCACATGGAACAGAGAAAGAATATAAGCAACCTCCTCGCTGTCTCTTCTTATAAGGGCACCAATCTTACCCTAAGGGCCCCACCTTCATAACTTCATGTAAATAAAGCTAAATGCCTCCCAAAAGCCCCATCTTCATGTATCATCACAATGGGGCTTTAGGATATGAACTTTGGGGGGAAACAATTCAGTCCATAGCTCCAATATTCAAAATGAAAAGGAGTCATCACCACAGAAACTACAACCATTTAAAGAATAATAAGGGGATATTATGAAAAACTTTATGTTAATGTTAATATATCAGGGATTTCAGATGACCTGCACAAATTTCTTTAGGATACAAACTGCCAAATTTGATTCATGAAAAAATAGAAAGCCCAAGTAATGCTATATTTATTAAATACATTGAATTTATAGTTAAAAATCTTTACATTAAAGAAACTCTAGGCCCAGTGACTTTACTAGTGAATTCTATCATTTAATCCTATACAAACTCTTTTAGAAAATAGAAAAAGGGGAATACTTGTTTATTTTATTAGGTCAGTATATCAGGTATCTATTGCTGCATAACAAGTTTCCCTAAAACATAATGGCTAGAAAAATTATTGATCATTTCACAGTTTCTGTGGGTCAGAAATTCAAGGGAAGTATAGCTGGCTATTTCTGGCTTATAGGATCTCTTGTAAGATTGCAAGGAAGATGTTAGCCAGGGATGCAGGCATTTCAGGGCTCAACAAATAGAAGATTTTTTTTTTTTAGATTTTTACTTATTTATTTGACAGAGAAAGAGATCACAAGTAGGCAGAGAGGCAGGCAGAGAAAGAGGGGGAAGCAGGCTCCCCGCCGAGCAGAGAGCCCGATGCGGGGCTCGATCCCAGGACCCTGAGGTCATGACCTGAGCCGAAGGCAGAGGCTTTAACCCACTGAGCCACCCAGGCGCCCCAACAAATAGAAGATTTTTGACAAGAGCCTAAGGTAATTCTATGAGGAAAAGAAAGTCTTTTTAACATATGGTGCTGTATCAGTTGAATATCCATATGGGAAAAAATGAACTGATAATTTCTGAACCTTACGAGCCTTAATTTTTACCTCATACCATTCACAAAAAAGAACTTCAAAATGAACCACTGACCTAAAGGTCAAAGATAAACTGTGATACTTATTAAAAACTAAAAGAAAACATAGGAGAAATTATTTACAATCATAGTAAAAAAATAATTTCCTTCATAAGATAGTTTAAAAGTATGAACTGTAAAAGAAAAAAGTTTAAAATGGAATCCCGAATTTAAAATTTCTGCTCTTTGAAAGACTGCATTAAAGAAATAAAAAGACAGGGGCCAGCCAAGGAGAAAATACTTGCAATTACATATAACAAAGATCTTGGCTCTAATTATACAGTTCTTACAACTTACTAACCTGAGTATTTCCACTTAAAAATGAACAGGAGATCTGAACAAACACTGCAAAAAATAAGACATGTGAAAAGTTAGTAAAAATAGGAAAAGATGGTCAGCATCATTAACCATTAGGTCAACTCAAATTAAAACTGCAAGATACCACAGTACAACTACACACACACAAAATGACTAGAATTAGAACAATGATTATACTATTGTTAGTTAAGGATGTGGAACAACTGGAAATCTCATACCTCATTGGTAGAAACATACATAGCACAACTACTTTGGAAAACACTTTAGCAGTTTCTTAACGCATTCAATAAACACTTAAGATATGACCCTGTAATTTTCTTAAGTATATACCTAAGATAAATTAAAATATTTGTACACACAAAGACTTCTACAAGAATGTTCATGTGAGGTGTTGGGGGAAAATTTTCACTGTGGGACCAGTCACCCTTCTTCAGGATCATCTATCAGTACCCTGGGCTTAGAACATTCTTCTACATGGAAGCCATGTGCAAGGTACTGCTTGGCCTCATATTCTTCTTTATCAGGAGAAATTTTTCTCCATTCTGGGTATGCTGTGAACTTCCATGCACTGTTAAAGCATGTGCATCACACAGCTCCCGCCCATTCCCACCAGAATATCTGTCACCTGCAGGAGGAAACCAGGTCTTTGCCTGCATCAGCTATGAGAAAGGACTTGCTGGCCATGGGAGACAAGTGTACCCTACAGATGCTCATCTCACTGTGTCTCTTCTTTCTGTGAATCCGTCTTGTTACAGTCAGTGCCTAGTGTGTGAGTCTTTCTTGGTGACTCCAAACCCATAGAAGATGCACTGGGTCAAGTGTGTGGGCTCCTACTTATGGTGGTGGGCAGTGGTATGCTCTCTCATCTACATAGTGAGAATTTGCCCTTGGGAGAGGTAGATAGATCTTCCTGCTCAACAGGTTTTAGCCCAAACTGGAAACAATCCAACTTTCTTTTCTTTGAAAAGAAAAATACATTTTCGTTTATCTATAAAATGGAGTCTCACTCACCATGAAAAGAATAAACTGCTAATACATTCAAAAACCATGAACGGATCTCAAAAACATGCTGAGCAAAATGAGCGAGACACAAAAGAGTGCTGGTATAATGATTTTCATTTATATAAAATACTAAGAAAGGCAAATCTAATATACAGTGACAGCGGATCAGTGGTTTCCTGGGTTTGGGTTGGGGTGGGGGTGAAGACTGACTAAGCAGGGGCACAAAGGAATCTTTTGGGGTGATGGAAATGATTTGTATCATGATTGTGTTTGTGGTTAACTAGGTGTGTGCTTTTGTTGAGCTGCATACTTAAAATATGTGCATTTTATTCTTTATAAATTATACCTCAATAAACTTGATTCCAGAATTTAAATAAATATAGACTAAATATTGTAATGAAAAACCAAAGATTGTCAGATTAAATTTTAAATATCCATTTTATGCCACTTAAAAATGACATTTCCCAAACCAAAAGATTCAGAAACATGTAAAGGAATAATCAGAATAAGACATAACAGACAAGCGTTAACAAAATAAAGCTGTTCTAAACAATGAATTAAAGCTATAAATACTGATTCAGAGAGATGACCATGATCGATTCGGGGAAGAAGTGACCCAGGATATAGCATATTGTGGATGTGCGTTTTTGTCAGGGACCCACCAAGAAAGCACAGCAACGGGGCAATAGGGGACTATTTAGCTAGCAGGGGGCAGGGCTAAGGGAGTCAACAAAGGATGATGAGCACCAGGCGTAAGAACAACAGGTAGCCACTGACGCCTCTGTGTGAAAGAACAAAACCTAGGAAGACAGCCTTAGCCGCCTGGCAGCAATGGTGGAAGGGACGGTGATTGAAGAAGGGTAACAAAGAGGCATAAGTTCCCCTCCCTTTTTCTGATACTCTTCCAGTGCCGCTCGGAAGCCAAACCCTGGAAAAGCCATCAGTGCGATCTGCACAGATCAGCCTCCCAGATCGCTAGGGATGGAAGGGCAGAATGTCTGAGGGGCACAAGGACAGGTGTAAAACCATCCGCCCAAGACACCAAGGCACAAAGGTAACACACAAAAAGCAAAAACAAAGCAAAACAAAATAGGAAATCTATCTCACGGGTGCTGTCTGTTTTATCTATCTGAATACACATTTATGAACCTGAAGAAACGACTGGAAAACCACAAAATTATTGATATTGATTTAAACAAGAAACATTAGAATTTAAGAGGGGCTGGGGAGGAAACTCTCTTAACTTTTTTATTCATATCATTTCATTTGTTTCAGTGTGCATAGATCAGCTTTGCACTTTATGACCATGCCCTGAAATAAAGTGATATTGTACAAAATACAAATGTATAAACATGCAAAAATTAAATTTCACAGGAACCGTAAATATGGACAGTGCTTCTGGTTTGTCTTTCTTCTTATTCTAAAAATTTTTTCAAAAACATTTTTATCTTAGTTTTCTTCTTTTCATCAAAATTAAATTGACAAACTGCTTCAAACAAAACAAACATGCTGTGATAGTAACAAATGGCCTCATGCCCACTGGAATCATCCATGTGGGGCTGATATGCTGGTGCTCTTAAATCATTAAGTGTCTGCCCTTGGCTCAGGTCATGATCCCAGGGTCCTGGGATCGAGCCCCCGCATTGGGCTCTCTGCTCAGCAGGAAACCTGCTTCTTCCTCTCTCACTCCCCCTGCTTATGTTCCCTCTTTCTCTGTGTCTCTCTCTGTCAAATAAATAAATTCTTAAAAAACAATCATGGTTACTGTCCTTGAAAGTTGCTAAATTTAAAATTCACAGGTATAGAAGTACATGAATGAGTGTGTGTGTGTTCACATGTACATGTATATGTCTCTTATATGTATGTTTTATATAAAATGGGATATTTTTATATAAAGATGGAACAAAAATTCCCAGAATTCCCTTCTCAATTAAACCCTGATTTCTCTTGCCAAACATTCTTGTCCATTATTCTTCATGCTTCCTGGCTCCAGCTCCTCTTCTGTTCATGGTTATTATTACATTTCCTATTTGTCACTCGCCTTGGTTACATTTGAAGTGGATTTTAGGGAGCATTCCCTATTCTGGGGTCAGAATAGTTTGCATAGCCTGCTTTCTCCTGGAGCAAGCTTGAGAGCCAGCAGGTTGATTTAATCTGGACTTTTGGGGATTTTTTGGCAATACAATTCAATCAACAGTTAGTACATTTTTCTTCTCTTTTCTTTTCCTTCTTTCTGCTTCCTTGCTTCCTTTCTCTCTCTCTCTTTCTTTCTTTCCCTCCCTCCCTCCCTCCCTCCCTTCCTTCCTTCCTTCCTTCCTTCCTTCCTTCCTTCCTATAAAGAATACTCCTGAACCTAACATCCCACCCCTGTTTTAATGTTTTAATCTAAAACATTAAAATGAAGTTCCACTAATGTTCTCTTTCTCTATCCATCCTCCTCCTGCTTCCTCAGAAGCAGCTAGCCCTATCTTAAATTCTGTGTTTATCATTTTCTTACCTACCTACCTACAAACACACACATACACAAACAGTGATTATTTTTATTAAAAGTGTTTTTAATTTTATAAAAGGTCTTTACACTGACTGTAATCTGTGGCCCACTTCTGGTACTCAAGTACAATGTAATCATGTTGCAGGTGTCTGTAGTTATTTGTTTCCTACACTGAGTAATGTTTCATAGTGTAAATGTACCAATTTTCCCCCTCTCTTTTTAATTTTGGGATATATTCATTTGAGAGAGAAAGAGAGAGAGAGCGCGCGTGCATGTGAGCCACGGGAGGGGCAGTGGGAGAGGAAGAGATAGAATATCAAGCAGACTCCCCGCTGAGTGTGGAGCCCCAACATGAGCTGGATCCCAGGACCCTGAGATCACAACCTGAACCGAAATCAAGAGTCAAATGCTTACCCAACTGAGCCACCCAGGGGCCCCAATTTTCCCCCTCTTTTCTAGGGTAAGGTCCAATATTCTGCTATTTTTAACAGTTTGGTATGCACATTTCTATATATATTTCCTGGTGCAAATGTGCAGGAGTTTCTCTTGAGCTTGCGCCTAGGAATAGAATTGCTAGGTCTTAGGTTATATTCAAGAGGCAAGGCAAGAACAAACTGTCTTGCAGTTTACACTTGAACCAGTCATATTGAAAACATTTTTTCAGCCCACACCATCTCTAATAGTATAATAAGATTCCTTAATTTTTGCCAAACAAGGGAGTATAAAATAGCATTTAATCTTGGTGATGTTTTCTTTATTTACTATTTGATAACTTATTATTTGTCTTCTTCCAGTAGAATATAATCTTCATAGCCTGGAAAAAAAAAAAAAAAAGACCTCAGCAGGTTTCTGATCTATTTGCTTTCAGTCAATTTCATGTGCCAGGAAGCATACTCAAAGTTTATTCTTAGACATAATTCTGAAACCAAATTGATTTATTTTCTTCTAGCCTCCCTGCCCCTCTCTTTTAGTAAAATGATGAATACCTTTAGGCCATCTGAAATAAAAGGTGGAAAGATCATACTCTATCTGATCTCTTTTGTAGGACTAACTCTCTTTGTTCTCTGAGAAGTTTTACTGAGACTTTGATGCTCAAAGTATTTTTCAAACTTATCTCTTACTGTCTGAAGTCCAGGAACAATTCACCTTTCCTAGCCTTGGAAACTCCGAATGTAGAGTCTATTTCCTCTTATTTCTGCTTATAAACCAGTCGATTCTTCCTTGAGTTGATCTATTTTAATATTTCACCAACGGGGAAGTGGCCAATATAAACAATCTTATTATTTCCAGCCACTTATTCTAAAGCAGTGGTTCTCACTTGGGGGCAATTTACCCCCTCTGGGGGCATTTGGCAGTTTCATCACTAGGAAGATGTGATGGCATCTAGTAGTTGACACCAAAGATGCTGCTAAACATCCTACAATTAACAAGACAACCACCCACAGTGAAGAATTACCTAGCCCAAAGTGTCAGTTGTGCTTCTGTTGAGAAATCTTAATCTAGAGATACCAGCTTAAAAAGTATATTGTCTGCCTTCTGACTTATTATAGGTGATAGGTGATAGCATGAAATGTTTTACCATTGTATAACATGACTTTCCATCTTTTCAACTTTTCCAACTATTTTTTGCTAACTAGTGATAAGTTTTTTTTTTAAGATTTTATTTATTTATTTGACAGAGAGAGAGAGAAAAAAAGAGTGTACAAGCAGAGGGTATGGGAGAAGGAGAAGCAGGTTCCCCGATGACCAGGGAGCCTGATGCAGAACTTAATCCCAGGACCCTGGGATCATGACCTGAGCCAAAGGCAGATGCTTAACTGACTGAGCCACTCAGGCACCCCGGTAATGTTACAAATCTTAAGCCTTTTGTTACATTAGTACTTCTCTTCCAGGTCATAATTTCTGTGTCCAGGTTGGTCTAAGGGCTGTAAGAAAAATTTGAAAATTTCAGTGTCTTACCACAATAACAAAAGGTATAATGTGGCTGTTTGTGAACAGTTAGGTTTCTTCCAAGGCATGACTCAAAGACTAACATTTTTACCTTCCCCACTGGGGAAGCAGATAAGGGAAGAGAGAGAAAAAATAGACAGGAACATAGGAGAATTTTTAGACTTGAAATGATACATATGATTTCTATTTACTTTCTTTGACTTGCCACATGATCTATCTTTGTTTCTGGTGTTCATAGAAATGTGTCTTGTTTTAAGCTATTTGACTTCCTAAAAAGAAATTACACTATTATTCTTATTTCAAAGGACCTTCAGCTTTTAGGAGAAAATGTTTATTGATCAAGGAAAAAAATAAAATTGCTCACTCTTGGATGATTATTGCCAAATTTTTCCTGTATTTCCATTCCTATAATTCTGTAGCATATTATTTTTTTCAGATATGTTAATACCTTCATTCACTGGCCTGTGAGTTAGGTGAGTCTGCTTATCTCTATTCTGACTCATGTGTAGGTTTTAAAGCTGAATATTTAGAGGATAAACTTATACTAATAATTTCTCAGTTCTTTTCAATCATCAATTTTCTTTCCATATAGTCTTTATTCTAGCAAAATTATATTTTCCTTTCTCAACTTGAGTGGGAGGATGCAAGGATTTATGGATTCCCATGTCTAGAAAGAAGCCAGATCAGAGCTGTCATTAAAGGACTTTTCCCAATTCACCAGACAAAGCATTATCCGCATGTGCAGATGCTGAAGGGTAGAGGGTTCTAATGGGGGTCTGTAAAGAATATACAAAAGCATCCATACAAAAGCATGAGAGAAATAGCCAGTCATTGGGTATTTGCCCCTCAGAGAACATCAGATGGGAAAGAGAGACAATAATAGCATTATCAACTTAAACAGGCCGTATCTCCCTTCTCATAAACTTATTCACTTGCTCAGTAGATTTGAACACCATCTGTGCCAAGCACCATTCCATAATCTGGGAATACATGAGAGAGCAAAATGAATAAAGATACATGTCCTCTTGGAGCTTACATTCTAATGGGAGAAAGGCAGACAATAAACATAATAAATAAATTATATATGAGGTTAAAAGATGGATTTTGAAATCAACAATGATCTTGACTGAAACATATAGCCATTTTTCACTGAATGAAAACATGGAAGCAGAGAATACTCTTTCTAAAAAAGTGCCTCTGAAAAGAAGGGAGCTACAAGCCATGAGGTCAACAGCACGCCTTTATTTTTCTTTAAAATAAGAGAGATTATTCTTTGTTTAAATGCTAAAGGGAAAGAGTTTGAATATACAGAAGAGAATAGAGCAATTATTGGAATGAGAGTTCAGAAGAAGTGACAGGGATAGAATTCACATCAGGAGATTGAGTTAATTATCTTTCACCAGGTTCACTATGAAAGAAGGATTTCTGTAAGTCACTTGACCAGACCTCCCCTTCCCACCCTCCCGCCCTGCCCCACCTCTCCACACGTACACAGTCTCTTGGACCTTCTGTCTATGTGGAGCATGGTATTATGTTGCCACATTTGCTAATAACATCCAAAGGATTATTGACCTTTGTGATCTCACCCCTCAACTGACAGTGTAATAGAATAAAGCTTGGTAACTAACATGGCGTCCAGCAGTATACTCCATTTCATCCCTGCAGTAATTCTTAGAGTCTCATTAAGAGGCTCTTAGATAGCTAAAGATAGAGATAGAGCTAGCTAGAGAGAGAGAGAAAGAGAGAGAGAGAGAGAGAGAGATGTGCAAGCCTGTACTCCTGTGTGACTTCACAGGGAAAATATTTTCTGATTTGAATGTGAAGATTTCAGGATGTTTTCATTTTCTGATTGTTTCTCAGAAATTGGGATGTCCAATCCCACTTGTCTTTTTGCTTCTTATGATGACTAACTTAAAAAATGACAAGTGACAATAAGAATTTAAACAATTTATCTTAAATATGCTTTCAAATCTTGAGCACATGATTTATCTGATCCTGTTTTTAAAAATCTAGCCCACTGTTAAGCCTTTGTATATGTTCACACCACCTCATTTTATTTTTCCTTTGCAAATGGCACTGATCATGTGAAAGGAAAATAGCAAAGGTTATCCTACTCTGCAAATAAGGTAACTCATCTAATTCTAATAACTACGGTCTAATCTTGGCTCTTCCAATAATACTAAAATAATTGAAAACCACACCATGAACAAGTCTAAAAGCACCAAAGTGACATAAAACTAATTAATCACTATCAATTTAATATGTGCCCTATCCGTTCAACCAGCTCAGCTCCTCTTGACTTTATGGATGATATTCACTCAGCTCACTGTGCACATCAATTCTCCAGAAAATGGAGTTCTGCCTCTCCTCCACTTACAAAAATAGTTTAATACCGTGAACTCTTTCTATCATAATTCTTCAGGTCAATCCCATCATCTTTCAGAGACCACCTCCTCCTCAAACGAGTGCACGAACCAGTACTGTGATTTGCATTGCAGTGTTTTGAAAGTATTTCTGGGCTACATTTCCTTTCTAAAATTGTTCATCTTCTTTCAAGATCACGTTGAAGACCTCTTAGCTGCCATTTCTATTTCTTATGAAGCACCAGAAAGGTCAATGATAATTTTTTCCTTTATTTATGTGATGTAGGTGGTATTGTGTACCAGATGTAGTTAATCTATTCATAATAAAGAACATGTCCATCATCCTCAATGCTAATATTTTTTCATTCAATACACGGTAAAACACATTAATTATCTTTTATTTCTAGCTTGAACTGAAAACCTATAGACTCTTTTTAGTTTTTAAGTAAACAAAACCCACTCTATGGCCTCAGGCAAGTCGCTTAAATGTACAAAGCAACTATTTCTTTATCTATTACAAGGGGAAACAATACCATTTATCCCATGTAGTAAAGTGTCTGAAGTGTTGGATAAATGTCATCTGTTATTTTTATTCTTCCTCTTACTATTATTACTCAGTCACTCTCCATCCTGAATGTGTTACGAAGCATAGCGGACCTGCTCTGCAGGAGGAAAGAGTAAGGAGCACCTAGACGGGTTGCTCCAGGTCAGCACAGCGGCAATAATGGGGTATGGGCTGTGTGAGAGGCTGGCGATTATAGGAGAGTAAGAATTTTAAAGTACAAGATAAAGCTCCTTATGACAGGATCACTTAGGTCACGAAATATCACAAATCTTGTCAGCATGATGTTTCAGGGTCATTCCCTTCTTAGATATGTGCCCTAACCTTTGGAAAAGAAAGAACTCTTCATGACATCTGCACATTTATATAATATCGAACTTATTTTTCCAAGCCAGATCTTTCTTTACTGCACAAACACTTGGAAATAGATATCTGTCTTGAGAGTGGCATTCTGAGAGGCTTCTTTCTTAAGAGGTCTGGGACTCTGCCACCTTCACCGGAGTCAGTGTGTGTCAGCTAGGCAAGTTTCCGTTACTATTTTCTAGAGACTGGGCAAGATAGCAGGTTTTATCACTCCTCGTGTTTAAAATATATAATTTAAGAAAAGAAGGTTAGAATATGGGCGCCTGCATGGCTCAGTCAGTTAGCGTCTTCTTTCGGCTCAGGTCATGATCCCAGGGTCCCGAGATGCAGCCCCGCATGAGGCTCCCTGCTGAGCAGGGAGCCTGCTTCTCCCTCTCCCTCTGCCTGTTGCTCCCCCTGCTTGTGCTCTCTCTCTCTATCCCTGTCAAATAAAAAGATAAAATCTTAAAAAAAAAAAAAAAAAGAAGGGAAAGAAGAAAGTTAGAACATGAAGCTATCCTTCTATCACTGTTTTTCAGACACATGGTGAAAATAGTGCCATACAATTCTGGATATGCTAGAGCAATTATTTTTTTAGTCATTGTGCCCGAAGTTGGTGGAAAGATTGTAGGCAGATATGATTTGTCTTCAAAAACGTTCACTCTGTGGGTAGGTTTATTTCTCAGCCTCCTGAATTCGGTACTTGGCTGTGGAGCTTGCTTTGGCCCGGGAGATGTTCGGAGGCAGGTGGAGGCAGCCCCCCGAAGAAGAAGAGTGCTTTTGTGCTGGGCTTGCTGCTTAAGCCTGGCTTTCACCCTGGAAGTCTATGCCTGGGATCGCCAGCCTGCCCCGGCTGGAGGCTGCCGAGAAGCTGGGGTGCAGCAGAGCTGGTAAGGTAGCCCAGGCAAATCGGCTGCACAAGGCCACCTGAGAATAAGGGATGACTGTCTTAATCCTCTGAGTCTTGAAAGTTTGCTACAGAGCATTCTTTGACACGTAGCCGTAGTTGACAATAATCACAGCATGTCACACTGCACTCTGGGGCGCACCTCGTATTGGTTTCTATACTGAATTTAATGAACGTTTAGTGAAGCTCAACCCAGATATCAAAGGAGATGCTGACATACAGCATAGAAAAGGGGGACATGTGCAACACCAGCTAGATGGCTCCCACTTCCCTTCTCGGTCATAAAACTCTTGTCCAAGATGTTATTAAAAATGTGTAAATAAGTCGTACCACTCTGATTGTGCTAGCACATTCTGTGAGAGAAACTGTTGGTGACCTGTCCTCATCCCAGTTTCCATGGTTGTTCTACGGATGCCCTTCAAACCTCTTCATGGCCAATAGGATGTAAAAGCAGAAATATCCAGGTGGGGCTTCTAGGAAAAAGAAAAAAATCTTTTTAAATAAAGAGACCCTAGCGGCAAGCCCCTTCAGCTACACTCGTCCTCCCTGCATCAGCCGAAGTGCAGCAGCCATTTTTTGTGACCATAAGTTGACACGTGAGAAGGCCAAGAGATATAGAGACAGCGGCACTACCATCATTGAACTTCTCAACCAATGCCAGCAGCACGCTGTTTTCCAGACTCCTAATTATGTCTGAAAAATAACCTCCTCCTTAAGTCAGTCCTCTGTTACCTGCTGCTTTTATAAGCCTCTCTATTGTACTTTAGAGCAAGCAAAAAGAACAAGTCAAGATATACCATGGCACAGAGTCCCTGTGTTAAGCTTATTAGTCTAGTTATTCTCAAAATCATCATTATATAATATCTATCAAATTCCCCCCAGCACCTTTATTAACTGAAAATAAAAGCAATAATACTTGAACTAAATTGGCAAATTTCAAAGTTTTTTCTGTATTCAAAGAAACAAAGGATGCTTTAAGATTAGGGCATAGACCTGGGGCACCTGGGTGGCTCAGTCATGAAGCGTCTGCCTTCGGCCCAGGTCAGATCCCAGGGACCTGGGATCGAGCCCCGCATTGGGCTCTCTGCTCTGCAGGAAGCCTGCTTCTCCCGCTACCATTCCCTCTGCTTGTGTTCCTTCTCTCGCTGTTTCTCTCTGTCAAATAAATAAAATCTTTAAAAAAAAAAAAAAGATTAGGGCATAGACCTTTGGTGAATGAACAAAAGAGTTTTCTAGAACAATGAAGATGAAATGCTTTTGGAAAGGTTATCCATATATCAGAAGCTTAAAACATCAATATCAAATAGTAAAATTTAGACATACTGTAAGATACAATTAACTTGTCTTCAGAGTTTTACAGGTTCTCCTGTAAACCTAATTGTGCACTCTTTCCATGGCTTTCTTGTATTCGCAGTAGAGATTAGGAAATCGTTAGCTTAGTCATTAATTGGTAAAGATTTCTTTCCACCAGTGAATTTTCATTGAATATTAACACATGATTAACCCCACCTCACACATCAAGAGAAATGATGTGAAACCATGTGAAACCCTGGCAATATTCGGTGACTGTTGAAACCTGCTAAATAATTCCAGATCATAGATCCAATGTCTTTGTTCAAAAATTAAAATTATGTTCTTCCATTTCATGATAGAAACATGAATGATGCAATTATAGGGTTTATAAGCCTCACCCCAGGAAGAGGTCAGTAGAAACCAACATGATCCTTGATTTCTTTTCTCGAAGTCTCTGAAATAGCTAAGGATTTAAGTTACATATGTCATGTATATTTGATTGACACCATAAGGTTTTCATCTAAATTCGAAACCTAACTCTGTTTGGATATATTTGAACATTTTTATTGCATTTAGTCATGAGACTTGAATTCTGATAAGCTAGAATGTGTGATGTGGCTAGATCATACCAAACAGGTTACTTCTGAAATTAGTTTGAATCAATAATCCAGAAAGGGGGTGGGGATGTGTGCAGAAAAGGCTATTTTGCTCTGGCTCTGTTGTGAAATAAAATCGAAACCATCAAAATGAAAACTCCCCTCATCACAAATATAATTTGCAATCTATACCGGATATACAAGAGAAATAGCAGCTAAAACAGACAGATAAAGCCAAATGAAGGAGCTAAAAGCAAAAGGAAACCAGCGATAGAAACAGAATGTAGGACAGCAGGCAGCCCAGCCAGCACAGTGAAAATGTGAATAAGCACATTCGGTAACCAATCTCCAATGATAGACGCCTGCTGAACAAGACGCTTCCCCTTCATTAATCTGCTAGAATATAGAAGGTCTACTTGTCCCATGTCGGAGAGATACGGGATGAGTACCTAGGCAAAGAAATCATTTCTTTCCCTTTAAAGATTAAATAGGATTGCAGGATGATGGAGAGGAAGCAGGGGGAAAGAGAGGCACTCACTCTTACTTAGTCTGCATCCCCAGTATCGGTCAGGCAACAGCTGGGAAAATAAAATGCAAAAACTCATTTTGTCTGGAATCTGTGCCTTTCACTAGAGAGAAGGAGATGGTGGCATTAATAAGAGGGCTAGAGAATATTCCACACCTTATTGCATTGATTTTGGAAACTTATTGTTACTGTGATATTCCTGGTAGCCAGACCTAAAAGGGACGTCCATGATGTTGCTTCATAGATTCACATTCTTAAGGATATTTGCTCAGGAGATGCCATCCCTCCCTCTCCCCAGTAAAAGTTGCTGCATGTTGAAGCTGTTAAAAAGAGATAACAGGCCCAAAATGGAGTCATTCATGCTAAGCCCAAACCAAGACTTAATACCTAACCTAATTGAAGTTTCAACCTCTTCCAGGAATGTAATCCTAACTGGTCAGTCTCAAATTTCCTGGTTGGTGCCAGTGAGGTAATCTACTTTCTAGACCTTTTGCATCCCCCAAAGGAAGATGACCTTGCCTGAAACAATTCACTCCTTTTCCTCTTCTGCCCATAAAAGCCTTCCATTTTATTCAGCTCCTCAGAGCTTCTTTCTGTCTGCTAGATGGGATGCTGCCTGATTTATGAATCTTTGAATACAGCCAATTAGATTTTCAAATTTACTCAGCTGAATTTTGTTTTTAACAAAGCTCTATATAAAAATCAGAGCACTGAAATGCCATTCAAGATTAGTTCTCTAGGGGAAGCAGTCAAAAGAAGAGGAAAGAGGAATTGGGTATAATTCTTTTCTTTCTGCTCTCTTGTAACTATCCAAGATCGTTGAATGAAGAAGAGAAGAGCCTTGGACTCAGGGAGTATATAGTCAGGCAGACCAGTATCCCCACATGGACACTTAGCTTTGTTATTTCCTTTTTTAAGGAGATTTTGTGCTTTGAATAGTCATGAGAGTCAAGTATAATATTGCCACTGGATGTCTCTCTTCAGTTTCATTTTTCTCCCCATCAACAGCTCCCAGAATTCCAGGCAGACTAAACTCTGCTTTCCTCTGAAATCCACTCTATCTCTTCTAGGGTGGGCACTTACTAGTCCCTAAGAAAACCCACCTCTTACCTGTTATCCTGCCACTGCATACTTTTGGTCCTCTGGCATGACCCAAGATACTTACCTCCAGAAACTTCCCTCATCAGGGCAGACTCCAGTGCTCTCTCCTGTCTGCGTCCTTAGTATCTTGAGAATGCCTCCATTCCAGCCATTTCACAGATTGGCACACTAGACAGTCATTCAAAAGATGGTTAATTAACTTAAAGACAAGAACTTAATTTTTTGTCTTTTTATCCAGAATAGCCAATACATAATAGGTGCTCCAAAACATACTTTTTTTAATGAGCTAAAGAGTTGTTTATTCTTCTTATGTTATATTTGATACCAGTTCCCTTCTTAACCAAAGGGGAAAATAGTGCCTGTTGATTAAATCCAATTGACAGAGCCCATTCTTCATCCCTGACGTTTACTTGGTAAGTTCTCCATCTGCATTAGGATTGTAGAAATAGATTTTGATAATAGTTTAGTATAATTTCCCAGATGATGGGGCAGACTCTGACTTACTCTAGTTTGTCTCTTTGTATTTAAATCACATTCTTCCTCAATAAAAGAGTTATGGGTTGAGCTCAGGAAGGCCACAAAAGTCCAATTCCTATAGACGAAAGCTGCCAGATAAGGCAAGAGAACAGTATCCAGGCATCTCAGGGGATAGCCCAGTTATTTTTTGGAGATGTTAAGATGTCATTGGCTATTCTGAATGTTGAGTCCACCCAGTGGATCTGACTTTCCACAGAAGACAGCTCAAATGTGTGCTTGCTTCAGTCTCGGTTCATGCAAATCAGCCAGTTATCCATTTCCTAAACACTGACTCCCTGGGGAAATGGGTGCAGCTTGGTAGTCATCTGATCATCATTTATGTGACCAAGAAGCTTGTCAAGAGTCAGTTTGATTCCAGCTCTACCATTTCCTTCCCTAAAAAAAAAAAAAGGAAAAAGTTTTTAATCAGGCCTTCATTTACATCATACAAGATCCTCATGGGGTTGTAATTTTCTCTCTTTCTCTCTTTCCTTGAGCATCAGTTCTATTTTTATATCAAGATCAAGAAATAGCCCAGGAGAAAGGAATCTCATTTGAATCACAGATATTGAGTTGGGACTACAAATATTCAGCCAATGATTAGAGAAACTAGTTTCAGGAACACCTTGTGTTGGCTCCTCACCATGTTTAGGATAGAGAAGTAGGACGCAAACCTCATTGTCCTGGGTGAAACCAGTCGTGTAGTTTTGTGGAATGAGTATGGATTTTCCACAGGAAGAAGTCAGTGAGAAGAAGTGGTCACTTCTGGTGGCATCTGGCAGCAGCCCTAGAATTCCAGTCCCTAGAAAGAAACTATGAGGGCGCCTGTGCAGTCAGGCAGGTTCCAGAGTCTCTGTTATACACATCTAGCTCCAGGAGAAGCATAGAAAAAGCAGCAACACCCCTCCCTAATGGCATGGCTAACGGACACATTTTTAAACTAAAATATGTTCCTAACTAGCACTCTGCATCCCTCCCTCTTCCAATCCCAACATAAAAATAATGACACAGTTTTTGTCTGATGAAGCATTGACCCAATCAGTAAATATTGGTCTGACCATGACTAACTGAAATGGGATTGAAGTTGACAGAGAAGAAGAGCTCCCAACAAATAGCAAGAGTGGTGTCCCCAAAGCCATTACCCAAGTTATTCGGTAGTTAACACCTTAAACAATCCACCTTCCGATTTCACAGATTTCTTTCCTACTGCATGTCAGAGCAGAGCAGAGTGTATGTGAAACAGATGGTCCTCATGTACACACCCCATACTTAGTGTCGTGCCAAGCTTATGCTTCCTTCACTTTCTTCATGAAAACAGGCATGCTGAAAATATGTTTGCGGATGGCACAGAAATGCTGTGCACATTTTAGCCGTCATGGCAAAGCAGGAAAAATTCAGAGCCATAACAAGTAAAAACAAAAACCACTGAAAAGTAATTTTTCCCTCCACCAGGCAATAGTCATTTCCATGCCCGAACATGGCAAGTCACAAATGCATTGTGTTAAGTGCCATTCAAAGGAAAGAGGGGTGGGTATTATGGCATCAGGACAGAAAATCTTGGAATGAGATCAGGCATCTCATGCTGTAACAAAGGGTGTTCAATTCTTGTCAATTTCAGAAAGCAGGCTTGCGCTTCCATGGTGAGGGAAGCAGTAAAGGAAGAAGAAAACGAGTTGGCTTATTAAATGTCACCTAGTTTTGCACTTTCGTGTCTGCCCAGAAAATTACAATTGGCCTCTTTTTTGCTCTAATATTTTATATCATGTAAAGCACAATCCCATTAGATAGTTTAGATCTCTGAATTTAGTAAATATTATAATTAACAAAAAATCAAAATATGAAAAATAATAATAGCTCCTGAGCTCTCAAGCTATGATTTAGCTTGTCAAACCACATTGCCTCTGAGTCCATTTGTGGAATAACTCCTTATAGTCTGAATTATCCTGAAGTTAACAATGGACCTCAAAAAACCAGACATCTGTAATCTCATATCCTACACAGTAAGGGTTTGCTCATAGGAAGCATTGTCCTAGATACTATGTCAGCAGCATATACAAGGCAATTCCTTTCTCTAAGTTATTTAACCCCATGGGTCACTAACTTATCATGAAATTTAGATTTGGAAGAGATCTTAGAGATCAGTTCATTCATGTCTTCCAAAATATAGGACTATCCACCTGTCACAACAAGTAACACTTCCAGAGATAGCCAACTCTCTGCCAACTTTTATTTCAGTAGGTATAAGTTTGGTTTCATTAGTTCAAGAAATAATCACTATCACCTCCTGGGACCCAAATCCTTTTGAACAGTGAAGATATAAAGAGAAATAATGAAGAAGTCCTACCCTCAAGGAGCTCATAGTTAGGGAGCCCATGCCTAGTTTACAGAGCTTGACAAATAAACTATTTCAATGCAATGTGATAACTATTGTGGGAAAGGAAATTCAACTGTGGTCATCTTTCAGCATACTCTTTACTTTTCCTTATGACCTTTACCTATGCTTGTAATTAATTACAGATTTATTAGTATAATTATCTGTTTAATTACTGTCTCTTCTGTTAAAATGTAAGCTTCATGAAAGAAAAAACTAAATCTGTCCAGCAATTATCTCTAGTGCTCAGTGTCTCAAACACATTGCAAATCTGTGTTGAATAAAGGTGAATGATTGATGAAATTTAGAACAGCACTTTACCCAAGTGGAACACTAATGAAGTAAGGATGTTCCAAGTGGATAAGCAGCATCTGCAAAGGTGTGAGAAGAGGAGGGCGCTTTAACGAGTCACCAGTATTTCAACTTGGAAGAGACTTAAAGCAAGATATGAGGAAGCTGAGAGGTCAGGCTGGAGAGGAAATGGCCTGAAATATAAAGAATCTTTATGTTGTGCTAAGGGATCTGGATTGCTTCCTGATTACAACAAGGATCCAAGAACAGATTGCAAGCAGGAGACTGATATTATCAGCTCACATTTTGGAGGGATTGTTCAGGCAAGATGGCAGAGCATGGGTGGGGGATAGTGAAGTAGAAGCTGCTATGGTGCGCAGAGGCCATGGATGTGAAGATAGAAAAGAGTCTTCCAACAAGTAAGAATGATCCTATGTGGGAGATGCACGGATTTATCACTGCCTCCAAGAAGTCTGCCTTGGTAGAACAAAAACAGTGATACACATTACTGTAGGAAGTTTTTCTGTTTCTTGGAGAAAATGTTATATTGGAGTTCTCTTTGAATGTACAGATAAATGGTAGTCATATAATTCTGAGTTCAATAGAGAGATTTAGGCTACAGAAAGTGATTTGGGAGTGATCAATGTACAGATAATAATTAAAACCCAAGCAGAAATGATTTTTTCAGAAAAGAATGTGTAGATGAGATAGATGAGTGCCAAAGAATGAAGACAGTTACTAAAAAAACTAAGAAGGGGCAGTAAGAAAATTAGGAAAAACAGAACAAAACAAACAAACAAAAAAACCCAGAGCAGAACAACATTAAGGAAATCATGACAGGAAAGAATTTTGAAAGAGAATGCAAGAGTAATCAGTTAACTGTGTCAATATGGTAGGATGGGATGGTAGGTAGGGCTGGAAAATCTTTATCATTATATTCAAAATGTAAGTCCTAGGTGATATTGACAATAGCCATTGAGAGAAGTGAAAAAAGTGGAAGCCAGAAAGCTGTCTTTTATTTCAGGGCCAGCTCTACGGAGTCTAATACTATCTATTCATTATTCTGAATCAAGTTTTCCTTTCATATAGATGGTTAAGTGTCTGGGGAGGAAGGGAGTGCAAATTTTATGAGTTTCAATGAGGAACTATAGTAAATATTTTATTTTGTTTCAACAAATATTTATCAAGCATCTGCTATGTGTCAAGCTCTATGCTAGGTGTTAGAGACACAAAGATGAATAAGCCATGATCCCTGCCCCAAAGGGGCTCAAAATACATTTAGGGAGATACAAATACACCTTTCAGTATGGTAAGTGCTAACAGTAAAGGTATATAGAGTTGGTATGGTAATAGAAAAGAAGCAATCATTGGCTTTGCCTAGGATAGTCAGGAACAGAGCTTGCAGAGAAGAAAGGGCACTCTTAATGTGACCTGGAAGAATTGATAATATGGGCATACCTTTGTTTAGTGCAGGGTATATGTTTCTGAAAATGAATGAACTAATGAATGATTAAGCAATATGAGCTGTCTTGGTGGCACAGTCCCCATGGAAATGCATCATACACACACCAGCTGTGGACTTCTCTTTAAATGCCCTCAAGCGTGACAAACTTCAAGCCATAATTTTATTCACATGCTCTTCATATGATAGTAGAGCAATCCTCCCAAGCCATAGGGATCTATATGATGTTTTTTCTAAGGTAAAAGTACTTCTTCCAATCTTTAACTTTTTGCTGATCTTTGCTTTCTAATTAATTGACTGTTACTTTGTGCCACAGAATATATAAAACTTCATGATATAGTTTCTTGGCAATTTTGCAGTACCTCCAATAGTACCACTTTTATTAGTTGTTAGCTAAGAATGATCAGAACTATTTACCAAAAGATGAATAACGGAAGAAAGAGAGACCAAGGAGAAGTAAAGGTGGAATTAAAATAGAACAGTATAGCGGCGCCTGGGTGGCTAAGTTAGTTGAGCATCCAACTCTTGGTTTTGCCTCAGATCATGTCTTGGGGTCCTGACATCAAGCCCCACATCCAGCTGTACACTCAGTGCAAAATCTGCTTGAGATTCTCTTCCCCCCCTCACTTTCCCCTAGAGCCTTCCCCTCACTCATGTGCTCTCTCTCTTTCTCAAATAAATAAATAAAGTTCTTTTTAAAAAATAAAAATAAAACAGTATAGCATCATTAGGGCGAAGCATCTTTCGAAAAGTTTCTTACTTCTCACTGGCTGAGAGCCTAGACTAACCATTAATCACATTGATACATTAGATAATAGATAGATAAATGATGGTGATAGATGATAGATAGATAGATAGATAGATAGATAGATAGATAGATAGATAGATAAAAAGAATGTAGAAGCATGAATATATATTTCTGAAATAAAGAAATGAATGTGTGTTATATATGGCAGCAATAAGTATGAGATACAGAAAAAAGAAGACAACTAAATCCCAGCATGTATAAGCATATGTATTCATGAAAGTAAATGTGTAAGAAGCCAGTGTGACTAGAGTGGAGTGTGCATGGCACAGAGGGGTAAGAGATAAAACTGGAAAAAAGTTAAGTTCTTTGTAGATTGTGAAAGTCGCCATATGTCATCCCCAAAAGTATGGGCAATATTATACAGCAAGAAGTAGCCTTCAAATTTTAAATAGAAAAATGGCACAATCACTAACACTGATGGAAATATGAAGAAATTATTGGGGGCTGGACAGGTGAAGGCAGAGAGACCAGCTGGGAAGTTGAGAGGCCCTGAGAGCCTGACCAAAACCCAGGACAGCAGGATTGAAAGAGGCTGGGTGTGTACTACTGGATGCCTAGGGGATAAGAGAGTTCCTTCACACAAGGTAATTGAAAGTCAAAGATTCCCAGTAGTAGAACTGAAAAGCAGTCTCTCCAACCAACAGAAACACAAAAGGGCCTCAAGAAAGTCAGCTTCAATCACAGTTCAATCCCGGAGAGTTCCAACACTAGATCACAGCCACTGTCTCAATCCAGTAAGTTATTACTTCTCTCCTCTCCTTCCCACCCACAAGAACAATTCAACCCTAAAGAATCCAGAAGCAACCTGGTCTCTGGAAGAGGGGAACCCGTACTTCCATAAGGCAGTAAGAAGTCTAGCTCATCTCACTCACTCCCTGCAGAATGCTGACCTGAAGCAGGCCCCAGCTAGGGGAGGGAAGACACTTTATCTTCACATAAAGTCAGTATTTTATTATTGCACTGAACTGGATATACCATTACTAAAGGGACACATTTTTAGTGACTAGAAATAATAGGAAAATTTTTTTTTATCTATGATCAAAAAAGTTATGTCACTCACTTTAGATTTTACCCTAAGATCAGAAAAAAATGAATTCTCCAGTGCAGGTCTGAATGGGCAGTGGAAGTAAGATAAAGACTACTTTAGGAGTAGTCTCCCAGCCCTTCTGTTCATATAAAGCAGGCACCACCTAGTTTAAGAAATAAATTATTATTAAATAATTCAAACCTTCTGAGTTCTTTTTCTCTTCTCATTTCTCTCCACCAGATGATCACTCTCCTGAATTTGATGTTTATAATTTACATTAATTTGTTTTCCTTTGACTGCATATATGTTAATTGCTCAAAAATATTTACAAAATTTTTTGCAAAGTTTTGTACATTATATCAGTGGCATCATACTCTATATGTTTTTAACAACTAGTTTTTACAGGAAATAATAATTATGGATTCTATAACTAATTATGTAGAGTTCATTAGTATAAAGTATTCTCCCATGTGAACATAGCATACTGTACCTATTGTTTATAGATATTTAAGTTGTTTCTGTTTTCTTGCTCTTATGAGTAATGGTGCTCTGAACATTCTTGTACTTCCATTTTTTTATGTTCAAGAATTTCTTTAGAATAGGTACCTAACAGTGAAATTATTGGCTCTTTTTCCACCTATATTATACACAAGTGATTAATCACGTCCTTGGTTAATAATACTTACCATTATGATTTGTTCATGCCTACCTGCTTTTATTTTGTTAATTTAAGCTAGTTCCTTATAAAAACACTATGTAAAGAATATGGTCCCCTGGTGTGCCTGGGTGGCTCAGTGGGTCTGTGCCTTCAGCTCAGGTCATGATCTCAGGGTCCTGGAATCCAGCCCCATATCAGGCTCTCTGCTCAGCAGGGAGCCTGCTTCCCTCTCTCTCTCTGCCTGCCTCTCTGCCTACTTGTGATCTCTCTATCAAATAAATAAATAAAATGTTAAAAAAAAAAAAGAATATGGTCCCCTCATCTCATAACCTTGCCTTTCCTTACCCCAAAGTAATTATTAATCTGAATTCTATTATTGTTCCCTTGCTTTCTTTTTACTATTATATTTTTAACCAAATAAAAATGGAAAAACAGCATATCAAAATTTTCAAAATACATCTAAAGTAATACCAAGAGGGAAACTTTTAGCACTATAAGCCTATATTAGCAAAATGGAAGGTCTAAAACCAATGACCTCAGTTCCACCTAAAAAAAGGATGGGGGGCAAATGAAACCCAAAGTAAGCTGAATAGATTATATAGATCAGAGCAAAAACCAATAAAATAGAAGAAAAAAAAAATAGAGAAAATCAATGAAACCAAAAGCTGGTAGTTGTTTTTTTTAAGTATTCTTTTTTTTTTTTTTTTTTTTTAGATTTTATGTATTTATTTGACAGAGAGAGAGATCACAAGTAGGCAGAGAGGCAGGCAGAGGGAGAGGAGGAAGCAGGCTCCCCGCTGAGCAGAGAGCCAGATGCGGGGTGATCCCAGGACCCTGAGACCATGACCTGAGCCGAAGGCAGAGGCTTTAACCCACTGAGCCAGCCAGGCGCCCCTCATTACAGGATTTTAAAAGGCTGATGAGACAATATTATGAACAACTTTGTGCCAGTAAATTCGATAATTCAGACAAAATGGACAAACTCCCTGAATGAGACAAACTACCAAACTCATTCAAGAAGGAATAAATAACCTAATAGCTTTGTACATATTTTTAAAGTGAATTTCTAATAAAATTTTTTTGACAAAGAGACCTGAAAGTGCCTTTACTGGCAAATTCTACCAAACATAAAAAAGGAATAGTATAAATTCTACACAAACTCTGGCAGACAATCAAAGAGGAGGTAGCACTTCTCAACTCATCCTGCAAGGCCAGCATTATTCTCATACCAAAATTAGACAAAGACAACAGAAAGAAACTAGACTAATATCTTTCACGAACAAAGACACAAACATTCTTACAAAACGTTAGCAAATCGAACCCAACAGTACATGAAAAGTATATTACATCATGACCAAATTGGATTCTTGCAGGAAAAAAACATTTGAAATTGATTTAACATTTGAAAAATCTGTCAGTGTAGTTTACCATATCAGTAGACTAAAGGGGAAAATTGATAGGACTCTCTCAGTGGATGCAAAAAATATATTTGACAAAATTTACATCCATTTCTGATTTTTAAAAAATGAAATACTTAGTAATAAATATGAAAATATGAAAGACATGTTCAACAAGAACTATAGGGACGCCTGGGTGGCTCAGTTGTTAAGAATCTGCCTTCAGCTCGGGTCATGATCCCAGGGTCCTGGGATCGAGCCCCGCATTGGGCTCCCTGCTTGGCAGGAGGCCTGCTTCTCCCACTACCATTCCCTCTGCTGTGTTCCCTCTCTCGCTGTGTTTCTCTCTGTCAAATAAATAATAAAATCTTAAAAAAAAAACCCAAAAAACAAAAAACAAGAACTATAAAACATTGCTAAGAGATATTAAAGACCTAGGAAGAAAAGATATACTATTTTCATGGATTGAAAGGATTAATATTGTTAGGATAATTAGTTCTCTCCAAATTGATCTATAGATGCAGTCCCAATCAAAAACCTAGCAGCTTTTTGGTAGAAATCGACAAGCTGATTTTAAAAATTCCATGGAAAAGCAAAGGCAATAGAAAAGCCAAAAGCTACATTGAAAAACAACAGAGTTGGTGGACTTACACTAACTCACTACAGGATTTATCTAAAGTCTTGAAACTTACATACTTGCAAAACTTATTTATAGTAGTTTATTTACTTATAAAGCTTTAAAAGTAGTAAAGACAGTATGGTGTTGGGGTCAAGATAGACAAATAGATTGATGAAACAAAATAGGATGCGCAAATAGAATCACAATCAAGCCAATTGATTTTTTACAACAGTGAAAGGCAATTTAGTTGAAAAAATTATAGTCTTTTCAATAAATGGTCCCAAAAATATTGAATACATATATATGCAAGAAGCAGCAGCAGCAGAAGTTCAATCTATACCTCAAATCATATAAAAAAAACTCAAAATGGATTTTAAACCTAAATGTAAAAACTAAAATTGTAAGCTTTCTAGAAAAAAATCTAGACAATATTCATGATCTTGGATTAGGCAAAGATTTCTTAGATGCATACCCAAAATGAGATTTATAAAAGAAAAAATGCTTGCTAAAAGGCACTGTTATAAGGATGAAAAGTCAAGGCATAGTCTTGGAGATAATATTTGCAAATCAGGTATCTGATAAAGAACTTGTATGCAGATTATATAATGATTTCTCAAAACTTAGAAAAAAAGAAGCAACCTAAAAAAAAAGGGATAACAATGTAGACAGACAGTTCAATAAAGAAGATATATGTTAGCTATTAAAAAAAAAATTATCATCATTTGTCATTAGAGAAATTTAAATTAAAACCATAGTGAGATACCAATACACACCCATTAGAATGGCTAAAATTGAAAAGGCTGACCATACCAAGAGCTGGGATTCTCATATATTACTGGTGAGAATGTAAAATGGAAGACAGATTTTTTTTTTAGTTTCTTATAGAGTTAAACATACTTTCTGCCACATATATAGTCATCCTACTTTTAGATATTTACTAAAAACAAAAAAAAAGCCTATGTCCTTACAAAGACTTGTTCACAAATGTTTGTAACAGCTTTACTTGTAAGAGCAAAGAATGGAAACAACTCAAAGACCCAGGAACAGGTGAATAAATAAACAGACCAAGGTAAATACTATTCAGCAATAAAGTAGAATAAACTCATCGATGTAAGCAACAGTATAGATGAAACTCAAAATAATTATGGTGAATGTAGGCAGCCAGATTTTAGAAAATGTATATTGTATGTTTTCATTAATATAAAATTCTAGGAGTGCGCCTGGGTGGCTCAGTGGGTTAAAGCCTCTGCCTTTAGCTCAGGTCATGATCTCAAGGTCCTGGGATCAAACCCCATATCAGGCTCTCAGAGCCCGCTTCCTCCTCTCTCTGCTTGCCTCTCTGCCTACTTGTGATCTCTCTCTGTCAAATAAATAAATAAAATATTTAAAAAATAAAATAAAATTCTGGGAAATAAAAGCTAATTTGTAGTGACAGAAAGCAGATCAGTGCCTGCCTGGACAGAGGTAGATGGATAACAGATATGATGGGTGGCAGTAAGGGGCATGAAGGAAACTTTGGGGGAAATGGATGTTTATTATCTTGATAGTGATAATGATTTCATGGGATATATATGTATCAAAACTTATCAAATTGTATACTTTAAACATGTGCAATTTGTTGTAAGTTGAACTATTAATAAAACAATTCCCATTATGAGGGTATATTTGTTTCCATTATGTATTCATTCATCTATTCTTCTAGTTCTCTTAAATTTTCTATTATATATTTAGAGCCATGTGGTTAGTTGTATAGTTTATAACTATTATATATTCCTGTTTAATTGAACTACATATCATTATAGTATGGCTATAGGGTAGGGACTGATAAGGTCCTCTAAGAACCATATCCCTTTTCTTCCACAAAAATAGAATGTGTAGTTTTGTGTCTGTCCCAGAATAAAGAACACATTTCCCACGGTCTTTTTAATTTAAGTGTGGCCATTTAGTAAAGTTTTGACAAGTGGGTATGAATGAAATGAGCATAACTTCTTCGCCTTTTGTCTTTATTTTTAAAAAATATTTTATTTATGGGGCGACTGGGTGGTTCAGTGGGTTAAAGCCTCTGCCTTCGACTCAGGTCATGGTCTCAGGGTCCTGGGATAGAGCCCCGCATTGGGGGGAACCTGCTTCCCCCTCTCTCTCTGCCTGCCTCTCTGCCTACTTGTGATCCTCTCTCTGTCAAATAAATAAATAAAATCTTTAAAAATATATATTTTGTTTATTTATTCATGAGACACGCAGAGAGTGAGGCAGAGGGAGAAGCAGGCTCCCTGCAGAGAGCAGGGAGCCTTATGCAAGACTCAGTCCCAGGACCCTGGGATCATGACCTGAGCCGAAGGCAGCCTCTTAACCAACTGAGCCACCCAGGTGACCCCTCTTTTGTCTTTAAAGAGAAAAGATATTCTCATTTCCTCCTTTCTAACATACTGTTGTTTGAGCATAAGGTAGAGTAACAACATGGGAGGAGCTTGGATCCTCATACATCCTTGTGGAACAAAACTATCATATTAGCCCTAGACTTTCTACCTCCAGATTATTGTCAGGGAGACAGAAAGAAAGAGAGAGAGATACAGAGAAAGAGAAGTATTTCTGTATTATCAGCCCCACAGTGATTTGGGATCTCTATTTTCTGCCAAACCTACATCCTATTATAGAATTTGATACCTGTACTAGGGTTGCTCTCATTATAAACCCTAAAATATAATGTGATCAGAAGATCTCAATTATCAGAACCTGGAAAGAGGATGAGTCTTTTGCTGTTAAAAAAATGTATTTCAGCTTCAGCCAATGGTATCTTAGAAGGCAGACAGTATCCTTAAGGATGTAGCAAAAAGAAAAAATATAAGGAAAATTCAAAGTGGTGGTGGTTACTATTTTTCCTTACTCTCAGCAAAGTTCTTTAGAAAAGAAATAAATTCAGGATAGAACAATTCAGTCTACAAGTAGAAGAGAACTCTGAAAAAAAAAAAGAAAAAGAGCTTTTTGTCTATGGCCTTCAGTAGAAGTGGACTTGGAATCTAGCCATTTGGAGCCTTGCATGGTTGCAAAACCCAATCACTTTTTGTTCCCCACATGTATTAAGCTCTTACAAGTGAGAGAATCAAAGCTGAAATGTACATGGCTTGTAAGTTAATTTTCAACTTATGTAATATTTGAAGCAAGTACTGGTCAGAGCAACAAAAAGATGTTTATATAAAGTGTAAGAGTCAGAAATAATCTTACAAAAAGCATCTAGGATATCTTCACAATTTCCGTATAATCAAATAAGAGGAAAAATTAAAAATTAAAAAATAAATAAGTAATATAGAATAATTTATGTGGTATTAACTTATTTAATATTTTATTTTCAGTGAACAATTTGCTTTATTGACGTGTTTGAAGCCCAGCAGTATAAATTGTAACATTTCACAATACCTAAACTCTGATGAAATTATTACCATGTCATAACAAGTCAAGTAGAAAAATCATAGAGACACTATTAACGGCTTAATAGTTCTAGCTCATGAGGGAATGCTAATCCTACTGAAGTATAGAAATTATGCTGATTATGATTAAGAACATATAAGAAGAGAAATAGGAAATGTGAAATTCATATTAAAACTCTGATATAAAATGCAATTATTATAAAGTGACACCAAGTCGCACAGTAAAATTTAAGCTAACTTTTCTCAGAAACTATTACCTTATGAGTCTACACATTTATATAGATATTTGTCCCACAGGGAGCGTACTTGACACTCCTGTATGGATTGACCTTAGCACCATATGGTTACTTCAGGAAGCAGGAAGCACCGTCAATAGTTTACCAGATGTCTCCTGCACCTTCTTACAATTTTTAGGAACCTCCCTCCTGCCTTCCCTGCATGTTTCCTTTCTTGTCTGAGGGGCTTCTTCTGCCAGTGGAGTAGCTTTGCCCACAGGCACAGAGAGGGGGAGGGCTGGGAATTTATAACCATGAAG
Source organism: Procyon lotor (assembly GCA_028646535.1). Lineage (NCBI taxonomy): Eukaryota > Metazoa > Chordata > Mammalia > Carnivora > Procyonidae > Procyon > Procyon lotor. The sequence continues at coordinate 70,022,964 of CM053606.1, read as the reverse complement.
GAGGCTCGGAGCCAATGACCGATCTGTGAGGCCCAATGAAAGCTCAGCTCCAGGCTGTTGCGGGGGTGGGGGGGGATGCAGAGCGGGTGTGTGTGACTGAGGCAGAGCTTCCACTCCAGAGATGCCACTCCCAGAAGAGCCAGAAGCGACCCTCCACGGTACTTGTCCTGAAATTGCCTCTTTTCTTGGCTGCTTCCCTTTTCCCCTGTTCTTTTCCAATTCCTACTTTGCTAGTTTCTCCAAGGAGCACTTCCTTCTCAACTTCCTCAATAAATCAATTGCACAGGAATCTGCCTTTCATGGCTTGCTTCTGGGAAAACTGACTTAGGACTAAGCTTGGACAGCAACAACAAAAGTAAAGTTTGGGGGTGGGATTAGAGCAGTTGGGTTATGTTAGTTCTAACAATACAATAATAATGTAATTGAAGAAGAACTAATGGATGGAATAATTTATAGAATTGATACTAAAGCATTTTTAAGAAAAGTAATTGTAAGACTGAATAAAAAAGACTAAGTAGAAAATTATAATACAGCCTTTAACTGAAGATCATTTCTATTGGAAAGCAATCAGATGCTCTGGGCTATGGGTTGGTAACTTATTTCTAGGAACATTTGTGTTATGGTAGCATAGATGTGGTTTTAGTGCTACACCACACAAAAGCAGTACACAATAATCAGACACCTCTATAGTGAGGCTTCTCAACTTCCACAAGATTGACATTGTAGGGTGCCTGGGTGGCTCAGTGGGTTAAGCCTCTGCCTTCGGCTCAGGTCATGATCTCAGAGTCCTGGGATCGAGCCCCACATCGGGCTCTCTGCTCAGCAGGTAGCCTCCCCCCCCGCCCCCCGCCCCCGCCTACCTCTGCCTACTTGTGATCTCTTTCTCTCTGTCAAATAAATAGATAAAATCTTCAGAAAAAAAAAAGATTGACATTGTAAGCCAGGTAGTTCTTTATTGTTGGAAGGTGTTGTATGCATCATAGACTGCTAGGCAGCATCCCTAACCTCTACCCACTAGATCCCAGTGGCACTCCTACGTAGTCATGACAACCAAAATGTCTCCAGACTTTATTAGACATCTCATGGAAGCAAAATCACTGTTCTTAAGTGACTTCTGTGCCCAAGAGGATCAATCAACTCATTTGTGATAAAGAGTCTAGTAGATACACAAATTTGAAGTAAAAAACATGAAATTAATAGGTTTGTTTTGATTTCTACCACCTCATAAATTTATAAGCCATTTGGTATATAGAAAATCACATTCTAAAGGAAGGCATAATAATTTTTGTACTTTATTGGTTCATAACATTGTTTTTTAAATAAATCCTGACCAATTCCATGGCAAAGCTACTTCACACAGAACTGCAGAATTAATCACATAGAAATAGTTGTGATGTTTTTTCAAATGGAACTCTTGCCAATATATATTTAAACTCTGGTCATGAAGATATAAATATTTTTCTATCAGTTTCCAGTTATTGAAATGGACATAATTCCTAATAAACTATTTTCAGATATAGGCTAGACATAAATGTTTTTCACAGTTGTTCATAAGGTATAGTATAGTACATGAACAATTTCTTTTGTAAATAAGGTCATCAGATTACTCGAAATTTTCAGGAGTGGTGGGAGGTGGAGGGGTGAAGAGAAGATTACCAAAGATACAGTTATCTGGATTTCAGCAAGGCATTGATAGGAAAGGAAAATATGGGTTGGAAAATAGTATAGTTAGCTGGTTTATATCCAAAAAGTATACACTGTTGAATCAATAGCAGCTCAAAAGAGGTAGTATAAACAGATCAGTGTGTATACAGCCCTCTCTCATTCAAAAATATAGCAATGATTTCAAAGAAGACCTAGAAAGCATGCTAATCAAGTTGGCAGACACAAAGTTTAAAGAATTTGGATATATTAGATGGATAGAATATATCTATATATCTAATATCTATAATATTAGATATATTAGATGGTAGAATAAAATTTTAAATATCTAAAAAAAAAAGTATCTAATTTAGCAAAATGAATGGAAAGAAAGAAATGGAGAACTCAACACATTAGCCTCGAAATAAGAGGCAACTGCTCCTTTTAACATTTTCCTGTTGGGGGCAGGATCCAACCTTACAGGTCCTGCACCACATCCAGTGAATCAGCAGGTTCTCCAGTCTCCTCTGGAAGTGGGGCTGGAATCCATGACCTCCACTCCCCAGATGGCACCACTGCCCCACTGAGGCCTCATTAGTGTGTCTGAATGCAGTAGATGCCTAACTCATCCTTTTCTAACCATGCCCAGTCTGAATCCATCCTAGCGTGGCATCCAGAGAGCTCTAAGGCACACAGTGGACCACCTGTGTCTCTGGCTGAAAACCCAGTACAGTCTCCTGTAGCTTAGAAGAAAATCCTATAACAACTGCCTCTACTTCCTTCTCCAGGCTCTCCTATCACTCCTGTCTCAAGCTTTACTATCTATCACTATCAAATTACAGATAGTTTTGTCTGTCAAATATCATGTTATTTCTTGCCTCCATGAGTTCAGTCAGGCAGCGCTGTCTATAATGACCTTCCTATATTTACTCGTGGGGCTGAAACTTATTCATCCATCATGACTTAATTCAGGCATGATTTCCTCCAGAAGACCTCCCCTTACTTCCTAGGTTAGAGAGACAAATTCTTCTTTTCTGCATTCCTTCTCATTACATTCTTCCTTGTGCGTTGGTCAGAGTCAAGGGTTAAGTTTATTTTATTTTTATGTATGCTAGTAGGTGAAGTTTCAAGTGTGCAGAGGAAAGATATCAATACTTGGAGTCTTTATTAACTCGCAAGGCTGCCACAATGTTCCTTCACTCCTCTGACTCTTCTTCCGTATGAACAAAATAAGGTTTTACCAATTTATTCTACTTCAGCCTCTGGCACAGTTAAAATGAAATAGCCATGTAAAATTGATAACACCAGCTGGACAACTCATCCCACATTTATTTCAACAGCTTGCTATGTCAATGCAATTATCCCCATTTTACAGACAAGGAAACTGAGGCTGCAAGATTGCATACTCAGGAGTGGCAGACCTGGGATTTGAACTGCAGTCCATGTTATCCCTGCACTCTTTCTGATATGTCATACCTCCTGGCACCCAGAAAGTCCTTAAACATTTTTACTGAATTGAGAATTACATCAACAGCTCTGTAGTTCTTCCTAAATTTATTTGGCTCTAAACAAAATAACATAATTGTACTTTAAATAAGATCCCCTTGGTCACAAATAAAATAACTAAAAATAATAGATCATAAGATCTTGGTAGATATATATGCTTAGATTTAAAAATGATCTCTTGTGGGGTGCCTGGGTGGCTCAGTCGTTAAGCGTCTGCCTTCAGCTCAGGTCATGATCCCAGGGTCCTGGGATTGAGCCCCGCATCCGGCTCTCTGCTCAGCTGGAAGCCTGCTTCTCCGGCTACCATTCCCTCTGCTTGTGTTCCCTCTCTCGCTGTGTTTCTCTCTGTCAAATTTACCAAATAAATAAAATCTTAAAAAAAAAAAAATGATCTCTTGTGCCTAGGTGGTGGTGTTGGTTAAGCTGCCAATTCTTGATTTTGGCTCAGGTCATGATCTCAGGGTTATGAGATCAAGCCCCTCGTCAGACTCTATGCTCAGTGGAGAGTCAGCTTCAGATGCTCTCTCTGTCTCTCTCTGCCTCTCCCACTCATGTTCTCTCTCTCTCTCTCAAATAAATAATAATAAAAAATAGAATGACTTGCTATTAGAAATTTAATCTATGTTTTAATTTTTTTGTTTTGACACAGCAAATATACCAAAGTAGTTGTAACCACTTTTCTTTCACTTAGAACAAAAATGAACAAAATAAAGCAAAATAAAGTAAATCATTTTCCATTTCATATTAATTATAAAATTCCAGTATTTGAAAATATAAATATGATCTTGGGGTGAAAATCCATTTTATCTCTGGTTGCACCTCGGGGCCAATTTGTTTTCCATGGGATAGGGAGGGATCCCTTTTGCTTTCAGAGTTGTCCATTCTAACTAGGTCGTGCTTATCTGCAAACTAATAGATGCTAATTCAGGCTCTCAACAATCTGTAAACTTTCATCCCTCCTTTCACTGTCTTTGTGGTTTAACATGGAATGTGGGTTTTGTTTTCATATCAACTGTTGCTTACTCATCGTGCTAGTGTTCTGTACAGTGATGACCTGTCAAGCTTGTTCTTTCCATTTTCCACAATATTACGGTGGTTACTACTTTTTTTTTTTTTTTTAACCAACGGAGATCTTCCTTACATCTAAGAAGATCCTCTCAAGGTCTCAAGGTTGAATTTGTCACCAAGGGAAGGGAGATCTTGAGCTAACTTTATTCCATGGAAAAGAAAGGAGGAAAAAAAGTAGAGGACTTACCAAAAGTTTTACTTAAAATTCTAGACTTTTAATTATGCTGCTGAATTTAAGAACGTAGGAAATACATCTTGTTTCTGAATGAATTAAAAGCTGAAGCTATTCCAAATTGTTTTGAGCCATGTTTTCACAATGTTAATTTATTTAAGCTGTTCAGCCCTCATCTCAGATCACATCCATCATAATAATGGTAACACTTTTAGATCTAGGACACAATTTGTCATTTAAAAGAAACGCATGGAATGCTATATTTAAGACACCTTATTTTAAATTTCAACAAATCTCTAAAGCAAATGTCCCCTGCCCTCCAGCTCCATTTGTTAATTCTCCATGAAAATGCATCTTTTTCTCACTGTTCTAATGAGCATACCCACCCATTTACCATGAAATCATTATTAAATATTGATCAGCACCCTAGCTTCAACCAGAAGTATGGTATGTAGTTAATCATAGCTTCAAAGAGAAGCTTTTATATTTTAAACACATTGTGGAACTTTCTAAAGCAAATTATGTAAAGATTAGTCCTTAGATTTTAAACTATGCCTTTAAACTTCAAATTATGTGGGAGGGGAAAAAAAAAAACACACCTCTGATAGTAGCAATAGGATAATGAGGGAATTAAAAATATGCCATAGAAAAATGAGGGAGATTTCTCTTGAAAAATAATTTAGAAGGAAGGGAGGCAATGTACGCTCTGAAGCCATACGTGTGGCTTCCCAGTATTCACCCAGGGGGCAGTATTGGGCGATTCACTTAAGTTCCTTGTGCCTCCATGTCTTCATCTGTAAAATGACAGTAAAAATATTTTTTATTTCGTGAGTTATTGTGAAGGATAAATGAATTAACACAGATAAAGGCTTTAAAAATGTCTTTGTTTTCTTTGCTCAATTAATATTAGTCATATTATCCTACCTATTGACAAACACTTTGGTAATTGTCAGAAGAATAACTTAGATCTAACCTTGGATGGATCCTATAAATTAAAGTAGGATTCATGGTGGAAATGATAGGAAGACAGATTTGAACTCTAAGACGTAAAATTGGAATAGGCTGCCTTGGGGGCTGAAGTGTATTTCCTATCTCCTATGATTTTTAAGTCAAGTCTGAATAGCCACATGATGGGGAGGTTAAGGGGAGAATGGATGAACTAAATTTTAAATTCTGTCCAATCCTGAGTTTCTACGTTTTACCCCAAGGCAACTGCTATCATCTAATGGGCTTTACTTCTCACACTGTACACATTTTTATACTAATGAATATACCTCCTTCCTCCTCTAGATTGAGGGTCCTTGATGATGAGATGGCTGTCAGATTCATCATTATTTATCTTTTCTCGCCAGCAAATTTGCACCTTTTTCACAGCCGTGGCTCAATAGTCTGTGTTTAAATAATTAAACATACATTTCTGTATCCATCAGCAGGCTCTTCTCCAGAAAATCATCCAGCCTACCTATCCTTGCCAGTAACGCCCTTATGTCAGGTGTCTTTGAGGTAATAATGAGGCTTATGATATCTTATGCAGTTTTGTTTTACATTTATTGGTTGCTGCAAGTAGTTAGTAGTGGATTTTATACCATGATTCTAGAATAGCTAATTTAGAGAGATGCTCAATGCAATCACAGGTGGATCCCAGGCTATTTAAACTCCAAATACTCAAGGTCTGATTTTCTCATTAAGAACCCTCATCAAAACTTAGAGAAGCAATTAGTCAACATTATTGAGGGCTAAAAGCTAAGATCAGAAAAAGCACTAGTTGCTATATACAATAGTGCCAAAAGGGAGAAATAAGCATTGGTTCTCTTCCCTAGGAAAACAGATCCTCCCTAATTTTATGGGCTAAAATTGTCAAGGCCAAAACATAGTGAGTCCAGACAGAAATAGGAAGGCAGGACAAGAGGGTTAAATAAGGAGAAGGAGACTTTCAGAGAACCAGGGGGTCACCTGCACCAAGGGGGTGGTGCTAACAAGTCCACAACCTATGCAACTGGCAGATGGTTTAGCAAGATGGCAGGCTATCTAGTGAGTAGAATCTGGCCACCTGCACAAACTACTCAGAATTACTAGTAAGAACCAAAATTCCACTTTATTAATAGTTTTAGGAATGTTAGTCACTCCAGTAAAGAGTTCTAATAAAGTAAAATAGATGTGCATCGTTCCCTCACTATCCAAAATATGTCTTGGAGTTTTACCATTTTCACTCTCTGGCTGGAAGATGTCAAGAGAAAGAGAAAAGTTAGTGTCTGAGTCAGCAGAGAAGAAGAGGTAGGAAGCAAGAAAGGGAGTGGAAGACATTGAACACGCAGGGATCGTACAAAAGCATAGCCTGACTAATATATTGGATTCTAAGCATTTATTCATATGACACATGTTTTTGAAGCCCCTTCCACGGATTGCATGTTCCAGGTGAAGAAGACACTGAAAGTATCCTGACCACATCAGAGCTTATATAAGGGAGGTTAGTGAACAAGGTAGGGTATAGAATTCAGCCCCCACTGATATCCATCTGCCTCGTTTACAGCCGTCTATTGGCCATGAGGTGATACATTTGACTGAAGAGATCAACGCTAAATCATTACTCAAATAGCCTGACTCCTGTTTGTGACATTACTGGTGCTTTAAGAGTCACTAAATATACCGAGATCATGGAGGTGTACCGAAGCCATGCTCAGAACTTTCCAAACCTTTTACTGAAATTGTTTAGGGCCTCTCCAAGAGGCTGGAAGAACAGCAGTAAAATTCTAAGTAGTTTTCTTTATAACCTGTAACTAAATACAGACCGTAACAATGATTAATTTTTTTAATATTCTTAGTGTTTCAGGACTATTCTATTAATAAGGCCATCATGCATCACTGCTGTATTCCAACGGAACTATTAGTCTCTGTACCAGGTTAGTGTAATTACAGCCTAATGGTTTACATCATTATAAAAACACTAAATATTTTACTAAACTGAGTACAGTATATAAAAATTAATTTAAATGGCTGCAGGCTTGAAACAATAGAATCAATGATGAAAAAAGTCTTTAATTTCAAGTAAGAAAACAAAAGTATGAAAGGGGAATGCTTCCTTCAAATAATCTGAAGAGTAATAAAAATATAAATATTTTTAAAATAAAAATCTAATGGCTCCTTGTCATATCTTGATCCTGTCTTATAAAGCAGTCTTCTTCATTAACATTGGGAAAGGATAAAGTTTCTAAAACTGTGCACTTAAGAATCTTTTTCCTTTTGTGTGGCCATGATAACTCCTTCGTGAGAGATCAAACATGCAGGTACCACTGGTAAGATGCTCCCCAAAATATACCTCACAAATGCCTCACAGTATTGGTGAGCTTTTAATGGTCTTTTTATTAACTTCGATGTCAAATACTAAAATGAGAAATTTCTCGTATGTGGGGATACAAATATTCAGTAAATACAGGTTCATTGATTAGATAGTACATGTGAGGAAAGAAATCAGGGGACGGGAAGGGCTGACAGCAAAATCAAATAAGGCTAATAATAAATTATCCAAATAACAAATATTCTAATTTTAAATATAACAACATTTAACATGGCAAAATAGAGAATTAAAGCTCATGACACTTAGCAGGTTTGTTCAGTTGCCTTGAAAATTCTGTACATTTTTATCAAACCCTTGTAAACGCTAAGGCAGAAGTCTTCCATTCTCTCCTATGGAAGATTCCATCCTTAACATCAGTGTTCTTACTACATGAGATGACTTGACTGAGCCAAGGGGTGCCCAGAGTAAATATAATTACTGGGTGTGTCTGCGACAGTGTTTCCAGATGAGGTTAACATTTGAACCAGTGGACTCGGGAAAGTAGACTGCTCTCCTCAGTGTGGGTGGGCACATTCCAGTCTGTCAAGGACATCAATAGAACAAAAAGGCAGGGAAAGGAAGTATTTGCTCTTTTTACTTCCTCCCTGCCTGTTGAGCTGAGACATCTGCCTTCTGTCCTTGTATTTGGATTCATATTGGTCCCCCTAGTTCTCAGGCCTCTGAACTTGCACTAAACTATATCGCTGGCTTTCTTGGGTCTCTAGCATGCAGATGGCAGATCATGGGACTTCTCAACCCCCATAACAGTGTAAGCCAATTCCTCATAATTAATCCAATTCCATATATATATATGCATGTATATCCTATATATATTTCCTACTGACTTGTTTCTCTGGAGAACTTTAATATACTACACAGCCTCATTTCATTGAAAATCTGGTTCTCATTCATTCTGTGGAATTTACCAAAGTCAGCCCAATATATTAATTTGCAAATATGCCACCTGTATGGTTTAGAAGGTTTCAAATCATAATCCACCTTTAATTATTTACTTCAAGGAGTTGGTTTTATTTATGTTTCTATGAATTTTTAATAGCTCCCATTGCGTGCGTAGATACCAGAAGTGACAGACTTGGATTGCTTTTTTTTTTTTTTACACCTGACTCAATTGCTAAAGCCCTCAACAGTGGCAACTGGTTTTAAATCTCCATGGGCATGTGAAGCATTGACAAGAAATTAAAGCTTGTTCATCAAAGAGTAACTTCAGCTCCCCAACACAGAGATGGGAGAAGAGTGCCAGTATGTTCAGGCCCAAATGAGGTCCAATCTTGGGTCTCATGGAGAAAGTACCACCTAAGCTATTTAGAAGTTAACACCAAGGAGCTTGTATGAACCACCTTGGTCAACCACAAAAATTCATTCCCAGCGTAGCAGACAATGCCAGGCATCCCATCTCATTTTCTTTGGAATGAGAAATGATTGCTCATTCTGCAGTCTCCATTGGAGCAATGGTGTTGGGTGGTAAGAAGAACACTGCCTGGTGAGCACTGTGAGCTACCACACCTGCCCTACCCTCTACTAACTGCAAAGCACTGAGAACTCCTTGACCTTCGCTCCCTGCTCACAGAGAGCTTAGATGGAGCACTGCCTCCCTGCACCATATTACAGGGTATGAAAAGATGACTCAAGCTAAGATCTCATTATGCTTATGAGGGTAAGTGTCCATTTTCCTTATTTTCAGTGTAATCCGGTAAACAAAAACTTACTATCATATTGTGAAAGCTTGCGGTGAATTCAAATGTTGATTTTTTTTAAATCCTATCATGATTTTGAGATTTTGTTGATTTTTCTTGTTCTTTAAAAATTCATTAGACCTATGCAAAACTAGTTTCTATCTAAGAGGAGTCAAAACTTAGATTATTCTCTTGGAACTGAGATTATAAAGTATAATTTATTCATGTACCTTTTATGAAAAATATTGTAATAGGTCGTAAGGTGCCTCCCACTCCACCCAGCTCCTTTCTCGCTAACATTCCCTGCAAGCAGAACTGGGAGAAGAAAATGGAACACAGGTCTCTGAAATCAAGGAGAATGCGCTTCACGACTGAGGATGAACCATTTAAGACCAGGATGTGTTGATCAGATTTGAAAGGAACTTCTACAGTAGATGAGGGAAAGTTGTTTAGACACCTGAACTCGCCCCGGATCATCAAAGCAATAATCTAATTTTTAGCAGCAGCAACTCTTTCACAGGTGTAGGAAGAATGTTTACTTCCATTGAACTAATTTGTTCTAAATTGAGAAAACATTTAGGAACTGAAAAAACAAAGAGGCTTCTGTTTGCCCAGGACGGGAATAAGAAGAAAAAGGAGAACAAGACTACAACACAGTTTAATATTTCAACTTTTTCTCCACTGACCTAACTAAATATTTTGTTTCTTAAAAAGCACAATTCCCAAGTGTGATACCAGAATAATATAATTCTGGTTAATATAATAAATATACATACTTATTTTCCTAAGTATGTATAAATAATAAATATACATACTTATTTTGCTAAGAAGTAATTAAAGATGTCATTTGCTGACAAAAACAAACGTACAACTAATACATAAATTTTATTATTTTGGGTTAAATAAACATTTTGCATACCTTATTTTGGGAGATGGTTGTTAATAAATCTTAATACATCATGGGAAAACTACCTCTGAATTAAGACATAACTGGCCTTTCCTCCCAGAGAATTTAAAAGTCTCTTTCAATTGATTTTAATAATTTCTCAAAAAAGGAAAACCTACCCTTCTCCATTTTCTTTGTAACTGCAAGAGTAATGTGAAAAAAAAATAAATGACTGCTTTAGAATGTACAGCGCATATCTTCTGAGAAAAAATTCATCATTTAGGCATCTATCTGCATTGTAAACAACATGAGCTTACAGGAGTCGGCTTTTCATAAGAACCACATTTTAAAGTGCAGTTTTTGTGCCTAATGATTTAAATAAAAATTTTTTAAAAATCCGTTGTGTTCACATTTCCCCACCTTTCTCCCCACCTCCCATGATTCTCTTCTCCATAAGAAATAACCTAAATCTCTTTAGCTTTTCCTCAAAGGACCCATTTTCTAAACTAATCATTTTTAGTCACTCTCTTTTGAGCTCTCCCCAAGTTTTCTACATCTTGCCTCAAAGAAAGGGCCTCAAATTGGACCCTGTACTCCCATAAAATCCGATGAATGCTGATCATAGAAGAGGCTCCTCATGGTCGCTCCTTCTCATAGAAGGAAATAGTCTTGATCTTACAACTTCCTCTGCCATTAGAAGCTAATGCCTCCTCTGACTCGATTTTGGGGTGATGGGAGCACAGCATCTAATTTTTCACCTTTCCATTTAAACTCCTAAGTCTTAATAGTAGTAAATGAAGCTATTTCTCAAACACCCCCTGAGTGCCGAGCCCCGTGCTTGATACTTTAACTGCCTTTTGAAATATTAAAACATTGCCATTATCCCCATTGTGCAGAAGAGGTTAAATAAGCTCCCCAAGGTCACAAAATCTATTTGTGGGAAGTGGGGATTCAATTGAAGTTTTTGCTAATCCTTTTTTAAATTTTATTATTATTATTACTATTTTTTTTTTTTTAAGAAAGGAGAGAGTGAGGAAGGGGAGGGTCAGCAGGACAGGGAGAGAGAGAGAGAGAGACCCAAGCAGGTTCCATGCCCAGCATAAACCTCAGCACAGGGCTCAGTCTCAAGACCCTGAGATCATGACCTGAAATCAAGTCACTGCTTGACTATTTGAGCCACCCAGGTGTCCCCAAGTTTCACTGATTCTAAAGCCCAGTCATGGAGTGCCTGGGTGGCTCAGTAGGGTAAGCAGCTGACTCTTGATTTTGGCTTAGGTCATGATCTCAGGGTTCTAAGATCAAGCCCCAAGTGGGCCCTCACACTCAGCAGGGAGTCTGCTTGAGGATTCTCTCTCCCTCTCCTTATGTTCTTCCCACTGCTCATACTCTCTCTCCCTCTAAAATAAATCCTTAAGATAAGGGGCACCTGGGTGACTCAGTCATTAAGTGGCTGCCTTCAGCTCAGGTCATGATCCCAGGGTCCTGGGATCAAACCCCACATGGGGGTCCCTGCTTGGCAGGGAGCTGCTTCCCCCTCTCCCACTCCCCCTGCTTGTGTTTCCTCTCTTGCTGTCTCTCTCTGTCAAATAAATAAACAAAATCTAAAAAAACTAAGGCACAGTCACAACAAATACTTCTTTATGGAGTCCCATGTTTAGTATAATAAAAAAATCATACGAGAAGCCCTTAAAACAAGAACAAGTGCTAAAACTCCCCACAGGGCAGAATTACTGTGTTATGGTCCGTCGGCACTCGCTTTTCCTGTGCCCAGGCCCCACACAGGAGGAGAGGCACCAGCATGGAGGCCAAGCACCTGACCGCAGCAAGCATTTCCAAGAGCTGGGATGAACAAGTGCTATCTGGCGCCCTCCTGTGGACAGTGTTACCTGAGGAGACACAGGCAGAAGTGAAAGTAGCTTCACAGTGACAACATATAGTTCCAATGCACTAGAATGCCATGAGGCAATTTAGCCAAGGACAGTGGACTATCTGGTTAACTTGATGAGCAGGTTAGGTTAATTGCACATGTTGCTGTTCATTGCAATATGTGTTAAAACGATTAAAAATGAAATACACACAATGTGCAAAATCTCTGAAGGATCTGGAATAAAATTTGGAAATCAAAAATTGCCTCCTTTAAATAAAAAGGCATCTGCTTGCTTATTGACTTGTGTTTTGTTTTTCTGCGGCTCACGATATTTTCAGTTGTATATAATAAAGGTAAAAGATACTGATAAAACAAACATAAACTAATAGTGTTTGAAATCAGAAAGAGAACCATCAGCCACTTAATTTTGCAAACAAGGTAACTGATGTCACGAGTCAGAAAGAATTTACTCCATTTTTCTTTGCCATTGTATACAGGAATATTTTTTTCATTCATTTAATTTGGAGACAACCCCTGTAAATAAGATAATACCTAAGTTAATTTCAGAAGGAATTCAATGTAATGCATCTTTTTAATTATACTCTAAATAATTTCAAGCTTGTCATAAAGCATGTATCTTCTTTTTTAATGAACTAAGAATGTTACTGATAATGTAAACACCTTAGTTCTTTTTTTCCTATCGAATAAACTTCCAAGTAACAGTAGATACCTTTCCAGGTTCCTATCTCCCCTGAATGACAGATGGAAGAGTGATACAGAAATATATGACCTATCTGGTTTTATCTGCAACGTTCATTTGATTAAAGAAGGCTGAGCAGCATTCTCTAAATTTCTTTCTCACTTAATTTCTATAGTATGTTATGTTTTGTGTTCTCTTTTTAAATCCCTAAACTCCTTGGTTTAAGAGTTTAGGACATTTGAGGTCACTGTTTTATTTTCAGAAGTTGATGGGGAAAAAAAAAGAAGTTGATGGAATTAATGACTCAACATAGTGGCAAAAGCAACTTTCTGTTTCTTTGGTTTGTGAATTCCTCCTGACTGATAAACCACTGAGACTCAGCCACTGCCTGGAGCCTTCGAGTGTAGGATCTCTGTTCCACTGAACCTTGCTGCCTCCTAGCTCTTGAGTCTCTTACTCTTCAAATCCATTCCCTTGCAGCCCTCTAAACTTCATTTTCCTAAATGGCTCCTGTCCACCCTTCAAAAATACTCTCTTCCTAAGTTACCATAGTTCTCTTTCTTTCATGGCAGAGAGCTCCATGTTTAAAAGCAGTTATTGGGAATAAAACTCTCTGGACTTGGGGGCGCCTGGGTGGCTCAGTCGTTGAGCGGCTGCCTTCGGCCCAGGTCAGATCCCAGGGTCCTGGGATCGAGCCCCGCAT